>CAVLEF010000144.1:417500-1063832 GCA_963661955.1 Leptosia nina | reverse complement strand
CTTCTGTGTCTTTCACTGGGATTTTAATTACAGGCGAGTAGTAAGGAGAAAACAATTTACTGTTATGGGATTGAACCAGGACCACTTAGCAATTCAAATTAAACTGAGGATATAGTAACAGAATATTTCTCAATTCCTCAACGTTAATTAGAAACTGCCACTCCAATAGGAAAATCTTTTTCCCCTCTAAATAATTGTTAGCATCTGGGCCGATACACTTCAATAACGACGAAGCATCCGAGATATAAATATTTATACATCTCATACTCAGAAATGAATTAAATCTACATAAGATTCTTCTTAGACGTTACTTCGGTCAACGATAAAACTGAAGAACATGATAAACGAATTTTGGCACGTTACAATTATTGCAATGTACACAAAATAAAAAAAAATATCCACCGAGCATCGAACCCGCCTCTATAGCTAAATGGTTAAACGTGCTAGCATTGCCTTAAGCCCGAAGGGTACAGGACCTTTGAATCCAGGGGGTAATAATAATTTGTTTCGGTCGGGCAGGGTACTAAATGAATCCGAACAACTAGTTGCCTGTAAATAAAAAGTGATCAGTGAAACGGACGCAGTAAAGTGCCACATGCTCCACGAGGGGCAAGGGATATCACACTTTACATCGAACCCCTTGTGGCCGATAAAAGTTAAAATTAATATCCAGGATGGCAGGAATACATATTACATACGTTTAATGATAAATGTACTCTATTTACACTTAACGGTTTAAAACGCGATGTATATTAGTTTAACTCATTTGGAAATTATTTTATCTACGTTTCGGGTGTTTTTTAAATAAGTTTAACTAATGTACATCGCGTTAACAACAGACAGAATCTAAATTTATAATTTTGCTTTTCGACTATAAAAGTCAAATTTTAATCGATTCAGCCGTTGCAGAGATCAAAGCAATAAAAAACGTTGCCCAAAAATACGTATGGAAGTATTCCTAAAATTGAAAAAAAAGCCGCAACACATAATTTTTTCATTTTAAGGTTAACTCGCTAGAACGACGGGACGCACCCGCCGCCGTGGGCAACGGCTTAAGTTTATAAAGACGAAAGAGTTTCCAAAAACAAATTTGGTTGCCCAAAACTAGTTTACGCGGACGAAGTCGCTGACACAGCTAGTCTTAACTATAAATAAGATCTATAGTAAATAAACACGTCTAACTGATCGGAAGTCTAGTACACGCGAGGTTATTGACCTACTTGCTCATGTAACAGAATACATAATTGCAGTAAGAAACACTAAGAGTCCGCTTCGGGCCAGCTTAAAAATAATCAGTAATTAATTTTTTATATATACAGTATTAATTTGTATTTTAAAGGTTTTACGCATATTCATTTCATTAGTCTAATGGTAGCAATGTATGGTCCACGGGTCGTGGGTTCGATAGACACCGGGTCCAACGTATTTCTCAACAATTTATGAAATTATGATAATTTTTCTGAAACATGTCTGAACAGGCTTCGACTGAAAATCTGGATATTAAACGAGTGATAAGCATATCGAAAATCCGCCCGCAAACCTATGAACCTCTACGGATGAAATAACCGTGTAGTTTAAACGCGTTTCGGTTTGAGTCTGTGGATTTCCGAATATCTAAAGCCATAATAGGTCAACATCTCATTTTGTTTGTGTGTCACATCGAACGCCATGCTTGTCTGGCATCCAACCTAAAAGTTTTGTGTTAAGCGCAAGTCCTGGGTTCAAAATCCGGAGAAACACGATCTCAATTTACTATTTTATACATGTACCCGATTATTCAGACACAGAAATATGTCTTATATATACTGTGTTGTTGTTATTTAATCACACAACTAACTTTAGTAATAATGTAGGAGTACTTATTTTGTTAGAATGTAGTGCCTGTGATATGATACAAACGAGAAACAAAGAACGTCGGATCGTTATTAAAAATATGCTTAATAATATTACGCGCTTAAAACCGTTAAAATGTTTTATTTAAAAAGTTATATTGGTATTATTATCATTAGCTACGACACCGATTGAGTCCACAATAATTTGTTGGCTATTTAACTCGTAATAGGGTTTAATGACCTCTTATACAAAGAATATAAACATCAAAGACTCCGAAGCTCTTAACAAAGGATTTAATTTCCAAATTTCAAGATTGTCACATCCACTATCGCAATGAGTTAGTAAAATCAATAATTTACGATACAAATGGCCAAACTGCACAACGATCTAGTTTCGTAAAAGTATCCATTATGCGCCGGCGACGGCAAAAAGTCGCCGATCGGTTTGCGACACGTTCAGAGCGATTAGAAAATACCTTCCCACAGATATTTGTTTTTACCCGCTGTTGTAATTAGCTATGAGAAAATTAATTTTCCCCATTTAGTTAAGATAGATTGAACAATCTAGGATCGCTATGATATCTCTTTTTATCACAGAGAAACAGACGTGTACATCAATGTAACTTATTTATAGATAGTTATATTAACAAGGAAATAAACGATTATTAAGGTTTTTAATAAAACACTTTACCGGCTTCTGATCTTTCTGAAACACGTTGGACTTCGTTTGAAAATATGGATATTGAATTGGTATGAATAAATTCGTCCGGATCACGAACCACCAGTTGAAAAAACCGTGAAGTTTAATCGCGTTTCGATTTCAGTCTGTGGATTTCTGAATATACAAAGCCAAAGATTTTATATGGTTTAGGGTAGTTCCATCAGCCCCTTCTTGTCTGTTCTCTTCTTGATAGAAGATTGATATATAAAAGCGTATCTTTAAGATAAAAATCTTCTAGTCCAAAAATACTCCGCCATTTTAGATAAAAAATTATATAATATGAGTTTTTAAGTATCACCTTTGATTTGATGGCAATATTAATTGTTTGCAAGTAAGTAACTTGAAGATATTAACAAAATAGATACTTTCGGGTTACCTAAGATCAATTCTATCAACAATTATACGAATTAAAAATAATTAAGCTCTAACCACGAAGTTTACGCAATAGCTTTTATGCTAATTACCTGAACACATTGTGAAATGAGAAAGTGTCGAGTGATTTCAATTTATGCCTATTGAGTGATATTTTATTAGGGTTCCGTTTTAAAAAATTAAAGATTTTCATGACTAGCATGGAGTTCAGGTAGGAGAAATACCCCAGCCACATAACATGTAAACGAATACACTGTCGACCTATTTGGGCTTTGGATATTCGGAAATACACATACTGAAACCTAAACGAAATATTTGAGGGCTTCTTCAGCTGTAAACGGTGGTTTGTGACCCGGACGGAATTTTGATATTTCTACCATCTTTATAATATTCAGATTTTCAGACAAGGTTTAACATGTTTCTGAGAAATTATGAAGTGATTAGAAAAGTATTGGACCCGGTGGGGATCAAACCCATGGCCCATTGATTGATATCTATACATAGCTGCTATAACACGAAGGAGTCCATCAAAAAATGAAAAATCTCATTTATCACACATACTTATTATATGTTAATAACTAATTAGTGTAATTGCTTTCTGTATCGTGTTAATTAAATAATTTAATTGTTTTCATTTTAAACACAACACTTTAACGGTTTAAAACGTGAAATATATTAGTTGAGTACAAGTTATTTTAACTACGGCCCAACGTTATGGAAGCTTTGCAGTAGTGGTCGCGGGCTAGACCACGGAAAATTAAGTTTTCCTCCATGCATATACCATCTAAACGAAATCTGTTGACGACCTATTTTGGCTTTGGATATTCTGAAATCCACAGATTGAACTGTGATGACCCAGATGAACTTATTCCTACCACTCATTTAACTTTACCTAATTTTCGAGACGAATTATTATAAATTAATTAAAAACATGTTGCACTCGGTGGGCATCGAATCCGTGACCCGTCGATAACATTGCTACCATTAGTCTAACGAGCGTATAAATTATGAGGAACTATATAAGTTTTAATGTAGCTAATTGTCACATTATAAATAAAACTTCAGTTATTTTTAATCATAAATTATTAATTTTAAGCCGAACCAACCTGTGCCAAGCTGAGTTGTCTCCCAGGCACCATCACTTGATTCGCCACCAAGTTCGCCAACGCCACCCTCTGATTCCCGGACATAGCCCGTATGATCGGTATGATCTGCGCGAATTTCTCATGGTTCTTCCTCTCCAACGCCATCAGCACAGCTTCTTTCACAGTATCTTTATCTTCCTCCACGGAATCTTGATTAAACTGCGGTCTATGTGAGTTGGTTACACCACGAGGCTTGATTATCCTCACTGGGGGCTTCACCCTTGTCTCGTAGAGCCGGGACTCCTGCGCTATCATGACCTCATCCGGATTGAGATCCTCCAAATCGGCTCTGACCAGAACGAAGATGAATAATATTAATTTCATCTTGTCGCACTACACATGTTAGGCACGCGCGTCGTTCAAACGTGAGAGAACGAATGAATGTGGTGTCTCGTTATTCCGGATCTCGGCTTTCTCCCATAGTAGGGTCACAAATATGACCCGCTATCGTCGGTCAAGACGCATCTTGCCCCTGACAATTACGTAAAGAATAATTGGAAATTGTTTAATGGCAAGTTTGAGTGTATTTAGATTGGGTACGAGCGATTTTATTCCTTATGTCTATAGCCTTAAGGTGTGGCGAAAGTTTCTCAATTGTATCATTCCGATGGCAAAAATTATCAAAGATGCTTTCACACTCCGTTGCGTCAGAGTTACGAAAGTTATCGCCGGTTGCTGACTGTACTTTTTGGATGATGTTTTGATTTTCGATATCTACTTACTATAATACGTTTTAAATAGGGTGATTAGTTTGAGTATTAAGAAAATAATGAAGCTGGAAGAAACATTTCTGTTTTATTGATCGATTTTAATGATTAGAGTGTCTGTGCCTAGCTCGGTAGAAATAAATTTTTTTTCACCGCCTTTTTAATTAAAGCATCAGACGTAACCGAAACATGGGGTCGAAGTTAAATGACAATTAACAGGTAATTTTCGCGTTTTAAACTGTTCTTAATAGTTTCGAGTAGTGGGCTAAAATATAAGCAACGACAGGGGATTCCTACGGGATGTAATATGTGCGTAATCAAATAATTATAAATTAGTTTAAAATTAAGTATTCAATAGCCAATAGAAATATCAAAATTCCGTTCCGGTCACGAACGATCGTCCACAGATAAAAAACACCATGATATTAATTTGGTTTAGGTTTTAGTCTGTGGATTTCAGAATTCCGATTGTCCTATGTCAAAATAGGGCGACAACGTCTCTTATTGATTTCTTTAATGATAAGGATGCCTGGCAGTGATATGAATGGCTCCTTAGGTTAATCAAATCTATATGTGTTTATCTACTCTATATATTGCTCTTTGGAACACTCTGTAGAATCACGAGAGACAGACAGACGTTCATCTTTTAACGAATTTAAATATTTATTAAAATTTTAAAGAGAATAGAGTATATTTTATTTTATTAATTTTTATTTAAATGTTATATGCTAGTCATTCTATCAAGTGACTCAATCTGTCCTGTATCACAAAAAAAAACTTTTTAACTTATCATCCTACATTACACAAGTTGTAAGCGTAACACTGACAGCTAATGTTGTTAATCAAACCTATTCAGACTGACTTAAATTCTATGCTATTCCCACGGTAAGTCATGTACTTAAATAGACATTTATTGTATTGTTAGGCGATTGTAAGAATTTACTAGTACCGGGCTAGCCAGATTGTTGCTAAGTTGGCAAAGCCAGATCTCGTTTTCCATCTTGGATTTGAACCCCGTTCTTATTCAAGATACTTCGTGTCCAAAACTACATTACTTATGGAAAGCACAATATTTTAGGCAACTAGACTAGATATTTCGAAAGAGTTTATTATTAAGTATTGTCTGTAGTTTACGCCAGTAGGACACATTTGAATAAAACGCTTTTAATGGTTAAAAACACCAAATATATTAAGTAAACAGATTATTAAATATATTAAGTAAGTTAAGTAATGTAAGTTAAAAGTGTTTTATTTAAAGGATCCAGCTAGTTTCGCCAAATACCAACTAGGACGGGACAGATGGCACTAGCGTAGCAGTTTTTACTTTTACATTAGACACCCTCTATCTTCAGTCCCGTCGTGACCTCGGCTGATGTAAAGCATACGAAACGTTAAAATAAATTGAAAATAAGTTTTCTAATACATTACACGCGTTTTACATCCTTAAAAGTTATTTAAATGGGTACCACTCGCGTAAACTATAGACAGTATTTAGTTAAAACTAAATACTGTCTATAGTTTACGTCTAGTTAGTTATGTTAAATAATGTTAAAACATTGTTGGGAAATAATTGTGTTAACAAGAAGATGCTCCTTCGAATTAGGGGAAACTATAAATAATTTAGGATGAGAAGGGCACTGAAGTCTGATCAATTATTTGCCTGCAAAAGATTGATCAGTAAAACGGACTCTGTTATTGCCCCATGCACTTCCTAGGGGCAGAAGAAATTTCACTACTAACATGAATATGTTTCATCTGTTACTATGGTTACATAAAATAACAATAGTAAGTACGCAATAAATAAAATTAACTAACAACCACTTCGTGAGTCGTGAAGTAGGAAAGAATTGACTCAACCACATTTCAGCCTCAATATTGTTAGTACAATACTCTTTACTTAATAGAATCTTATTGTAAAGCCATCTACAGTATGTTTGAAAAATTACGAGATGTACAACACAATCTTTAAATTATCTCCCTCCTATCTCTTAATTATAAAGCTATTTAGAATGAAAAAGTAAATGAATTGAAGTACTCTATTTATTCGTCCATACACTGAGATAAGTAATAAATTTCGCGTTTTAAACCGTCAGGTTTTTTATATATCTTATGTATTATATTTCACTGTCTTGAGGTTCTCAATCTTTTTAATGTAAAAACTTCTAGGTATATTATAATTTCAGGCGATGAAACGTGTTAATTTTTTAAAGGTTTTTCTTGATTTCATATTTCAGTACTGTCCTGTATACATAGACATAAAAATGCACGATGCCGCAATAGAAAAGAAAGTAATAAGTCGACAACCGCAATGTACATTTCCTTTATAGCATTTCAAAGCGTTGTGGCTAAAAACGTTTGATTTCTAAGGAATTACAAATAATACCCAACTACAAATATTTAATACCATTTTATTATTTTAAATAAACATTGTTTGATTATAAAATACTTTCATTATAAAATAAATATAAATTCTAATCAAATATTAATTTTAAATACGAATAAGGTACCGTTAGTAGAAGTGCAAATTTAATAATGAATATATCGGAAATACTATAAGATTCATCTAAGATGCGCTGACGATTTTCTGTTTTAGACATTTAGAACCCACAGACTGAAACCAAAGACCTTGGTTCGTGACCCTGACAGAACTTCGATATTCCTATCACCTATTTATTAACCAGATTTTTTTAAAGTCGGGTCTAAAGGGAATCAAACCAACGATCTGCCGATCATTATTAACCATACATTGCTAGGACTTTTGTGTAAGTTTATCTGTATATATAAATATGTATTTTATGATAGGAACAAATAAAAGAACTATTAATATTTCATATTACTTTATTCATAATACAATAAAATAAATCTTTCAACTCATACAATTCAGACCATATCAATCCAATAACTATACAATTTTAGACTAGAAAGTAATATTGAACTGAGATTTGTAATAAAAACGTGTTTATATAACAAGAATTATATAATAATTTTATAAAATATTTACTTAAAATAAAGCCAAAATTAAGTTACTTTGACATAGTCCAACATAACAAGTAAAATTTAAGTTTGAAAACTTTAATGTTTTTCGCATGTTACACATGCACATGAAGGCACTATATAATTTAATAATCGAAATCTTTTTCAATTTATTTTCGATTTTTAAATTACATAACCGGAAATCGAATTTCAGTGCATTCAGTGTTTATATATATTTTTTATGGGCTAGGCTTTAAAACAGTTAACAGACTTTTTAAAAGCGTTTTTTACGAATAATATATTCTTGACGTAGTCCATTCTTCTACTATTTGGTAATTAATAATCTAGTATTTTTTTAATAAATGTAGATTCTTCAATTATAGAGTTAGTCACTCCACAATTGAGTCCACTAGAGGCAAAGTGGCCTAACTGCAATTGTGTGACTCAAGTTATTTATATTTTCATAGACTAAGCATGTTGACACTGAAAATTGTTAATATAATTTTTACACAAATAATAGTACAAAGTCATTTTCGCCTAAGTTAATTGCGCATTTTTACTGTCGCGCTTATTGTAAATCATGTTCTTTTGTTATTAGGCCACTCTGCCTCTGGCAGCCTCAATTGGTCTCGGCTTTCATTTAGAGTTTGAATAATAGAGACAAATACATGTAGCGGCTTCTCTTTCGCTCCTTGGCTGGAGTTATATTGGACCACATCAAAGTAACGATACAAATATAATTTTCAACACATGTATTAGTTGTAAAACTCAACGTTAAATAAATCCTGTGAAGAAAAACACTACTGAGCTCATAAAGCGTGACTTAGACTAAACTATTTACAAACTACATCTTACATTCACTGAAATACTGACATAAATTAAACTATTTACAATATACACGACTTAATTTCATATCAGATAACAATTTAAAGCATATGTCATGAATTCTGCGCTTTGATGAAACGATATAACGGTAAAAAGACGTGGATTACGGTAAGAGTTCCCAGGTTCGAGTTTTGGGATCATAAAACGTTAGAAAGGACACATCCAGCTTCCTTGTAAACAAATAAAAGACACTAAAATATGTCCGTTTAACGCTTAATATTTTTAAGAATTATCTAAAACCTGAATGTATTTTACGCGAGAAGTGCACATTTAAATAAAACATTTGCAACGGTTTAAAACACGAAGTAATACAAATCGCGTTTTAAACCGTTAATAGTGTTTAATTAAATATTTTAAACCTAATGATATATTTTTTGTCTCATTCGCGTTTCTATAAAAGCATACTCTATCTCTGTCTTTTAAGGGTATACTTGTTGCATTTTTTATAAATACCGTCTCTCGCCGTTTCGTTTCATCAAAGTTTCTGCCACTACATCAGTCAACTTTATACAAACCAATTTTACAATAACTTTGGTGGCTACTACTTCATGGCAATTTAGAGTGTATTTCTGATTATAGAGAACAATAACTTCACCTAAAGTTTCAAATTAAATGTTTTGAGTCTCTCGTTCTTCCAGTCCAAATATCAGATATCACACTCAAACTCGGAGACTCTTTTATTCCTCCCATCCGGGGTCATTTGGAAGTGCTGATTGATCCGGGGAAAACCGTTGAAACTATTCCTACTGACGAGCGGGTTCTCCCTCTCCCTATCCCTGTGGAAACTGGACGTAGATAGTTTACCCTCTTTGCGTTCGAAGTTAGGATCGTTAAAGTTATTGTCTGGGAAATTTCGTTCGGGGAAATTGTTGTCGGGGAAATTTCTATCGTTGAAATCGCCGTCGGAAAAGTTGCGGTCGAAGGGGAGGTCACGGATGCCGAACCCCCCCATCCGGGGTGTACCGATACCGAACTTGTTCCTCATCTCTTCGTCTCGTAGGCTGAACGCTCGGTTATCGAATTTAGCTGGGCCGTTTTTTAATCTGTAATTTAATTAAAAATTAAAAATGTATACGCAGGGGTTTTTCCAAGCACCGATATAGAGAGCAACTTTCAGCATCAGTTCCGTTTCAAACGGGGTTAACTTGACGGTAGGTGAAATACTCCAGCCATTAAAAATCTACCATCCACCATCAAGTCCACCCTAGGATTGTCTGTCCTCCTCTATCAGTCTAAAAAAATATAGATACTCACTCTCTAAACACCCGCCTCTCTCTATCATATTCAGCTGACAATCCATCATCATCGTTGATAATAGCTGATGGATCACTATAAACTGAAGATTCCTGATAGAACGAATCCAAGTCTACATAGTTTCCCTCCGACGGCTCATTGTCTAAGAGATCTGCTAGCTGCGACTTGAGTTCTGCGAACGAGGGTCGTTGGTTCGGATCCGCGTGCCAGCAGGAATGCATTGCGCGGTACAGTTGAGGTTTGCAGTGTGGTGGTCGCTCCAGCCGGTAGCCTTCGGTTACAGCTGTAAGTACTTCACGCCCAGACATGGCAGCGTATGGCGTTGAACCTGGGAAGAGAGTTTTATTATTAAAGATAACCAAAATAATAAAAACCTACTGTCAAGCTTGGACAACGCTTCAACCGAGGCCTTGCCTTATATCCCTAGATAAACAATGTTATTACATTTTATCTGATTATAACAAAATGCTATTGTAGTCGTAGTAAATTGTAATTAAATACTGTTTGTACTCACGCGAGTAGTACACATTTAAATAAAACACTTTAACTGTTTAAAACGCGATATATATTAGTTAAACTTATTTAAAAATTATTTTAACTACGGCCGGACGTTTCGGATGCTTTCCCCCCGTGACCACGGCTGCTGCAAACCGGTAAAGTGTTTTATTTAAATGTGTAATATTCGCCTTAACCACAGACAGAAGCAGAGAAGTACGAGATACCGATATAGATAGATTTCGCAACGTACCCAACGGATACCCACAAGGATGACAAATTTTCCCCGTTTTCTGTCGCCGCCTTCAGTATTCCGCGAAAAATGCTCTAACTAACACAGAAATAATGTTTCAATCCGAAACGGTAATATGTTCCTGAGATAGCGCATTCAAACAAACAAACTGTACCGCTTTATATATTAGTATAGATTAAACCGTCATCATTAAATATCTTTAGATAAAAAATACAACTTGACCTTTACGTGTTATGCAAGTACTTTAAGTAGCGGTAAAAAGCGAATTAAAAAACCATGACACTGCAATTCCAGACACATGACAAGATGACAAATTAAAAGTGACGTAAAAGTAGTGAAAGTGTCATGACTCGGCAGTGTCATGTGACCTATTGTCATTGTCATGCTTTCTCGTGCAATTTAATCTACAGAAGTGTAATTTAATTTCAAATAATGTATTTTATTCATTCGAAAACTAATCAAATAAGGATCCACTGCCTATATAATAGGAAATGCGACGTCACACGAGACTCGATTGTGGCAACATTTGATTCACTTATTAAAAAAGTTTTAAAGAATTACCGTTAGTTGTAATTATATTGGGGCATATAGTATTAAATAAAAATCGATTTTAAATTAAAAAAAGTTCTGACTCGGGCAGGACCCTAACCGGCATACTCAGCGTTTCGTGCTGTTGCTCTTAACACGAGTCGTATTAAAAAAAAAAAAAATCGTTTTTTAATTTATATAGCGCCGTCATGGGCAATCACATAAGAAATATATGAAAGTTTAAACATCGAAAATAAATTGAAAAAAAATTCGAGTAGGACAAATATTTTCAAAAACTTTTTCAATTTATTCTCGATTTTAAAATTATATAGTGTCATCATGTGCACGATATAATTTTAAATCAACATATAAAAGCATAACATATAAAAAATATTAAATATTTCAAGCATAAATTATTTGCTTTAACTTTTCTTTAAGTCGCTTTTTGTTATAAAACATATATACGATCGTAAAGCTATGGATGACGATCCGGAGTAAATGATTAATGATTATAATTATTAAGTTACGATATTGTGATTCTACTGCAGTTGACAGAAGATTTTTGTTTTTATTGATGGAAATAAAAAATAAAAATCTCTGGACGATGTAGTGCTATTAAGAAACATTGCAATAAGTTATTATACTCTAATCTATTTTGATATTTGGCAACTTTAAAATTTTACATGAGTTATTGCACATGATGGCATGACGCAGTGTTCCCAGTGTTAGTGTTTAATTTATACATTGACATAGATAAAAAAGCATGATAACAGTCTAAAAATACCTAGCGTCACTATCTCCCACAGAGTAATCCCGAAAGCCCATACATCTGTGTGGTGGCTATACACGTTATACAGTAATGCTTCTGGGGCCATCCATCTCACAGGCAGAGCTCCGCGCGATGTCCGAGCAGATGCGCCGGCGCAACGCGACATTCCGAAGTCAGCAATTTTGCAAAGCTTATTGTGATCCACTAGAACGTTTCTCGCTGCTAGATCTCGATGTACGATCTGAAATTAGTGATCATTGGGATTAATATGAGCTCTCTATCGTTACAATAACTGGGAGTAGATCTTACTTCTCTAATGTTGTAAGTCTTAGATACGATGCTTTATAAACGTTTAGATTTGTAAGGCTAAACAATCTCAACGAGATGTGCTGTTGATCTATGTTGGCTTTCGGGATGTAGTAATCTACATACTATAACCGAAACGCATTTGAATTTGGCTTTATCATCTGTGGATGGTGGTTCGTTACCTGGACGGATTTACCATAGAATTACAAGATTTCCCGATGACGTCAGTGTTTTAGAAAAAACTTTCTAGGGACATAAGTAATTTTACTTATGAACGTTTATAGATTTAGCTATTTGAACTTGCATATGCAAAAGAGTTTGTTACAATTTCAATGTATAATCGAAACGTATGACGATTTCGCTCGTGTCGCTCGACCTCTGAAGGGGCAGAATATCAGTCTTGGGATACTGGTCCCAACGCTGTTGCTTCCCTGTCAGTGGCAACTATATAGGCATACAAGCTGTGTCAGCGACTTCGTCCGCTCATAAAAATTTGTTAAATGTTTTATACACTTTCTGTTCAACCTGTTAGCCACGATGTCGTCCGCATCCCGTAGTTCTTGCAAGTTAATCTTAAAAGATATTATACTGTCCGGAATATTTTTTTAGGTCATTTACAGAGAAATCGTTCTTTTATACATATTTTTTTTGATTTCTTGAACCGTTTTCGCGGCGGAAAATGTTTCTCCGCTTCTGTTAGTAGAAGCGCAATGGTAAATCCTATAGTCTTCCTCGAAAAATGTTTTAACCAACAGATAAATCATTTTTCAATTCCCATTACTAGTCCCGAAGATTAGTGTATAGATTTAATTTCAAATTACATTTGTATTCTTTATTATGTTTGTTAGAAAAAGTGTTGATTGTAAATTTTGTGGATTTAAGTAAACATATCTATTCTAATTCTATAAATTGATTAGAATGATGGACCGGATAAGGGTCTAATCCATTATTTGCTATAGATTGCTACCATTCGCCCAAGGAACCCGTGAAAAGGCGTATTTTATACTTACTCCTTTAGACGCGATGTAGTCCATTCCTCTCGCAACACAATAGGCGAAGACAGTGAGATCTCTCGAAGTAATCGCACCACTGCCACTGAATCTATCTGGTCTTGATCGACGCTCCCGCAGGTAAGTAAGGAGCTTACCACACATTACATACTCCATAATCAAGAGATAGGGTTCTGGAAATAGGCCATACAAATCGGATGTTAGGACTGAAAACTTTGAAAAATTCTTGAAACACTGAATATTTTTTTTAACATAGACAAAAATTGCAAGTGAGTACCATTTCATAATGCGTGGTCAAGTTAAAAAGAAATTAAATCATTATAGAGTAATATCTCATACTGACTAAATATATATTTAGATAATAAAAATTATATGAGGCTGCTCGAGGCAGAGTGGCCTAATAACAAAAAACGTGATATTTAATAAGGTGGAAAATAAAAATGCGCAATTAACTTAGGCGAAAATTAATTGTACTATTATTTGTGTAAAAAATATGTTCAAAATTTTCGGGCACGGTATTCTTGTAGATTAACATTTTTTGACTATAAAAATATAAATAAGTCAAGTTATAAAATTGCAGTTGGGCTACTCTGCCTATAGCGGCCTGATACAAAAATTATAATTATAATTTTGTCCTTTTTATTTACTGTAAATAATTAATCTAAAATAATTGTACAAATATTTTTGTCTACAAAATGGCCGCAAAAGCCTTATATAATTAACTATAATATTGTACTAATAGCAAAGCTAGTATTCATAGCTAGTAGTCATTATTTTTTACCATACCTTTGAATTAATATTGGTTAGTTTTGTCCCTGAAAGCTATCAATCTATAAAAAAGCTACTTTGATTATTTAAATTAATATGAAGTTTACCTTGTTCTGTACAACAAGCGAGAAGAGTTACAACATTAGGATGTGTCCCTATCTTTTGCATGATGTATATCTCATGTAGAAGCTCTTGTTTCTCCTTTTGCGAAGCAGATTCTTTAATGGTTTTCACGGCTACTAGTCTAGTCAATCCGTCATGACCATTTAGGTCATCCGCTTCAGCTTTCCACACCTGAAAATATCACCGAATATAAGGTTTTACTGGTGTCTTAAATGTATCGAAAACTAGCTGACTTCTTTTGCCATATAAAGCATTTCGAGCAAACTTTGACTGCCATAAAACGGATCTTGTGAGTTTATCTTAAAAGTTAGACATATACTGTCACGAAAATTTTTTTAGAGTATGGTGAGAAAAATTATTCTATCATACATATTTTTTGGTTGCTTAAACCGTTTTCGAAGCAACGGAAGCTCTCAAAGAATTTTTCCCTTTTATTTCACATTTTCCTCTTTTTTTATCGTTCGCAGACTCGTATTTTATAGCCTAAAGCCTTCCTCGACAAATACTCCAACCAACACAAAAAGAAATTTTTCGATTCGAATCCTGAGGGAGATCAAACAAACAAACTTTTTAGCTTTTTAGCTTATATAGGCACATAATATAGATATATTTTAGTTAACACGATCAACTGTAAATGTTTTGCAAGAATACAACAAAATATTTTTTCGTAAATTGTAAGATTCTTACAAAATTTTACCTACCTGCCCGAAATTCCCTTGACCCAATAAAGTCTGCAGCCTCAGTTTATTTCTAGGGAACTCCCACTTTTGGTCAGGTTTCGTAGGCGTAGGTAGAGGTGGTCGGGCCACGGGCGTGATTTGAGACTCTTTTTTAACATCACCTCCATCGTCGAAGTAACCCTCGTAGTCTGTATCGATCTCCTTCGTTTTCTTGTTAAGAATGTTTCGCAAAACAAAACCCACTACAGCTATCACTGGAAGAAAACCCAGACCGGCCAACACGTAAGACGCCGTGTATGTCTTTTCAGCTTCTATAACAACTTCATTTTGGATGTCATTTGTATCGTTTTTCACTCGAGTGAGATTAAGCACTGTTTTGTGATCTATTACAGTATTGTTGGAGAGAGGAAGAGTTTTGGAACCGGTAGATGATTTAGAAGTTACTACTAATGTTTTTAAAGAAGTCGTTTCCGGATTAATTGTTGGGGTAGTTATTGGAGAGAATGTAGAAGCACTAAGAGGCAGCGTTGTTTCCTCAAAGAAGACTATAGTGGGTCTAACGGTAGTGCTAGAAGTCGTTGACGTGGTCGAAGTTGTCGTTGGTCTACGTCTCCTTAGAATATTTTTCGGCCGTACTGTGATACCATTCGTGACGTTATCATAATCGTTTTGTCGGAAGAGATTTGCTAGTCTCTCTGATATCTTCGAAGTACTGGATTCCGTTTTAAGATCTCCGCTATACTTTTCACTGGTCGCTGCGGGCTCAAGTGGTTTGAATGAATAAGTGATAGTCGTGTTACGAATGCGATTCTCAGGCGTTGTAGTTCTGATTCTTATTCTATATCTGTGCGGTTTAGTCGTTGTCGATGTCACTGTTGTTGTAGGGAGTGCAGTACTTGTCGTAGTCGTCGTTGTAGTAGTAGTTGTCGTCGGTATTGGTGTCGTCTCGGTGTCATTAAAAAATATCATAATTTGATCTGTTATATTAGAATTATCATCAAGATTTTCAATAGCAGTACTATTTTCAGGCTCAGTAACTAGGGGATCTGTTTTATTATGTCCTTTTACAGATGATGTAATTGAAACAGATGTAACGACAGCGGTATAGACGGAGGTGGAAGCCTTCTCTGTGGTTGTATTAACTTCAGGAATTAAGCTGCTTTCAGTACTTAAAAGCGTAGTGATTTTGGAGGGTCGTCGTCGTAAGTTAAAATAATTTCGAGTAAAGTTTCGAATTGGAAGAGGTGTTGTTGTTCGGTTACTTTCACTAGACAGAGTTTCATTAACATTTTCAGTTAATATTAGCGTATCATTCAATTGATTCACATTATTTGTATTATTTAATGTTAGATCTTCCAATACAGGGTCGGTTGTATTGTTAGGCTGATCTATGTCCTGAGGCTTAGATGTGGAACTTGGATACTTTCGGTATGCGTTAACCAAACCCACGTGCCGTGCTGGAGCAGGGCCTTTAACTGTATTGCGTATTTTGTTCTTTTCTATTACATTTTTGACAACGGATACATCCATATCTTCATTAATTTCTTCTTCTCCAGCACTTGTGTTTTTATACTTTTCAGTAGCAGAATATCTAGAATTAAATTTTCTCTTTTCCGATGGTGCTACTATAAAATTAACTGATTTGGTAGAAGCCGATAACGTTGGTGAGTTAGTGAGATTATCATTTATACTTTGGCCTCCTATTTTTTGACCGAAATAAATAAATGGTGCCATTTCCTCATCTGGTAACTCTGTTTCAAGTGGTCTAAAATGATTATAAATCTCTTCGGACATAAAGAGCGTTTGATTACTCTTATCTGGATCTATTTTAATAAGTTTCGTATTTATTACGTCGGTGCTATTAGCTATGACATTTGACTCGGCCTTTTCTTTTTCTGAGTCATTAATTTGAGTTGTTGTATTATCATTTTCTTCATTTTTTATTGACGTTGTTTCTACAACCAGCATTGTAGAATTTTTAATGTCGGCACTATTTTTAGTCTCATTTAAATTAATAGATGGGCTTTGCGTTACATTGTCGGTATCTGAGTAGTTTAACAAATACAGTCCATGATTAGATTCATCAACTTGGAATTCTTCTTCTGGATCTAATTCAACGCCTTTATCTAAGTTTTCCCCCTTTTCTGGTGGGATATAGACTAAAGTACTTTCAGTCTTTACTTCTGCTGCATTCTTGGTATTTCTTCGGTTATTAAGGAAACCACCTCTGCTCTTACTGTCCTGGTAGAGCCTCGGTATAAACAAATGTCTAATTTCATGAGGTTTAATGTCTTGTCGCGTTTCTTTAAAACCGTCATGGGTGACAAGTTTCAAGGTGGGCGCAATGGCTTCATTACTTGAATTATCAAATGTAACTCTTTTAACGACGGAATTGTTTGCATCACGAATTTCCAATTGTGCGAAAGTGGTGTTGCTTCTGAAAAAGAGAAAATGAAATTATAAGTTTTGTCTACTTAAGACACCTCTTAGAAAGATATATTTTTACTGTTATGTTTTTTATTTTCTTTTTCTTAGTTTAAACTAATTTAAAAGCACTAATCATTGTATGTAAGTTAGAGAAGCGGTCACTCACTTATAGGGTTTTTGGGCTATCGCGGCGAGGTTGTTGATATGAGTCGTAAGTCTCCCTGTAAGCAGCTGTCTTCGTCTCGCCGCGAGAAGAGACAGGAGTTGCGAGTCCCTGGTCGCATTCGTACTGCTTTGCGTCGTTGTCCGTCGTGCTGAGCCTGGAATGATACGTCACCTTTATTACCTCTACGAGTTATTTGATTTAAACCACATTCTACGAACATCGTGCCTTTCTAATTGAAATAAAAGCACCAGTTTCAAGAAATTAAATTTTATTTTAGAAAATTCGTCTTCTTTTTTATTATTTCATTCATTTTGATGGAAGGTAAAATACCGCGTCATACAAAATGCGCTGTCGATCTAGTTTGGCTTTGGATACGATTAACCACAGATACAGACTGAAGCGGAAACGAGATGTTTGGGATGAGTTACAATTGATGGAAGGAAAATACTTCAACTATGTTACACACCAACAAGATGCGTTGTCGGCCTATTTTAGTTTTTAATAATTGGGGACCCTACAGAGTAAATCCTTAATAAACTTCATGACATTTTCTTTTTTAGAGGCTCCGTTCGTGATCCGGACGGATACTCTAGCCATCCATTTAATATCCAAAAGACCAAATCTTTCAAAAACCTTATGCTTTGACTAGAAAAATGTTGGTCCCAACAGGAAACGAACCCGCGACCCATTGATTATTAACTATTAGACCAACGTGCCTTTGAAAGGAATGTATGCTGAAGTATTGTTTTAAAAGATTTTTATTGGTATTGTGATGAAGACTATGACACTCTCTTATTAAACTTCAGTCATCGGTTATATGCCAAGGTCCATCCGTTTAACAAGATGGCGCTTTTGTTTCATCGGGGTGAAGGCTTTATCCTCTTGATTATATACAATTACTCTTTCAGTCCGTCACGCTATTTTTGTCGTGTTTTCTAAGAGACTATAAAGCTATTTATAATTATGTTCAATATTCTTGTTTATTTTAAATCAAAGCCTCTTGCTTAGATGTACTTAATACACAAGCATAATACAGTAATGGTTTGTCTGAAACATGTTGGGCTTCGTCTGGAAATCTGGATATTAAATGAGTGGTATAAATATCGGAATTTCGGGTAACGAACCACCTTCCACAGATGAAAAAAGCGTCAAGTTAAATCTCGTTTCGGTTTCAGTCTGTGGATTTCCGATTATCCAAAGCTAAAATAGGTCGACAGCGCACCCGTCTTAGATGCTATTGATAAAAGAGGATTCTTCTATATACGAAGATCACTGAAAGTACTGGATGGATCTTTTCTTTGTTGTTTTAGGGTAAAAAGTAGTTTAATTATATTTTTAGTAGTTTTTGGGAAAAATGTTTATTTCAATACCAACGAGTATCACCATCACTTAGTTCAGAATGTACATATTTGGGCATTTATTTTTTATTCCTCATACATAAAACATTCACGAACAAACAAGAAACGATTGCATATTAATATAAGCACAGTAACAATTAACAATTACAATAATTCCCAACTCAACAATAGGTTTCCGCGGTCAACAAAAAACGCTTACGCATTGTTTTCATATTATGTTACTTCATGTGTTGTAAGTTATTTGACATTGGTTCAATATGTGAAAGATTAATGCAAGAGGACCTGCGCCTGAGTAGCAAAAACTTTCTGAATAATAGGTATTATGAGCATGATATTATTTGTTTTTGCATCAACCTCCTCAGCTTTTAAAATTACTAGCTGTGTCAGCGACTTCGTCCACGAAAATCGTTATTTGGGCATCCAAATTCGTTTTTGCAAACCCCTTCCCCTTTATAAACTTAAGCTGTTACCCACGACGTCGGTCGGGTCCTTTCCCGTCGTTCTTCTTAAAAGACATATACCTACTGTCGTCGATATTTTTTTAGATCATCCGGCACCGGATTACCGGAAACTCTCAAAGATGAATATTTTTGCCCGTTTTTTCTACATTTCCCACTCCTATTGGACAATTATTAAATTTACCTATAAATTAAGAAAATGCATAATTCTATACGCATTGTATTGCTTATTTATTATTAGCCAAAAATTTCTGCCAAAGAACAAATGAGTTTGCCGAACCACACAGTACATTTCTACTATTATGTATCAAGTTCTACATAACTACTTCAGGAAGTATTAGCTACCGGAAAATATAAAATCAGTCAGCTAATAAAAATATCAAGTAACAATATTAACACAACGATGCACATCTATTAACAACTTAAATACATAATGATTTTCGTATTTCTAATATTACTAAAATGTAGAAATCACGCATCTAGTTATAATATATCGATTTGTTCTAAGCGATTGTAACATATGTTCTAGTACTAAATTATTATATTAATATGCGTAAGATTGCGTGCGCGAATGCGTTGCTGTCCCCATTGTCGGTCAGTGCACGGTCCTAGCTAAGGCTAACTAGGCATGTGATGTAACGAATTATCGATAAAATGTTTCTTTCGTTATAAACAAAATTGTCAAACCATATCGATACTTTTATCGTCTAAGATAGAAAAAGCTTCCTTTTTTGAGGTCCAAATAGTTCTATAATCTATTATCGATATTTTTATAAATATGCCTATATATATGGAAAAAATAACACAGCTTTATATAATAGGAATGTGATTCCAAATAAATTACCGTAATAGTTTTTAATTTTCAATGTCATATATTTGTGCATATGATTGTACTATATAAATTAAAAAATGAAAATAAATTTTAGAAATTTACAACTCGGGCAGAACTTGAACCGGCATTGTCAGCGTTTCGTGCTGCTTAAACCAACTGAGCTATCGACTCGGTAATACAATTGGTTAGAGCAGTCCTGCCCTTATTTTCGATTATTAATGTCATATATTATCTCAATGTTTACTAATAAGCTCGTGGGCCTGACTAAAAACGAAGGTGTTCTCCTTAATCTGTTATAAAAAGATTTAAGACGATTTAAATTATGTTAAAAATATTTATCGATATTTTCCATCAACAGATAACATCGCTACGTAACGGTCCGCACTAGTAGCCAAGCGATCGTTTGGTGCGTGATCAAGTAGCTAGAAATACGGCTTTATATAATCGCTTGATTGACAGAAATAGTTATGTCATTGATACTGGTTAATACTCAATTCTATGCTATATCACAAGTAGGTAGAAGATGACGTGAAAACTTTAATATTGTTCCCATTTTATTGATCATGATGGCATTATAAAAATTTCAAATTTATTTAGATTGAAAAAATGTTTGACAAGGAATCTTTTTGAATTTGGAATTGACTTGAATCTGCCCCCACAGAGCAGCAGTAGGTACAGAAGACTGAAACTACAGATACTTACCCCTTTTTCTACAGTCCTTGGGCTGAACTCACAAATATATATAAATGTTTATTTTGTATATTAAAAATTAATGATAAAATTAAAGAATTACAACTCGAGCAGGACTTGCCAGGAATCGGCATCCCCAGCGTTCCTTGCTGTTGTTCTAACCAATTGAGCTACCAAGAGCTACACGTCATTGTCCATTTTTTTCAACGTATTGGTTACACCGCAGTAACTTGCAACTCTCGCGCAAGTTAATTCTGTGTTATGAAATTTTAATATACAATTTATTCCTACTTCATGCGAAACCTGAAAGTAGTTTGTTCAAAATCAGTAGCAAAATCCATTCCAATAGTTTTTATACCACGGTTATATTTTTTGTCAAAATTGTATGAAATTTTTGAAATCTTGGACACCGTTTGATAAATAAATACCAACATAAGTATAACTAAATAGGTCTAAAAATCCGAAGAATCCGCGGCGGCGGCTCGTCGTAAGCCACTGTTGCATTGCATTGCGCCTGTTAGTAGATATATCTAAATAAATAAATATTTTATCTAATAGGGATGTATAGTCAAAAAACAATTATTATCAAGTTTAAAACGAATATCCGGAGCCAAAATAGGTCGACCGCGCATCTTGTTTAGATGCCATAGGCTGAGGTGTTTCACCTATCATCAAGTGAATCCCGTGTTTGTCTATCCTCCGCTAGTAGCCCGAAGTGGACATATTTCATTTATTTCTCTTGTAGTATTGCGGAGTTAAGAATAGGTATTAAAATTAGTTATGGTAAACGTAGTAAGTATGAAATATGTCGCGTGACGGCTCTCTTGATAAGGAGCAAACATAGCTAAGTTATGTTCATCGGGTTATAACTAGCTGTGTCAGCGACTTTGTCCGCGTGGAATAGTTATTTTGGACATCAACATTTGTTTTTCCAAACCACCTCCTCAGCTTTATTAAATATAGTTGTTACCCATGACCTCGACCAAATCCCTTCGTTTTTATCTTAAAAGACAGACTGTCTAAGATATTTTAAAAATCGAAAATAAATTGAAAAAAATTTCGACTCGGGCAGGACTTGAACTGGCATCGTCAGCGTTCCGTGCTGTTGCTGACGATGCCGGATAGCGCCTTCATGTACAATAACATGTAAAAAATAATAAAGTTTTCAAATGTCTAAGATATTTCTTTAGATCGTTTAAGGAATCATTTCATACACAGTTTTTTTTTTGTTTGCGCATGCAACGCCAGCCCACAAAGATGGATAATTTCCCACATTTCTCGTCGCTCGCTCCTATTGCTCGCAGTCTGATATTGTATTGTCTAAAGCCTTCCCAGATAAATGTTCTCACCAAAACAAAAAAGTTTTTCAGTTTGATCCTGTAGTTTCTGAGATTAGCGCCTTCAATCAAACAAATTTTTTTGCTTTAGAATATTAGTATGTATCGACTTGATTTTTTAATTTTTTTACAAACATATTTTCCTTTAATTGGCTTTGGTCTAGTGTTTTGTGCATCTGACTACGAGGTAGAGTATTTGGATCTCGAAGGTACACTAAAATACACTAGTATGGATTATTCTATATCTAATAATCTAACTCTGTAATAACTAAAGAGCATCAAAGTGCAAAGTTCACGTACCTGCCCAGGTCAGGTGCCTGAAGGCTAGATTCAAACGCGCCCTTTCTTATCTACAACACAGCATTAGCTGCACTGATAATATAAATGCAGATCCATGTCGTTTCGAAACACTGAACAATAGAACTTAATTTCATTGCGCAAGCGCATAGCGAAGAAAATATACGATTTCGTTAAGACGATAAGCTTATTAAACACTGTCTGTAGTTTACGCGCGTAGTACATATTTTAATATAATACTTTAACGGTTTAAAACACTATATATTAAAAACTAGATTATAAATGGAGAAAAAACATACAACACGGACGGGTCTTGAACCGGCATCCATAGCGTTCCGTGCTGTTGCTTTAACCAATTTAGCTATGGAATATTTTGTTAATGGTAGAGGAGGAGAGACATGGCATAAGATTCACTTGATGGTTGGTGGTTATACTCCAGGCTATAGCATCTAAACAAGATGTGCTATCGACCTATTTTGGCTTCGGATATTCGGAAATCCACAGAATGTAACCGAAACGCGATTTAGCGCACAGACCCGGACGGAATGTATATCCCTACCACCCATTTAAAATCTAGATTTCTAGCATGTTTTAGAAAAATTTTAAATTAGAAAGATATTGGACCTGATGGGAATCGAACCCACGAAACAATGTCATTAGCCAATCAAAGCAATACATTGCTAGTCGAAATAATATTAAAGTAAATTAAAATATTAAAGTGTTAAAGATATACCACACTTAAGGAACACTACGTTCTCAAAACGCAATACGCATTTGTAATAATTATAAACGACCGAAGGCTATTCCGACTTCCTTACATAACTAGACTACCGTCAGCGGAAGCCTGGATAATTTGTCATGCGAGTCAATGATTGCTGGCAATTATATGGCGAAGACTGCTGGTTTCTTGGTTACAGACTTCCGATGGTCCAGGGTTCACATTTCAGGTCTAACGAAATAGATTAATTTAAAAGGGGGAAAATGGCAGCATGCAGTCACCCATGTTAGGTTAGTTTTCATATTACCTTCACCTTATTGGCTGCGTTAGCAACTTCGTCCGCGTAGAATAGTTACTTTGAACATCCAAATTTGTTTTTGCAAACCTTATCTTTATGAATTCTGTTACGCAACGAGCCCGCGTCTCCCAGTTATTCTCAAAATTTAGACATATAGCTAGTGTACAGCATTTTTTTTTAGGTTCTTTAAAAAGAATAAATAATTCATAAATATTTTTTGGGTATCTTTAACCGTTTTCGCAGCGTAGGATAACGTATTGGAAACCCTCT
Source organism: Leptosia nina (assembly GCA_963661955.1). Taxonomy (NCBI): domain Eukaryota; kingdom Metazoa; phylum Arthropoda; class Insecta; order Lepidoptera; family Pieridae; genus Leptosia; species Leptosia nina. The sequence goes on along the minus strand of CAVLEF010000144.1, from coordinate 1,040,160 downwards.
AAAATGAATAATTTTCCCCGTTTTTTTTACATTTCCCGCTGTTTCTTCCGCTCCTATTATTCACGTCACGATGTGTTATATAGCCTATAGCCTTCCTCGATAAATGCCCTACCCAAAACGAAAAAAACGAATCAGTACTTCCTAAGATTAGAGCGTTCAAACATTCAAACAAACAAACTCTTTAGCTTTATATATTAGTATAGATTTAGTCAAAATAATTTCGCCCCTCGTTTCGTCAATTGCCAATTTGATCATTAAAGTAGAATATAGCAGATTCACATGTGATGGAATAACCCAACCGAGATATTGTGTTTTCGACCTATCTTCGCTTGGATTAACTTCTGTTTACATTTGAAACTTATTTTACAAACTGAAGCAATAACACGCAATGCCCATGTGAAGCAACTTCGTTCCTTCTGATAAAGAACTTACGCGTAATAAAATACGATTATATCATTATTCAAATAACGAGATCAGAACAAAGGAATCTAGCCTTGGGCACATGCAACTGTGTTTGCATAGTTTACGACTGTGGTAATCAGATTTTAGCTGTCATAGATATTAAAATATACATCTATACTAATATATAAAGCTGAAATGTTTGTTTGTTTGGACGCGCTAATCTCAGGACCTACAACTTCGAATTAAAAAAATCATTTTGTGTTGGTTAGAGTATTTATTGCGAGAAAAGTTATAGACTATAAAACATCAATAGAATACAGCAAGAAATTTTTACAAAATGGGAAATTTTCGTTCTCTATGGGTTTCTGACGCGTGCGCAGCGAAAACGGTTCAAGACATCCAGAAAATATGTATAGAGGAATGATTGCGTTTATAAATAATCTGAAAAATTGTCCACGACACTATATCTATCTCTTAAGATTAACTCGAAAGAACGACGGGACCCGAACGACGTTGTAGGTAACAGATATTCTTTAAGATAAGGTGGTGGTTAAATACTGTTAGTAGTTGACGCGAGTAGTACACATTTAAATAAAACACTTTAACGCTTTAAAACGCGATATATACTAGTTAAACAAAGTATCCAAAACGTCGGGCCTAGTTAAATAATTTCAAGTTAACTAATAATGTTTAAATTTTAAAAAAAATTACTCAAGCGGATTAGACACAGGTAGTATATAAAGACTGTGGTTAGTACCTCCGGGGAATAGCTAGTGTTAGAGATCTCAAGCGATTAGACACATGTTCAGGGGTATGAATGTATAGGGGAAGGCCTTGAACACAACTAGACATACGGGTTTGAGATGACCCACAATTTGTGAGCTTATGTTAATATTGTCCAAGAGTAACGAGATTAGTGGGCGGGCAAATGTATTAATATGTCGATTGTACCGAAGGTCGTGTTCACACACCCCCGCATATAAAAAAATCCGAGATGGAGTAACGCAAAGGGGTCCGTATTGACTGAGTTATATTGGGTACATACATTTTTTACTGAAACCAATCGTTACTCGTTTGAAGGTTCTTATTTACTAAGATCGAGAAAAAATGGCGTCTTTTTGCATTATTTAAATATATATTTAATTTTCATTACAACTTCAATCTATACACTTAGAAATAAACCTGAATATTTCAAGTGTTTCCGACGTTGTTCTTGTAATATTCAGTGGGTACGGAACCCCAAAAAAACTAATAACACCCCGCTGTGCGTCTTATAGATGAAAACCTGTAATTATATCCGGTTAAAGAAAATTTACAACATCAGAATTAATTTAAGTAAGTAACTAAGTAACTAACTAAAATATATCGCGTTTTAAACCGATAAATTGTTTTATTTAAATGTGTACTACTCCCGTAAACTACAGTGTTTGAGAAATAGTAACAAATAGTCCATTTGACCGTTGGCACGTGTTTTCAGGTAGAGTTGTCTATTACATTTTTCAGTCTAAATAAATGTTTTATCATGCCATGTAATGTAAAAAAAAGTTTTTGAAGTCATAAATATTAACTATACAACCTTTAATGCCTAATATTCAAATTATTGTATGTAATTTTGAACAGATGTTAGTCACTTGTTACGTAGGATGTGCCCAATTATTCTCGCCAAGCGTAGTTCAAGGGGATACATTGCATGGTATGATCATAATCTATGCCATTACATACCACCACAAAAACAGTTACAAAAAATCTTTGTTTATGTAACTTTAAAATTACGCTGTGTATTGAGACATTTTTGAGACTAGATCTTAATTATGGTTGCGCTATGTTGAAAAACCGTTAAAATTGGGATCCCCACCGGGTCCAATATTTCTAATTCATAATTTTTCTAAAACTTGTTGGACTACGTTTGGAAATCTGGATATTAAATGGGTGATGGGAATATAAAAATTCCGTCCGGGTCACGAACCATTGTCCACAGATGAAAAAGCCGTGAAGTTTAATCGCGTTTTCGGTTTCAGTCTGTAGATTTCCGAATATCCAAAGCCGAAATAGGTAGATAGATCTTTTTTAGATGTTATAGGCTGGAATATATCACCTACCATCAAGGGAACCCCACGCGTGGTTGTCCGTATAGATAATATTAACTACACATTTTCAAGACATATCTTTTATACGATTCTAGTCGTGTATTTTATTGCCCGTAATGATATTCTTTACACTATTACCAGGGTAAATATTGGACATTTATTACCCTGATTTAAACTTTTACGAGTATAGTCTGTGGGAACTGCTGTCGATGCGAAATTCATGCGCAGACGCAAGCAAATGGCGCATCGCCAAGCCTTCCAAGAAAACCGTAGAAGGAAAACTATAAATAACAGGAAGTGCTAACTGAATCTTGTAGTCCAATTTATGTCGAGCTTCTAAGCGCTCTTTACATTTTGTATTTTGCTTTACATTTTTCTTCTAAATAATATCTTCAAAATCAACCTTTTAAATGTATATTTTAATTCCCATTATATTAATATGGGACAAATATAATAATTTAATTGATAAATATTCCAGGTAAGCCGGTTATGCTTCTTTTTGTCTGTAGTTTACACGATTAGTGCGCATAAACATCCTTTTTATCGGTTAAAACTCGAAATGTATTGACTTGTTAACAATTTATTTTACCTACGGCTAGACGTTTTGGATGCTTGGAAGTAGTGGTCACGGGGAGTGGCTCGTCCTTCATTTCGCGTTTTAAATCGTTACTGTTGTAATAAAATGATTATAGGCTGTTAAAGTGTTTTTATACAGAAAATATTTATAAAAAGGTGACAGGTGTTAAACAGCAACTCATACATTATTACTATCGCTCATGGTTTATATATTATATATAGCGCAACAGCTGCAGGTGCCGAGGCCCCAGGTTCGAATCCTGGATCGAACATAAACTTCTAGTACCAGGTTTGAATTTGGAACGTGAATACATCCTAGTACGTTGGGAGGTTAAGCCTTCGCAGTAGCCTAATTCAGTGGTAGTAGTGGTTATATCCGGCACTGGAGTAGCGTGGTAGGTCTCTCTTAAAACTACCGAAAGGAAACCATTGACGAGCAGTAACACTAATATATAGCTTATGCAAAAACATCAACGTTGATCTTTAACAAAATATTAGACGAGCGAAACCGGCGGAAGCATGTGTATGACCGTGTTTTATTTATTTACAATAGTTTCAAATGCCATTGACTCAGATGTAAGCGTATCAATACATTGCACGCTACACAATGTATACACGAAAACTACTGACCTCAAATATATGCCACTAAATAAATTAAATGCACTGTTGGACTTTACTAATAAGAAACTATGTGAAAAAAAGGTTTCAGACAATACTGAACGTATGATCTGTGTTTGATTGATGAACTAATAAAGGACAAAGTTCTTTATACATCAAGTCTATATCTTATGGTTAAGGAAAAACCTAAATAGTTAATTAGTTAAATTACAATAACACACTTTTATAAATGAAAAACCTTTTACATTTTTTTATTTATTTATACTCTATATTCTATCTTATCTAGTTACTGGATGTTCTGCAAAAGATTATCCCAAAGTCCTCTGCAAGGAAGAAATGGGTGAAATAGTCAGCTGATAGTGTGTACTGATCACTCAGCCAGAATAGAAAAAAATAATTTATTACTTAGCAGCATAATAAGTTCAACCATTATATATCGCAGTCTGCTCGTGACCACGTCTGCTGCAAAGCATCGGAAACGTCGGGCCATAGTAAAAAAAATGAACTAGTTCTCTAATATAATGGTCTTTTAAACCGGTAGAATTTGTCGAAGTTAAAACTTTATGCAGTCGCAGTTGAGTCGCGTAATTGCATTTCATGGTCTAAATAGAATCGTTCCGAATAAAAACCGGACGTGACGGACAAATGGACTACAACATGATACAAGAATGACATTATACATGCACGATCAAACGAGACAATGTACGGACACGCGTACACAATGTAGTATGTATCGATCAGAAATTTTAGGCCGTTTATACTCAAAGCAACTGTATATTTAAAGCTATGTAGTTCATAATTAGTAATAAAATAATGAATAAATTTGACGGGCTAGTTGGTTTAATGGTAGCAATGTACATCTAATAACCAACGGGTCGTGGGTTCGACCCCCGATGGGTCAAAGAGGTTTCAAATTCATTCATAATTTTTCTGAGACATGTTGAACTTTGTCTAGATATCGGGACGTTAAATGGGTGGTAGGAAAATCGAAATATCGTCCGGATCTGATTCCGACCGTCCACAGACGAAAAAGCCGTGACGTTTGATCACGTTTAGGTTACAGTCTTCGGATTTTCGAATATCTCAACTGAAAATAGGTCGACAGTGCAACTTGTTGAGATATTATATGGCTGGGGTATTTTACCTTCCATCAAGTAAACTCCTTGCTAATACCTACCCTCTCCCTCATTCTATCATAAAAAAGTTTTCAAAACGACTAACAGTCAAGTTCTGTTAAGTACCCTGTGTTATATATACTAATACATTAAGCTGAATAGTTTGTTTGTTTGAACGCGCTAATCTCAGGACCGGTTTGAATTAAAAAAACCTTTTTGTATTGGCATTTTTCGAATAAGGCTATAAAACATCACCTTGTGATTAATACCAGCGAAGATACTGTATCTTCGCTTGTATTAGTCACAATGTGAAATGTGAAAAAAAATATACTCTAATAACAACACAAAACAGTAACAAAAGCTAACCACAGATTATTTGAGCAACGTCAGCGATATTGGCTTTAAAATAACTTAATTCTCAACAGTTTAAGCGAAGCAAATGCGATTCTGTGCTTAACGGGAGACCATCATCACTGTTATGTTAGTAATTTATGTGAGACGAAGTTTAAACATAAAACACTAGAACAATATTTTTAGATGTATCAATTTATGCAATTTTTAGCTATTATATCGAATAACTGTTTAATTTAAAAATTAAATAAACATATCTAGATAAGATACGCTAAATTCATGAAAAATCAGACAACGATTACCATGCTGGGAATCGAATCCAGGGCCTATTACTTATGAGAGGTACATAGCCATAAATGGTTACTTATGTAGCATTTCAGAAACATTTTATTTCAATAAATTTCTTTAACGGTTTAAAACGCAATATATTAGTTAAACTTATTTGAGAATGATTTTTAACTTCGGCCCGACGTTTAGGATGCTTTGCAGCAGCCGTGGTCACGGGGAGACATTTTCAAATAAGTTTAACTAGTATATTGCGTTTTAAATCGTTAAAGTGTTTTATTTAAATGTGTACTACTCGCGTAAACTATAGACAGCATTTAACATTTTATTGTTATACCTTCATTTGATAATATTAATTTAGTTACTTATATCAGCAAAGGATGTAAGCGGTATATATTGTTGAAAATCTCACTGCAATCGGAAATAGACTTACTTAATACCATTGTTTTTAATTTGTCCGCTTATAAGTTGTTATTACCTGCAACAAAATAATACACTGTTAATTATCATTATAAGATAGAGAAAACAACAGAATCATGTTAGACCTATTTTAATATACAAACGCCAAACAATACATCTACAACCAATAAGTTGATGGATGCTCTTACTAAGCTTTAATGACGTCACATGCGTGGGCGCAATTCGTGTTAATAGAATTAGTGAATGACATATAGTGACTTAATACTTCTGACAACATAATTAATGATTTAATTATTAAAAGCGATCTAAATATTGAACACATAGTTTCTTAACGTTTTCCAATAAGATTTAAGGAAATAGTAGTAACGAAGTTTTTAAAGATCTGATCTAAACTTCATCAAAGTCGCGTTTTTCAAAATTACCTCCCACTTATTTCAAATGCTTTTCAGCGTGCCATCAGGTAAATTTTAACTTGTTGAATCAAATATCAGTTAAGCAGGTTTGTGTAATCTGTTAGACCAACAAAATATTTAGCACCTGCATTACAGTATTATGGGTGCGTGGGTCACTAACATAATATAATTATCATGATAATAAAACATTTTAAAATATAGAAACACGAGATTCGTTCAATGTCAGTATATCGATTAACACATGTGTGACGATACAAGTTGAAGTTAAACAAACAATAATACTGAGAATAACGTTTTTACACATTTATTCAACACCACTTATGTTTAAGAATAGAGATAACTTAAATAAAACTGCTGAAAATTCCAAATATATTAGTCATGTTATGTTATAAATTGACTTGACGTTTATATTTCGCGATTTAAACCAGTAAAAAAGTTTCATTTTATCGTGTATCAAGTAAACTACAGAAAATACTTCATTTATATATAATAATCTAAAGGTAGATAATGTAATTCGAACATATTGTTGTAGATTAATGCGAAATAAGCGATTAGAATGGGAAGTATTAGATTAACTATGTTTAAACAAATATTAACACATATCTCCACATACAAACTGAAAAACAGATGGCGCTAGCGTAGTAAATTTACTTTGACACTCTCCATTTTCAGTCTACCTTCGTGATCTCGGCTGCTGCAAAGCATCCGAACGTCGTTATAGTTAAAACAAATCGTAAATAAGTTAACTTATATATTGCGAATTTTAAACCGTGTATAATCGTTCAAAATAGTGTTATGTATTGACATATACCTATGTCAGTTATATAAATCAATTTTTTCGGCCACAAAGTAGTAGTAAAAGTGATCCAGCAAATATTCAAATACCTCTGTTGCAACGCGCTACAAATTCTTGCATTAATTTCGTCCCAATTAAAACCATATTGTCCCTTCACGTCGTGTGGCGGCCGTTGAATATAATACATTGCGTAATTATTTCTAGACGCGATAAATTCGCACGCACTCCGCATGCAATGGAAATGCGGTGAAGTAATAGTGCCGCGGCGTTAATGCGATACTTTGTATTTATAATGAGGGTCGTTGAGAAATTGATAGGCGTTGTAATAGAGACAATGCACTTCTCAATTATTAATATGGACGTCTGGCCATGTGTGTTAATCGTAAATCTATACTAATATATAAGGCTGAATGTTGGTTTGAACGCGCTGAGCTCAGGAACTACGAGTGGAATTTGAAACATCTTTTGTGTTGGTCAGAGCATTTATCGACGAAGGCTATATAAAACATCGCGCTGCGACTAATAGGAGCGAAGAAACGGCGGGAAATGTGGAGAAACGGGAATAATTATTCATCTCGTAGGTGTCCGTTGCGTACGCTGCGAGGGTTTAAGATACCCAAAAATATGTATGAAAGAATGGTTTCTCTTTATAGTATTAAAAAAATGTCCGCGACACCGTTAAAGTATTACCATTAAAATAAACTTGAACGCCGAGACGTGACCGAAGTCGTGGGTTACACCATAAATTTATAAAGATGAAGAGGTTTGCAAAAACAAATTTGTATGCCCAAAATAACTATTCTACGTGAACGAAGTGGCAGACATAGTTAGTTATTTATACATCTAGGTGTATTAGATAAGCGGGTAGTGGTATAGCATGCCTTGTTTGATTTTAGGTATGATTTTTGAAGAGTGACGTTCCCTTCCAGAACTCATATTTGAGTAGATTTTATTTAAAAATATGAGTTAACCTTTATCTTTTCCATCCTTTAGCCATTGAATGAGATGATATTGAATTAGCGGTAAAAGAAGTTATCGATTTATATTATTAATAGATGATATACTGTTTTTTTATTTTGTTTACATACAAACACAATAAATAAAAAATGACAGCCTACTGGAAAACGCCAAGTTCATGGCTTAGTGCTAAAACCCATTGCCAAAATACAGAAGAGTTTAGAGTCTGAAAAGAGAAATATGCAATAAAATGCCCTATGCCCCATGAACGGAAAACAATATATTTTGAAAAGCCCCAAAGTATAGTATAGTACTATATTATGTAATTAAGTTGAACAGAATTAACAATAGTGTGATAGAGTATAAAAGAGCTCTATCATTTGTATCGTTGAACTCTTTTGTATGGCAGAATTGATTCTTGATCCGTATCGAGCCTATAGCTTAATGTATATACGTATTGAACTAGATATGTATATAATTACATCGCATGGTACATTGAATAAAAATAGAATTGTATATATGGAAATGAACACAAACATATCAATAGTATATAATAATGGTTTTAACCTCCCCGAATTCACTGTTTTAAAGACGTAGTTAGATCTTTGTAAGTGCTTGTCAAACATGCTGGACATATGAATTAAACCAAGGATCCAGTATTTGCAGAACGTTGTTACCATTGAACTAACGAGTCTGTCGAACCATATATTATGCACTGTACAATTTCTACGACGTATAACGTCCTCTATAATAACATCAGGAAGTATTAGCTACCGGAAAATATAAGTTGAGTTAATAAATATATCAAATACCAGTATTTACGTAACGATTTAACGCACAGGAAACACGTTTCCTATAACGATTTAAGGTTTAGTTGACTGAGTATTATTTTTGTTCATATAGCTTTGTATTATTTATTTAGTAAAATAGAAAACACACATACATAACACAAATAGCACAGGAGTAACAAAGGAGAATTTAGTTTTAATGCATCCTTAACAGTTTTACAGATAGTTTGAAGGTTAAACACAATTATGTATTATTTAAAAATCGAAAATAGATTAAAAAAATTTCGACTCAGGCAGGACTTGAACCGGCATCGTCAACGTTCCGTGCTATTGCTCTACCAATTTAACTACCGAGTCCTACACCTCAGCGTCGAATTTTAGTCGATATATTTAACTTATTATTACATGCATGTCTCGCGCAAAGTAATTTCAACCTTAAAACTTGCGATTTTTAAATAATATAGTGCCTTCATGTGCAATAACTATTTTATTTAATATTTAATTAAATGTGTATGTTTGTAGAATAAGTTTTAACTGTAAATGTTTATTTGTTGTTGTGTGTTGTTTCTGAATAAACGTATTTCTATAATTTCTATACTTATTTTTTTATTACGAAGTCCCAACCAACAAGAAAATCACTACATAAACTCGTATACTTTATACAAAACATATCAAATAGCTTATATTGACTAAATCGATGTAACTTTGACCCTAATGGACCACTTACGTCAGGATAAGGGCCATTTCAGAGTCCTTGTATTACTTAGTAATGGCTTATAGATACCTCCATTAATCTCAATTGCTAGGTGCGCCTGACATTTACGGTACACTGCGCATCGTAAGCGGTAAAACTATTGTATGTAAAATACAGACAGGTACTTGCTTTTCATATTTTTAAAAGCATTAATAGAGTGCTTGAAACCAGCGTCGGATTTATAAGAAAATAGATGAAAAACCATTTTTTTTTTAAATAGTGGGCATCGAATGTCGGATCTCACGCACTAATCCTTTAACGCTATCTGTTTATTATTAATTGATTTTCTAATTGTATGTAATGTATATTTATTGAACTCTTAACTTATATAGAAATAAACTTGCCGAGGCAGCGACTAGAAAGCTCATCCTCACCTTTATAGTTTATAGCTGTTACAAACGACATCTTCCACGTCCCTTCTTCCCCCGTTTTTGTAAGGTAAACTTAATAGGGATTTAATCATTATTTCATACTTATTTTTTGGGTATCTTGAACCGTTCTCGCAGAGTAAGCAACAAAACCCTCGAAGATAAATACTTTTCTTGGTTTTATCCACATTTCCCACAGCTTCGTCACTCTTAATGCACAGTGTAATGTTTTATAACCCGAAGGTTTCCTCGATCAATGCTTTAACCAGCACAAGACAACATTTTAATTCGAACTAATAATTTCTGAGCGCGTTCTAGCAAACTTTTTAGCTTTATGTCAGTATAGATAAACATGAACTTAACGAATCTAATTAAACAAAACACATCAGTTAACGTTGTGCGTATTAAAGTATAGGTTGTTTTATATATTACATAATGTAAACCATAAAAGGATTATTTTATACAAATTGCGTAAACGAAAGATAATAATTTAGTACCAATTATTACGAATAACGTAAAATAACCTCCAAACTCAGAACAATGACATAACGTCAATTGTCTGAATTAGAATATAGATAATAAGTGTTATCTAATGAAACTGGGCACTTAACGTTGATAATAGAGCCTTAAGGCTGTTCTTGACCTGTGACATAAGGTAATACTTGAGAAATTAACATGTCATATACTGACCCCAAAGGTCAACGGTAGACTGAACCTTAGCAATTACTGTATTAAATACACAAATATACATATACATATACATATATATATAAAATTGACCGCCACAGTACACGAAATAAGTTAATAAAATTTTTGAGGTTCAAAACGTTAAAAGATTTGTGTAAACACCTACCCAACTATTCATTTGTTCTTGTGAAGGCACGAAGTTAATTATGCTAACATATTTTAGATTGATTATCCTTCAAATCTAATCCATTATAAATGATTTGTATCAAATAAATGGATATTAAATTCCTAAGTGAAAATAAAAAAGAAAAGGGAGAGATACCCTCTCTTTCTCCAAATACCAACTAAGACGAAATACATTATAGACACCCTCCATCCTCAGGCCCCGTCTGTCTGTCACTTTTTGCACGCCAACGGATTTGGCCTAATTGAAAATAAATATTGAATTAAATTTTAAACGCAAAATATATAAGTTAAATTTATTAAAAAACAATTAGCCTGATGGTCTTATATAAACTTTGAAAACTTACATGAGCTTCAAAGCTTTAAGACATTTAGATGTTTTATCCTTACTAAAAAGGGGTTGTAAAGTGTTAAAGTAAAATCCCCCCCCCTAAAAAAAGCTGTCAAAGAAAGGATAGGCTATTTTTATTGAAAGCTTTGTATGGAAACGTCGTGGTTTTTGAAGCTAGAACAATGAAACTTTCTTCTTTTGCTTTTTGGGACGAGGAGTAAGGGAATGGGAGTGGGCGTGGGCATGGAGTGGGAGCGAGAGTGAGAGGAGATTGAGAGTGGGAATTAGAGTAGGAGTGATGTAAGGTGAGAGTGTTACGGCAAAGTAGCACTTACAACATAGATTGGCTGCGATAAATGCGCAATTACATAAATTAATAAACAGCCTAATAATTAAAAATTATACCGCCAAATCACTATTTCACGCGAACGAAGTCACGGGCACAGCTAGTAATTAATAATTGTAATCCTACAATTGATTGCAAAATCAAGATAGCCCTTCTAGCTTAATTAAGAATCAGACTAGTTAAAAAAACTGACATAGCTCTTAGCTTACAATTGTGCTAATATATTTCTATGACTTGTCATGATGAAAAACCCGTCTGACACAATAACAAATATTATAATCTAAATAAGAAGGCAAGCAAGGTGCGGCGGTAATTGAAACTGGTTTTGGAGGTCACATATGGTTAGAACGATCTGTCCCTTTGAGTTTGTTTGAACGGCAGTAAAATAAATTAATCACCCATTAGATATAACTACAGTCAAACGTTGCCTAACATTGCGTAAGCATATTGGGGTCTTTGGTTCTTATCGCGGGTAAACAATAAATCATTTCGGTGAGATTACTGCTGTAAAGAAAATCCATATGTGAAGCGGCATGTGACATGCGTTTGCCCAATGCCCATGCACAAGGGGACACAGAAATAATCTGTAGTTATTTATTTTACCGCAATTTATAATTTTGTATAACAAAGAATAACTATTTTAATGTAATTATTTAAAAATACTCAATTAATGGAAACGAAGAAAATACAAACGCTTGTCAATTGAACTGCCAAATCTGATCTATAATAATCTAATTTTGATTTGCGACAAAATTTAAGCATTTAAGTAACAAATGCTATATTGAGATAGGAAATATTTTTGAGGATTAAATAAAAAAGGTTATCGTCATTAGACATTAACAAAACTACCTGCGTCAGTGACTTCGTCTGTGTAGAATGATGAGCATCAACATTGCCTACGACGTCGTTCGCGTCCAATAAAAAAAGTAAAATATAGACAGATAGTGTTGCAGACATTTTTTTAGATCATTGAAAGATAAATCATTCTTTCATACATATTTTTGGGTATCTTAACCAGTTTTCATAGCGTACGCAACAGATACCCACAAAGGTGAATAATTTTCCACGTTTCCCGTATTTTTTTTGCTCATATTAGTCTCACCTTCCTCGATACATGCTCTAAACAACACAAAAAAATAATAATTCCGACTAGTAGTTCCTGAGATTAGCGCATTCAAACATACAAATAAACTCTTCAGCTTTATATATTACTATAGATAACATAAAGATACCCTTGTATTAAAAGTATTAATGTCTAACGGAAAACCAAATGGAATTGATTACGTTTTAAAGGTCGACGGCTTTCAAGAGTCGGAGTTAGCTAATAATGGAAACGGGATTGTCTAGATTATATTTTCTAATACTTTATAACAGTTAAAGGTTGTACTGAGGATAAATAAAACAAGTAGAAGTATAGTCCTGAAAAAAAAGAAACGATGAAATTACTACATTTTCATAGTTAAGTTAGTCATTAGTTAGGTAATAATTATTCTTACTGTAATTAGCTCAAGTAGTTTAAAACATGTGTGTGTGACCTAGTTAGTAAGCTTTACTATATAAATAAATATAATTTTCTAAAATACAAGAAAAGTTTTAGATATATAAATTTAAAGACTTGCGGTTGGTTTAAAAAACAGCCACTCTTCGAAACTAGCTTGTTAGTCCAACGGTGGTTAAAAATCATCGGTCGTGGGTTCGATTCCCACCAGGACGGACATATTTCCAAAAACCAATTCATAACTTTACTTTATACTAAAATATAAAGCTAAAGAGTTCGTTTGAAAGCGCTAATCTCAGGAATAACTGGTTCGAAATGAAAAATTATTTTTGTGTTGATTTGAGATTTATCGAGGAAGGCTATAACACTTCGCGACTACTAGAAGAGAAGAAACTGCAGAAAATATTGGAAAAAGGGGCTAAAATTATTCATTTTGTGTAATATCGGATGATGTATTGATGGATGATTACTTTTTAAATAATATTTAAAAAGTCCGCGACACTATATGTCTATCTTTTAAGGTTAACTTGCAAGAATGACGGGACACGACCGTCAGGACACGTCGACGTATTTATATAGATGGAGAAGAGTTTTGCAAAAAATAAAAATGGATGCCCAAATAAACTAGTCGCTAGGGTAGGACGAAGTAGCCACGATCATTCCTAATCTCGCATCCTTGTCTGAAATGGGGTGTTGGATATAACCCTCAAAGCACCGTAGAGGGCTGGTTGTGTGTTTAGTTGGTTCTGGTCGGCTATATGATTTACCACACTCCCCACATCACACTTGCCCGACGTGGGCGTACATTAGCCATTCACACCATCAGTTAAAAAAAGGTAGGACGAAGTCGCTAGTTGTCAATATAACTTTAAAAAAATCTGTATTGCATTCATATACATACACATATGTACACTCAAGAAATATATATACTACATACATTTTTTTTGAGTCCAATTTTATGTTCCATGTAGAATTTTAATACCAAGATTATTTTATTGTTCTATTCACACACTTAGGTAAATGGATATTAATTGGCTTTATAACCTTCACGCTTAAAACAATTTCTATTAATGCATAAAACATTTATTGTTTTTGCTTCAAGTTTAATTTTAATAATATACAAAATTCGCCTAGCTTTAGCTTCGTAGATTGATTTTTCTCGTTTAAATTTAGGTAGACAAAACCAGACAATAGTCTATCTTCTCTTTTATAACTAACGGACTGTAAGCTTGTGTGTGCTAAAAATGAGTGTTAGATAGGAAGCAGTGCATTTTATATTCGTATTATTTCGTAGGTTCATATTTTGCCTGTAGATAGCTATAATTAGTTATTAACTTTTCAAAGTACATATCACAGCCATTTTATAGAGGCTAATTTTGTTTCCCACTCTCCTCACCCTCCAGCATTGGTATATTCCCTAGCAGTTCTGGGTTTGGATCTCGAGAAATAGTATGTTCTAGCTTAAAAATACACTACAGGTTTTACGCTTTATGTTCTATGCATTTATTACAGATTCATTCATTTCGTAAATTCGATGCTAATCTTTAGTTACCTCTAACTGTACATACCAGTACGAGGTCGTGTAGGCATTAATTAAAAGAATTTACAAGTAAACGCCTTGCACAAGGCGTGGCTGCTACACATATTACTTTTTATGGTAATACGTTTTTACATTACAGCCGTGACATAATAATGATATAAATATTTAATTAAAATACTCTATCAGTTTAAAAAGCGATATATATTAGTTAAAGGTATTGCACGCCTTGATCACGGCTGGTACTATATCCAAAATTTTTATTTGTTTTCATAATTGCGATTGGCGCCATCTAATGTAATTTCCATTTTTTATATTATTGTAACTGCATACAAAACATCAAGCTGCAATTTTAAATAAGTTTAATTAATATATATCGTGTTTTAAACCGTTCAAGTGTTTTATTTAAATGTGTACAACTCGCAAACGTACACTACAGACAGTATTTGTATCTAATGTAATGAACACTGCGGGGCCATCTTATCTTTAAAAAGGTCATACATAAGGTTTCCTAATTAAAAGCGTCAGTAAGTGTCGTAATTTTATCGAGTGAATAATTTGAATTCCGCGTGTAGGCCGCGCCGATTAAGGCTCTACGCTTACTCACAGTGACAACACAATTTAAATTAAATATGACTCTTCCTACAACAATTTTTGTAAGCGTCAACAACAGAAGCGACGAAAATTCTTCCTAATTGAAATATGCAAATATCTTGAGTACATTTTTGTATGATTTATTTAATGGTCGCTTGGAACATCAAAATTACTTCCACAAATCACAGTCAGTAAATGAAAAATCCGTGCAGTTTGATCGCGTTTCGGTTGTCGTCGCGATTCGAATGTAATAAGATATCTTAAAAACATGACATTTTACAGACTCATTGGTTGCAGCGATGTATGTCTCATAAGCAACGGGTCCTAGGTTCGACCCCTACGGGTCCAGCATGTTTGTTAAATTAATGTATATTTATTCTTAAAACAAATATGGCTAGCTCATGAAAGATGTGGATGTTAAATGGGTGGTAAGAATAACTCCCATCCCAGATCTTAAACAAGCGTTTAAGTCTTAACCACCGTCCAAAGATCCAAAGAAAAAGCCGTGAAGTTTAATCGCGTTTCGGTATCAGTATGTGGATTTTCGAATATCCGAAAGCAAAATAAGTCAACAGCGCATATTATTCTTTAGATACGACTGAGGTATTACCCCTCCTAACAAGTGAACCTCACGGTAGACAATTCCCATCTATACTAATATATAAAGTTGAAGAGTTTGTTTGTTTGAACGCGCTAATCTCAGGAAGTACCTACGGGTTCGAATTGAAAACATTCTTTGTGATGGTTAGAGCATTTTTAGACGAGGAAGGCCAAATTATTTGGCCTTATAAAACATCGCCCTGTAACTAATACAAGCGAGAAATGTGAAATAATTATTATGTGTCTCCAGGGCGTACAAAACGGTTCAAGATATCCAAAATATGTGTGAAGAAGGATCCTCTCTAAATGATCAAAAACCGCGACCTATATTCTACCTTTTAAGATGAACTTGCAAGAACGACAGGAAGGGACGCAGGACGCGACATGGTGGGTAACAGCTTAAGTCTATAAAGATTTTGATGCCCAAAATAACTATTCTACGCGGACGAAGCCGCTGAAATATCTAGTCTTTAATATAGTGGACACTTTCTAACGTCATCAAACAAGAGCAAAACGCGACACTTATTACGCGCACGACATTCTGCAGTGCGCCTGCGTCCTATGCATTTTTACTGAGAAAAACTGTGCGATAAAAAGATAGTTCTTCAACCTCGTAGTTTCACTTTATCTTTAGTTATTCTTAATAGAGTTATTCGTAGTGTTTTGTTTTGTTAGATAATCTATACTAATATTATAAAGCTGAAGAGTTCGTTTGTTTGAACGCGCTAATCTTATCAACTACTGGTTTGAATTGAAGAATACTTTTTGTGTTGGTTAGACTATTTATCGAGAAAAGCTTTAGGCGATATAATATGCGATATAACACATAGAAGCGAAGGAAAAGTGGGATACGTGGAAAGAACTGAAATAATGATTCATCTTTGAGAGTTTCTGTTGCATGGGCTGCGAAAACGGTTCAAGATACCTAAAATATATTATGTCTCAATGAATGATTTCTTTTTAAATGATCTAAAATGTCCCCGACAGTTACAATGAGGGATAGGAAATAGTCCAAGAGAAAGTTCGATTCGCAGACGGCGGCTTTCTTACTATTAAGTACATAAATTTTAAATTACAACCTTTTTTTAGTAATTTCTAATGTCTTCTTGATGCTAAGTGGCAAATAGACGAAAATAACGACCTTTTATAAACAGGGTTCCTTATTTAATTGTTTAGTAGTCCCATTATTATCACGAATGACTCGCCAGTTCTTTCAGTTCATTCTAAACAGCTTTCTCTAAATTGAATAAGTTGGGTAAAAATATCTCGGGGTACCCTGTATGTTTAAATGTATATGCAAAGTTGTACTTCAAATGTCAAGCGTGGGGGGGGCATCGCTGAAAATCAACGTTGTGCGTACATCCAGGTACAACAGAAGCTGACTAGTGTCCCTTCTCATTGTATGTGGAATAAATGATTTGATTTGCATTGACTAATATAAAAATGAATATTTACAAAAACCCTACAAAATAAATAATAATTAAGGCCCTTACGTTATGTGGACTTGTTCATCACTTTACTTTCACCCATACAAGGTACAAGGACGACCACTTTCTAACGCTCAACTGGTTTACTGTTGAGTAATAGTTAACTATGAACTGACATAGTACTAAGCAGAACAGGTGATTTAAGATTTTCCTCTCCGTGAAAGAAGCATGAAATAAATGTTTGTACTTATTGCTTGTTTTTTCATCCACAACCCACTAGGAATAGATAAATTAGTTAAATTTTAACTGGCGGATAAATGTTGTCCTTTTTTGTAAATTAAATAAAAAAACATTATTTTTTATTTAATTTACTGGCTATTGTTTCTTGAACCGTTTTTGCAGCGCGCGCAACGGAATCGCCAAAAATAAATAATTGTCCCCGTATTTCCACATTTTCCTTTGTTTCTTCGCTCCTATTAGTCGCAGCGTCGTGTTATATAGCCTAAAGTCTTAAAGCCTAAACGCAAAAATATTTCTTTCAATTTGAACCAGTAGTTCCTAAAATAAGTGCGTTCAAAGAAACTAACTTTTCAACTTTATAATATTAGTCGATGTAGATACCAAGTAGTGTATGCGTTTGAATTAAGACATGCACTACATATCTATATAGCGCTAGCAGATGTGACTTTGACATTAGAGAAGCCCTCCATCTTTAACCCCCGTGATCACTTCACGGCAGCGGGTCGTACTTAAAATAAGTACATTTATAATGGTAAAAAACCGCGTTTTAAACCGTTAAAAGTATTTAATGTTAACCACTCCAAAATATATACAAAATACGAAAATAGAGTTAACCTTTTCACGCCCAAGGGAAATATTTTTTCCTTCTACAAAAATCGCTATGGATTATTTAATTATTGTAAAATTGATATTTTTTTTTAAAAGAACGAAAATAAAACGTAAGTTATAGGTAACCTATACACCCAGCTATATTTTTATAGAGATATTCTCCTACTTTACACCCGAAATAACTAAAATATAGTATTGTTTTCGCATATTAGTCTCAGCCATTGTATGGTACTGGATTAAGGGGAATAAATAAACATACATACATCTTTACAGACTTTCACAGACGTTCAATGATTTAAAGTCACGACCTCATCTGCTCAACGTAAATACAATAAAGTTTCCTTGAACTCATTCGTAGCGTCCATTTGTATGAATGAATGACGCTCGAAGCATAAAAATCCAAGTTTTATAGACATTTTGTTGCCGCTTTTTACTTTAAATTCTGTGTTTGTACTCCTGCTAGTCTGGAATACAAAAATCTAATGTATTTGATAGCTTACAGTGCTATTTAATATTCTTATGTAAAATAGGTTATTTCACAATGAATGGTCTATAAAAATGCCTTCAAAGACTGCTAGTGTAATCTATACTATTTATACTAATATATAAAGTTGAAGAGTTTGTTTGTTTGTTTCAACGCACTAATCTCAGGAACTACGGGTTCGAATTGAAAAATCCTTTTTGTGTTGGATAGAAATTTTATCGAGGAAGGATATAGGCTATAACATGTGACTAATAGAAGCGAAGATACAGCGTGAAAGTGAACAAACGGGGGAAATTCTTCATCTCTGTGGGTGTCAGTTGCGTACGCTGTGAAAACTATTCAAGATAACTATAAAATTTAAGAATTATTCTCTTTAAATAATCTAAAAAAAGTCCGCGACGCTATATGTCTATCTTTTAAGATTAGCTTCCGAGAACGACGGGAAGGGACGCGATAGACGTCGTGTCTAACAACTTAAGTTTATAAAGATGACGGGGTTTGCAAATCCTAATTTGGATGTCCAAAATAAGGAATCTCGCAGACGAAGTTGCTGGCCCAGCTAGTACATTATAAAGCTCAACATATTGTTTGTTTATTTGAAGGCGCTAGACCCAGGATCTACTTGTTCGAATTATTTTCGTGTTGGTTAGAGCACTTATCGCGGAAGGCTTTAGGCTATAAAATATCATCATCAAAATTATGGAAAAAGCAGAGAAAATCATACTTACTGGTTTCCATTGCACGGCAACGGTTCTAGATACCTAGAACGATTCCTATTGTTATTGCCCAAAAAAATATCAACGATGACATATGTATATTCATGTTAACTTACACCAATGACGGGACGCGACCGCCGATGTGGGTAAGAGCTATAATCGATAAAAATGAGGGGGTATGCAAAAAACATATTTTCAACCCAAAATCACTATTCTAAGCGGACAAAGTCGCGGCGACAGCTAGTAATATCATAAAATAGGTCAATCGACTTATTGGCGTGGGATCGATAGTAAATAAATCGATGTATCGATATTAAACTCGAATAATCGATTTGCTCCGGCCGATTGCTCAGATGTTGCTTGTTTTGACATTTGCTGAATATTACAATACGTTTTGTAATGGACTTCAACTTAATTCAAGCTGTGAAATATTTCAATATTCATTAAGACTTTTCAAAGGTCATCTCTGTTTTTTGAGGAGCACAAACCGTCTAGTTTGTAGTATACGCGAGTAAGGAGTTTTGGGTTTAATAATAATAAATCTCTTTATTCGGCATTCATTTAGTACAATGCTGGAGAAAAATAAATGTAAAAAAATATAGTTTGATTAAAAGTGATGCCAAAAGGGTCTTACGTGAGTTTAAGTTTCAGTACTGTTAATCTAAAACACCTACTGATGTTCAAAACCCTACTGTTCGTCTGTTAGACAGCGTAAAACCATTTGATTTTTTAATAACAGTAACTGAAGAGGAAATTATTAGGAAGTATTCGTTATTATTGCAATTCTTGCTTCTTATTATTAATTCTATATTACTAAACTAAATGACAACTACTACTACTACACTATTGTCAAATATGTAATTTGACAGTTTTAATAGTTAGAACGCGAAATATATTAGTTAACTTATTTACAATTTGTTTTAACTAAGGCCTACACGTCTGTAGTTTGCGCGTTATATACGCAGATATAACGCGTAAACAACAAACAATATATAATTCAAACTCTCAAGAGATTCGTAATTCGTCATGAAAGAAGAAAGCATAAAATCCCGTTGATCATGTTTGTGTCGGATCAGGACACGGATCCGAACCCGGGACCTCACGGGCATCGTGGCCATTGTAATTGCAATTATACTTTTACAGTAACAGGAGTAACCTGCCGTCAATTCCGCATTACTAACCCACACGACAACAAACAAACGCACGTTACGTGTACAACTGCCTTTATTTATTACATTAACAACGCAGCTATAAGGCTGTTATTCCACAAACTATAATGAAAGATGTGTATTTTATTCTGCCTGTGATTGTGTACTACAGTCATTCTGAGTAACACAGGTATAATAAGTCGTATAAAAGAGATCCTTACTAACAAAAGTAAAGTTAAGCGCTAATTTGTTTTACAATATTAAAGAATAAAACACTTTAACGGTTTAAAACGCGATATATTAGTTAAACTTATTTGAAAATGATTTTTAACTTCGGCCCGATGTTTCGGATGCTTTGCTGCCCCGTGGTCACGGGGAGACAACGTTTCCTAAAGTGCATAGTGCAGAAAAAAGCTTAGCTTTTTATAAACAACAGGCCTAAAAAACACTAATGCCCACTTTCTCTAACAGCACGCGTGCGATATCATCTACGTACGCATTCACATCTGGCTTGTAATCTAATTGAGTTTTTACTGAGCAATAGCGTATTTTTTTTTAATGAATCTGGTTTCAAAAATAAATCATGACTCGGGCGGGACTTGAACCGGCATCCACAGCGTTTAGTGCTGCACCAACCAGTTGAGCAATCGTAACCTACACGTCATTGTCAAATTTCGTCATCGCAATGACGGGTGTAACTGATTCTGGTTCAAAAAAAAATGGAAAAAAAAATTATGACACGGGCGGGACCGTGTCATCATTTTTTTTCAATCTTAATAGATTTTTACTTTATATGATGGCACCATGTGCCATATTGTACATGTAAAAGTATTAGGGTTTTCAAATTGTATATTTATTTAGCTTTGATACTCGATTGAGGAAGACCACGAGGTTCGGGGTTCTAATCCCTTTTAATACTTTTTTACTACCGGAGTTTAGAGTTTGAGCAGTCCTGGTTATTGCCACTGATTGAGTGTCAATCGTTGTCAAACTCTGCTCACGCACTTATAAGCCCACCACGCTCTAGTAGACTAGAGCGTGTACACATGTACACGTAGTACACTAGAGTTAATGACGAATCAATCTAGTTTAATATAAGTTATATTACACTGGAAAGTGTTTCTTTGTTAATTTTAATAGCATGAAAATATCTCTACAAAAGTTTCTCTTATGTCAATTTTTTGTGTAAAATTACATTTTTCATTGAATTGGTTCTTCAGAAAACTAAGCATGCAAAATACTACTAATTGCGTATTAAGTTATGAAAAGATGTTTTTCCAGCTATGCGTAATATCAAGATAGAAATAACTCTTTTATTAAGATAAGCCTGTTTCAAACTCTTATGCCATAACATCCTAAATTGACACGTAAATCAAGATTCACCAGCCTATAAAAAACTTTCCCTTTAATTGTAACAGATGTAGATAAATGGTAACAGATTATTTAATTTACATAGCTATTAAAGTTACCGCGCTAAAGACTTCCGGTTAAGGAAAAAACTAATTTGCAGCGAGTTACATAATTTTAATTATTCTTAATTTTTCAGTGTTTAAGTATTGCCTTCAAGAACTACTATTCAAATATTCAAATTAAGAATCTATCAGCGTGGGTTTCGACATTCGAAACACAGCCTTCATAATCTTATCTAATTAATTTACATAATACCCTTTAACGGTTTAAAACGCGATATATATTAGTTAAACTTATTTGATGTTTCTGACTGTATCTCCCCGTGACCACGGCTGCTGTAAAGCATCCGAAACGTCGGGTCGTAGTTAAAATAATTTTCAAATAAGTTTAACTAATATATATCGCGTTTTAAATTGCTAAAGTGTTTTATTTAAATTTGTCCTAAACAACAGACAGTATAATACCGTTGAGTCAAACGTTAACCACAGCGTCTCGTTTTTGAATCCAGGAAAACTGCAAATCCTTCAAATAAAAAAGTAACTAAGTGTAACGGACACAAAAATGTGTTCGTCCTTTTCCCCATAGGGAGAACCGAGTATTCAGTAAGATTAAAAATATAGTATTTCATGGATTGAACAAATTCGATGTGCACATACGGGACACAGTTGATCATTTGGTTTAGCAACAGCACGGCATGCCGTAGTTGTTACTTCAAATTTTGGCTGTGTCATAGAATTTATTTTAATCTTTATACATCGCGGTTTACACCATTATAAGTGTTTGTGTTAGAAACTATAGTTTCACGCAAAATAGTAATTGACAACAAACATTTTCGTGTATCAAAATCAGCTAAAATATATTTCCTTATTATAAATACATGTACTGAACTCGAAAGAATTTTAACAAACATTCCATAAATCGTTTTGGTACCACTCTTCTACTTCAGACTTCCTAAATTCGACCTAGAAGCCTATAACTTAAAACCTAGAAGCTCTCGCTATTATACATATACATCACGTTTCAACACTGTAAACAATCTATACTAACATTTCAAATTGCTTACACATAACGTAGCTTCATATTCATAATTCTTATTCAGGCGAATATAAAATAGCAAACATAGCTATTAATATACAATTGTCTTTATGTATACAATAGGAATAATTTTCTTTGTATTAATATCCTTTTAAATATTAGCAATGGCTCATAAAACGTTATTGTTCTTGAATGGAAACTTAATTACTAAATGACTGTGAAATCGCATACATTCACATTTTACTAAGATTAATTCATATTATGACAATTGGCGTCAGAATATACTATTTTTAAACGGTTTTATTTAGCTCGACCCGTACGGAATTTATTTTTTTGGGTCAAATTTGGAATTGAAATTTAAGCACTTCCCGTTGTCAGATTTACGAAATTTGGTACTCAAAAACATTATAAATCCAAGATGGCCGCCGATACAAAATGGCGGATAACATATTGTCCCTTAACCCTCTCAATATGGGTATCAAATGAAAGGGCTACACTAGTAAAGCACGATGATTATGGCAAAATTAAAAAAAAATGAAGTGCACAAAAAATAAAACCGTTTAACTTAAAATGTTTTTGTTAAGTTGATAATTGTTTTTGTTAGGGACAGATAAGACAATGGGCCTTAATACGCAAGTGTTAAGTAGAAATTACATTGCGCGAGAGGGCATGTATCAATAAGTTGAAAAAATCGACGATGAGGTGTAGGACTCGGTAGCTCAATTGGTAGAGCAAAGCACGGAAGCTGAGATGCGGTTCGCGCGGGAAAATTTTTTCAATTTATTTTCGATTTTTTAAATTATATAGTGCCTTCATGTGCAATAACATGTGAAAAATATTAATGTTTTCAAACGTTATAACTTTGATTCAAGCTGCAAAGCATAAGACATTAGCAAAAAGAAGGTAGAAATTAATTGAGAGGTGATTCACTTAGAAGGTTTAACGCCTCAGTCATATAACGTCTAAAAAAGGATGCGTTATCGGACCTATTTTTAAATATTCGCCCCCCCCCCCCCCCCCCCCCCCCTCCCCCCCCCCCCCCCCCCCCAACCCCCCCCCATTTCTTTTTTTTTTTTTTAAAAAAAAAAAATTTTTAAATAAAAAAATTTTTTTAAGTTGAAAATTTTTTTTGTTAGAGGAAAAAAAAGCAAGAGGTTCGAAGGTTTAACGAAATCTACAGAACCGAAACTCGATTTTTCTCCAAATTTTAAATATTTTTATAATTAATAATAATTTAAATTTTTTTACTGATTTTTAAACAAACCTACGACATATTTACTGCACCAACGAACTTGCCAATAAATAATTGTAAGGGGACCTTTTTTAAGCTTCTGACATTTAGTCCAAAGCTAAAATAGGGCGACAGCGCATTTTGTTTTATTTTATTGTTTTAATATTATTATTATTATAAGACTGAATACTTGAAAACCTAAAACATCAAACCTATATTTACAAATAGTTTATAATCAATTAAAACGATAAGAAATTTCAAAGCAATAAATATTATTTCGTTAGCGGACGAAACAAAATGTAATCTATCTTCGCTTGCGCAATTCCGTGACAGGAAAATAGACGTTATTATCTCCGCAATAAGTATGCTTATTGTTCGTGTAATTATATTTGTATTACTAAATAATTTTAAGTGGCTTAATACGAAACAAATCTTCAGTGAAAGGTATTTTTGAAATAGGATCAAATCTTGTCAATATAATACTTACGAAATGTTAAATGTGTAGATTAGAACTAAATTTACAAAAAAATTAAATAGAATTTTTTTAACGGATTAAAACGCGAAATTTCACCCAATAAATAAAACACTTTGAACGGTATAAAACGTCACACAACTGCTGTAAAACTCACGAAATGTAGAATCGCGTATAAAAAACTACTAGCAGAGCTTTGAGTTTGAAACCGTTAAAAGTTGTTTGTGTGGTTATTTTTAACTAGCTATGTTCGCGACTTCGCGTGGAAAGCTCCTTAACTTTATAGTTTTAAAAGATCAATATTTACTGTTGCGGAAAATTTTTAGATCATTTAAAGAAGTATTCCTCTTTCATACACAGTTTTTTGAATTTGAATTAGTAGTTCTTGAGATTGGCGCGTTCAAACAAACTCTTCAGCATATTACAAATGTAATGCGTCGACGATAAAGACCACTTGTAAGGATTATCCCCTTTGTCGTTTAAAAGCGTTGACATTTAACATGAGACACGAAAGTCTCGTTATAAATAAAAGCAATTTCACTTTCTACCGTGCAGAAGGGCCCTAAAAGGCTTAAAGGCTGTATTTAAATGTCAACTTCGTGCAAGGGATCTGAAACTGTTACGTCGTTATTAGTTCAACGAGACCATGGCGTAAATACTTACTTTACGCGAGTAGTCCACATTGAAATAGAATACTTTAACGCTTTAAAACGCGATATATATTAGTTAAAATTATTTTGAGAAAGACAAATCTACCTCTTTACAATATAAGTGTAGTTAGTCTTTCAACCTACAGTTGAATTTTCTGGAAAAAAATATATAAAAGAATAT
This sequence comes from Leptosia nina, assembly GCA_963661955.1. Lineage (NCBI taxonomy): Eukaryota > Metazoa > Arthropoda > Insecta > Lepidoptera > Pieridae > Leptosia > Leptosia nina. The sequence goes on along the minus strand of CAVLEF010000144.1, from coordinate 1,014,851 downwards.
CTTTTATATATTTCTTTTATTTTTGGACTTGTAAATCGGTTTAGTTATACAATTTCTCCTTTTTAAAACGATTTATAAGAAAGACAACTATCATTCATATGTAACTATACATAAAAGCGTCTATTACTTAAAAAAATAATTATAATAAAACCTTTTTTGTCCCAATAACATTCCTCTTTTCATATTCTGTTAATGTGTCAAGTGTCAAAAATATATTAATTCCTTAATCGTATATAGAATGATTAAATATTTAAAAGTACCATTTAAAATCATAAAATTATTCATCACAGCATACGAGAAAATAATATGTTTCGTCCTAGTTTATGTGATAACGCCGTGCTTCTTCATATTCGAGATGGCCCTCGTCCGTCCGATCGTCGCCCAACACTACAACTACGGTATCATGATGCACTCCTTCCATATCATTTGCGCTTGCTTCTGCTTCATCAACGTCGTCGGTAACATGGTCCTTAGTATCCTGACTGATACCAGTATTAAACGGAGCTGTCAAATCGGCGACACCTATTGTGAGATTTGCAGACGGAACCGTCCAGCTATGGCGTGGCATTGCAAGAGATGCAATATCTGCATCCTCAGACGCGACCACCATTGCTTCTTCCTCTCCCGCTGCATCGGTTTGTACAACCAGAGGTACTTCATCTTATACCTCACCTACATCTTCATCTCTTTGTCCTATTCTGTTATTTACAACTACTACTATGTACTTACGAAAATTGACGAGTACGACTTGGTTTTATCTGTGTTCCGCATCATAAACCCCTTCTTCAGATACATGCTTACTGAACCGGCTAGTATTAAAGATGTGTATGTGCTGTTTCTCTTCATGAATTGCGGACTTATTTTCTGGTCGGGTTTGCTGTTCGCTTACCACGTAAGAAATGCTGTCAGGGGTGTCGTAGCTCGTGATTCTAGGTTGAAGAGAGGTATTAACACCAAAATGTTTAAGGAAAACTTGAGAAATGTTTTTGGGATTAGGTGGTATTTTGCTATTATTTGGCCGTTTGCAGACAGCCCTTTGCCGCAGGAGTATGTGCTGAAGAATATTTGAAAGTTTAAGTGTAAATGTTAAAGTATGAGAAATACAAGTTATGATACGATTCATGTTTTTTTTTATTCTTATGCGTATTGATAATCGGCCTGGCAGATAGATACATTCTTTCAAAGCTTGGTCAACACCCAATATTTCATCAATTCTTTTAATAGCCAAAATAAAAGTACTTATCTTGATCGAAATTTTTAATTGGCTTATTTATAGCGCTACAATGCTACCGAGCTGTTGAAAGATATCGATCAAACTTAAATAATAGATAAACCGTTAGACCTTACATAATACCATAGACAAGAAATGTCGAAAGAGTAATGCTCCCTAGAGACAACAATACCGTTATTGACAGAATGCTTTTAGATTGTCTATGGACACTGTCACAATTTGCTTAAGAGACAGTAATATTATCTTTTGATACATATCTACAAATTAAATGCTTATTTATACTTAAAAAGTATACGCCTACCTGAAGACTCACAGATCTTTCAATTTAAACAAAACAATACAAATCCAAAATAAACATTAATATTTTCATAATATCTTACTAATCTAACAAAATATTTTTAGCCTATAACACCTATTTACATGCACCTTGTAATAAACTTTAACACTTGCGAGTTAAGGTTCAATTTCTTTTGCTTTGTAGCTTAAGAAAATTATTGGAGATGAAATTACAGAGTTTAACGTTTTTCAAACAAAACATTGAAAATAATGTAGCAATGTATGGCAAATAATCAACGGGTCGTGGATTCGATCCCCACAGGTCCAACATGTTTTAAACAATTTATAACTTTTTCTGATATATATGTTAGATTTCGTCTGGAAATCTGGATGATAATTGGGGAGAAAGAATATCGAAATTCCGTCCGGGTCAAGAAGTTTAATTGCGTTTCGGTTTCAATAAGATTTCCAAATATCCAAAGCCGAAATAGGTCGACAGCGCATTTGGTTGAGATGTTATATTCATATATCATGAGGTGAGCCCCATGCTTGTCTTTCTTCCTTGATCACAAAAAAGAACAATATATTAGATGTTAACAACGACCATCTATTTTTTGTTAATAGTATATTTAAAAACTAACCAAATTTCGGCGCAAAAAGTCCGAAGTTGGAAGCAATTTTCTTCAATACAGAGCTTATAAATAGAATACCCGAGTCATGAGTAACGGGATTTGGAACGGTAATGGGTCGCGCTGTGCCGGCGCAACGTTTCTAGTTTACGTGCGACCATTAGCGTTATGTAACAGCTGATTATGTTAACCACCTGCGCCGGGGCACCTTATCCTTATGTCACTTTCTACAAACATTTTGAACATTCATTCACCTTAATACTGTATTATGTATATTTTAGTTGAATTTGTACCAACGTAGATACTTAAAATTTTATCAAAAATTTTCATTAAATTTAGCATGATTAATATGTAAAAAATGATTCTACACTGTTGGTGAGTGTTTATACATATTACAATTAAGTAAAATACTTACTTTTTAAACTGACTTACTTACTTACATTAAAATATGACTTATAACATGTCTATAAATAACAGTCTAAATAAATATTGTTTGCAGATCGCCAGTGCATTATCATTAAAAAATAACAGTTAATACGCTTAATGTATTAAGAAAATTATCGGGGCGCAGGGAAAATTAAAAACTATAGGTTAATTAACATATTTCGCGTTTTAAACTGTTAAAATTGATGGATTTAGTCAAGGAAATTCTAGGTCTTATTTCTTCTTCCGAATTATTATTTTTTAATTCTAGTAATATTTACTCGAAAATTGTACAAACAAGCATAACATTTACCTTGTGATTTACCGAGGTCGTATGGTGGGGTGAATAGAATTTGTTCTATGCCTCATTCTTTACCGTCCCAATCATGTTTAAGAGCAAAATTTTCGTAACGAAAAGGCTTTAAAACAAACATCACGACTGTTGTCTTATTAACAGAGCATCCCCTTATATGGGACGAGTCGTGACGGACAAATGTCGTCGACGTATCGTGACGTTTGAAAGATGAAAAATAACTCGTGTATTTATTAAAACAAGACGGATTTGTGCTCAAGGAATTTCGAAAGAACCAGTTGTTTCGAAGTATTGTCTGTTGTTTACGCGAGTAGTACATTTAAACGAAACACTTTTCTATGATAGACAGACTAGCACTTCCACTTGATGGTGGGTGAAATATCCCAGCCACATAACATCCAAACAAGATGGGCTGTCGACGTAGTTTGGTTTCGGATATTCAGAAATTCACAGAGTGAAACCATGTTTCAGAAAAATTAAAAATGTCGGTCACGGTGGGGATGGAACTCACGTCCTGTTGGTTATTAGCGATACATTTCTACCCACCAACGAACTTGTCAGAATATAAACAAATAATTAGTACCACAATACTTTGTACTACAATAGCATTACTAAAAATAATAATTAAAGAGAAAATCTATATCCGCTGAACATATAAAAACGAGCCGTTTTTTGTATCGTAACAAGTTAATGCAACTCAAGTAAAAAAAGTGTAACCGATGGGCATTGTAAATCTAATTACAATAATTTCAACAGCTATGCCGATCTGAGGAAACTTATTTGCAGTAAAAAGATGACTTACAAATAATTTAGAAATTTATTCAACTTAGCTTTACTTTGCTTGAAGTCAAGAAGTCACTATTGTGTACTAAATTGTTTCAAATTTTATGAAATACCAGCTGGGCCCGCGACCCCGTCGGCGTGGATTAGTTATTTTGGGGGTCATATTATTTTTTCAAATAACTTCGTAAACTATATCTGTCACTCACCTTAATCTTAAAAGATAGACATACGCTGTCGAGATTATTTTTTGTCATTTAATGTTGTTCGACATATTGTTTGGTTTCTTGCACAGTTTTCAGCGCTCACGCAACAGATTTTTGTTTCATCGGTCCTAACGGTTGCAGCCTGATATTTAATAGCCTAAAACCGTCCTCGATAGAAGATTTAAGTAACAAAAAGGATTATTTTTTTCCAATCGAACCAGTAGTTCCTGGGATTAGCGCTTTCAAATAGACAAACATACAAGTAATAGTATAGATAGTATGGAATCTTCTGTAACATGTCAAACTTTAAACCAAAAAGCATTCTGCCGATTCCTTTAAAAGCACCAACGTGAATTTTATCCTTATTTGGCTTTCGTTTCAGTCCGTGGATTTCTCAATATCCAAAGCCAAGATGGACGACAGCGTTTCTTGTGTGTTCTTGTCGGTCATGTTCAGAATCACGACAGACAATCATTTTCGACGAATCTAAATAATTTTTGAAAGTTTAAAGAGAATAAAGTATTTTTTATTTTGCATCTTGTTTAGATGCAAAATAAACCCCATGATTATCTGTCCATCTCTATCAAAAAAAAAAAAATTAAAGGCATGATAAACATATGAGACAAATAATATCATATTTGCTCGCGATTCGAACTCCAGACCTTGCGCGCAATACAAGTAGTGGCTGCTCGGACTGTTGACCAATGAATGATGAAAGCACAAAAAGTTTTGTGGTAAATACATTTTGTCATCTTCATACGGTGATTACGAGCGATTTCCCTTCTAACCGCATTTCAGTATAATTATAGCTTTAACCACATGTTCTTAAAAAAATATTTTATTTATATGTTTAGGTTATATTTATATGTTGTTTGAAAAAATTGTATCGTAATTGTCTTCAATTAAAAATCTTTTTTTTTATTTATATAATGCCATCATGTGTGACATAATGTTACAATACATGTGAAAGATATTAAAGTTTTAAAAGCACACACATACAATCTACCCAGCCGAGCAGCTTTCTCCAAATACCATCTATGACAAAACAGATGGCGCTAGCGTAGTAGTGCTTATTATGACATTAGGGGCATCATCTGACGTGTGACCACAGCTACTGCTAAGCATCTGAAACGTCGGCCCGTAATTTATATAAGTAATTATAACTAATATATATCGCGTTTAAAACCGTTAAAATTGATTGGAAATTTTTTTTATACTCGCGTAAACTACGAAATGAATAATAATGTATGTAGACGCTGTGACAATTCGTCATGAGTTACTATCTCAATCTGGATAACATAGAAACACGATCAGATATCCAAGTTTCCCAGCAGAGAAGCAAAGCCTGACATTTTAAATTTTATGAACATTCAATACACAGTGAAAGCAACCACTTCCCATAACCATAATTAATGCTTACATAAACAATAATTAACTTAAATTATCGTTCAAAATGGTCGTCTATTGAATAACTAAATGGGCTTAGATTAATAGGCCATTACGTAAAAACTATTATGCTCTTATATTTCATCGTCAGCACTTATAAGGCTTTCCCACAAGTGGGACACGGACTTAATAGCCTCATGAACCACAGCATGAAAACTGATTGATGAAACTAGTCACCGAAGTTGTATGTCTACAGTGTCTTTTTATACTTGCGTGCGAGTCGCTTAAGCTACAATTTTAAAGGTTCTTTACAGTAACGGCGTCATTGAAAAGTCCGACAAGATTTGTCGAGCATGCAGAACGTAATAAACTAATTTGTAAATAAATTAATGGAAATTATTTAAACTAATTTAGGCGGTTTGAACAGCACGTGTTTATTATGGTTATTTGTTTTTTATTTTATTTTTTTTGCTTTTAATCTGTGGACAGTGATTCGTGACCCGGCCGGAATTTCAATGTTCCTATCACCAATTTGTAAATTACAAATTAATTAAAGACACAGGCAGGATCCGAACCACCGTTCACAGGGATCCGTGCTGCTGGTCTAACCGTTTTTAGAACTAAAGTGAATTGAAAGATTTTTGTTTTATTGCCAAAGTTCTACAAAGGGGTTGTGTGATATTTAAATTTATTTCTTCTCCCAAATACTTTTTAATCATGATTATAGCTTGTGCCCAAAGTGGGTCGTTTTATCCACACCACTAAGCATTTAAGCACGAGCGTGACATTTTTTTGTACCATTCGCAAACGTGCCAGAGCCAATCTATGGGGTTTCGCTCGCGTTGTTAATATTTTGAAATTTCTCAATAGTAAAACTAGACACTAACACGTTCAAGTTGAAATAAGTTTTGTAAGAAATTTTTCGTGTGTCGCAAAGGAAATATAGACACTAGTTATGCTCGCGACTTCGTCAGCTTAATAACAACCTTCTCAGCTTTGTAAATTATAGCTACTACCGAGAACGTCCGCATCCCGTTGTTGCAAATCTCATAGGTTGGACATATATTGTCGGGGACATTTTTGTAAGTCATTGAAAGAGGCATCATTCTTACATGCTTATTTTATGGTTCCTTGAATCTTTTTCGGAATTCACGCAACGGAAATTCTCAAAGGTACATAATTACCTTCGCTTTTCACCCTTTTCCCTTTTTTTCTTCGCTCCTATTAGTCATAGCGCGAAGTTGAATAGCCTATATCCTTCTTCGATAAATTATCAATGAACAAGTGGTTAAATACTGTCTATAGTTTACCCGAGTAGTACACATTTAAATAAAACACTTTAACGGTTTAAAACGCGATATATTAGTTAAAATTACTTGGAAATGATTTTTAACCGTGACTACGGCTGCTGCAAAGCATCCGAAACGTCGGGCCAAAGCTAAAAATCATTTCCAAGTAATTTTAACTAATATATCGCGTTTTAAACCGTTAAAGTGTTTTATTTAAATGAACCAGTGGTTGTTGAGATTAGGGCATTAAAATAAACTAACTCTTCAGAGCTTTATATATAACAATAGAGTATATTTATATAGTACAAATTTATAATTATATGTTGACTAAATAATCTAATTGATACAAAAAAGGCTTTAAAATATTGTCTGTAAAACAACAATGTTTCGGAAGCTTCGCCGTAAATGAAAAATAAGTTAATGTTTTAATATTTTACATTTTAAAGCGATAAAAATGTTTTATTTAATACTTTATATATTGGTAGCGCAATATATTAGTTAACATTTTAAATACAAACCAAATCCGATTAAAGCGACGCTCGCGAAACTTATCACTGCTACCTGAACACGTCTCTAAAAGGTGAAAAAGCAGTATAAATTTAGATTTTGTAACCGTTAAAGATGTTTTATTTAAAAAAAACAGTCGAAATATATGTTATATTAAAATAACTTAGGTAAATGTGTATGTAATGTTTTATAATAAATTTGTTAATATACAAAATTACTTAAGCAGGTACTAAGTTTATGCAAATGTATTTATCGCGAAGAAATCGGAAATGACTCACGTTCAGCATCTGGTCTGTCAACATTCGGGAGTCAGCGTATTTATTGGTTTGACCTATTTCAAAGAATTCTAGTTTAAAACTTGTTCAACTAAGAGCAGCGAAAAAACTTTATTTACGGGTTCTAGAATGTTAATAGGGTAATAATGTTTGAAGATAATTATTACGATTATCATCTTTGTATTCTACTGCTGTAATTCAAACGTGTAGCTAATATAAAGATTTGAAAAATTCAAAAGGCGATTGATAAAATATAATATTATAAAGATGAAGAGTTTGTTGAAACGCGCTAATCTTAGGAACTACTGGTTCGAATTGAATTTATTTTGGTGTTGGATTGACCATTTTATCAAAGAAAGCTTAGGGCCTCCGTTGCGTGAGCTGCGTAAGCGGTCCAAGAAACTTAATAGTATGAATGAAAAAATGGTTCCTCTTTAAATTATTTAAAATATATCCTAAAGAACAAATCAGCTGTAACGTTTAATCGCGTTTCAGTCTTCCGAATGTCTATAACTAAAATAGGTCGGCAGCGTATCATGTCTGGGATAATTGTCTATTGTCACACATTAGAATTGTAGAGCATAGAATTCTAATTGTAGAATTTTTAAATATCTTTGACAAGTACCACAAAAACGGTTTTTGGACAAAGTAATCAAAGTATAAACCAACATAGAAATATTTATAGCAAGGATTTTATTTACTAAATGAAACAACATTAAAACAAAACACGTTTTACGATCGTGTCTAAGCATTTATTTTAAACCGACGTTTAGCTAACGTCAATCTTATACTAATTAAAAGCAAAAGGATCTTGACGGGTCATTAAGATGTCTTCGGGTCGGTTTTAATTGGTTTCAGATCTTGACCGCGATCATCGAAAAGCGTAATTAAATAAAAAATAAAAACAAAACTTGTTTTAAATAGAATTGAAAGTTGCATATTGCGTTTGAATTTTAAATATATCCGGACGAAGACCTCTTAGCACAGATTGATCGAAACAGTTGAATAAATAAATGAATTTAAATAAAACACTTTAACGGTTTAAAACGCGATACGTTAGTTAAACTTATTTGAAAATGATTTTTAACTAATATATCGCGTTTTAAACCGTCAAAGTGTTTTATTCAAATGTGTACTACTCGCGTAAACTATAGACAGTATTTAAATAAATGAATTTAATTTCAATGACAATACATACTTTGATGTGTTTTAGAACAAAGAATTGTTTTAACTACATCTAGTAATATAATTTATCGATCAGGTTAATAAACGCAAAGTTGGTTTAGTTTGATGAGCTGGTTAATTTAAAGGTTGCTACCATTATTATAATCAACGGGTCGTAGGGTTCGATTTCCATCGGGTCCAACATGTTTTTAATCCTCTTATCATTTTTCTGATTCATGTTGGACTTCCAGAATTCCGTCCAGGGGCCGAGCTACTGTCCACAAATGAAAAAAACCTTCAAGTTTAATAGCGTATCGATTACAGTACATTGTTGAGTTTTTATATACTAGTATTTTATATTTTATTTTAATGCGTCCATTAAGTGAACTCTATGCTTATTATTTTTGAAGTTAAAGTTTATATGTTATAATGGAGGCCAACTGAATTAATGAGTTCTGTGGTCTACAAGTAAGTTTCACAATTTAATTAAGTAACGATGCGCCGTTGAGATAAAAATGTGTGTTTTCGGAAAGTTACAAAATATATATATGTAAGTGGTTGTATTTTTAAAACTATATCAAGACATTTATGTTAACGTGCAAAGAGAATAGAACTTAGTAATTATTATTGAATTCTTGCAAAATTAATACAAAATTACATTTCATGACTGTCAGATGTTTTGATACTGTTTGTAGTTTGCGCGAGTAGTACACATTTAAATAAAACACTTTTACGGTTTAAAACGCGATATATATTAGGTAAACTTATTTGACAATTATTTTTACTACGGCCCCGAGGTTTCGGATGCTTTGCACCAGCCGTGGGTGGTACCAGCACTGGAAGACTAATATATTTCGAATTTTTACCGTTAAAGCGTTTTATTTAACGATGCTTTGATTTTATCATTAAGTTTGACTTTTCTTATCATAATTTTAACTCACAAAATAGATCCCAGTCAAGGATGAATAAAAATCCTTTTAAATCAACGACTTTTACCTTTAAAACACGAAATATATCTTTCTTTTAACCACATCTGACGTTTCGACAGATTTGCAGCAGCCGTAGTCACGGAGTGACAGTGCTTCATGTTTCCTGCGTATAAACTTAGCATTTTAAACCGTTAAACATGTTTTATTTAAATATGTACTACTTGCGTAAACTACACCGATGATTAATGCCTTTTTCTTTTACTTTCGTATTTCCTGACCTTGCTTAGAGAATATTTTATTCTTACCTCTAATATAAGTATTTTTTTTCTAATAAAATCAATAAATTTTGTACGCTCAACGGATGTCATAAAAAATAATGCAATAACACCTGTTATCTTAGTTCTAACCTTTAAATCGATCTTCTAGTGAATGTAAATACTACATGTGTAAAGGCCACTTAGCTTCATACAAGCCTTGCCTTACGGCTTGTCTCATGAAACGTGATTTATTTTTCTCCCTCAGGTATGTGGCTAAGGTAATTCTAGATCCGTTTCACTGATCGATTTTTAATTATGATCAGGTTTCAATGACTGTAACTGTTTATCGTTTTCCCGAACTTTGAACCTAAGCTGGCATCGTTTTGAACCATTAAGCTATAGTCAAAAATATAAGTTAATCTAAGTTAACCTTTACCGAGTTATTTTTTAATTCTTTTAGCAGAAATAAAAATTTTGTGATAGTTTACGCGAGTAGTACACATTTAAATAAAACATTTTAACGATTTAAAACGCGATATATATTACTTAAACTTATTTAAAAAACAATTTTCAACTACGGCCCGACGTTTCGTATGCTTTGCACCAGCCGTGAACACGGCTTGCAATAAGTTTAACGTAATATAAATCGCGTTTTAGGCCGTTTTCATGTGTTTAATTAAATATTTATATCTTTAATAAATAACGTTTCCCCGTGAATATATATTGCGTTTTAAACCGTTAAAGCGTTTTATTTGAAAGATATTGTAGTGTTACATACCTATATAGTAACATAATATAATTTACTGGATAACATAAAATAATTTACTCCGAAGAGTGACGTTTGCAACAGTTTTGTAAGAACAAACCAAAAGACGTCATTAGTTGCTTTTGTAAGCATTTTGACATATCGTCGTTGAATTTACGAAATCATTGTCTCCACAATAAGTTAATCAACATCTTTTTGCCCTTGGAAAAAGATCAAGCTGGTTTTTCATGTCTTAACTATAATAAAAAGTGGTTCTTGTGTTTGGGAAAATAGCTAAGGTATGTTTTTTTGCACGAAAACTCACTACTTTGTGGAATGTAGCAAATGGCTAATAATAAGTCTACCTTGATCCCTACTTTTAAAAACTACTGTTCAGCGACTTCTCCGCGTAGGATAGTTATTTTGGACATCCAAATTTTTTTTGAATTTTCAACTCTTTAAATTTTAAATTTTACCCAGACTCACCCTTTCCTCTTAGTTTATCTTAAAATATAGAAATATACTGCCGCGATTTTTATAACACTACTTGTAACCTTCATTAATACTATTTAGCGTCCATTTTTTACTCAAGACGTCGGTGCATCACTTCCCGTCGTTCTTGAGGATAATCTTAAAAGATAAATACAGGTCACGGACTTTTATTTAGGTGCTTTAAAGAGGAATGATTATCTCATACATATTTTTGGTATCTTGAACCGTTTTTGCAACGTACGCCTCGGAAACCCATAATGATGAATAATTTTCACAATTTTTGTCACATTTCTCGCTGTATCTTCTCTCCTATTAGGCACAGGTAGATGTTTTATAGCCTTCCTCGATAAATGTTCTACCTAACACAAAGAAGAATTTTTCAATTCAAACCAGTAGTTCCTAAGATCAGCCATTCAAACAAACAAACAAACAAACTCTTCAGCTTTATATATATAGATTTAAAAAGGAAACATTTTTGTGTGTATGTTGAATGTATGAACATTTAACGGTAAGAATGTAAAGCTCTTGTACAACAAGGCAAGTCTTTCTGTTAACAAGGAAGTTTAAATATATAAAACTCTGTTTCAAGCATTACAAATCACATAAGAAGGATATAAAAGATTTACAACACGTGCCATAATGGTCTGTTAATTACAATTACTCAGTAAAATGTCAAGTATGGTGAAAATGTTCCGCGGTCTACGGAAGCCGATTTAACTCTGACCTTTAAGGATAAGAAAACCTCCCTCGGCCCTCAAAAAGGTCAGAGTTGGAAGTTTATTTACTCCCAAATTTAGAAATTTCTGGCTATTGGATAGCTAATATTCTATACTGTACTTTATAAGTATGTTTGTTAACGTGACTAGTAAATATTAAACACTAACTGTTTAAAACAAAAATTGCCGATTGTTTACGCCTAAATCTGGCTTTAAATAACTACTATTCTATACTGTATTTTTTAAGTATGCCTGTTAACACCAGTACTCATTTACAAACACTTTTAACTGTTTAAAACAAAATAATTTGTCGTTTTAAATAAACGTCCAAATTTAGAAATGTCTAGTTATTAAATTACTACTATTCTATACTCTAGTTTATAAGGATGTTTGTTAACGCGACTAGCGATCATAAAACCTTTTTAACGATTTTAAACACGAAATATATTAGAAAACCTTTCTTATTTACGACACATTGATTTTCTACCGAGTTTACGGGGATATTTTCACGTTTTAAACCGTTAAAAGCGTTTTAATCTTTATTTTACACGCAAACAATGGACAAATCATTGTTCAAATGGTGTCTTTGAGGTGTATTTTTAAAAGGTGGATCACTTGCTAAAATTGAAGTTAAACAAGATGTCGAGCTATTTTTTTTGTACTAGTAGACTCGTACTAGGAAAATATTCGTGGGAAGATCTTGAAGCATTGAAAACGGTTTATCTACAGTGCATTGGAGGCCGAGCAACGCGTTCAAAATATATAATGTCGCAAGTTGCAAGGTCACGCAATGGAATTTAACTGGTGGGCTTTATGTGGTCGTAGTTCGTAATTAATTACTTCTTTATTAAGTAAGTAATCACGCCGTGTCTATCGTTTCAGTAGCGTGGAATTCTTACATTTATAATTGACTAGCTGTGTCCGCGAATTCGTCCGCGTAGAATAGTTATTTTGGACATCAAAGTGTATTTTTGTCTCGTCTTCATAAATAGCTCTTACTAACGCCATCGGTTTCGTCCCGTGGTTCTTGCAAGTTAATCTTAAAAGATAGACTTACGTGTTGCGGAATTTTTTTCGATTATATATAAAAAAGAAAATCATTCTTTCATACATATTTTTTGGTTTCTTAAACCGTTTTCGCAACGGAAACCCACGAAGATAAATAATTTTCCATGTTTTCTTCACATTTCCCGCTGTCTGCTTACTCCTAATTGTTGCAGCGCCTATAAACTTCCCCGATAAATTCACTAACCAACACAAAAATAATTTTTCAATTCTAACCATTAGTTTCTGGGGTTAGCGCGTTCAAACAAACAAACAAACTCATCAGCTTAAAAAAGATATCAATTGTAAATTCGCGTTTTGGTTTTCCGTCTATGAATTTCTGAATGTCCATAGCAAAATAGTTAGATAGGGTGTCTTGTAGAGACGTTACCCCCGAAGTACCCCCTATTTCACCTTCCATCGATAACCCCATGCTAAACCTGTCCTTCTCTGACTAAAATATATAACAACGTCGCATTTATTAATAGACGAATTATCATTTTAGATTTAAATACTGTCTATAGTTTACGCGAGTAGTTCACATTTAAATAAAATACTTTAACGGTTGAGCAGCAGCCGTGGTCACGGGGAGTCTCCCCGTGACCACGGCTGCTGCAAAGCATCCGAAACGTCGGGTCGAAGTTAAAAATCATTTCCAAAGAAGTTTAACTAATATATCGCGTTTTGAACCGTTAAAGTGTTTTATTTAAACATTTTAGATTTTCTTAAATTTAATATTGACGTTTTGCATATGTAACAAAATCATGCAATAATTACTAGATTTAAATATTTTTTTAAAAAAGCAAAAACACGAACAAGGCAAGGATTCGAAGATTTACGCCAATGAAATTATTCAAACTATTTAATTTCAATAACGAGTTTATCGCCAGTTAATAACAGAATGGCGTGTACGCACAATTAAAAGGTCGACAACACAATTCCAGTGGATTTACATATTTTCCTCTCATCCACTATATAATTATAAAATATATTTGTTATAGCTACGTAAGGTTTATCGCGACTTTAGAAAAAATAATTGCTGTGTTTGTAAAGAATGAAAGTTTGTTACCCCGTCATGCACACGGCTCTGCCGATCTTGATGTAATTTTTTATAGTTGTTAAAGCCCGGAACCTTTTAATATTAAGTTTATTTCTTGTCATTTTTATTTTATTTCCTTTGTGAGGGGGACAAAGCGCCAATACTTTAGATAGTTAGGCACGACTGTTGCTAATAATATGTTCTTTCGTTAAAGGGCATTTTATGTTAAAATATACAGATCATGTAACTGATAAAACTTGACAAATCGACGATAATATAAATCTCAAACCTTCTAGAGGCGTTTTTCCTCGAACTTTACCTGGAAAATACAAAATTCAAATTAGCTTACGTTGCTACAAGACATGTGATTCGTTACGAATATAATGACGTCACATTATAATAATAATAACGATTGTATAGTTATATAATTAATACATTTAGGAAATACTACTATTAAGAGTCATTTTAGATGCAATAATAAAAATCGTTTATAAATTGAACAAAAATATAACACGGGCAGAGCATGAACCGTAATCCACAGCGTCACGTGCTATTGCTCAAACCAATTCAATATTTAAAAATAAGCATATCCAGAATTAATTCATCTTTCAATGCAAATTAACTTAGATAAACTAACTTAAATAATTAAAATAGAACAAATAATTTAAACAGGCGGCACTCGAACCCACAATCACAGTGTTTCTTGGTGCTGCTGTACTTATTGCACTATCATTTCCCGCATGGTATCATCGAATTTCATAACTGAAGCTTCGTATTTAAATAAAACACTAAAAAGTAACCTATGTTCTTTCTCAGGATGTAAACCATCAGTGTACGAAATCTGTTCAGTAGTTTTGGCATGAAAGAGTAACAGACAGACAGACAAAGTTACTTTCGCATTTATAATATTAGTAAGGATTTATGTTTATGTACTGTGTTTTTTTTAACAAATACAACAAGGTTTTGAGATAGAAACATACTTCTTAGTGTGTTAACAACTTTTGTTGTGTTTTATTTGATATCTTTGTAATTTCAAAGTGATTGCGTGTTTTCTCTCATTCTTGTTGACTTTTACTCTTTTATTGTTAATTTTTTTATCTTTTTACTATACAAAGGTTGTCTGGAAGAAAACATCCAGGGCGATAACGCCGCCTGTGCACTAACTCTTTAATGTAAATAATTTAGTGTTACTATATTTATATTTTATTTGTTTGTATGGTTTATTATTCCAACTCCATCTAATACCAAGGCTGCAATCTGCAACGAGCACAATCGGATGTTAGCAACAGTGTGACCAATGCACAAAAAGATGCCCGCCGGAAACACATAAATATACGTTTCGACATACTTCCGCGGGTGGGTTGGTGTTTGAACAATGACCCGTGCGCCTATTGTGCAAAACGTAGAGGTTTCATTGTTTGTTTCTCTATTGAAGTTCACGTTTTTCATTGGAAATATGCACGAGAAAATGGAAAGCGGAACACGGTTTCATATGTTTGCTATCTAAAAACTCCTTTAAATAAAACAATTTAACGGTTTAAAATGCGATATATTTGCAAGTGATGTTATACGAATTTATTATTGGCCATAGGTTTAGCATTGTCTGTAGTTCACGTGACTAGTACTAATTTAAATAAAAC
The DNA here is from genome assembly GCA_963661955.1 of Leptosia nina. Lineage (NCBI taxonomy): Eukaryota > Metazoa > Arthropoda > Insecta > Lepidoptera > Pieridae > Leptosia > Leptosia nina. The sequence continues at coordinate 999,510 of CAVLEF010000144.1, read as the reverse complement.
ATTTTGAACGGTTTTACGCTTCTGCAGCAGCCGTGGTCACGGGGACCTCATCGTTCCGCGCCTTCTGGGCTGCCGGGAAATATAAAATAATAAAAAAGGTAATAATATAATTCATATAACATACTTGCATCTGCTAACGAAGTTTAGCTTTACAAACTTTGTATTTTTTCCTCTTTAAAGTACATAGATTTATGGAAATTTTTATCTCATTATTGTTCTTCTTTTGCCCAGTTGATTACAAAATTTGGATGTTACACACAAATTACAATTCAGCGATTTATTTTAATGTTTACAACACATAAAATAAGAAATCCACTCCGCGACCTTCGCTTCGTGTTCAAACAAACAGTTTCATAATTATTGAGAAGAACAGATTACAAACATCCTTCCGTATAAAATATAAAAAACAGTTAAAAAGAAAACAGTTGCAACCAACATCTCTTGCGCAAGAGTTGCAACATCCAACTGTAAAATTGACTCGAAATTGTAATTGAGGTTCTCTCATTAAAATTGTAATGGATTTGTGGAACAATCTTATTTAAAGTAAATTCGCAACGGTGAATTTAAACTAAGGAAATCTTATAGTAGATCGGCGCATGCGCAGACCTTTTAATTTCCCGGATAAATTCGTAAGACGATTAAATATCACTGTGTATAACTACATCAAAATCGGTCTAGCAGTCCTCATTGTAAGTAGCAATACACATACTTGAACTAAAACTGACCATCTTTTCCCTTTTCTTAATCGTTTTTTTGAAAATCATGATTTAACTGAAATGTTTTTTCTGTCTCTCAAGTAAACCTAATACTAATATGTCCTCCTCTAAAAAAAAAAATAATAAAAACAAAATTCAGATTGTGTAATGTGGTTTTACTTCGTATCGTCTTAGTTAAACATTAACCACTTTGTTTTAAACCGTTAGGAAGAGCCTAATTGTATATGTGTAAACATTCGCATAGATTACACACACTATAAGTAGATTTTAAGATTAATTTTCGCTAACCTAAAATATATTTGAGCCGTCTCTTTAAGTTTAATTAAATCGTTTGATTATCAACTAATAATCGAGAACTGATTAAAACAAATATTTAACGTACATTACTCAACTTAACCTCGGATTTTTATTAAATCATTGTTATGTTCTTCCTCTTCGCTTAAAATTTTAAATGGACGATTATGATGTGAGTATTATTTGTTCACGGCTTTGAATTATTTCTTTTATACGTTTCTTATAATCGTAGATTGGTTAAGATAAGGCGAATAATTAGCTTAAAAATCCGATTTATTTACCCATTACTATATTTATTTTAACCATAATAAAGTAATGTTTTATAAAATATAGAGTGAAATTTAAGTGAATTTGCAATGTATAATATTAAATAAAACACTTTGATGTATCGAAACGCGATAAATATTAGTTATACTCATGTGGTATGTACATAATATAACCACATAATGCTAAAAAGAAACACAAAAATAATATGTACTTTCACGCTGTTTAAAGCTAAAGATCTGGAGTTTTATTATTACTATTACTATTAGTTTTTCATCGAAAGTGAAGTTTATAAATCGTTCTGCGCCCTTTTACTTTCGATTTGAGGGTACAACGTCGACTATAGTAAATCACCAAAAAAAACACGTTTTATTGTAACGGGCTTAAACATCTTAGTTACGAAAAGCCAAGATAAGTCGACAGCGTTCTTGGCTTTTCTGTTGTGTTGTTCTTGTTTTGTCGTGCATCCAATTTTGTTTTTGCAGACCTTCCCTTCATATTTATTAATTTCAGCTGGTTCCCTCCGGTCCTGATGACCGTTCCTTTTAAAGAGGAATCATTCTTTCCCCTATATTTTTTTCGGTGTCTTGAACTGTTTTCGAAGCTTACGCCTCGGAAATCCACAATGATGAATAATTTTTCCAATCTTTGCTCGTATTACTCATTAAGCGATGTTTTATAGCCCTCCTCGATAAATTATCTAACCAACACAAAAATAATTTTTCAATTCGAAACCGTGTAGTTCCTGAGATTAGCGCGTTCAAACAAACAAACACACTCTTCAGCTTTATATATTAATATAGACTTGCGGGGGTTGGTAAGTGATACACTTACCACCAAGAGAACCACATACTATTCTGTCCAGCTCTGTCATAAAAAAAAAAACATTACGGTGGCATATACAAAGTTGTATTACAAAAAAGTAGGCAGCATCGATGGCAAAGTTCAAGACGCAAGGCGAGGCATCGTGAACGTGTAATTTCGGAGTCTTTACATCTTAACCTGCACGAATCGGTTGAAGGCCCTTTGCATTATCAGACGTTCTATTCTCATGCGCAATGTGGATTCTTAAATCATCATAAATAATTGATAATAACACTAGCCTCTGCTCCATAGCTCACTGTTTTGAGCACGGAAGGTACTAGGATCGAATCCGTCTGTCAACTATTTGTTTGCAAATAAAATCAAACAACGCCACCTAACCCACATGAAAAAACGGGATTTGATTTCCACACGAATCTAACGATTACACATAACGATTACGCAATGTATGTTTCTAATCATTTTATATTTTTTTAAACGCCTTCTGTCAATCTGGATATTAAATGAGAGTTTGGACGTAATTCCGTTCGGGTCACGAACCACTGTCAACACATAAGAAAATCGCGAAGTTTAATCACGTTATGATGTCTATCTGTGGATGATGAAGCAAAAAATAGGTCAAAACTCCATCTTGTCAAGATTATTGCTGGGGATATTTTACCTTCCAATCCCAGTTTGTCTATCCTCTTCTGTTTTAAAATAACATACAAACATTTTGCGTGAAAATCTTATAGGCCGTAATATGAGAAACATGAGCTGAGGAAAATGTGACAGGATCCGAAACGAATATTGTATTACTTGCGGCTAAGAAAGTCTTAGTGAAGGGAACGTAAAATAATACCCGTTTGGCTAATGCAATATTTACCTAAGTACTAATAACACCTAATGTTCTTTACGATAGAGGACATGCACTTGGTATGTGGAATACCCCAGCCAAATAACATCTAAACAAGATGCGCGGTCGACGCATTTTTGGCTTTGGATATTCGTAAATGAAATTTTATAGACTGAAACGCGGTTTAAACTGGACGGCTAATCTGTGGAAGGTGTTTCGTCTCTACGTATGTGTTTAAAATTTAAATCATCAATATTAGAATTAAATTTAAAACAGAGCAACGTAACAGCACGCTAGTCCCATCCGTTTGCAATATTTTTTTAATAACTATATTAAAAACACTGGTAGAGAAAAGTTAATAAAAAATATGTATACATTAATTATGTTTTGATCTGGATTCGAACCCACTTCTGGAGAGTCTACACTTTAATACTTTTCTATAAAGTCGAAAAATATTTCTTCAATAGTTAACTCAGGCTATATTCTCACTTTTTCCTCATAGAATTCCTAAAGAAGACTAATGGACGTCGATAAGGTTTCTAAGAAAATGCCGCGTTTAAAAAGAGCAAACAATTTAACGAGGAACGACATTGTTATTTATGTCAATATCCTACGACCTCAGCGATCTATCAGCACCTTGCGAATGTTTGAAATGACACTGCGCATTTTAAAATTAATATATGTACTTTGTAATAATCTGCTCCAATACGTACGCAAACTGCGCATTAAATAAACTATTTCAAGGTTTAAAATGCGAAATAAGTAAATATGTTTGAAACTACAAAAATACATTACCTAATGTATACTAATATATAAAGCTGAAGAGTTTGTTTATTTGCACGCGCTTAACTCAGGAACTACGGATTCGAATTGAAAAATTATTTGTGTATCGGTTAGAGCATTAATCGAAAAAGGCTATACGCATTTAAATAAAACACTTTAACGGTTTAAAACCGATAATTTTAAACTTATTTGAAAATGACTTTTTTAACTTCGCCCGACTTTCGGATGCTTTCAGAGCCGTGGCAAGTGTTTTATTTAAATGTGTACTACTCGGTAAACTATAGACAGTATTTAAGGCTATACGCTATATAACATTATCCTGTAAAAAAATTGGGAAAATTATTCATCGTTATGGATTTCCGAGGCGTACGCTGCAAAAACTCTGATAAAGATAACTAAAAAATATGTATGAAAGAATGATTCCTCTTTAAATCATCTAAAAAAGTCCGCGACGCTATATGTCTATCTTATAAGACTAACATACTAATAAAAACGGGTAGTGGGTTCGATCTCCATCGGGTACAAAGTTTCTGATCAATTTATAATTTATAGAAACGGGTTGGACTTCGTCTGGAAATCTGGTTATTAAATGGGTGGTAGGAAAAAGGAAATTCCGTCCAGGTTACAAACCGCCGTTCACAGATGAAAGTGTGATCAATCGCGTTTCTGTTTCAGTCTGTAGATTTCCGAATATACAAGCCAAAACAACTACTTGTTTAGACGTTATATGGCTGGAGTATTTCAACTACCAACAATGGAACCTCGAGCTTATTCTTTATCATGAAAAGATTTTAAGCATTTCTCTTTATGCAATTGAATTGAAATGACTAATCAAGGCACAATTACCAATCAGGATATCCGTTTATGGATAAAAGATCCACACGATATCCACGTTTAACCTCGCCGAGCGAAACTTTCTCCGTGAAAGTAAAAGCTATGCAGACCGGTTGTATGAAACAGAACTACATAAGTTGTCCTAAGTTGCATTTGTTCGCTACGAATCGTTCTTTCAAAGCTATTTGCTTTTTAAATAGTAATAATATAATAACGATTACGAATTTAATTACGATGATTTTGGTATTTCAAAGCACACGAGCTATAGTGAAAGTTTTTCTTTTACATATCGAAACACAAATAAATTAATCTTAACTACATATTTAGTAATAAGTTTGATTGTGTTTGGTGTTTGTGTATTAAGATACCTAATAGAAGAAATATCAAACTTTGTCCCTTGTGTTAGTTCGGCCTCTGATGGGGCCAGAGAATATCAGTGTTGGGTTATCTATTTAATATAATTCGCTTGTTAAACAGTTAAAAGTATTTTACTTAAATATGTACTTGCTTAGGGACTTTTTTATAATTTAACATATGAAATTATTTTAATATTTGCTGACAGCTTTGAATAACTGTCAAATTAAAACATGCACCTATGACATAAGTTTTTAACTAATCAATAGCCATTAATAATTCATCTATCGTATTCACCGTTATGTCGTAACGAATATCTGCAATATAGGACAGTGTGCCGTACTGTGCGGATTACGAAAACACAATTACATCGCGGAATTAGTTATAATACATATTTACCACGTAATTGAAAATTCTGTTATTATTGATAACTTACATTTTAAGACTAGCAGCATTAGTGCTGGTATGATTTTCATATTCAATGTAAAACTAAGGTAGAAATTCATATTTTTTACAATTTCTACGAAATACTGAATTTTACTGATGATAAAAGTAATTTATTAGTCTTATGCCTGTGTGTTGTTTTTTTACATTTATAATATTTATCGTTCAAGAGTTTAAAAAATAACATACCTACTATTACTGCATTATTAGATAGTTTTTGTAAGTATTGTCTAAGTGCGATAAGTACACTTTATGTTATATCGTCAGCAATTTGTTAATCCCACGGGTGGAAATAGCTTTGTTCAAAATGAGTTTGTTTTATGATAGAAGATGATGATAGACTTGGGTTTTACTTGTCGGTAGGTAAATCCCCAGCCATACTACATCAAATCAAAATGTGCTTTCGACCTATTTTTTGACATCTTGGACATTTGGAACCCCCTATTTTGGAAATTTGGAAATGCACAAACAGATCGCGATTAAACTTGACAAATTGTTCATGTGTGTGATTTGTGACCCGAACGGTGTTTCGATATTTTAACCCATTTAATTTTCAGATTTCCAAACTATCAAAATATAATAACATATAGTAATGAACAGGTTTGACCCGGCGGGGATTGAACTCGACTAAGCTATATTGCTACCATTACAACAACGCGGCGGTCAAAAAGACTTTTCTCCTGTGATATTTTTTATCAGCTAAGCAATAATTTATCCAATGGGTGTCTGAGCCGCTCAGTCGTACATTGCTAAGAAATAAATAAAACCGCGCATATTGTAAGTTGTTCGCATTGACATTCCGCCAGCTCGAAGGAAATGACTTCCTCGTCTTGTTAAGGCTTCGAACAACTCTTATAGTCGCATTGTGCATTGTTTTGCATGATTGGATGCGTTAAGTCATGCTTGTAAAATCTTTGACAATATCTACAACCGTCGTTGTGCAAACGGGAATTAAAAATTTCCTTTATATTATAAAATCAAGTCAAACATAACACTTAAACGGTATAAAACGCGATATGTATATTAGTAAAATCTATTTGAAAATTATTTTAACTACGGCTCGACTTATCGGAGCGGAGCAATCGTGGTCAAGGAGGGACCTGCTTATAGATAGTTTTCAAATAAATTTAACTAATACATATCGAGTTTAAAACCGTTAAAGTGTTTTATTTACTTATGTGCTACTCGCGTAAACTACGGACAGTATTTAAAATAAACAATAAAATAAATAATAAAATAGATGTATGTGTATAGATACCATTCGGCTTTTGTTGTACCTGGAAGTAAGTACTGCGCCGATTTTCAGTGATTAGGAAAGAAAACAGATAATAATATTCGTATACTTTAAATAGCTTTTACCCACGTCCCATTCTTGGAAGTCAATCTTTTATGATAGGTCTTCAAAGATGAATATTTTTTCCATATTTTCCACTGTTTCTTCGCTCCTATTAGTCTTAAGCCTTCCTCGATAAACGGTCTGTCAAATACAAAAATATTTTTTCGATACGATTTAGTAGTTTCCGAGATAAGCGCGTTTAAACAAACGCTTTAGTTTATTTTTGGTATAGATTTAGGTAAAAAAAATCTCATAATGTGTGCATATGTGAAATAAATAATTTGAGTAATATATTTTCCATCAAGATTATATTAAACAAGATTAACTGTATGTAATATACCTTCACACACCACACTTTCGCAAAACAGTAAATACACCTATTGACTTAACACGTATATTACCCAATTCATATAAAATTTAGCTTGTATGCCATTCAAACGAGCAATAATAATATTACATAGATAAATTATTACGCCAATAAAAATAATGTTAAAGACTTAATACGCCTTTATTAGAATTCAACGCGCTCGCTGCTTTGAGGAAAAAAATTATTATCCATACACAGTTTTAAAAAAAATTATTACTATATTGTCAGTAGTTTACACGACCATTACACATTTAATTAAAACACTTTTAACAGATAAAACGCAAAATATATTAGTTAACTTATTTTAATTTAATTTACCTAACTGCGGCCAAGGGCTGCAAAATTTACAAAACGTCGCGTGAGGCCGTAGTTACATTAAAAATACGTTGACTAATATATTTCAGTTTTTAAAACCTTAAACGTTTTTTTTATTTAAGCACATTAAGTAAGATAAATCGTATTTTATGATATACACTATATTTTATGCCAATGCTATTAAATAAATAGTAACTATAGGTTTCCTTCAAATGTTAGGAAATACTGGCTTACGAACGGTTTTCGAGAGAAAATGCAAAGCACCGTTTCTCGTAAAAGGGCAAAAGTCAGTCGTAACTGGTTCGTAAATAGTTATTGAGGAATCACAAAAATCTCGTTCAAATTTGCCCCAGTTCGTAGCATTTTATTTACCTTGAAATTTATATACGATACTTAACACTCGGATTTAATGATAAAAAATAGGCGGGCATCATATTTTGTTTTTTCAATACCAATAGTTCCTGAGATTAGCGCGTTCAAACAAACGCAAAGCATATGACACTAAATTGTATAGCTTTAATTTATAGTAAAATGAAGGCAGTATTTAAATGATTTAAAAATCGAATTCGTTTCTGTTCTAGATAAATAAAATAAAAAAATATTAAGTGTCGGTCATCGAATCTTTAAAAGCCTCTGCCTATATGTATACAAATGTGAAGATTTTTTGTGTAATTACGGATCGCATCACGATTCTCAATAAAAACGTTTAATTTCGCTGTATTTTACCTTCATTACTCGTAATAAAATCTTCATAAGATGATTTTATTTGTTTTTTAAACGATTAATTCCAATAAAATTTGGTAATAAATGTAATATCGTTTCTGAGGGAATGAACTTTATTCCTCAGAACGATTTTAGCTAATAACCAAGGTGCAATATCGATCTTTACCAGGTCCAAATTATTGTCACACAAAAACATGATAAAATAAAACGGCTCTGTATCAGCTTTGATGGCCTGCTAATCTGGATATCTAATATATAGTGGGAGGAATACCGAAATTAGCTCCGGGTAACGAACCACCATCCACAGACGAGAACTTTCAAACTATTCTGTTATTTGATGTTCGTCATGTATAGATTATTATTTGTTTTTAATAAGCAAACCCCCGTCTTCCCCGAAGTGTCTCCCCAAAATAAGAAAGGTAAAACGGGTGGCCGTTTTTATTGTCTTTAACTACTAGTTCGAACATTCATTTTTTTTTGTTAGTGAGAAAATTTATCGAGGAAGGCTTTAGACTATAAAACAGAGGGAATTTTGGAAAACGCAAGAAATATATACATCTTTGAGAGCTTCGGTTGTGAGCGTTGCAAAATCGGTTCAAGAAAGTAATATATATGTATTAAATTTCATCAAACATCGTGGGTTATGTTTATATATATATGTAGTTAAATACTGTCTATAGTTTACCCGTGTAGTACACATTTAAATAAAACACTTTAACAGTTTAAACATGTCGGATGCTTTGCAGCAGCCGTGGCCACGGGGCGACGTCGGGCCGAAGTTAAAAATCATTTTCAAATAAGTTTAACTAATGTATCGCGTTTTATGTAGTTATAAACTGCAAAACTATTCCAAATCCCAAAATAACTATTTCCCGCGGAAAAAGACGGAGGCAACTAGTGTTTTATAACGACAAGATGTTGATATTCATATTTAGGAAGGAAGATTGAGATAAAATTATTCTGAGTATTTCGCGAACAAAAACATGATGTCAGTGTTTGACCGGCGAAGGGACCAAGGTCACAGTGCATCTGCCTGCTAATGGAGATTTATTATGAGATCTTCATTTATCTGTTGAGATAAAATCGTAAACAAAGCCAGATGTTCCGTCGCCAAATTAAATACGCATTTTTATTTCCGTTTATTGTTAACTAGCGACCAGTCCCGGCTTCGCTCGGGTGATCTAATAAAAAAACCGCATAAAATACCGTTGCTTAGTTTTAAAGATTTAAGCGTACATAGGGACAGAAAGAGCGACTTTGTTTTATATTATTTAGTAAAGATTCTTGGGCAATTACATTTTATAGACTTACTGATTACTTTGAATTTATTTATTTGATAGTGGCTTATGTTTATCCAAGTGTTCATAGTTGGCGTATTGATTGATGGTTAACAAGAATTAGGTTTATATGCAATAATATCAAGAGAAATATAGAAAACAAAATGTGTGTTATTAACACGATTATAACTAAAAGTTTATAATGAATAGTTTTAATTATTTTTTTAAATAATAAGTAGTATTTATTTACGTTCTACTACTACGACTTAAATAAATACTTCTTAGTAAGTCTTATAGAGTTTCCGACTATCTAGTTATATTTCTAATATTATGGTCAATGTATGTTTGGATCCGTTTAGGTTTTAGAAGTAACGATTATACACATTTATAAAAATGTACTTTAGCAAGTCATTGTTATTATAGTCAAATTCTGTTCTTTTAGTAAAATGGTACGGAACCCTTCGTATAGAACTCCGTCTCGCACTTGGTTGGTTTTTATAATTACTTCGATTTTTGGCGTTCACATGATGGTAGGTGACCCACTGTTGACCTATTTTAGCGTTGGATATTCGGAAATTCCACAGACTTAAACCGGAACAGGATTAAACTTCACGGCTTTTCATCTGTACTGACGCAACGGTGACGGTGGCGACAGCCGGTGGGTCGTGACCCGGATGGCATTTCGATGGTACCAATGACCCATTTAACATCCAGATTTTCTTACGAAGTTTTCCGAAAGTTAACGATTGAAATATGTTGGACCCGGTAAAGATCCGATATTACGACCCGTTGGTTATTAGCCATATATTAGCTACCAATTAGACCAACGAATCAATGCATCAAATATTACAACAACATACTAACTGATTAGTTTTCCTCACGAGAAAATTTTGAATGCCAACACTGTGTGAGACAACGCTATACAAAAGAGCGGGACAGCGATAGAGTGTACGTTTTACGTTGTCACGCACAAGTCGCTCGAGAAAGCAGAGAAATGAACAACACGTTACTCTTAATTGAATCTAATTCAGTGGTAATAAGAATGAAATTGGATCGACACGGATTTCACGGATCATATAGAGCGATAATGAAAGCGAATAAAAAAATAAACATAATGTTCGCTGCGAAGTAATTTTGTGATATTGTTCTTATTATCGTAACAGCTGTAATCTTTTCGGGCTAGTTGTGTTTAGATTATTCTTTTGTAAACGTGACTTTAGAGTTAACTATTTTGGGTAGTTTAGACACGATGTTCCGAATAAACTTTACACCTTGTATTATTTTACCTCAAATGCAAGTATTAATGAAATTACATTGAAAGGTATTGAAATAGAGATAGTGTAGGGTAAGGTAGCTTTATTGGTTACAGCCACAGTACGAAACCTATGAACGCCATTTCAAGTCCTACCCGTGGCGCAATTTTTTTCAAAATAAATTGATTTTTAATTAATAACTTTATACCTTAAACAAACGGATATGCAACGTTTTTATTCACTTACTTACTCATATTCCACTAATATAAATAAATACTTGAAAACTTTAACAATGAATGGAACGGACGGTCACAAATTTACAAACCTAAAAACTGTTTTATTAATAGGGGTACTAAAATCTAATATTAATAATACACTGTACTAACTTTAAAGTGCAAAAGAGGATTTGATTTAAAAACCTCAACGTTTCATCTGTGTCTTAGCCAATGTCTAAATAAAACTAAAGATCATTTGTACGTTATGTAAAAAATATCGTAACGAACAATAGTCGCAGTCGTGAATGCATTGTTTATAATTAGCGTTGCATGGCGTGGCATTGAAGGCACCTTGACCCGACCTCATGCTCTTCTTTCCCTAATTGAATTAACATGAAAAATAAAGGGTTGTCAATTCCCGGCTTTCTCAAAATTTAGAACATGCTAGAAGGGACTCTGTTGTTCTGTTATTGGTTTATATCTGTTGTAGTCACCTCTTTTTATTGTTTAATTGGCTCTGATTTTTATGAAAGATTCATAAAAACACAACAATCACACTAGACTTCATACACCAAAGATATGCTTGCATATCAAAATTGAGAATTTCCATAAACTCGGTGACATAACAGTCAATCGGCTTGAAACCCGCCTTGTAATTTTGTTTTCTTTAATCTGTTTCCAATTTTCTTTCCTTTTCTTTCTATCAAGATGAAAAAAGTTTAACTAATATATCGCGTTTTAAACCGTTAAAGTGTTTTATTTAAATGTACTACTCGCGTAAACTATAGACAGTATTTATTGATGTTCACAAGAGAGTTCAGAGATTTTTAGAAACCGTCTTTGACAAATTATTTTAATTTTTCCTTTGGTTTTCAAATTTGTGTTAAGTAAAACTATATTTAATCGTTCAACTTATTTTTTTAGATGTATATATCAGACACTTCTTTGTGCTCGTTGTAATATTTCCTCTTTTTTGCCAACAGTCAAAACTTCTGCACCTTACAACATGTACATACTATGTTTTCTCCCATTTACGCTTACTAAGAAATGTGTGTTTAATAATTTCGGTCAGTTGCGTATTTCTTGATATATCCAATATCCTGTAAACCTTCATCATATTTGCGTTGGTGATTCATTACATCGTGAATCGTGAAATGATAAAAACGACGGCAAAAACCAACGATATTCATATAAGATTACATGTAACTACTTCATTAACAACATGAGAAGCCTTCACATACAATTTGATGTTTAACAAGGCAATTGAAGGTTTAAATAGAGTTTTTTTACTATAAAAAATACGGAACCCAAATCTACTGTATTAGGTAAGTTACTATTAGCGGTTTTGTATTAAAACTGGGTGGACTTATAGAGTGGATCAGTAGCCCATTCCTTTTAATATTTACTAATATTGCGTTTATATATATAGTTATTATTTTAATTAAACCCTTTTAACGGTTCAAAACTGAAATGTATTAGTTAAACTTGTTTGCAAATATGGGAACCCAGTTGGAGATCATCCAACTCCGGGCCGAAATTATTCATCTGTAAATAAGTTTACAATACATTTCCGTTCAGCTTGTGAAAAATTAAAAAGGAAACAAAAAAAAAACAAAGAAAATAGGTACTGGACATTAAATTTGACAGGCTTTCGTATTAATACTATAAAATCAACTTCCTTGTGAATGTTAAGGTAGGCGGGCATATTGAAATTAAATCTAAGTTGCGTACAACAATGCTTTCGAAGAGGCTTTAAAGTGGAAATCTGTATTTTGGTTTCAGTCTGTGGATTTCCAAATGTCTCTACAGGGAAAAAGCGGTGGATCTTGTTTAAAGGTTATATGACTGAAGTAAGGTAATTCAATGATTATCTTTTGTCTTAAAACATCAAAAATATTAAAAATCAGTTATATCTCTCTCTGCCTTTTTTAAAATAATTATAAAAACATAACTTAAATATAGAATACATAGCCTATGTTATAAAAACAAAACTGAAATGTAATCGAAACCTCGATCCAACTTTGGTAACATATTATTGTAATGATAATTATAAATATTAATGTTTTGGAACGTGAGCCAGCTAATTTTCAAAGAACTTTATCCCCTAACACAATAGGATTACGAGCCAATTTGCTTTGATAGTAAACTTGATCATATCAACGAGGTTATTCGACGGAAAGTGTGCATTAACGCACGCTGTTATGTGTCTTATGTAATTATAATAATAAGGATGCAAATTGTGTAACGGCTCTGCGTGGAAAACGGACGACCTAAATGTGTGGAAACCGCGCGAATCAATGTTCTTATGCTTATAACAATACCGGCTGGTTGAGTTGGATTTTTAGACAAACTGAGAGACCTTTACAAAGTTTTGTCCTTCCTAAGCATTTTACTAAATCTAAACTAATGTTATAATGCTGAAGAGTTTGTTTGTTTAAACGCGATAATCTTATTCAGCACCATAAATAACATCACGCTGCCAATAGGAGCGAAGAATTAGTGGAAAATGTGGAAAAACAGAGAAATTTCATCATCTTTAAAGGCTTCCATTGCGGACGCTGCGAAAACGGTTCAAGATACTTAAAGACGTACATAATAGCAGCTGTGCCACGACTTCATTCGCGTAGAATAGTAATAAATGTATTATATGTAATATAAAAGAATGAGTCCTGAATTAAAAATCGATAATGAATTGAAAAGTTTACGACTCGGGCAGGACTTGAACTGGCGTCCTCCACGGTTCGTGCTGTTGTTCTAACCAATTTAGCTACCGAGAGACATATTTAGTATATGTCTGTCTATTTTTTAAGATTGACTCGACTGTCGAAATTAATTTCACCAATTATTTGTTAGTATCAACATAATATATAGTTTAACTAATATATATCGGGTTTTTGAACCATTACAGTGTTTTTTTACTACTCGCGTAAACTATAGACAGTATGCAGTTATTAATTTTTATATTTTTATTAATTTAAGATCGCTTAAAGGTTAATTAATATTATAATTTAAAGATTAATAAACGTGCTAACCGGCTAAGTGCCACTTTTTCTGTGGCCACAAAAAACATTATTATTAGATCATAATACCGCATTCAAACTTTTTGTTAATTTACAAATTCCTTGCGCAATTAAGTTCAACGTTCAAATGGATACTGAATTAGAGTAAGGTTATGACGTCACAGTTAAATTTAATGTAAATTAAGTGTAAGATTCGAATTAAGGCTTCTTGGTTAAGAAAAAATTAAAATAAGTCTTTTAAATAACCTATTTCAATAACAGTTCGAAACAACCGTTAGGAGTTGTTTGTAGTTTACGAGTAGTACCTACATATTTAACTAAAACACTTTTGACGGTTTAAAACGTGAAATCTATTTTTTTATACGACGTTACAGTCATGACCGCATGGGGACTTCGTTCTCCATTATTTTAGATTTAATATTGTTATGAATATATTTCCCGTTTTACACTTTTTAACGGTTTAAATGCGAAATTTTTAAATTATTTTTCAGTACCACGTTACTAGTCGTGGACACTACTTCCTTCTCCATTATTTCGTAATAATAAGTTTAAAATATTACGCGTTTGAACCCGTTAAAAGAATTTAATTATAAATACCGTTGTTATCTATCAAGGTAACTACTTTTATTTTGTTTTCTGCCATAAAATAAATGTTTGAAGTAACACTATAATGGACAAAAATTAAACTACTTTAAAACTAATGATCTTACCTGAACTATCATGACTTTAGATGAAGTTAACGCGGATGTATTTTCCACGGCGTGAATAAATAATAGGGCGAATGTTGAATCCTTGAAATTATACAGAAGTGGTCGTGTTTTAACATAATTTTATCATAGATATTTCTGTGTCCGCCATATAATTAATAAGAAAGAAACATAGTTTTTCAAAAGAAGTTTAAAACATCTTAACATAATGCGCTGTTGGCCTATATTAGCCAATAAATTCACAGACTGAAATCGAAGCGCGATAACAGTTCACAACATTACATTCGTTGACTGTAGATCGCACAATTTCTATAACCCCCATAAATTTTCTAGACGAAGCCTCACATGTTTTAGAATGACACATTTTTAGAATCACGTAGTCGGTGAAAATCGAACCTGCGACCCGTACTATTAACGATTATTTTTTCGTAAATTGTCGTCGTTTATGTCAAACACACTGCAATTAAAGACTTCTAATAAGTAAATTAAGTAATTAGTGTAAGCATTTTTCATTTTTAACTTCTTCTGTAATTAAAAAACATCAGAGTAATATTAAAATTGAGAAAGTGTAAGATTATATTTAATTTTGTAACTTTTATGATAGAGGTAGACAGACAAGCATGGGGTTCTTTTTAAGAATAAAAAATAAGATGTGTTGTCGAACTATATTAGCTTTGGATACACGCCGTCAATTTAAGTCGGTTTCTATTAGGTTTCCATATATTTAGACCAAATAGGTCGATATCTTGCTTAGATGTTATATGGCTGCGGTATTTCACCTACAACAACATTCAATTGAACTGCATGCTTGTCTGTCCTCCTCTATCATAAAATTTCATCAATTACGATGAAGCCTCAGTAACCAACATAAGCACGTGTTTACCAAACCCACATTGTTTCTTCATTCATGTGAAATATTTTACGCAAAATCGTCACATACTACGAATAAATTTAAAATAGTCGCTTCCTCAACTTGGTCGTTTATGCTAATCAGTTTAAAATATTTGTACAATGCTGTCGTCATATAAAAACCTATTTTAGCATCAACTTTAAAACTGCTATGTTAAAGAAAACCTTATCGTCACTTCTAGTATTTTTTACAAATAACAAACACTATTGGTAAAAAACAATATGCCCAGGAATACAAATAGGCGCTTGTACGATGAGGAAATAGACCGCCTCTGTAGCCAAATGATTAAACGTATTGCGTTAAGCGCGAGAGGCCCTGGGTTCGAATCCCAGGGAAACAAAAACAAAATTCTGATCTAAAGACTACCTGCCTGTTAAAGAACGGATCAGTGGAACGAACACAACAATGTGATTGCCCCGTGCCCCACGAGGGGAAAACGTGATTTAACTTTACAATAAGGAATGTTACAGTGGATTTATAAAAAATTGTAAAGTCATTGTACTATTTATAATTAACTGTTAAACTTAGGAACAGGTCCTCTCTAAAATAAATAACATTTTATGCAAATCGCAAGACATTCCGATCGAATTATGGACTGCATAGATCTAGAATTAAGCAATAAACCAAATCAGACAGCCAACTAGTCACTATATACTGTCTGTAGTTTATGCGCGTAGTACACATTTAAATAAAACACTTTAAACGGATTTAAAAAAGTTACTTCTAACTAATTCAATGTTTTATGTGTACTACTCGCGTAAACTACAAACAATACTGTAAAGAGTTTCCATAAACATAATAATACAACTAAAAATCTTTAATTTCAATCATTGAACAGCTAAGTCCTTAAGAAGTCATATTTTCTTGTCACACACAAGCTTCCGTAAATTTCAGTATTACAAACGCAGTATTTAAAACAAAAAAATTTAAGCCATTCAAAATGCTGTCACCGTAGTTAATATTCAAGCTAAGATATATTTTTTGCTTTACATTCCAAAGTCAGTGCCACACTGCGCATAACAATGAGAACATAAGGCTCTTGTCAGACTACGCTATAAGATATAATATATCATATTTATTTCAACGGGTTTAATAGTAAAATAATAGCTGGGTGGATTTCGGAACATCCAAAGCCTACATAGGTCGACAATGTCCGTGAAACTCCATTTCCCAAACTTGTCTGTCTTCTCTATCATATAAAAACGGTTGCTGGTTCAATTCTCACCAAGTCCAATATACACAATTATTAATTTTTCTAAAACATATTGACATCGCCTGGAAGTCTAGGTATTGAATGTGCGGTAGAAATATCAAAATTCCGTCCTAATAACGAAAATATCGTCAACAAAAAAAAATTAATTTACAATACAATTTTCATCGCGTTTCAGTTACGAAAATAGGTCGATAACATATATTTTTCGACGCTAGAGCTGGGGCATTCTAAACCCATGCTCTTTTTTATAAAAATACCTCAAACATTTTACGAAATGAAATTTAGTACTTATAAATAGTCTATTAGTTTTTTGTCGTTGGTGTAATGATAGCTAGCAATGTACAACTCTTGGGTTCATCAACGGGTCTTAGGTTAATTCCCCACCGGGACCAACATGTTTCTAATCAAATCAATTGAAAGTTTGGGTATTAAAAAGGGCGGTAAGAATATAGAAATTCCGTCCGAATCACGAGCGTCAACCCATGAGAAAGCCTATAAATTTAATCGCGTTTCAGTTACAAACAAATAACCAAAGCGAAAATAGGTCGACGACCGTTTAGACGCTATAGAGTTCCCAGCTCTAGCATTCTAAACCTATGCACGTCTTTTTTAAAGAGCCTATTAAATCTAGTACTTATAAATTGTAGCTATACAAAACACTGTCTGGCAAACTAGCTTAGAAGAATCCTACTTATCGACTTGCCACGCAGTATTTTGTATCACACAGTATGAAAATACTTTCAAGATCGTCGCCTACATTATAACAATGACAAAAACCAAACATACACAAGGCTGAGTCTCTGCGAAGGAGGCACAATGCAGATTGTCTTCAAATTACAATACAATACTTAATATAAACACAATTATCTCCTCTAGAATACTTTGTCTTTCTTTTTTACGAACAGACGTTATGTTCGTATGGCTGAACTGGGATGGAATTACGATACTGGTTTAATGTCCAGGTTTTTTAGATTAATATCTATATATAAAAAACTGACTAAAAAAATATTTGGATTAAAAAAATACGACAGGCAGGACTTGAAGGCATCCACATCGTTCTGTTGTTGTTACCAATTGTGCTAACGTGTTCTTCGGTATATTGTCTCGTACAAGTAGCCTCTTCTGCCTATGTCGTAGTTTTATGATGGAAATACCTTTTTAGGGTGTAAATAACATGTGAAAAATATTAAAGTTTTCAAATAACAACTAACAAACGACCACCCATTTGTAACTAAGAATATGTTGCTACTGCTGAACCAAGAAACTTTAAGCAAAATTTATTTTACTATTTTATTTATTTGAAAAAAAAAACTCGATATTAAGTGGTAGAAACAACAATATAACCGGGTAATGGACACCGCCCACAAATGAAAACGCAGATTTTAATTGTAATTGGTATCAAAAACATTAATCAATTAACCTCATTGTTTTCTGTTCTTTGTTAGATAAAACTCAAGTATAAAAAACTGAGCTGTGATATTTGGTTGGTTTTGGAAGATTATTTTAAGAGTAATAACCAACTAGCTGTGTCAGCGACTTCGTCCGCGAGAAATGTTATTTTGGGCATCCAAATTCGTTTTTGCAAACTCCTTCACCTTTATAAACTTTAACTGTTACCCACTACGTCGGTCGCGTACATCGTTTTTGCTAGATAATCTTAATTGAGATATATTAGAGCGTCTTGGTCTTTTTTTAGATCTTTAAAGAGGAATCATTCTTTCATACATATTATTTGGGTATCTTGATCCGTTTTTGCAGCGTATGCCTCTGAAACTCAAAATGATGGATAATTTTCCCAGTTTTTCGTTGTATCTTCGCTCCTATTAGTCACAGGACGAAGTTTTATAGCCTTCCTCAAATAATGTTTCAATTCGAATCCGTAGTTCCCGAGATTAGCGCGTTCAAACGAACAAACTCTTCAGCTTTATATATTAGTATAGATAGGTTGAACCTCAATCAATTAGAGCATTAGCACGAAAGACTGTGTATGCCAATTCGAGTCTCGCCCGTATCATAAATCTACTTAGATTTTTAATTTATGAGTCTCTAATCCCACGAGTGAACTAATTCCCACAGGATGTAGTTTTTAGTTACACACTGTTATAATTATAAGATGCTACTAGGACATAAGCAATTATCCTCTTATTAAAATAGGATATTACAAAATACGACGTAATCGAAACTGCGTTAATTGCAAAACCGTAGTTCATATAACTTTAACCGTAATAGCTTTGATCCTAACGCGATAATAGCCTATAATGCACCAGCATAAGAGCGCTTATTGCTTGCGTTAGCTACTTACGTAACCAGCTGCGTTTGTGCGGTACCTTTTTGTAACTACGACCTATGCTTACCGTGTGTTTCAATGTATTATCACTCAGAGTAGGTTTACAAAGACTGACGTTTCGGATGCTTTGCAGAAACCGTGGTCACGGGGAGACTAAAAAAGGAGGGTGTCCCTGTCTAGGTTGGTATTTGTTAAGTCCTGCAAGGACCCGGCTATTTTCGCCAAATACCAACTTTTATGAAACAGATGGCGCTAGCGTAGCAGTTTTTTACTTTGACTTCAGAGTCACCCTCGGACCGTAGTTAGTAGTAATAATATATATCGCGTTGTAAACCGTTAAAGTGCTTTATTTAAATATTAAAATCACTAAGCGCTCGCCGATATAAAGAATAGAAAGTATGAAGGAAAAACAACGCATGACAGCCCGTAACAAACACATTTGTATTCCGGTTGCAAAGTTCGTATTATTTCATTGTTTGATACCTCGAAGGTTATGAAACTGATACTTAGAACGATGGCAAACGCGTTATGTTTACTTGCAAAAACAATTCAATGAAAACGATATAACGCCAACTCTACGTTTTAAACAGTTTACAGACAAAATTTTACGATTAGATTAAATTACATAATAAAATATCGAAGTATACAGAACGAAAACTTTAACATATTTTACGCCTTCAATGATGCCACTATATAGTTTTTCGGTAGCTCAATTAGTTAGAGCACAGAATGCTGACGATGCCGGTTCAAGTCCTTTCCGAGGACAATTTTTTTTATTAATTTTCAATTTTAACAAGTATACAGTAGTCTATTGTACGCTTAGGCTTATTTCTTATACTGTTAAAATCAACTTTCTTTAAGAAAGCACAATACAAAACGTACTGGTATCGGACCAAATTAAGTCCCCTCATGACGCTAAACATCGGGTCGTATCGTAGTTCAAAATAACTTTAGAAATATTTCTCGTTTCTACTAAGCTTAATTTTTTGGCAACCGAGTACTCACACAAACAGGTTCGCGCCGGTCAAGACGTCGGCTCCCTCTCATTTTCTCGTAATTTTCTCTCACGACTAGATAGTTTTTATTTAATTAATTGGGATTTTCAAAGATTTCCTAACTACGAATAAATACTTTTGGATTAACACTGTTGTTTTAGTTGTATCGACCTAAATATATAGCTTTTCTTATCTCGTTATCAAATAATCGAGTTATTCGGCCGAGTATTAGTATCAATAATCCCGCCTAGTACGCAGAGTAACGAATATCAAGCGAGTACTCGGCCCATCTCTAGATTAAAACTCTCTAAATTAAAACGATTAATTTGTGATTTGAGGTGAAATAATATTAGAATCATAAGAATTACTAGTATCTAGTATTATCTAGAATTATCAATAAATGTATATTATAGAGCAATTTAGTCTATTCTATGATAATAATATGAAAAGGTATCCCATTATTTTTTTTATGATACAAGAGGACAGACAAGCACCGGGTACACTCGATGGTGATATATAAAGCAACTAAATAAGATGCGCAGTTGAACTATTTTAGCTTTGGATATTCGGATTTCCAAAGACTGAAAACGAATTTCTATATATCTACAGCCATTTATATCCAGATTTCCAGACGAAGTCGAACATATTATTTTCAGAAAAAATATAAATTGAAAAATTAAAAACATGTCCCATTCCACCGGATCCACATCGGTGGGAATCGAACCACGACCCGTTGATTATTAGCCATACATTGTTACCATTAGACCAACGAATTTCGTAAAACGTTTGTAATTTAATTTGTAATGATTTACAATGGTCAAGCACTAAATAATTCGTTTCGTTATCTAGGACATTATAAGCAAACTTAAATCTAGATTACAATTTAAATTCCAATCAAACCAAATGCCAAGAAATCTAGCGCAGTTTATTACATTGTGGTGCATTAGTAAGAACGACTATAGGTGTACAACAGGTTCTAATTTTGCAATAAATTATAAGAGCATAAAGAAAGATGCGCCGGCGCATCGAACCAATGAACATTTAGAACATTTGCATCATATTATAACAATTAATATTGATTGCATACACATTATTATTTAAAACCTTGCCTTTACGCAAGATATTCAACATTTTAGAAAACATATTTTGTTAACGCGAGTAGTACACGCTGAAAATACTCTTAACGGTTTAAAACTCAAAATTTATTTTAATTACAGTCCGACGTTTCGGATGCTTTGCAGCGGCCATGGTCACAGGGCAGATCTGCCAAATACCGACTACAACGGAACAGATGGCGCTAGCGTAGCAGTTTATACTTTGACATCAGAGACACCCAAAATATTTAGTCTCTCCATGACCACTGTTGGTTCTCCATGTTAAAATAATTGGTAAACAAGTTTGACTTGCACATTTCGCATTTTAAACTGTTAAAAGTGTTTAATTTTTAGTGTGTATTATTTTCGCTAACTTTTTAAATATTTCTTAGTCTCATGTAATTTATTATAACTTTGTCACTAAAAATAACAACTTTTGGATGTTACTAAAGTAAAATTATCTTTTTTGAGTATTGTCGTTTGTCCCGATTGTGGTCTGCGGTTACATTACTGTTTACAAGGTCGATAATAATAAGTACATTTAGATCAAGCTTGTCCATTGTAAGGTTAAATGGCTATAGACCTCTAAACGAAGAAGTGTTTTAAATGTTGACGGGCTCGTTGGTGTAATGGTAGCAATGTAATCAACGAGGCGTGGGTTCGAACCCCACTAGGTCCATCATGATCCCAATTTTTAAATTCGGATCGTCCGGAATGGACGTTGGACGAACCAACGTCCACAGATGAAAACCCGTGAAGCTTAAGGCGCGAGAAAGACAAAATAGGGCGACAGTACATCTTGTTTAGATGCTAAAGGCTGGTGTATTTCACCTACCATTAGGTGAACCTTATGCTCGTCTATCCACTTTTTTTAATAATGTGTGAAATCCCGTTTCCCCTCGTGGGGCATGGGGCGAACACATTTCTATCTCCGTTTCACTGATCCGTTCTTTAACAGGCAAGTATCTGATCAGACTTCTGTGTCCCGCCTGACCGAAACAATTTTTTGTTTGCCAGAGGTTCGAATCAATCTCGCGCTTAACGCAATGCTACGCAATACGTTTAACCATTTGGCTACAGAGGCGGTTTTATTCATAAAAAATAGTAATTTAAAAAAATTTAACTCGTGTAAGTCAATATCTATCTCTTAATTGAAAAATACACTTACTCTAGACTATTTAAAGAAAATCAAAGTGGGAAATCCATCCTATGATGCCTGCATAAGTACGATCACTGTGCCTACCAAGTATGGATAGATATGCGATCTCGCAACCTTTGCCTATTAGAGTAAACGTTAGGTAGAAAACGCTAGTCCCCTTCACTACGCATCAAAAAGCGACATTCCTAATACAACCTGGTCTAGACACTGGAAAGATTGTCTGCAGTTTACGCGAGTACACATTTAAATAAAGGTGGTGCCAAAACTACAAAATGTTAAATATATACTAATATATAAAGTTGAAGAGTTTATTTGTTTGTTTGAACTACTGATTAGAATGGAAAAATTATTTTTGTATCGGTGAGCGTATTTATTGAGGAATGGTATAAACTATCAAACATCGATGTGACTAGTAGTAGCGAAAAGGAGACATAAATGGGAAATTATTCAACTTTAAGGGCTTCCAATGCTTGCGCTGCGAAAAACGAACCAAAAAACCACATTTATTCTTCTTTAAATGATCTAACGATAGTATATATGTCTATCTTGTAAGTAAACCTTGCAAGAGTAATGGGACGCGACGGACGCAGACATCGTGGGTAACAGGTTAAATTTATAAAGATGAAATAACTAAATAACTATTTTATGTGGACGAAGTGTGTGGACTAGCTGTGTCAGCGAGCCTATTGAATAGGCTGAAACTCTGACTTCTTGACTTTCTGTGCCACAAGTGAACATTAAAAACCGAACTTTTTCTAGAGCACTTCGTGAAACATATACAAATGTACATTGCTGATTACCTCACCCCTTCTGGGAGCAAACAAAGAACGCATTGTTCGAATCCGTGGCTTACTGTACTACACTTGTAATGCAAATGTTCCCACAGCAACCATTGCGCAACCTTTTCATAACCAAGCCTACGCCTATACACAAAATTGTTCGTCTTGCCGCCGAACGAAAATTGATGCGAACGACAACGCGACTAATCGCGCGATTTTGCGACTAAATCCGTATAATTTTTCGCTAGCCAGCCGCCGGCTTGATAACTCACACTCATTCACATTATTACATATTTTGCACTAAGAACAAATAAAATAAAACATTCTTAACGATTACACGATATATAAGTTATATGACGTTTTTAGCGTTAAACATATCTCGTTTGAAACCGTTAAAAGTGTTTAAATTAAATCTACATATTTTTAGTAAGTTGACGCGTCAGGGTTTAACCTAGCGCGATTTCTTCGCATCGGCGGGTGTTTTTGGAAAGAAAAATACAACAACAAATGGTACTATAGTTTATTGGAAAATTGGAGAGATTTTAAACGAAGCCTTATTTATTATATAAATATAAAATTCATATTTATTCCATAATAAGATAATACAACGAGTCACAGTGTATCGTAAGCTCGAAGAAGTGATTTTAGGCATTTTTATGATAAAGAGGACAAACAAGCATGAAGATCACTTGATGGTAAGTGAAATACCCAACCACATAACATCTAAACGAGATGCGCTATCGACCTATTATGCCTCATAAACCAACTTAAATAAACTTCACGACTTTTTCATCTGTGTTCATCTGGTTTGTGACCCGGACGGAATTTCAATAGGCCCACCACCCATATAATACGCGAAGTCTAACATGTTATAGAACAATTATAGTAAATTGATTAGAAACGTGTTGGATCGAACCCGCGGCCCGTTGATTATTAGTTACAAGTTGTTACTATTACACCGAAAATCATTAAAATGTTTACGATAAATGTTTTAATAATAACACAATAAAGCTTATCAATAATAATCTATAGAGTATTAATAACTTATTTTGTTTTCGTCAAACCAGTTAAAGGGAGATGCGCTACACGAATACTACGCTTTATTTTTGTAAACAGAAATTCCGGTGTAGGTGACTTCGTCGAAATCTTCGTTGATAAACAAAATATTTTGATAAAATCTACGTAATAGAAACAGGTTAGGTGTATTGAAAACTTCAATAAATAAAGGCAATTCGTGATTGTAAATTATCAATTAACAAATAAATTGGGTCGACAAATAAGTTCAAAATAATAATAAGCATTTTACTTAAATCTGACATTAAATAAGTCATTCCAAAGATAAAGAGTAACAACTAGAAATCTCTCAGGCTGTATTTGAATTGATTTGAAAAACTAAATCTAGCATATCCCACCCAATCCCACGATGGGTTTCGGACAATTGACTGAATTCACAAATACAAAACCATCCAAAACGTCGGGCCGTAATTTGTCAATATGTTTAACTATATATTTCGCGTTTTAAACTGTTAAAGGTGTTTTAATTAAATGTGTACTACTCGCATATCATATTGTCACCTTCTTTAGTTTTTACCATGTATAAAAGCCAACAATTTTGTACACTGGCTCCTTAAAATATGGATTTATAATGTTTTAGTAATTCTTTGGCGATATCTTCAAATAGGGTACCGTATTTACAGTTGATGTAAATAATCGTTTAAAACTACCGCTTTGCCTACATTCGCTATGTGGGTAGCGTAATTTTTCTGTCAAAAAATAAGAGTTCAAACCCACTGGCGCGCTAAATTACAGTTATATGTATAGTTTTTACATAATAGCGATGTTGACGTTTATTCAACTTTACGTAACATCGAAACAAGAATTACAACTAGGTACCTACTTAATGATGAGTATTATATTATATCTTAATGTTTATTCCATTAAAAACTTAATCACCTTGTGATCTTATAATTTGTCAATCTTCGATTACATTAACATACTGTTATGTTGTTTCATTTTGACAATTGACTTGGTATTCTTTAACTTTCTGAATCTTTCCTGCCCTTATTTACATCCCAACGTCCCCAGGGAGTTATATATGATTGTTTTTTTTTAATAATGTATTATGGCCTGGCAACGGGGCCTTTAAGCCAAGTCTCTTTTTCACTTAATTTCTTTTCTTATATAAATGGTATAGTGTTTGTAAATCTATATGATTATTATGTGTCTAAAGAGAATACTCATAACAATTTAAATTATAAAAGTGTCGGTATTCAGAGGTTATATATGGCAGTTGATTAGTTTAGTATAATTCTTTCACTCTCTTACCTGGTACAAATCCTTTGACCCTGTCGCTCTCCTCCTTGCCACCTTCAGAGCTGATATCATCCAATCCGCCTTCCTCACTCACCCCTTCGACGGTTAACAAGAACGCACATACACACAGCAATATCAATCTTAAGAACTCACGCATTTTAGCGATATCGGCAACTATTCGATAGCGTCATTAAGTGCCATTTTTCTATGGCAAACACAGTCACATTTTCGTTTACAATGCACACACACGATTTAAGCGAACATCGTTTTCTAGTGCCACGAATAATCGGATTGGTAACAAAAGAAACGCGCGTGTTGAGTCGCTGCAGCGATGGTACTAAGTGGTGATTGGTCGACGCAGACCCCACCGTGCGCGCGCGCAAGCCTCCGTTCATCGAAGTTTCTAATATCCCAGATAAGCTATCTGCACCTGCGGTCATTGTAATTGAACAGATATTATACCGTTCAAAATACGATTGTTCTTTAGATCTTAAATATGGTATCAGTGTCGATGCCAGTTCACTAAACAACACGATTGTATGCATTGTTAAGTACTATGATCGGAATTCAGTAGTTTAATAGTATCATCACGAAATTCAATAATAAAGAAAGATATTATTATTCCTTCGTTAAATGTCTACTGAATTATTATACAAATTCTACGTCTTATTATCAAAACAATAATGATTTAATATAATTTAAAAACTTTGACGTTGTAAAAGGATTAATTGTAAACCTATCTTTTATAACACAAAATTAACATTAAATAAGCTTGTAATTCGGCGACAGAATTTTTATTTTTTAAAGGACTTTTGTAACAAAAAAAAATCTCGAACTGTAGGTTTTTTTTGTTACAAAAGTCCTTCTACTTAAGTGGAATGGCAACCTGACAATTGTGCTCTGAAAATTGTAGTAGACACGCTATTCCTTAATAAATCGTGTAAGGCTTTCACGGCAATTGTTAAACATATCCCCTAATGTAAGAAGAGATTAAGGATATAGGAGATATTCAGTTATTCTCCTATCCTTTGCGATCCTAACTATATTAATATTACGATGCTGAAGAGTTTGTTTGTGTGCTTTAACGCGCTAATTAAAATACTAGAGCGGAAAATACTGGTTCGAATTTAATCCTGTGTGGGGTAGATTTATGGAACAAGGTGTTAAGCTGTATAAAATTAGGCTGCGAGCAAAACGAGCGAAGGAACTGTGGGAAGTTTAGAAAAAACGGAGACAATTATCTTTGAGGGCTTCCTTATCTTTGATTACTCTTTAAATGATCTAAGAAATGTGCGTGGCAATATATCTCTTAAGATTAACAAAGTCAACTGGACCCGGACGACGTCGTGGGTAACAGCTAGTACATTTATAAGTGTCGCATGCATTTGAAATTGCTTCAATCATATCCCTTACAAATCATTATCGTTGTAAAAAGCAGTTAAGTTGAAATGTCGTTATTAATATAATGTCTTCATTATTATTTAAGAGGGGAAAATAAGCTAGTCAAAGTGTTCGTACCACCCTAATTTCGCGGTTTCAACACCGACACTTAAATTATAGGTTAGCCATCCCGTACAACATAATTTCAAATAAAGGGATGTGCGGATATGTCGATAAAACTTTTAAAGCTCTTAATTTCTATTAATTTATTTGCAATTTTAAAAGATATGTCCCAGGCATCAAGAGTCCATTGTCTAGAATTCAGAGGACTGTCCCTAATAATTATTATTCTAATAGAGCTTTGTAAGCTTCATTTAACTTAAAATAGTACTTAAAACATTTTATCTAATTTGTTGTTACTCTAGACTGGGTGCGTAATTGAAAGTTAAATTTAAAGATATTTTTTACAGGCTTACATTGCATTACACTTAAGAATAAAAAAAAATTTTATTAAGAATATGTAGTAATGATGCTGTTTACAAAATTGTGAGTACAAATTTTGGAAAATCTTTTCAATACTAACCGCACCTTTACCAAACCCGTACTTAACTTCAATACGATCAGTAAAATATTAAAAAACGACGTTATTTCAAAGCAAACAAAAACCTTTTTCGTTGTTCTCATATAAAATTTATGAAATGAAACACTAGACATTTCAATGTGTGTAAAATAAAAACTCAGGTTTATTTTACAAGAGGGTAAAGTCCGGCGGGGAGGTATATAAATAGCAGTAAAAAGATTTTTAGAATCATTTCCTTTTGATAGTCGATACGATGCTGAAAACATTTATTCTGAGTTTGGAAGATCCCGAAAAACCACTTTTCGGACCTAACTTTTGGCTCCTTAAGAAAGGCGGGTTTATTCTACCCCAAAATACTAAAGCGAAAATAGCTTACATCATTCTTCATGAGCTGGTTACATTATTTGTGATCACCCAGTACATAGAACTAATAGTTATAAGGTCAGACTTCAATCTCGTGCTAACAAATCTAAAGATTTCAATGCTAAGTATAGTCTGCATTGTTAAATCTAACGCATTTTTACTGTCCCAAGAGAAATGGAAGGAGGTAATCAACTATGTAACAGATGCTGACATATGGGAGAGAAACACGAGGGATGCTATCAAGGGCAGAATCATTAATAAGTACACGAGTCACTGTCGGAAACTCCTAAACTTTTATTGGACCCTGGTCTTGATAACTGAAGTAACTGTGTGTGGATCCCCGTTAATCAAATACGCGTCTTCTGCGTCTTATAGAGAAGAATTACGCAACGGGACAGAACTGTTTCCCCATATATTCAGTTCGTGGATGCCGTTCGATAAATATCACTCTCCTGGTTCCTGGATCACGGTGGTCTGTCATATCTTCTTCTGTACCCTTGGAGCTCTGATAATGGCATGTTTCGACACTTGTATCCTAGTGATTCTAAACTTCTTCGGAGGGAAACTCGATTTGCTGAAGGAGAGGTGTAAACAAATTTTTGATGACGGTGTTACTGACGACGATATTCTTAATCGAATAAAGAAAATACAAGAAGATCACGTTTTATTGATGAAGTAAGTAAGATTTTTTAAAATCCCAGTGAAATAATACGGTTTGTAAGTTTTGTGATAAATATACGTCCTTATTATTGAGTATATGCCGTTCTCGTGAACTTTGGTGCAGTTTTATTATACGTAGGCATTAAAATGTTAAATTCATAAAAAAAAAGTATTGAGAAAAATTAAAGGTAGTTTTCTTAAACTCACCTTATAAGACACGACTTAATGTATTGTTTTCAAAATGCAATATGTTCATTATTAAGAAGTTTAACTTATCTTACAGTCGCATTTACTCACCAAATTAAATTATATATGTAATTATAAAACAAGCATATTACAAAAAAATCAATAATAAAATAATTTATCCAAATACATATTAAACTAACTTTGTCAGCGACTTCGATCGCGATAATCG
Source organism: Leptosia nina (assembly GCA_963661955.1). Classification (NCBI taxonomy): domain Eukaryota; kingdom Metazoa; phylum Arthropoda; class Insecta; order Lepidoptera; family Pieridae; genus Leptosia; species Leptosia nina. Next base: position 970,803 of record CAVLEF010000144.1, on the reverse strand, counting down.
TTATTAAACGATAACTGTTTTTGCAGCGTTCGCCTCGGAAATCCTTACTGATGAATAATTTTTCCAATTTTTTTTTACATTTGTCTCTTTCTCTTTGCTTGTATTAGTCACAGGGCTATGTTTTATATCTTATAGCCTTACTCAATATATGCTCTAACTAACACAAATATAATTTTCCATTCGAACCCGTAGATCCTGAGATTAACGCGTTCAAACAAACAAACAGACTCTTCAGCTTCATATATTAAGTATAGATTAGATTGGATTATCTAACACGTGCTTGTAAGAAAAAAAAAACAATTAATTTCTAATACACTACATTAGGAAAATTAATAGGCTTACTTATTATTAATTAAAGGCTCACAGCATAGGATTTACCTTTTCATAATAAGTTGAATTCTATTGTAGTTTTCTGTACAACCTCAATATTATGTGTCTCGCAAACATCAATTTAGCTGCCCATATGAAATATATACGAGTCAAGTTGTGCTATAATAGTGAAATCTCGTTGCCCCCTTTGGGGCAAGGGGTGAACAAAATTCTGTGGCTGTTTCACCAATCTATTTATTGCCTTTAGTTGTATAGATTTTAATAATTACCTAGGACATTATTTTACATAATATTTTATAAATAACTAGCTGAGCCAATGACTTCGTCCGCGTTTTTGTCAACCAACGTCATCGGTAGCGTCCCGTCGCTCGTAACCCGGCGTTCTTGCGAGATCTTCTTAAGAGATAGACATTTACTGTCGCGGACATTTTTTTGATAATCTAAAGAAGAATCATTCTCTCAAATATATTTTTTTTTGTGTCCCTTTTCGCAGTGTACACAAGAATACATCTTCCTCGATAAATCCTCTAACCAACAAAAATAATAGAACTACTGGTTCGAAAATTTGAGCCAGTATTTCCTGAGATAAGCGCTTCCAAACATGCAAACAAACACTTCAGCTTCATATATTAGTATAGATATAGATATCGCAAATACCTATATTTAAAAAAATTGTGTTTAATTCCAGACCAAGCTTAAACGCTGGTCTGATCACAAATATAACAATGAAATATTAATTAAACACATAAATCTATGTTTTTATTACGAACGAAAGTGACGTATTGCGTTAAATTTAAAGTTAAATAGTTGATTAGCTAGTAATATTAATAATCGATTATTCGTACAAACATTTTATAATACCGTAGATATAAATATCATACAACGCGTATCAAAAACATCGATAACGTTAAAAAGGTGGCACGCACTAGTAAATTTACTTTTAACGTATTACATTATTGTCCAAAATAAAATAGTAATTTCGTGAATCTATTGATTGAAAATTATGATTATCCAATTTTGTAAGTCTTATAGTTTTACAAAGTTTGATGATCAAAGGTAACATTTTGGAAACAAACAAAAACTTATTAGGACAAGATTATTTCAAGTACTTACGCTTTATTAAATCGTTGTTTTTTGCATTAAATATCTGTGTAAAAAAAAACAAAATATATTTTTTGTTCATTTTTCGCGCGTAAAATACTTAAAGACGCTAGAAAAAGTAAACATAATATAAACCGTAATTTTTTATATGTATAAATTTGTATTTTAAATGTACTTAGTGAAATTTTATATAAGTATTTACTGATTTTTACAGATATTCTAGAATGTTCGACTCCCTCTTGTCTCCTGTGATGTTCTTCTACGTAGTTATTTGTTCTCTGATGCTGTGTGTAAGCGCATTCGAATTAACGGTAAGGCAATTCGAATATTTAATTATTTACTTATAAATAAAAACACGATTTAAAACGCGATTTATAATTCTTAGACTTATTTGAAAATTATTTTAACGGCCCGACATTTCAGATGCTTTTCAGCAGCCGTGGGCACGGGGAGGCTGTACGCCCTGCTCCCCGTATTACAGTTGTCACAAGTTAAAGTGTTTTATTTAAATGTGTACTACTTGCGTAAACTATAGACAGTATTTTATGTACTATTCGTTCGTTGAGGGCATTTTTTTATTGTAAATTAAAATAAATACGCATAGAAATACTCACTCCAATCTCTCGTTGTATGTCCGAAATTCGGTTAGAATCGTTAACTAATCTTATTCCTTGCAGTCGGCACAAAACACAACACAACTCCTGCTTACCGCAGAATATCTTATATTTGGCGTGGCGCAGCTTTTCATGTTTTGTTGGCATAGTAATGATGTACTCATCAAAGTAAGTATTTAACATTGAATAGATTTAAGTAATACCTACAGTAAAAGCTCTTATATGTTCCATAAATACAATACGTTCATGGTTTCCCCGTGACCACGGCTGCTGCAAAGCATTCGAAACGTCGGGCCGAAGTTAAAAATCATTTTCAAATAAGTTTAACTAATATATCGTGTTTTAAACCGTTAAAGAGTTTTATTTAAATGTGTACCACTCGCGTAAACTATAGACAGTATTAAATTTAATTGCAGTTTTGAATTAAAAATCTTAAGGCTTAGGTGATAGTTAAAAGAATTTTCTTCTTAGTTTTTTTCAAGCTCCAATTCAGAGCGATACGCAGCAGTCGAATTAGTTATTTGTAAAGATAACACTTCGTTCCATAGACTAGACTAGTAAAAATTCTATTTACTTTTTTTATTAATCCATCTGACGGTATTTACAAAAACACAATATGTGTTAGATACCTATTGAAATACTTTTATTAGTATGTACTTATTAGATCCGCGAATATAGAAATTGGGTCGCATTTTTTAAATCCCCGAATAACGAGCATAATAAGGATCATGAGAATAAGGAGTACTGTACTGTCAACATAGCCCCCGTAACGCTATGGTTGAACACGTTGCCCAGAGTTGAGCACGAGATTTGATTTACGGGAAACGATAAATTGTTTTCATCAGCCGGGGCATAGAAGTCTGACCGACGACTTGCCTATGAATGAGATTTATCAGTTAAACGGACATAGAAATAAGTTCGCTCCAAGAGGGGAAAAGAGGAATTCATTTGTCTTCTAATAAATGGCATATTTTTTTAATATTTTTCATATGTTATTGCACATAATGGCACTATTATTTTTTTTTATTTACAATTGATTAAGTTAGAGCGACAGCACGTAATGCTGCGGATGCCGGTTCAAGTCCTGCCCAGGTCGTATTTTTTTTTTAATTTATGATCGATGTTTAATTTATTGTTCTGATTTCTTAGTCGAAAACTTAAAAATAAATCTGTTTAAAGTCGGTTTCATTATTTTTTTCAGAGTTCTAACGTATGCATTGGACCATATGAAAGTAAGTGGTATAACGCGAATCAAAAGCAAAGAAAATGCATCCTGGCTTTAGCGGGCCAACTGAGAATTGTCCACGTTTTCAGGGCTGGACCATTTACGGATTTAACCCTCAACACCTTTATCGCGGTTAGTGTCATAGAAATTATAAAACGATATTGAATAAACTTATGTTGGAGTGTTTGTTACTTTTTCACGCACGATTTTGTTTTTTTTTATGATAGAGGAGAACAGACAAGCATAGGGTTCGGACATACGGAAATCTCATCTGTGGACGGTGGTTCGTGACCCGGACGAAATTATTCCTACCATCCATTTATGAGACTGAATTTCACATTATTATATTATTGATAACACTTACCTGGTCCCTTTTATTAAAAATATATACATATATCCTGAAATGTATAAGGTAATTTTTATCCATACATCCATTGCCAACATAAATCAAACACTTTTAACTAATAATAATATTTCACTATACCCGATGGCTTGAAGAAGTTTTATTACATAAATGCCTGTAAATAAAGTTAATCAGTGAAACAGACACAGATGTGATGGCTCCATGCCCCACAAGGGGAAACGGGAATTAATGATTGTCCCTAAAAACAGCACACCCCAGAGAGGCAGTTCTGTAAAGAAGCAGACAGTTTCTGCTAGTGCCAGCAGTTTGCAAATTTGTCAGAACTTTTCTTTAGTTCCGGAACCGTGGCTGCCGTTTGGTATCCGAAACATTGGGTGGTCAATAAAAAAGAAACGTATAAATAGTTCGTCGTTCTAAAACATTGCTTTGTTTCAGATACTTAAAGGAGCTTATAGTTACTACACATTGTTAAAATAAACTTTGTATTTGAATACAGATATAATAATAGATAATACTTAGATTCTATAATATACTGATTTTAAAAATATTTGTTTTTTTATTCATACATATATTCCTAGACTCCTTGAAATTTTTATGTATTTACAATGATTTTTTTTTTCAATTATACAAATAATAAGCCTCCTTGTGAAAAGATGAAGAAATGTCAAACACGATACCATCACTTAGAACGAACTTAAAGCACTCTGTGCAAAGTTCAATAAACTTAACTCTTGAACAAGGAATGTCAAATGTCAAAAAATTCTAAATATTTTTGGCTCGCACATACATAGGATTCGATTGGACTTATTGTAATAAATAGTATTTTGTGTAATGTATTAATTGTTGTATATGTAATTTTTAATGTATTAGAAGGAAGTAGTGCTATGGAAAACCCGAATTCTCCCGAACGAACGCCACCAATACAATATGTGCGTGGTTCAAGAGCTTTTCGTCAATTTAAAAATCCACCACAACCTCATATGTGTATACAGGATATGATAAAGGATTCAACTGAAAAATTGTTCATTAACGTGCTGGGATGGCAGAAGATAGCCAATCCGAAACAGTATTCTGATCCTATTCCTTTATATGGTGGAATGCAGGTATAGTCAATACAAAATAGATTATCCTTTGTGCTGTTCAATCTTATTAACTATGTTAAAACTGTGTTGTGTATCTGTTATTCCATATCAATACGTTGTCATGATGACTTAGTATAATCTTAAGAAAATCTTGTTATATATAATTTGTATCAGTAAGTTATTAACTTAACATTTTTTAAAATAAGGGCAACTTAATATGTACTGTGAAACATATGCACATTATTTTAAGATGAACTGCTTAGTTACACTTACTTAAGATACTTAGTATGACTTATGTAGTAGAGACTTAGTATTTACAAGACATGTTTAAATTATAATAACTCCAATAGCCCACTTAGTCATAAGCTTTATATGGTTGTGGCATGATACAGTTCTTTACTATAATAAACAATTGCAATACATTACAAAAAAAATGACTTTGAACCAAAATTAGTCTTTGAATACATTTTTCTATTTCTCTATAACATTCATGACATTATAGAGAAATAGAAAAATGTATTAACTAAGACATACTGTTAAAAATATTAAATAATATAAAAAAACGTTTTTTTTTTGTTAAAAAAATAATTGTAGTAATATAATTATTTGTGCAATTTGTATTACTCCATCCTAAGCAAAACAAAATCTTGAATCTTATAGGTGCACCAAGCTTTGGGGCCAAATAGTAGTCGACCGCCATTATTGGTATTCGCAGTCATGGTGAATCCAGAAATTTTAAAGGCCAATGGAAAAAATGCATCTAATCCAACTGTAAGTTTTTAGTATGTATAAAAGATTGATTGCTTTGGAAGACTGAGGGGTTCACTTAGATTTACATATTTCAGTTGATTAATTAAATTATGCGCCATTGGTTACCACAGTCAATTGTGAGTTTATTGACTAACCCAAGAGATGTTCTTTTATGTTAATAGTTCATGGGGACAAAGGTCGTGAACCACTTCTCAATTCCCATGACAGGACAGCTCGAAGAACCAAGTAGCTAGATATGTTTATATTTAGAATATCCATTTCAGGACCGTGATGCTCTTGTCAGTCTTCTGTGTGACTTTGTTGAAGCCATGAATCCAGGTTTAGTGCTGGCGAGGAACCCAATCATTATGAAAGACAGAGACATTGCTGGGGAACTGAAAGATGTTTGGCTAGCTGTACAGAATAAGAGGGAACGCGAAAAGGGGTTGAACCAGGATGTTATGTATAAGGTTTGTCTTAAAAGTTATAGGCTGCTTTTTATGTAGAACTTATGAAAATTTGAGAATTATTGTGTATATGTGTGTTATAGTCTACTTATGATTATAAGTTTATCTGCACTTGTACACAATTCTTCTACCTAAATGTTTATTCTATATATGTTTATTAGGCTTTGATATATATTAAGTACAGTAATTTTAACCTGGTCTATGGCATATATAGTAAAGCTATATACTAAATGGCAGGTTTTGTGGTAGGTTCAAAAACAGAAAGTATTTAAATTTTGCTACTAATATATTTACAACAATAAAAAAATATTAAAAAGATTTTTTTTCTTTTTCTCTAAAATTTTTTCTCTTTCTTGAAATATATTACTTTCTTGACCTTCAACATAACTCTAGAAACACTGACTTAACAAATCTACTTATCAATTACAGGTGTATGACATAGATGGCATAGGCAATGAAGAAGTGAACGAAGAAGAGAAAAATAACCAAGACTACGATGGTACATCACCCAATAGGCAAAATCAAGACAAGAAATTTGTAAAATCATCGAAACAAATACTCATGAATGCAGGACAGAAGTCAGAATTCGATTCCGGCATGAACAATTGTCAATTGACTCAAAATAGCACAAGCAAAGACAACAGATGCGCCAATACAGACTCAGATACCACATACTGTACAAAATACGGACAAATCGTCTCGAGCAGAGAAAACCACAATCAAATTAACGATATCCAACAGAAAATAACATCAAGCGATACTAAGCCATCTAGCTCATTCAGGAAAGACTGGAATTCTGTGCACGGGAAGACCTCACAGAATTGGGACGAATTCTCCAAACGAAGCATCTCAGTCAAAGCGGATGATGCCAAAAAGCCAAAGCACAAAGCGAAGGAGCTAAATGGTAAGGCACATTATGATTTCTTCCCAGTCTTTGACAACAAAATGAATGAGGCAGCTATCCAAGAGACCGGGAGCTTGAAGGAGAGTATTAGCCATGAAGACAATTCTAACATAATTTTAGATCCAATGCAGAAACTAGTTTTGCATTCGACTGATAATCAAATTTGTGATAATAAGAGGGCTCGCTCATTTAGTACATAGAGCTTTTTACAAACGATTTTTATACGGCAGTTGGTACGGATAACGCTTGTATGTTGACGTTTGATATTTAGGTATAGAATATGATGTAATACAGAATTTAATTTCGTTTCACATCATTTTAAGGAGGTATAAAGGGGGGAGGGTTCTAAAATACTTTTGAGTCAGTATGTCCAAGTATCCTTTTGTAATTTTACTAAATTATTACGATCTTCGAAATATTAGGAAAATAGTTATAATGAGCAAAATTATCTTCGAGTGGCGTTTACTAAAGATAATTTAAACGAAGTACATATTTAAATAAAACACTTTTAACGGTTTAAAAATAAATGACCATGACCACGGCTGCTGCAAATATACAAAGATTTTTAGAGAAGTTAATTGATATATTTCGCGTTTTGAACCGTCAAAGGTTTTTATTTCTAAATTATGAGGAGGGAACTTGAATTTTGAATCTTTATAAATATTTGTTCCTCGGTAGAATATTTAATCTCCCTTCCTACTCCAGATTTGATTCTGATCTGCCCCTCAGGTGTTACCATAGGCAAAATAATTTGGACTGTCGAACAAATAATCTATACAATCTCATACAGATCTGTCTGCTACTATTATATAATGGTGATTGTACATATATTGTGTTGGAACTTGATTTGCATGCTTGTACCATAAGGGTTGTGTATAAAATATAATTATCGTGTGTTTGAAGCGACGGCGCGTTGGGCCCACTGTTGCTATTGATAAATTTATACATTGCTATATTTTCATTGTTGCCAATTTAAGATATTAATAATCGTTATTAATACGTCATCGTTACTGAATAAGACGAGACCCACAGTGTTTTCTTGCCTGCTCAATTTTCACTTTGACACAATTTGGCTCTGCTGGGTACTGACCAAATGCGCAATGTGTAGCACGTTTAAATAATTCTGAAAAACCAAAGCCAAAATGGGTCGATAGCGCATCTTGTTTAGATTTTAAATGGCTAGGGTACATTGAACACCAGGCTTGTCTCTACCATAAAAATAAATAATAAAACATTTTTAACGGTTTAAAACGCAAAATATATCATCGAACTTATTTTTATTTTAACTACTTACGGCCCCAAATTTCGGGTTTTTTGCAGTAGTCACAAATTTTTTGAATATGGCTATAGGCTACAGTAATAAGTTCACTATATATTACGCGTTTTAAACCGTTAAAAGTGTTTAATTTTAGTGCGTATTGCTCGCGTAAACTACACATAATTTAGTATGTTATATTACAACGCGACCATTCGGTCAGGACCTACCTTTGAATCTGAAGAAGATCTTTTACTAAAGCCTTATTGATTATTAATTCAGTAGCGATGATAGTGAGATGTTCAAATATTTCTTGCTCATGTGAATTCTAAATTTTTTTGTAGAAAACGCGTATCTGAGTCACGAATTACTAATGTTTATTGTGATATATCCTCCATTATAACTTTAAATTTAAACAAGTAATCAAAAATATACGCACCGACCTATTCTTATATAATTTAATCAATTTAACTTGTAAAGTTAGCTTATTAGTCAAAAACTATCGACATAGTTTTTGGTCGTATTATGAAATTCTGAAAATTCTAATGAAAAAGAACCTAGGGTTTTTTTTTCTCATTTTGTTCTCCAAATTTTTAAATGTACTAACACTACATAAAAATACTTTTGAGATGGTCGATGGGCGGAAACCTTTTAAAAACTTTGGTCACATTTGAATGGTGAAATCATAATTATCGTTATCCTCGTGAACCCCTATATTAGACCCCTATCACTGCCAAAGGATGCTTAAACTTGCATTTATACATCATACTGTATGTCTTTTGTATCTTAAATGTCTAGTATAGATGGCATAGGGTAGATTTAACTACTTTTCCGTATGTTTAGCTAATGAAGTGTAGTTCATCCTTCAGATCGTTTGAAATATCTACATTTTTTGTGCCAAAAAACTTGGTCACCTATCCCTTGGCCAGCATTTTCGACAGCTACATTATAACACCCAATTTTTGTCACCAAATTCCGGTCATTTATAATCCTCATTAATACAGCATGGTTGTGAATATTTTAACTTCATTTCATTAGCTGAATATATTTTCAGTGATCTCTTTTCTTTATTGTGGTCAATATCTTATAATATTATTTTCGTTCAATTTGGTCACCTACCCAAACAAATAAAATGCATCACATAATAGGAGTAGGTGACCAAGTTGTATTTTAGTACTTTCAAATATGTTTTTAAGACTGACTCATTTATTTAAATCATGGAATATTTTTTAACGTGACCAAGTGATTGATTTACTGAACAATTTTAATCTATATTATAACTAAATAGGCATGTATCAACCTATACTAGTTTGTTTTCTATTCATTGCATTTATTCAATGTATATTTTTGACAAATATGTAACTTACGTTTACAATAGGTTTTAATGGTTTTTTATGGATTTATTTTAAGTTTTATAGGCATATTAGCTATTAGCACTGTTCCTTTGAAATGTATAGCGATGGTTTGATAATGTATATCATTATTTTATAGCTTGCTAGTGTAAGAAATGTATTATACCAAATGTTTTCTGCAGTAGTTCGATGGTGCTTTTTCCCTTTGAATAGGAATTTTCATCTCATGAAAAGTTTCAAAAACAACCTACTCAGTGGTCCTACAGTTTTGAGTATACAATCTATACATAACTAGCGCACTCGGCGAACTTTCGCCACTATCACGTATTAGAGATGGCGCTGTATATAAAAAAAAACTTTCTGGCATTATAGCGTCAGGAACGAAAATCCGACTTATTTTTATGTAGTAGATTATTACTAACCTATGAAATAAAAGTAATGTAAAATAGAAAATACAATGTTCAACATTAATTTTATTATTCTCTTTATCCTTAAAAAAATCATTAACCACCTTTAAGATACTAAGTTCAGACTGCGTAAACTTTTGGTATAACACATTTGTATATGCAATATTTTACGCAATAAACTTAATATTTTCATAGTTTAATAGCTTTACCACGCGGTTACTTAGTGTTGTATGTTTACTTTCAAGAATGTGTTTCTTAGGTGCGGAATATAATGAAACGAATAATATTAATATCGGATCTCTTGTTTACAGTATTTAAATTACATGTCATTTACAAGACTGGTTTTTTGTTTTATTGCTCCTTTTACGTTGATGAAAAATAATTTTATAACTTGCCTACGCGCGCCATCTTAGCATATATAGCGTACTCTAAGAATCACAGTTGAATGAAAAAAGTATCTTTAGGGCATTTAAAAAAATCGTACCTTTTTATTTTGTATCTACAAAGTCCTTGCTTTACACACAGTCCCAAACATTTTTTTTTCAGGGGTTAATTAAAAGGGCAAATTTAACGAGAAAACTAAAATATTAAATATATAACTTACTTTAAAGCATGTTTAGAATTACAATTTTTAAAGTTCATATGTGTTGACAATCCAGAACTAAACCCTTTAAAAATACTTAGGAATATTGGACTATGTTATCTTTCGATTTGTAATCTTTAATTTTTTCAGTTAATGTTTTAAATAAATTAACTATTACGTTATTTGTTGTGACCGCACTATTGCCCTAGATCACAACCAAAGAAAGTACTTTTCGTACAAATTCTCGATGTTAAGGTATTTCTGGCTGGTACAAAAATAATTATATCAAATATTTGATATATTTTGATTTTAGGATACAGTCCGTCTTAAAGAGATTGAATTTATATAAAAAGCAGTTTAATTTTAATGATAATTATATTTATTATGACATGTATACCATACTATAATGAATAATGATTACAGACTGATTGGCGCCCATATACACTGACATCTATGTCAATTGTCAAACGTCAAAATACGTTTGACGTTATCAACGTAAGTTACATTATTTGGGTTCGAAGGATTTCAAGTTGATCTCAAGTGAACGAAAAACATCAACAATTTAGGTTAACACTTTAAAAGAGGTTAAGTTTGTTTGGTATAATGTCCTTTAGGAATAATTCCAACAGATATCAAAGGCCCTGGAGGGGTCGGGGATTTTCAAGGGGCTTCAGAGGTTCCCGTAGACCGTATATGCATAATTCTGGTAACAATCGTAGTTATGATAGAACGTCGGTAAAAGCGTTGACTGAGAAAGACATCAGTGTGACTGAATACTTGAGCCAGCATGAAGGATTTAATGGGATCATTAAATCGAGGTATTGCCTTGTGTTGAATTATTATGTATTGTTAACCTAGGTTTATTTACTGAGAAGAAATAAAGTTGAGTATTATCTTGTATAATATTATAAAAATTGTATTTATTCTTGTATGTTATTGTATGACCAAATACTTTACTCTCAATATTTTTAAATTAGAATTTTAGAGTTTAAATTAAGTTTATATGTATGATGACCATCTTTTTGAAGATTATTTGTATTAAAGCTATCCATTCTCTTTTTAAGTACACCTAAAATATATAGCTTGTGTACAAAGACTCATCAGTCGTTTCCGCCATTGTGATCTATCCCCTGCTTCCAGTTTTCGACACCCATGTCTGAGTTTAACTTTAAAAAAACAAATTTATTCTTAGTCACATGTTAGCTGTATATCACAGTATGCATTTAATCCAAGAACCATAGCCATATTGATCATGACTTCCTATTAATTAACCATCAAACCTATCGAAACATGTCCGTTTATATTAAATTATCTATCATAACATCTTACTTATTGAACTTATGAAAAAAGGATAACCTAGCTATTAACAAATACATTGCCAGTTTCAAATTTATCTATAAATAAATTTAAAAAAAAGTTATAAAATTTAGATTGTCTCAAAAGGCGTATTATTGTCTAAACAATTTCTTTCATTAATTGTGTAGGCTTTCACGGCCATCGTTCAGCATATCATTGTCTTTCGGGCTAATTAATTAATTTTTTATTAATTCTTCGAGCAATCAAGGAGTCAACATCTCCTGATGATGCCGTCCACACGTGATGGCGAAACGGCGAGAACCTCTTCTCGCTCACATCGGCCGAAGAGCCTGAAAGACAATGATATGCTGATTTCTTTCATGACAAGACCGTCTGGCAGTAATATGAATTGCTCCTTAGGTTAATAAATTCACAATGTATAGTTTATAAGACATGTACAAAAAAAGCTGGACTGAGTTTCTTGGGTGTTCTTCTCAGTTATGTTGCAGACTCTGTAGAATCACAACGAACAGACACACAAACAAAGCAATTTTGACAAATCTAAATAATTTTTAATATTTTAAAGAGAATAAAGTATATTTTATTTTATTTTTATTAGATTTTCAGACTTCCAAGTGTCGGAAATAAATCAGAATGGTGAGATTGCTAAGCTGACAGATTTGGCACCTCCAAAGGCTCCTGAAGATGAAGAACCAATGGATGATGAGGATCTATTACTGAATAAGTATAACTTGGAGATCCTTCCAATGGAGACATGGGACAGAATAAATAAAATGACTCTGTGTAGTGGTACATCCTTGGAGGATATTGTAGAAGTGAGTTACAATAATAAATGTTGTATTGTTATTGGGCCCCATCATAATTTTCCATAAATTGGCTTTATCTATCATGCTAGTATCACATATGCAATGGCATATGCCAAATCTAACGAATAGGTAAGGTTGGAAACTTAAAAATGTATGGTATTGCTTAGCTTGCTACTGAAATACCTTTTGCCCTGCCGTTTTGGATGCTTTTTCTGCAGGAAAGGATTTATTGTACTAACATCATTTAGTGTTTTTTTATTAGTTTGGAGTTAAAACTGTTAAGAGTGCTTTATTTCATTTAATGGCGTAAACCACAATCACTATTAAGAACTTCGTCACTATGTCAAACAAAGATTTCTCTATAACTTCGCGCATTCCAATTTGATGGGCAGGGCGCTCGTCACGCAAACAATACGTAGTTAATATTGTACACCAAAAGGTTGACATTTTCACGGGGTATTGGAGTGAAATAGCAAATATTGTTCTTAACGAAATTACTACTAGAACTAATGAAAATAGTTATTAAAACTTAGTTTTCATATGTATTTTTTATATATATTGTGTATTACTGTCGAATTGGATTATATCTGTAATGGCAGCATATATTTGTGTAAATAAATAAATAAACTTCAGATCGATGTAACTGGTAAGTCTAAAGAAGAACGTACAACGATTCATGATGCGGTCAAGAAAGCATTTGGAGATAGCATAGTTGGTAAAACTGTTACGAGAGATGAAAAGAAATATTGTACTTTTGAAAAGTATAGGAAAGGAGGTTAGTTTTAACATTTTCATCCACTGTATTGTGTACAATGACTGCTGCCATGGCTCAATGGTTGAACAACATCCGTTGTGTTTACAACGAGATGTCCAGTGTTCGAATCCCTGGGAAGCAAAATTTTTATTCAGGACTAGCACAGAAGTCTGAATTGCGAAAAGCCTCTAGTTTCAGTCTTAGAACAAGTTTTTTTTCCAAATATTACAAGAATCTCTCAAGAGCATTGTAATTGCGACTGCCTCTGTAGCTCCATGGTTAAACATGTTCCCTAGTGTTGTGTTAAGCTCAAGATTAGTTAGGCTAAGGTCCTGGGGCTTAAAATATCCTCTTCCTTAGTATAAAAAATTATAATAACATCAAAATTAATTTCTCTTTTCAGCTCGAATAGATAACAGAATCAAGTGGGTTTGGCCAGAAGAGTATCTACATTTTATTCTTTATAAGGAAAATTGTGACACAATGGAGGCTGCATCTCGAATTATTAAGAGGCTAAGAATGAAGTTAGTATAACTTTCATCCGATATAAAAGTATATTAGGAGTGGTTAAAAGTTGAAGAAATTCATCGATCAAGTGTAGAACATGGTCAATTGTTAGAGCAACAGCACAGAACGCTGTGGATGTGGTGTCATAAACTTATTTCAATCTAAAATCGATTTTCAAATTATTATATAACACTTGAATACTGTACTACCCTAGTACCCTAGTACATATTTGATTGAATAAAATACTTTTGAAATTTCAGTGCGAGCATAAAGACAGCCGTAATAGGCTACGCGGGCACGAAGGATCGCCGTGCTAAGACCTCACAGTGGTTCAGTCTTCGAAAAGTGGATCCTCGCAAGTTGATCAGCGCTTGCACATCTCTGCCAGACATAAGTGTCGGAAATTTTACATTCAGTGCTACGCATCTTAAATTGGGCATGCTTAAAGGAAACAGGTAGGTTGGATTGATTCTTGATTATATAATTACTAGTTGACCTATCAGCAAAGCATATATACATATATGTATATATTGCGTTCCAGATTCCGTATCTGCCTGCGTAACGTGACTGCTTCAGATAAAACTATAGACAACTGCTGCTCCCTGCTGCGAGACAACGGATTCATTAATTATTATGGGCTGCAAAGGTTCGGGTCGAGAATCAGTGTGCCCACATCCCAGATTGGTCTATATCTGCTGAAGAGTAACTTTGAGGAAGTGAGTAGACCAGAAAGTAAAATAACATAGACATAATTTTTGTATAAAACTTGGCCAGTAGAATGGCAGGAGGTGTTTAGGAGTTGGTCTTTTGCTCACTCTCAATTTCCTTTGTTGTTTGGAGGGAAGAACGGTTCTACCTAAATAGATTACAACAGTTATTACAGTTTCTCTCGTCTCACAAAACCAATTTATTTATTTTTAAATACTTTCCAGGCTATCAAATGCATATTGGAGCCCCGTCCGGGGCCCCTGTACGACGCCCTTATAGAGTTTAGGAATCGCGGGCCGTACGCGGCGAAAGCGATGTTGCCGCATCGCGCTGACCACTGTTCCGCGGAAATGAGACTTTTGACCGCGCTCGCGAGTCAGTCGAGGGATCTTGCGCAGGCGCTGGATAAGGTAGTTTAGTAACTGTAGTATTCAATTAATACACCTATGCATCGCCAAATAAAGCTGAAGAGTTTGTTTGAACGCGCTAATCACAGGAACTACTTGTTTGAATTGAGAAATTATTTTTATACTTAGATCATTTATCGTGGAAGGCTTTAAGCTATATAATATCACGCTGCGACTAAGGAGCGAAGGAATAATGGGAAATGTGGAAAAGAAGGTTTCTGTTGCGTGAGCTGCGAAAACGGTTCAAGATACCCAAAAAATATGTGTGAAAGAATAATTCCTCTTGAAACAATCTATAAAACATCTCCAGGATAGTATAGTAGTAGATAGATCTTTTAAGATTATCTTGAAAAACGACGGGACGCGGGCGACGTCGTGTGTAACAGATAAAACCTATAAAGACAAGGAGATTTGCAAAACCAAATTTTGGTAACCAAAATAATTATTCTACGCGGGCGAAGGCGCGGTCAAATCTAGTAAATGATAATATTCTTTGTATAATGGTTTTCAGGTGCCTCGTAATACACGGCTGCTTTATCTGCATTCGTACCAGTCTCTTATTTGGAACAAGGTTGTCTCAATGCGCCTGCGCAGTTTGTCACATGCGCCGGCCGTTGGTGATCTAGTGCCAGTAGACGATATAGAGGAAGGTAATAATATACAAAATATACTAATATGATCTAAATTATGACACTTTATATAGACGGTTTACTTTACTCTCTAAAAAAAAAGCAACAACTTGTCGTCAACCTTTTTCAATCCCGATATTTTTTTTATAGAAACGGTTGAATTAGAAGAAAATCTCATCGAAGACGATAGCGAAGTGAAACCACCCGAGATAAACACACCGAAAAGCATACCACAAGTAAAAACTCTGACCCAAGAGGACATAGATAGCGGCAAATATACCATTTTCGATATAGTGTTGCCACTTCCCGGCCACAGCGTAGTCTACCCGCCCAACATGAAGGAGCACTACCAAGAGTTACTTACGAAGGATGGACTTTCATTGGACCTGAAGCATAAAAACAAGTAAGTCCTAAATACTGTCTGTAGTTTACACGAGTAGTATACATCATTTAAATAAAACACTAACGGTTTAAAACGCGATATATATCACTTAAACGGCTTTGAAAAGATATGGCAATCAAATAATTAGTCTGGTTATTACAGGTTGCTGTATTTCACCTTTTATCGAGTGAATGCCATGCTTGTCTACCCTAGTATATCTATAAAAAATATTCTTCTTAAGCACTTCGTAGCTTTAATACTCTACAGCAATGGGCACGACCATGTTTTTAATCAATTCATGATTTTTCATAGATATGCAAGCACGGCGTTCACTTGATGGTAGGTGATACCCCAGCCATATAACACCCGAAAAAGATGTGCTGACGGCCCGTTTTGGCCTTGGATACTCGGATATCCATAGACTGAAACCGAAACGCGATTAAACTTGTGTGTTCTTCCAGGTCGTACAGTCTGTGCGGGGGCTATCGCCACATCGCTGTGAAGCCAGACAAAATGTCATGGCGCACAGTACAATATACAGAACCACACACGGACTTAATACTATCCGATTTAGATCTAATCAATGGTGTTACGTCGACTGGAGAAGTTGAAGGTACCTGTTTGAAGTTATATACTGGATAGTGGTAGTAGATCATAGCGATTAATGATGCCTTATACAGAGTGTAGTCATTGCCACAGATAATTGAAAATCACTGTAATGACGACTTATTCTTGAATGTTTTTGTATCAATATTAATAAACTCGACGTTTGTAACGCTTTTCAGCGATAGCGCACGATTGGGAATTCTACTTTCTATTGTCGTTGACTTTGCTTACACCCTTATGTGATGACCAACTAAAGAAATTTTAATCTGTGGATTCACCTAAATTTACTTGTAGGGTTTTTATTAATTTTAAGCGTGTATTTAAGGTACTTCATTAGTTGAATATATAATACAGTGTCAGAAAGTGTGTAGCGTAAATAAATGCAAACCTTTAAGTAAATTGTGTATTTGTTTACCAAAAATGCCAAGTAAGAAAAAATACAGTAGATGTTATTTGGCTATTTCACCTTCCATATAGTGAGTCTCCTTTTCTATCATTGAAATAACCTCAAAATGTGTTTTTTCCATTTCAGGAGGCAAATACAAGGCACTATTATTGGATATAACGTTACCGACCAGCTGCTATGCAACAATGGCTCTCCGAGAACTCATGCGAGTGGACACCTCAACAGAAACGCAAGCGAAACAGAATGACTACTATAAAGAAGACGGCGATGTTAAAAATGAAGCGAACGCCACTGACGCAAATGTCACTGATACAAGTGACGCGAATGCTAATATAAGTGACGCAAATATCGTTGATAATGCTGCAGAGAAGAGGAAAGGCGAGGATACTGATTCGCCTGATACGAAAAAAGCGAAAGTGTGCTAGGTTGATCTAATTAATGCTGGATAAAATAGTATTCGTGTTAATAATGTTTTTAACATAAAATGGTTATAATAAATTTCATCGAATAAATTTTTAACTGTGACTTTGTTTGTCCAATCTTTAATTATGCGTATTGTTTTTAAGGGTTTAAAAATAAAATGTTGACTATTTCTTATAAAAGATAGTAAAACAAAAATTGACAGATAGTTATTAATTTATAAGTAGCGGCACGGATGTTTAGCGCCAAACGAATCCTGCGCAGAAGTCAAAAATAAGGTATCGAAGGGACGGAAGCGGGCGCGGGGAGTGTGAACGTCATGTGCGCTAGCGTTGATTGGTTCCCCAGTCGTGTTGTCTTTCTCGGACCAATACGACGCTCCGCTTGCTTCTCGAATACAGTCACGTTTTCCAATCACTTGCGCGATTGTAAAGATGCGCAACTATCCCCTCTACACTTCGTTCAGCGCTAAACATCCGTGCCGCGACCTATACACTACTTTATTATGGACAATTTAAGCTATATTTATAATAGATTTTTCGAAACAACGTAAATACATATACAAAGACTTGAAGATACACCAGACACAACCAAAGCCGAACCGGTCTTATGTGAAAATAAATACAAATCAATTTAATTTAAAATACATCTATAAACTTCTTCAATTATATTGAAAGCTATGTAGGCTCTTAAGTGAAGAAAGTACAGGCCATAGATCAGCGTGGATCTGTTTGTCGACTGGTCGGCCGATTTGTCGACCGCCGTGACTTAAGAGGTGAGCCCGTAATTCTCCGGGCGTTGGAAAGGAGCGGGGACACCAGGCGCACTTGTGTGGCTTATTCTGGAATAGAACACGATGAGATTCAAACTTTTTTTAATAATAGATGTAGACAGACAAGACAGAAGACTAAATACCCCAGCCTAGAGCATCTAAACAAGATGCACTGTCGATCTATTTTGGCTTTGGATATTCGGGCCCGTCTAATGGTAGTAATCAACGGGTCATGGGTTCGAACCCCATGGATCCAGCATATTTCTAATTTTAATCTGAATATTAAATGGTGGTATATCGAAATTCTGTCACAAACCGCCATCCACAGACGAAAAAGCCGTGAAGTTTAATCGCGTGTCGGTTTCTTTCAAAATAGGTCGACAACAAATCTTGTTTAAATGTTATATGGCTTGTGTCTCATCTAGAGAACCCCATGCTTGTTTGTAGTCCTCTATATTAAAAACAAAATGGCCGCTAAAACATTTCTCCCTATGGAGCATGAACTAATACATTTTATCATGGTTTTACAGATCGCCTGTATATAGATGTGTATTAGACTTCAGTGCTCTGGCCGATCGAATTTTCGACTTTTCGAACCCAGTATCTCTTAAAAGAAACTCATTGAGGAGGTTGTTGTAATTTATAAATTGAAGAATTACCTTAGTATGTGTCATTCTATGATAGTACAGATTTGAGCTTGCCGTGAAACATTTACCACATTCCGGACATTTGTGTGGCTTTTCACCTGGAAATTAGAATGCACTAGTTAATTTTTCATTTTAATATTAGGCCGCTAGAGGCAGTGTAGCCTAACTGCAATTCTAGGAATTGAGTTATTTATATAGTACCCTACTTATAAAATGTTAATCTACAAGAGCACAGTGACCGAAAATTGTTAACATAGTTCTTACTCAGATAATAGTACATATTTTTGCTTAAGTTAATTGCGCGTTTTTATTTTCGTCGTTATTAAACATCATGTTTTTTGTTATTCGGCCAGTCTGCCTATAGCTATATTTACCTGACTAGTTAGTACAGTCGTTTGCAAAATTTCTTGGAAAGCAGAAGTTTTCCGATTACCATTTATAATTAAATGGATATAAGTAAAAACCAACCCATACTAGAACAGCGCAGACGATCTGATCTCTTAGACCATTTTTTTTCTAGACGAGAAGAGAGATAGAGAGACCTATGTCCAGAAGAGAACGTAATGAGAAAAAAACTAACAAATACATTATTTTAAATATTGTACTAAACTTAGTAGTACTTCTTAAAATAAAACACTTTGTTTCTAACACTGCGGCTGTAAAGACAACCACATCAAGTTTTACAAAGGAGTACCTTCTATGACTTCAACGGTTTAAAACGCGAAGTATGTTAGTTAAGTTTTGCGTATGCACGTGCCCACGGCTGCAAAGCATTCGAAACGATGGGCCGTAGTAAAAACAATTTCTAAATAAGTTTAGCTAATATATTTCGCGTCTTATACCGGTAAAGTGTTTTTGTTTGAATGTTTACGTCTATTTCTGTTGGAAAAATAATAAATAATGCTTGTAGGTTTATTTTTATTTTAAATCTAGCAATGTCAGCGACTTCGTCCGCGTAGAATAGTTATTTGGCATCAAATTTTTTTTTCAAACTTCATCCGTAAAAATTATAGCCGTTAGTCACGACGTCGGTCACGTCCCGTCATTCTTGCAAGTAAATCTTAAAGGATAGACATATGGTGTGTCGTTATTTTTTTATATCATTTAAAGAGGAATCATTTAATCGTACATATTTTTTGGCTATCTTAAAACAATGTTCACAGCATACGCAGCATTTTTCCACATTTCCCGCTGTGTCTTCGCTCCTATTAGTTAAAGCGATATGTTTTATATATAGCTATAGCCTGCGTCAATAAATGTTCTAACCAACTAAAAACAAATTTTGCAATTAGTTCCTGATATTAGTGCGTTCAAACAAAACAGCTTTATATATTAGTATAAATAAAGTACACACCGGTGTGGATCCTACGATGTGTGTTTAGAGAACTGGATGTGCTGAAGCCTTTACCGCAAATGTTGCAAACGTGAGGCTTCTCACCTGTAACATGGTGGACAAAACAATAAAAAAAATATATAATTTTTAATGACTAAAAAGGACGGTCAATGACTCGCTAAACTCAAACCTAACTCAAACTCAAATCATCTATTTTACAAGACTTAAATAACTTAAATATTAGCTTAACTACATTAAGAAAAAGAGGAAGAAAAAAGAAACTTGGAAGAGTGCTTGTGAAAAGGGGAAAAGCACTCGGCATGTGCTTCACCACCCAGAAACGCAACAACTACTTTTTAGTCAACTAAACTAAACTATACAAGTAAATAAATGTCTATTAGGAAATATCAAACCTACGCTAATAAAAAATTCGCCAATATTACATACAACGCTAAAACAGAGTACTGTCTGTAGTAAACGCGAGTAGAACACATTTTTACAACGGTTTAAAACGCGATATGTGTTAGTTAAACAGCTTATTGTCAAGTTATTACAGAGAAACGATGAGCCATAGTTGAAATATTTTGGAAATAAGTTTAACTAATATATTCGCAATGTGTTTTATTTATCTTCTAAAAACGGTTTTAATCGCAAAATAGATTATTTTCACCCGACGGCTGATTTTTAGCAGTTGTGTGTTTTTTAGCATTTAGATTTTGTTAGCTCTTTCAAATTACTAGTCATAATCTATAATATAAATAAATCGGAAGAGTTTGTTGGTTTGTTTGAACGCGCTCATCCCAGGAACTACTGGTTCGAATTAAAAAATATTTTTGTGTTGGTTAGAGCATTTATTGAGGAAGGCTATATCATGATGTGACAAATGGGAGCTATAGGCTACAATTCTAAAGATAAAGGAAAAAGAAAACAGATAAAATCGTTTTTTTAAGTACCTACTTAGTTAAAAATAATTCTCAAACAAGTTTAACTAAAATACGGCGTTTGAAACCGTTAAAGTGTTTTATTTAAATGTTCACTACCCACGTAAACTACAGACAGTCTAAAATCTTCCTTGATAATTGTTCTGACCGACCCAAAAATAATCTTTCAATTCGAACCAGTAGTTCCTGATATATATATTGTTAGTATAGATAATTAAGTACCTGTATGTGTTCTCATGTGTCGTTTCAACAGCGACGGGCGATCAAAACTCTTGAAGCAAACCTCACAAGGGAGAATACTTTTGGATTTACAACCCGGGACCTTTTCCACCATATTCGTTTTCTCGTACAGTCTAAGTAAATGCCGGTTGAGACCGGATAGGATCTTAAAATCAATTGCTCTTGATTTCTTCGTAGACAGATCGAGTGGTTCCGTTTGGCTCATGTTTATTAGCATGTATACAGCATTTGATCAAATAAGCAAGGTCTTCACAGATCTTTTATGATATTATTAATATTATAATTATTTATATACTTGTACTTAAAAACACTCATGAAGCATAGATTAGTAATTTCATATTATATAGATAACAATGTTTGAGAAAACCTAAAAGCTTTTGTATTATGTTTTATTTCACTGTTTATTTTAACTTTTAGCACGTTACGTTATAAGTTTCTCTAACGGCTTTTCCGAGATTACTGCGTTAATTTTTCCACAAATAAACCCTTAAATAGGCCGGGGTTCTGCCGATGAGTAGTAGGCTTTGTGGTGACAACAATAACGTTTATACACCACGGACACTAATCGGCGTGATTTGACTATTTTCCCCAATAACACGGAGTTACGAATTTATCATTAATGGGGGCACAATAACCAATATGTATTTTCTAAAAGCACATGTTTTATTAAGCGAATTTTCGAAATTTTTGAAGAGCAATGAAACATCGAATATCGCCTGATTGAAGTAAAGTTAAATTCCCTAATTTAAGCTGTAAAAGTAAAACCAGTATTTCCCTACGTGGGGCCTGGGTTTATTCACAAGCGAGTATGTTTATAATATAACCTGGGATTCAATGACATGAATTTAAGTATTTAGCAATGGAGAAAGAAATTTGATCTGTACGCATATTATATGTATAACGAAACAATTTTACATTTCCTATTAATTTTGTATTGTAACTTTTCGCAACTTCAACCAGTGGGAACAGGCCGAAAAACAGCGGTGTGATTTCTTTTCGTGCAGCATTCACTTGGGGCTGAATTCCGAGCTGCCACATTTTTTTATGATAGCGGAGGATAGACATGGCATGGCATGGTCGACAGCGCACCTAAGCAAGATGCGCTGTCGACCTATTTAGGCTTTAGATATTCGGACATCCAGACTGAAACCGAAACGCGATTCGGTTTTTTCATCTGTGGATGTTGGTGCGTGACACGGACGGAATTTCTATATTCGCGTCACCCATTTAGTATCCAAATTTCCAGACGAAGACCACTGTGCTTGTAAAAATTTTAAACACCCGTCGCTAATGCTTTTATTTCGAATTTTGTGGCAGTAAAATATTTTGCTCTCTTTCTTTCTTTCGTAATTTCAAATACCACATCCATTGCATATAGCTGGATGTATTGTATTGAAGAAAACGTAATCGGTTATAGAGGTGACGAAGCAAACAATTTGAATTGGAGCTTTGTACCGCGACGAAAAGATCGCTGTTTGTTCGCGGGACATTATTCTGATCATATTTTATAGTGACCACACTTTTAATATAATCGTATCGTTTGTAGTTTACGCGAGAACTATACAATTGAGACTGCCTAGCGAAGATTCGATTTCTAAATAAAACATTTTTACCGGTTGAAAAGACGAAATATTAGTTAACTTATTTTAAATTTAACTTAACTTAGAACTAAAAATTTTAAATGATTTGCAGCAGCCGTAAACGTTGGCTTCTAGTTGAAATAAATTAGAAATAATTTACTTCATATATTTTGAGTTTTAAACCGTTAATTGTAGATACTCCGATCAACTACTTGTCTTTAAAACATTGAATTATTTATTTATTAAAAACCAATCACACTAGTAATTCCAACATAAGAGTGTCATACTAAATACTTTTTTTACATATCATTGTTTAAATACTGTCTATAGTTAACGCGAGTAGTACAGATTTAAATAAAACACTAACGTCTCCCCATGAACACGGCTGCTGCAAAGCATCCGAAACGTCGGGGAGAAGACGTCAATTCTTAGACAATTTATTTCTTTACCTATCTTATAGATCGTATCTCATATCATACATTATTGTGTTTAATGAGTTTTCCCAAAAGCGTGGTCACAGTAGCACCTGTATTGGTTTCCTTACACAATAAAGACGAATTTCCGATTACCCAAACCTCGTGGTCTATTCAGTATTGTCAACCATTTTGCTGTAAACATTTTGACGGATTGAGGGTAGAAATATTAACAACTTACGAAGTAATTTCGTCGAGAATTAGGTATTTATAAAGATATAGAATGGCTACTTAAACAATAATTAATAAAAAATTGAAATAATTCGGTAATTCAATCGGTAGAGCAACACACACCTGTCCGTTCAAGTCTGCCCAAATTTCAATTAATTTTAGATTTATTAAAATCGAATTTAGTCAAAAGAATAATTAGTTTAATATAAAGTATTGAATTGGTTAGAGCAGCACGGATCGCCGTTGGATAGCAGTTCAAGTCCCGCCCGTGTCAATACAAACATTAATTTTTAATTTATATATTGTCATCATGGGAAAATGTTCAAAGTTTTTAATATATCATATAAATTAAAAAATCATTGAATCACATAATTTTCGGGGAGTAACAAGGAACAAATTTACTAAATGAATTTCGCGTTTAAAACCGTTACAGTGGTGTATTTAAATTTTACGTTATCTTTTTTTGCCGGCCGTTGGTGTATAGTTTGATTATATATTGTGTAACAATAACGGATCAACGGGTCGTGGGTTTGTTCCCCACCGGGTCCAATAATATGTTTCTAATAAATTATTAAATTCTGGAACATGTTAGACTTTGTCTGGATATTAAATGTAAGGTAGGAATATCAAATTCCGTCCGGGTTACGAACCACCGTCCTCAGATGAAGAGGACGTGTTATCGCGTTTCGGTGTCAGTTTTATGCTTTCAAGGGCAAAAATTGGTTGATTAGGATTTATAGGGTTAGGAGCATTTCTACTACCATTAAGTGAGCCCTTTCCTACTCTATCATAAGAAATACTCTGTAATACACGTCGGCGACGTGTTCTAATGTCGGCGAATACGGGTTCTAATTAAAACATTTGTGTTGGTTAGAGCTTTGATCGTAGAAGGCTATAGGCTCTAAAACATCGCCCTGTGACTAATACAAAATGATCAATTATCTAAAAAAAGGCCGCGATGCTATATGACTATCTTGTAAGATTAACCTGCAAGAACGACGGGAAGGGACGCGACCGACGTCGTGGGTAAAAACGAATTTGGATGCCCAAAGTAACGATTTTCGCGGACAAAGTCGCTGACAAAGCTGGTTAAAAATAAAATAGACGATCATTGTATAGTAAATTTCCAACTACCCTCAAAATAGTAATATCTGTAGTGTTTTGCCCTAAAGAGAAAATGTAAACATTTTAAAACTATTTCAAACCGTTGAAGGAACGTTGGTTTTTGAATTTGATTACTTTACAGTGCATACACATTTTCGTATCAATATACACATAAAATTTACAATGCTATTAAACGGTGCCCATTTGACACTTACCATTCCACAAACATGGATTTTAGTTTATATAATGTTACACTTAAATGGTTTAAAATACGATATATATTAGACTCCCCGTGATCACGGCTGCTTCAAAGCATCCGAAACGTCGGGCCGTAGTTAAAATGATTTTTAAATTAGTTTAACTAATATATTAGCGTTTGGAACCGTCAAAGTGTTTTATTTAAATGTGTATTACTCGCGTTAGCTACAGACAGTTTTTAATATTGGTATAGATTTTCGCAATCTGCACATAGACTCATGCCTGGCCTCTCCTTTTTCTATATCCACGCTAGTTGTACCAACATTTTCTTTTAGGAATTATCATAACTTAGCTATGCACATAATTTAAGCACTCAATCGTGCAAAGTAGAATCCGAAGGTGCATGAAGGTATTTTATTTAAATTCGGTCTTATTCCAAATTCAAATGCTGGCAAATCCGATTTACTCGCCCGTTGTTAAGGCAGCCTTGTTTAACTTTGCATTTTCTTTATTTATTTTTCCGCGCGGAAATAAAAGTTTCGCGGGGCATTTTAAATTATGCATCGCTTTTAAAAGTCGCTCCGACTTCGTTACGGAAAGCACTTTGTAGACTTAAGTATGGGAGAAAAGTTTTTTTTAAAGTTAGCTATTTGTAACTAAAAAAAAAAAACTGAATTGATCTTCGATTAATATCGTGATAACAACAAATTATTTTATAAATATGAATAAAGTAACGAAGGATTTTTTCATACATCTCGACTATATTAAACTTCAGTAGTTATAACGCGAAAGTTACTTAAGATAGAATATCCATGTATTGCTATCTATTACAATTAACTGTTTAAAGTTTAACTTTTGACCTAACATTTCACCGGAGCAAAAGTTTATGAAACAAAACAGCAATATTTTTTATATAGAGGATTGGTAAGCATCAACTGATTAGAGGCGCTGTCGGCAATTTTTGGCT
Source organism: Leptosia nina (assembly GCA_963661955.1). Taxonomy (NCBI): domain Eukaryota; kingdom Metazoa; phylum Arthropoda; class Insecta; order Lepidoptera; family Pieridae; genus Leptosia; species Leptosia nina. The sequence continues at coordinate 945,001 of CAVLEF010000144.1, read as the reverse complement.
TTGGATAAAAGCGAAGCGCGATTAAACTTTAAAAACATGTTCGACTCGTTGGGAATCGAATCCACGACCCGTTGATTAATAGCCATAGATTGCTACCATTATATTAACGAGCCCTAATTAAAAAATGGAAATCGTATTAAGTAAATATCTGTTACAACTGAAAAAAATTACTACACAGACGGGACTTGAACCGACATCCAAAGCGTTCCGTGCTGCTTCTGACAATTGACACGTTGTTCTGTTGATTAGAACAACATTGGAGTCCGGTTCAAGCCCAGCCTGTGTGAAACATTTTTTCAATTTACATAAAATTCTAATTTAAAAAAATATAAAATTTTTCTAATGTAAATTACCTACATATAATACTTAGGTATATAAAGTATATGTACATATACTTATTACAATTTAAAATCGGTTTGACTTATGTTTTCGCCTTCTATAATCCAGAATTTTAATGTCGGGTCGTGGGTTCGATCCCCGTCAGGTCCAACATGTTTGTAATTTTTCTGAAACATGCTGGAAATCTAGATATCAAATGGGTGGTAGTAAAATAGGAATTCCGTCAGGGTCACTAACCCCCAATCCACAAATGAAAAAGCCGTCAAGCTAAATCGCGTTTCAGTTTCAGTCTGTGGATTTCCGAATATCCAAAGCCAAAATAGGTCGACAGCACATCTAGTTTAGATGCTATAGGCTGGGCTGATCACCATATCAAATGAACTGAATGTCATCTACCTCTATCATTAAAAATGGAGGTAGTTTAAAATGGCAATACAAAGCCAGTTTAGCGAAAACTATCGAAAAACGTTTTAAACAACGGCACTCGTCGGGATAACGGTGAGTTTCGAAGCATAAAAAGATGAAAGGAAATCTTTGTGAACATCGTGCGAAATTACGCGTAGTATCGATCGCGGCTGCTGCATAAATGCATTAGTCTGAAGATAGGCGCCTCGCTCCATACAGCACCAAGGCACAAGCGGAAGCGGTTTGATACATCGCTCACTGACCACCTTGTACCTTGTTGTATACTGTATTAGTTAACAATACCTTGAAATAAATACGTTTGTTTAGAATAGTGAAATGTTTTTTTTGTAACTAGTGTAACTACTTTGATTTACCTATACGGTATATGAAAAAATACTATATAATAATAATAAATATAGTATATAATATGATACTATATTTGTCGAGTTCAGACTGGTTTAACTGGAAAGTAGCGCATTTTTCCTTGAATCGCTAAATGAAATCGAATCGATAAGTATTTTATATTTTGCAGTTTAATTTAATTATCGACCTATTTTGAGTGTATATTCGAAAATCCTCAAACTAAAACCGATACGCGATTAAACTTCACGGCTTTTTCATCTGTGGTGGTGTGCCTGGGAGGAATTTCAATATGTCTGCCAACATTAAATGCGGATTTCCAAGGAAGTCCCTGTCAGAATAATTAAATGATTAGAAATATGTTAAAATTACTAATTGCTCATTACATTAACGAACCCGTTATGTGGTAAAACTGTGTCTTTTTCTTTCAAAAATCGCTACGCTCGTCGCCTGGACCCCGTGCTGGGCCGTAAATTTATTCTTAATAAAGCGCCGAAAGGCCAGCCGGATGTATTTTTTGATATCTCCCACTTTGAGCTCGAGGCGAGGGTTCCAACGTGTATCTTTGTATTCTTTGGGGACGATAGTTGATCCACATCGCTTTGGGATCAATTTGCTGCCGATATTGCTTCATCCTTTATTTATTTTATACTTTTACCGGTATGTAGACCTTTGATACTACCGAATGCTGTTACCTACTCAATGCCAAAATTATTACATTGTTACCTACTTAGCCTTTAAGTCCTTTTTTGACCGTTTTCCTTCTACCTTAATATTTTTTCTATATTTGGAGAATGCTATATAGAAGATGGAAATGAATTTAGATCAAAACTTATGTATGTTATGTGCAATCTAAACCAAATCTAATAGTACATAGCCAGATATTTCGACATTTTTATCAAGTGGTTTTTTTCAAGTAGCAAAACTTTCGTATACAATTTCGTGCTATCCCACGTCATAATTATGGCGCAAAAAATCTAAGCAAGATGCGCTAACTATTTTGGCTTTGGACATTCAGAAATTCACAGACTGAAACTGAAACGCGATAAAACTTCACGGCCTTTGCACCTGTGGACGGTGGTTCGTGACCCTAACGGAATTTCGATATTTCTACCACCCATTTAATATCCACATTTCTAAAGTTTCAGAAAAATTAGAAACGGGATTGGGGACGTACCTACGATTCGTTGATTATTAGCCATTGTTACCATGATGAGACCAACGAGTTCCTGAATCGTTATGAACATTTAAATGTTAATATAGAAGAATACTACTTATAACTAAAATAAAAGTCGACCAAAACTAGAATAGACCGTGGAAACTAACGATGCTATCTATCAAGAACTTTATACCGGTTCCAAGTAATAAAGCTTTCGCATAAAAAGCTCCGAGATGGGTTGGGCGTGGTTCGCTGTGGGCGTGGCTGGCTGGGCGGGGCTCTGCAACTATGTCAAGTGCTTCCATAATGTGTCGTATCAGTTGCAGATGGCGTATATCTGTGCCGTTTGGCGTATAAATGCTTTTTGTCTGAATTAAGGGTCGTTTATACTGTCATAAAGATATTGGCAGTTTTTTTTATGATAAAGGAGGACAACATGGCATGTGGGTTTTAAACCCCAGCCTATAGCATCTAAACAAGACGCGCTGTCGACCTGATTTGGCTTTGAATATTCCGAAATCCACAGGCTGAAACCGAAACGCGATTAAGCTTCACGGCTTTTCATCTGTGGGCGGTGGAGCCATTTAGTATAGATTGGACTTAGAAACAGTTTTTTGTTTTTTCTATTTATTTTCGATTTTTAAATTGGAAACATGTTGGACGGTGGTCATCGACGACCCGTTGATCAATAGCCATACATTGCTACCATTAGACCAAGAGACCGTCTCATTGTGATAATATAAATTACTAGCTGCGTCAGCGACGTCGTTCGCAAAAGAGTAGGAGATAGTAGAATAGTTATTTTGGGCAATCACATTTGTTTTTTCTCCTTCGTCGTATCCCGTCGTTCTTGCAAGTTAATCTTAAAAGAGACATGTACTGTCGCAGACATTTTTTTTACAATAACGAGAAATCATTCTTTTGTACATATTTTTTTGGTATCTTCATTGAAAACCTACGAAGATTAATAATTTTCTCCGTTTTCTTCGCATTTCCCGCTGTTTATCTGCTCCTATTAGTCATAGGGCGATGTTTTATAGCCTATAACCTTCTTTGATAAATGCTCTAACTAACACAAATAATTTTTCAATTCGAACCAGTAGTTGTTCCCAAGGTTAGTGCGTTCAAACAAACAGACTCTCCAGCTTTATGTATTAGTATTATAGTACTTTTAGTGAGTGTTTTAGGGAGTAGTATATGAGTGAAAAAGGTATTGAGCGCTTTGATAATCAAAAAAAAAAATAGACAGCTACCTACTTAAATTAAAGATCGATGTTAGATTGAAAAAAAATGTACGACACGACGGCCTTGAACTTTTAAAATAGTAATTAGTTTTAATTTTATGAACAGCTGGTTAAGCGCTAATTCTAAATAAAAAATATTTTTTAAAAATTTTTGAAATTAAATTTCGCCAGTTTTTAATGACTAGACCTGTCTATAGTTTACGCGAGTAGTACACATTTAAATAAAACACTTTAACGGTTTAAAACGCGTTATATTTCGGGGAGGGGTCCCCGTGACCACGGCTGCTGCAAAGTGTCGGAAACGTCGGGCCGAAGTTAAAAATCATTTCCAAATAAGTTTAACTAATATATCGCGTTTTAAACCGTTAAAGTGTTTTATTTAAATGACTAGATCTCGTGACCTCTACTAACCATTCAAATAAAATGCGTTACAAACGCGAAATATACTAGTTCTTTTTTAATTATTTTAAATTACGGCCAGACGTTAATATATTTTGCTTTTTAAACCAACAAAATGTTACTACTCGCGTAAACTATAGACAGTGGGTACTAACTATTAACTAAATGTTACAGAACTAATCCATATCTATTGTAAAAAATACAAGGAATTGAAACCGCCGCAGTCATGGCATTATTATAATGTTTAGGCAAAGCAATAAAGGGAACTCGGGTACATAATTCTTTCAATTTCATCATGTTTATTTAAATGAGTTTTGTATAACAGCGCGCGCCGCTTAATATGTACCTAGAACATTCTTATTATCTTTGCGGTGCTCGTTTCCACTGTCGCACGGGACGGGAAATGAACCATCATCCTTAACCGTCCTTTTTTAATGATAGAGGACAGACAAAATTGAGGAGGTGAAATACTCCAGACATATAACATCTACACAAGATGGTCTGGCGAGCTATTTTGGCTTTGGATACTCGGAAACCACAGACTGAAACCAAAACGTGATAAAACTTCACGGCTTTTTCATCTGTGGTGTGTGGTGTGGTGGTTCGTGATGCGGGCGGAATATTGCATATTCGTACCATCCATTAAATACCCAAATTTCCAGACGAAGTCCAACATGATTCAGAAAACGCACGACCTGTTGGTTATTAGTTATACATTGCTACCATTAAAGTAACGAACCCGTCACTACACATGTAAGTATATTCTTTGTAATATATGTTGATATTTACGGAATGCATGTGTAAATGTACTGGACAACTTCGATTCGCACGGAACGCTGAGGTCGTGTGTCCGCCCTTGTCTTTTAAGGTCTGGGAGCAAACGCGCGTGAGCTTTTTTTCATTAATAATATTAGATATTTTCTGTTATTTCAACTTAAAGTAATACAGTGAGGATTTCTCTTGTGCGAATCACTAAAATAGCAACTAAGTTTTGAAAAAAATATTTTCGTATGATAATGCGGGGCATAGGGCGAACGCATGAATTAATGATCGATTTTACAGCCAACTAATTGATCAGACTTCTATTCCCTGTTCGACCGTAACAATCTATTGTTTCCAGAGTATTCAAACCTAGCACTTCTAGAGCTTAACGTAGTGCTAACATGTTTAAATATTTGGCTACAAAGAACGTCAATAGGTACTTCATTGTTAAAATAATACTATTGAAAATGATATTATTACGTTGATTTTTTTAAGTCACAAAAACCTCTCCAAGATTTGAACCCAGAATTAAAATAACTACGGGCCGACGTTTCGTTTAGTTAAAATAAGTTTAACGAATATATATCGCGTTTTAAACCGTTAAAGTGTTTTATTCAAATGAGTACGTGTAAACTATAGCCTATTGAATTACAGAGTATTGAGTTAACTTGAGAGTATATTTAAAAGTTTTTGTTGATACGAATTCAGAAGCGACAATGGAAACGCGCAGTAGATGGCACCGCGGTACATTTTTCCAATTTCAGCGTCGCGGACGTGTCGTGAAAAATCCTCTTTTGATTTATTTTTTAATTCACCGTCTCATTTCAATTTATGAAGAGCTCTTACACGTATTTGTAGACGTCGCAACTTGTCTCTATGTTAATGTATCATTCGGTTCGGTTGTGTAACTCTGATGTATTTACATTTTAATGGGAAACTGTATTGCGTTTTTGAGACTAATTTTCTATTTAAATTGATACTTTTGATGGCAAAACGCTAAATGTACCTATAACAATTTAACAAGTACATTTTAACTATGGCCAGCAGCCTTCAAAACGTTTCGAATTTTTTCTAACTAAATTAGTAAATAACTTTAATTAATAATTTTGGCGATTTTAACCGTTAACTGTACCAAGCCTCGTAAAAAAACTTCCGAAAATATAGAAAAAGACGTGGAAAAATTACCGCGACTATGTCAAACTGAGGAGGTTGTTCGTAAAAATAAGTAATATAATGCCCGGAATAACTATTCCACACATAACATTCCGTAGACGAAGTCGCGGACACAGCTATTATAGTATGACATTTAAAAGGAAGCAGAAAGAACAATAAATATGACGTAGAAAGCGGTACCAATAGATTTTTTTAAAGGTATAAAATGGATAAAATAATTGTCACCACATCGTATATGGACCGACATAAAGGAAGCAATAAATAAATACAAAGAGAACATTAGGCAATAAAAAAATATATTAGAGAAACTGACTACGGTTCTAACTTAACTAAATTATGATTATAGACTTAAAATTACAGAGTGGGAATTCTTATTCCAAGTGCATGAAAAAAAACCGGAAAATACCTTATTATGACTAAAATCTCGCGCAATGTCTGCCTCTAGCTGCGAGTTAGAAAGGCCTCAATCAATAAGCTATAACCACCACTCAGTCGACACATATTTTTGTTCCATATTTAAATTCGTTTTTACAAAATCGTTACATGATACGCCTGTTATAAGCGGACATTCCAAATTTAAATAGTCAGGATGTCACTTGTCACACGGGGTGATTATGTACTTTGAATAATTCTAGTACTTCACTCCTTAATTGGATATCTAGGTAGACTGTCTACCTAGACATCCAATTAAGGCTTTAAACGTTTACAATCTTAAGCCATTTGGGTTTACTCCATCATAATTGAAAAAAACTTCTGAACAACTTACGGGGCAAAAGCAAACAACCGTTTAATCACAAACGATATATGTATACCTAAAGGATCGACTACAACGACATTTTGAAAACGCTTATCGTTCAACACCTAAACCTACATAAGGATTTGTACTAAACCATTTATTACATTATTACACTCACATATATTTAACCTCCTGCTTACGGACGTGGATTAACTGGACTTATATCATAGTGTTCTTACGGACTACATAGAGGGTATGCATTCTTGAAACTGACCCCTTTCTGAAAGAAAAACATTTATTAGAATTAAAAACAAAACAATTGTAACTGAAAACTAATTTTACGACACGGGCGCGACTCGAACCGGCATCCACAGCATTCCGTGCTGTTCTAACCAATAGAGCTACCGTGCTAAATAGTTTCTTAATTGAATACTATTAGGATAAACATACAAGCATGGTTAAATTTGTGGTTGGGATTAAATGGCTATATTATATGAAAACAAGATGCGCAGTCTATCTATTTTGAGTTTGGATATTCGGAAATGCACAGACTGAAATTTAAACGCGATTAAACAAAATCCAGATTTCCAGACAAAGTCCAACACAACCAGGTGGGGATCGAATCCACGACCCGTTTATTAGCCCTACGAAAAGTAAGTTAAAAGTGTAAAATTTTGTATTGTAAAGTTACATAGTTAATAAGTCAAGTAATACTTACATAGCGGTCATATTTATTTCAATTAAGATCATCTGAAAGAGAAAATACCCATCAATAAAGCAAATAGAATATTTTAATATTATTTACTTAATTAAAGCACTTTCAGTTCGTAAGACAATACATTCATAAGTTTGAATCCCGCCTGTGTATTTGTTAATTTTATGTTAAATACTGTAGGTATATAGTTTACGCGATTGTCTCCCTGTGGCCACGGCCGCTGAAAAGCATCCGTAGCGTCGGGCCGAAGTTAAAAATAATTTTCAAATAATTTTAACTATTATATCGCGTTTTAAACCGTTAATGTTTTATTTAATTTCATTTTCTCAATGAGAATCAAGTTTTTCAGTAGGTATTATCAGTAATAGTTTCACAGCGTTTGAATCTTAGACCTTATTGAAGACGTGTCCCACAGTTGGGCATAGAGCCCTTATTAAAAGGTGGATGACTATCACTCAAGAGGGACGACCACAGTTAGCGTACTTTTTATAGAATTTATTAAACAAAATTAATATTACATCGTGTTCTCACAAGACTTACATTGATTTACACTAAAAACCCTTTCAGACACTGGATTATATAATATAAAAGTGATTTTTAATACTGAGCTACATTTGTCCATATATAATCAAAGTTTTGTTATGTCTGTGTCGTCTGTGACATCAACTACACTATAAACAGTCATCGCTCAATCTCTATGGTTTTAAATCCTATGTTGTAAAGCTAAATAGTTTATTTGTTTGTTGGCTTGAACGCGCTAATCTCAAGAACTAACTGGTTGGAGTTGAAAAAATATTTTTATCTCGGTCGGTTTAGGTTATAAAACATCAAGCTGCGACTAATAGCAGCGATGAAACCGGGGGAAATGTGGAAAAACGGGGAAAATTCTATCTCTGGGTTTACGGTGCGCGCGCTGCAAAGCGGATAGATATAGATACTGTCTATAGTTTACTCGAGTAGTACACATTTAAATAAAACACTTTAACGGTTTAAAACGCGATATATTAGTTAAACTTATTTGAAAATGGGTCTCCCCGTGACCACGGCTGCTGCAAAGCATCCGAAACGTCGGGCCGAAGTTAAAAATAATTTTCAAATAAGTTTAACTAATAGGTATATCGCGTTTTAAACCGTTAAAGTGTTTTATTTAAACGGATAGATATATCCAAAAAATATGTACCTTTTCTTTTAAGATTAACACGCTTGGCCCGCTTCATATGCCATTAAAATTGTATTTGTCAGGCCGGCTAGTGGTATCCGCTGTGGATGTTACTCAAGTTAGAAAAAAAAAAATACACTTTTCAAGGTACTTAAGATACATATTTATTTTCTCATTAACATTTTATCGCTCGAACTGTCATGTTAATCGATAATGGGACATTTTAGAAACGTACTGAAACAAAAACAATTCATTAGGTAAGTATGTCAGTTTCACAAAAAAAAAATACACCGTTTTTCCTTTGACCGTTCAGTTTATAGACGTTGAATGTTGAAGGATTATTTCAAAACTTATTAGACGATTTCGGAAGTAAACTTTTATGTAAGAATTGCAAATCAAGAAGAAGGCTTAAACCTAACTAAGTTAAATATAGACTACACATATATATGCCTAACTTTCACTATATCTGTTTATAGTAATTAAGTAAAACACGATGATATTTTTAATCAAACAATAGGATAGAGAACCGACGTTTAAATATTTCAACGATTTAAAACGCGAAGTATAATATTTATGCATGCAAAGCATCCTGTGGTCACGGGGGGACTAATAGTTTAAACGTGCTTTATTTTAATACGTAATACTTCTGTAAACTCACATACGCACAATACATAACCCCAATGTCTGTGCTCGTGACAGATTTATTTTACAGGCAAGTTGATCAGTTTTTTCTGCCCAGCCTCTCCAAAATAATCTACAATTTCCCCGGGATTCGAACCCAGGGCCACCCACGCTAATGAAAAACTAGGCATCCACTGTACCCACGAGCGCGACCATTTAAAGCTTTCAAAAAATGAATACTACAGCGAGCTGCTAGCTGCTGTCAATAGCAGCAACACTTACGTTGTAACTCGTAAAAGGCCAGAGAAGAACAACCGGCAGTCGTGGCAAATTTGCAGTAAAGGCAGGACTGCGGTTGTGGCACTAGTGTTGCGGGCCTGCATTCTGGGCGTCCCCGCTTATATGGGATGCCTGAAACATACAGCGTATTAATGCGCTTGCGCAGATATGTATTTAATTATTTATATATAAACAAATACGAGATTATTCAAACAGATTTCAAATTGAAAAACATTTACGACAGAGGCTGGACTTGAACCGGCATCTACATCGTTCCGTGCTCAAACCACTTGAGCTATCGTGTCCTAAACGTCATCGTCGAATTTTTTTACTAATCACCTCTTGTAATTTCCTTAAAACTTGGTTATAGCAGATTAATTACATTTTTAGAGTTACATAGCTTTTACTGTTGGACGGTGGTTCGTGTTTCGAACGGAACTTCGTTATTCCTACCTCCCATATAACATGCAGATTTTTAAAACAAAGTTTTAGACAAATTATAAATTAATTAAGAGTATGTATAGACCAGGGGGGGCATCAAACCCACGAACCGTTGATTATTAGCCATACATTGTTTCTATCAACGAACCCGTGAAAAAAAAAAACAAAAGAGAGAAAATGCTGACTCACCGGGAACACAGGCCACAATTCCACACGCACCCGGGCTCACTAAAACAAAAACAATCTTTAGTTATAAAAATACACATTATTATATTTATTAATTATTATTGTTTCCGTGGTTAAGTACTTATAAGGTAATACAATTAAAAGTTAAGAAAACTAAATCTAAGAAGTCTGATTTAAAGAATAATAAACTTTCAACGTGACATTTAACGGTTTAAAACAAGAAACACAAAGCTTAACTTATATAAATACAGACAAATGTGTCGGATGCTTTGCAGCGACCATAGTCACATTTTAAACCGTTAAAAATGTTATTTTTTAAATTTGTACTTCTCGCGTTAGCTACAGACAATGAACTTAAGAAATTATTCAAGTTAACACTGCCTTTAGTTTACGCGAGTAGATCACATTTAAATAAAACCCTTTAACGGTTTAAAACGCGATATATATTAGTTAAACTTATTTGAAGATTATTTTAACTACGGCCCGAGGTTTCGGATGCTTTGCAGCAAACGTGGTCACGGGGGGAGTTGAAGTAGCAACATTAAAGAAAGCACGAAATAAATCAAGTAAAATTAACCATAAAAAGAGACAAAATTGAGTAGTACAAATTAAATAGTTAGATTAATATTAAAAGGTACTTACGTGCAGGGACGAACAACGCTGAGTGTAAAGATGCTTGCTGCGCAGGAGTTTATATACGCTCCATCGTAGCCGTTTCATGCAAATGAGTGCAGCTCTAAAAATAATTTTAATTAATTTAATAATACGCATTTAATTCGTTCAAAAATTTAAAGTAATCTATATAATATAATTTAATAAGAAACGTAATAAATAAAAGCTGTCTGTTGCTTACGCTAGTAGTACACATTTAAATAAAACACTTTAAAACGCGATATATATTAGTTAAAAGCTGCTGTAAAGCATCCGAAATGTCGGGGCGTAGTTAAACTAATCTTTTAATGAGTTTACACAAATGTCGCGTTTTATACCGTTATAGTGTTTTATTTAAACGTAATAATTGTCAAATAATTTCTGTGATAAGACGTTACTTTGTAATTAATTTAACACTTAAATAACATAAACCAATTTGATTTCATTATATTATAATATTAACAATGTATGTTTCATTTGATTAAATATCATAAAATATTTATTGCTTTAAAAGCGTCAACATATTGTTAATAAGTAAAATTAGTAAATGTTATATTCGCATAATCCGCGTATACTACTTGCACCGTATTGCATTGCATCGTCAATTCCGTAACCATTCTCGGATTTTATTTTTACTTCGTTTTTAACAAAACTACCCTCATTTTTAAATTTTATTTAATATTAAAAATTCTACTTTTTCTTTATAATTCATATGATTTGTAATCCTAAATACTTTATTGATATGATCAAAAAACACTTATCCTGTTTTTAAAGCTTTGATTATAATTTAAAAAAAACCTTAGATAATTCTGTCCTAATTAACAAAAAATAGTTTTGCTAAAACACATTTATCTGTATAATAATTTAGTTATACAAGTTTTCAATAAAGCCGTGCCGATACGTCGGGCCGAAGTAAAAATAATTTTCAAATAAGTTGAACTAATAGTTCAATCGCGTTTTAAACCGTTAAAGTGTTTTATTTAAATGTGTACTATTCGCGTAAACTATAGACAGTATTTTATACAAGTTTTAACAAACTGGTCCGCTTTTGTTATAATATATGAATACAATTTATAATTTCTGGATATGAAAATGTAGGGTAGATAAATATTATATCAGTAAAATTAATGTCTGTATGTTTCTCTTAGCGCTTAAAATACGGAACCGATTAGAATAAAGGATTGATTAAAATCATGAAGGTTCTAGAAGTTATCTAAGTAAAAAAAAATATTACGTTTATATCTTTTAATAAATAAGTTATTAAAGTTTTATGCACGCGTAATATTATCAACCGACTTGAAATTGTTTTTTTGAATAAAACATAAGGCCCCTACTTCCTTTGAATACTTGTAGGTAGGTATAACAAAATAGGAACGAAATAAACGTAAGAAAAAAACAAATTCTCATAATTCCAACATAAGAAAACTAATCAATTACATTTTTGTTTTATATTGTACAACTAAGGTAAAATCTAGTCAGAATTGTCTAATGAATTCATATTGTGGAATAATTTTATTGTTATTTGATCACTAGTCTTATAGCTAAGACCCAGATATCGTGAAGGTATACATAAGTGAAGAAAATGTTTACTATCTAATTTTTTATTTATCTGATGTAGTTATCAAAACATTTCGCGATATAAATATCAAATGTTTTAAGACGTAGTTGTTTTTCTAAGGCTTGTAGTTAATTATCACAGTCTGTAGTTTACGTGAGTAGTACACATTTAAGTAAAACAATTTGACGGTTTGAAACGCGAAATATATTGGTTACACTTAATACCCCGTGACCACGGCTGCTGCAAAGCATCAAGTGTAATTGCAAATATTTTTCGCGTTTTAAACCGTTAAAATATTTTATTTACTTAATTAATTATAAACAGGGAAAAACTAGGTCTAACTACATAAAACTACGAATTCTGTGAGGCAGAGACACTTATCTGTGTAAGTTTTAGTGATCGAGTTTCACTTGGTCTTGCAAAATGCATTATTTGCATTAAGTCAAAAATTTTTCTATGTTTCGAATATATAGTGCCAGGAGAACTGATCAAAGTCGAATCCGTTTCCAGACGGAATTTCTTATTACTACCATTCATTTAATATAATATATGTTTCAGAATAGTTTTAAACAGATTGGGAACATGTTGGACATGGTGGGAATCGAACCCATGACCCGTTGATTATTAGCCATACACCAACCAACACGTTGAAAGTTATTTAGGTTAGCTATCAGTTGTTGTAAAAGAGGAAATTTTTCAATGTGAGGGTAGGCACATATCTGTGTCTAATTTGCTATTCGTTTTCACTTTCGTACTTCAATGTGTTTGTGGGCTCGTTGTGTAGTAGCAATGCATGGCTATCAACGGGTCGTGGATTCGATCCCCGCTTGGTTCAAAATATTTTCAATAGATTTATAATTTTTATGAAACTCGTTGGACCTCGTCTGGTCATCCGAATATTGAAATTCCATCCAGGTCACGAACCACCGTGCATAGATGAAAAAGCCGACATTTACTCATTTCGGTTTCAGTCTGTGGATTTCCGAATATCCAAAGCCAAAATAGGTCGACAGTGTAACTTCAGTATAACGAACTACCTGATATGAGGCCGCTAGAGGCAGAGTAGCCTAACTGCAATTTTATGACTTGACTTAGATATATTTTTTTCATAGACGAAAAATGTTGACCTACAAGAGCACAGTGACTGAAAATTTGAGAACTGGTAGTAAATGTAAAGTTAGATTTTTAATTTTTTTGACTTTCATAGTTACATAGTTACCTAATGAATAAATCATTTTTGACTTTGACTTTGAAAATCATTTTCGCCTAAGTTAATTTCGCATTTTTATTTTCCTGTTTATTGAAAATCATGTTAAAAATAATGTTTTTCGTTATGAGACCACTCTACCTCTAGCAGCGTCATATTTACTTGTTCCATTCCGTTTTGTTATACTTAGGTTGTACAATAGTTTGAAACTTATCATTCTCAAGAACTTTGTCATCAAAAGCAATTACCAGAGAGAAATGGCTCGCAAGTTCCGCCATTTTGTTCTGTTTTAATAATCTGGCACTCTTCCCACGGGCCTCCCAGGGAGAGTTATATAACAGCTGGAATAATACCCTGGAAATATTTGGTGGAGGCACTACTGGGGCGTGGTCGAACCCCGCCTACATCGATTGGGCGGAGTCAAATCTGGATTTACGAAATAAAAAAAGATCGACTGTTTCAAGTGAGAATATAGATTTGAGACAATTTTATGTCTTTTTCTTAGAAATATTCTGTTTCTGTTAAAAACTATAATAAAGCATTAGGTATAAATAGTTTGTCCATACATTTAATAACATTAATTTGTTTCTATTTAAAAGCATTGATGTGGAAAATATTGTTTTGAAATAAAATACTTTAACGGTTTAAAACGCGATATATTCAAATGTGTACAACTCGCGTAAACAACAGACAGAGATTGTTTTATTACACGTTAAACGGATTCAAAATAGACTATTCTCAGCTTGGGACAAGTTATAAGTTTAATGAAATACGTTTAACGGTTTAAAACGCGACATATATGAGTGAATTTGTCGCGTTTCAAACCGTTAAACGTTTTTATTTAAATGTTACTCGCATAAAATACAGACATTATCATTTTATTGTCATAAGCCGCCGTTTACAAGGTTTTATGTAAATGCACTTAATCTAAAAGACATATTTGTGTCCTTTCTATAATACTTCTCTGATAGGTAGGTATTTGAAACAATGGTAATACGGATTATATGTGCTCAACATTCCCTTATTCATATCTTAAAATAAAAATAAATAAATAAATATAAATAGGTTTAATGTATTGACAAGTAATGGTTTTTAGTGTATTTAAAGTAAAAATCAATCTTGAAATTGAGTGAAAATATTTAAATTAGGGAGAAACTGCCCGAAATAGGGCGTAAGGGCTAAAAGAGTAAATTATTTTTTTTTGGAAAACACTTATAGCGTAGTTTGAAACACAAAGATCTCGTAACGCATCCGCAACACCGGGCCACACCTTTTTTTAAGTTTAACTAATAAATTTGCATTTTAAACCGTTAAAAGCATTTTATTTAAATGTGTAGGTACTCGTGTAAGCCACAGATAGTTCCGCAATTTATGATTTTTTATACGAAGCCGAATATAGGCGAAGACGATATAGGGTTCGAAGAAATGGGTTTGTTATCAATTTAATCATTCGGAAAATTACGAACTGAAATCACAACGCGAGTTCTGAAATTACACATCACTCGTTCGTTTTGTTTAGAACCGTGTTTTTGCCATGTCCAAATTCATAATAGATAAGTTCTTAGGCATCGATCATCACCTAGTGATCGATGTTCTTAGGTAATTAACAAACATGATCCCGTGGGAATTAAATTCACAGTCCGTCGGCGTACAGCTATCTATGACATTACTTTCACAATATTAAACCAAAAACACTGTATTTATTCAAATAAACGATTTTTATATTAAATATAAATTGTAAATTAGTGCATAAATGTTTTACGTATTTAACCAACTTCAAGAAAAAATATTTTTGTAAACTGTACCTAATGAAAGCGAAAACGAAAAATATCGGCTTCACTACAGTTGATAGTTGCCGTAGTCACGATAGAAGGATTTTAAATTTATTGGTATCGGTCACATTACTGCAAATTATATCTAAATAAAACACATGAACGGTTTGAAACGCGAAATAAATTATTTAAACTCGTTATTGTTAAACAATTTTTTAATATGTGCTACTCGCGTTAACTTCAGACAGTATAGCAGCTCACATATTGCTAACAGTAATCTTGTTTAGATGTTAAATGACTGAGATATTTCGCCCATGTCCTCCTCTACCATAAAAAAGACCTTTTAGCTAAAAGTTTATTAAAATCCTAAAGGATGTTAATGTCGCGTTGTACCCTCACTTGTCAAAGGGAAAAACAGAAAGCAGGAAATTCGGGGTAAGAGAGAGCGTCCTTTATTGTTTTAAACAAACATATTTTATTTACTAAGTGGCTGCTTTGAATAAAAATGCGGTTTGCTAACGTTAAAAAGTAAAAATGGGGCACTCTGGAAGATTTATGGGGGGAAGTCGTATCTTTCTAGCATTTTGTTTTGTATTCACTAAATTATCATTTAAATACTTTAGGAAAACGCTGTAATATAAAGCAACGCTACCTCACTTGACATAAAATTAAACTATTTCTATATAGACATTATCCATGATATATATTTATAAATACACTTTTAACGGTTTAAAACACGACTTATATTGCTCATGTACTAAAGAAACAAAGAGTTTTAATAGGTATAAAATTGTGTTTGATAGAATTAGTATAGTTTAAAATAAAAAAGAATTAACGGCGTAAAAATTAATGGAGAACCCTTCTCGTATTACATCGTATTACAGATATTACCCGACTTATACGAATAGTAAATGTGGGTGGATCTTTCTAATCACCTACATACCTGCACCTTTCCCTTTTAACAAAAGTATAGAATATAGATTTATCTATACTTTAATATTATTTGAAATAAATGACATTGTTCCTGCAAAAACAATTACCTAATCAAGAACCTACCTATACAAAGCTGAAGAGTTTTTTTGTTTGTTTGTATATTTGATGGCCGGCTGGAAGTTCGCTATTCCTTCCGCCCATCTATCCAGACAAAGTCCAACATGTTTGGGAAAAAGTATACCTAAATTTATTAAAAAATAATCTTTTAAATATTTCTGTCCCATGACAGGCATGGAATCGGACACGGTATTTAAAAAATTATCGATCTAATTTAAAGAAAGTTTCAAACCGATAAAATTTGCTTTTAAAAGTACATTGTCAACTTATTTCAAACACAAGAACCAAATGCTAAACAAAGTTCGTCTGCGCCAGCAGTTCCACTATTAATCATCTTTTCTTCGTGATCTATTGATGTGGTTACATTCGATGATAGCACCCTGCAGAAATTACGAGACTCTGTGTAAACACACGCCTACGAAGTTGATTGTTATCGATTTACAGGGTGTTTTGTAAAAACAAGATACTTTTGTAAAATCCAAATAAGTAAATACTGTCTATAGTTTACGCGAGTAGTACTCATTTAAATAAAACACTTTAACGGTTTAAAACGCGATATATTAGTTAAACGCGTTTTAAACCGTTAAAGTGTTTTATTTAAAAGTTAAAGAAGTAAAAAAAGCCTAAGCTCCCACCGGTATTACTAATAATAATAAAACTATTTATTGTAATATTACATTATGATATAAATGCGGTAAGTTGGAAATTACAGCCAAGGCGATATTACCAGCTCGAGCCATCGGCGATATCGGGCTATAAGAAAGCAGAGGCTGTAATTTTCAAAGCGCACGTATGTCATACGACGTTTTATAACATATTTACGAGGAAATTAATAAAACTCTAACTTAGTTAAACGTATAAATCTTTAATTAATTGTTAAAGCAGTTAAATTTGAACAATTTTTAGAAGTGATTATTACGTTGCCAGTTGGCACTTTTAATGTTGTGAAGTTATTATTATTAGTTACAATTTCCCCAGTTTCTCTCTTACTCTCTTGAGTGAAAGTAGGAGAAACGAGACCACAGTGTTCTGCAGTCGTCGGTGGCGGCGACGGAGGCGGTTGCGGCTGTATGTACGCCTGTGAACTCTAATTGTATGTTCCTTGTAATGTGAGAGCTAATTTCTTCTTTATTTTTCAACGAGTCATCTATGTATCCCTCGGCTACACTGCTCGACCGCCACCCTCCGTTGCGTTTGGTGTTAATAAGTGACCTTCTGAAACTGTGCTCTGTATATTCTTGAGCTTCAGGCAAATTTAAGAAAGTGGCAATTTCTTTCGGCATTGCTCCTATTAATTAATGCCAGTGGGTTGCTTAGTGCATTTTCCATTTTGGTAATTTTGAAAAAAATCTGTTGTAATTGGCTTTTGTTGAACGAAGCGTTTCATATTTCTTCAATACGTCGTAAAAAGGGCCATGTATTGTGAACGACCTTGGAATTTTGTTGTTTGTGTTTTTAACCTGGACATGGACCTTGGTTCTCGATATTATTAGTTGTGATGTTTGCCAACTCTTGACGTCTACATGCACCATTTGTACCGAATATTAATGCAACCTGAAAAGAGATAAAAATAACGTATAAGCAACTTATTAAAGAAATTAATCTTTCACTTTCGTATTTCTTTACTACTTCACAATTATTCAGTTTCAACTGACCTTTGTTGCTAAATATCGGCAATCCGAAGCTTCTTTTAGGAACGTTTTGATATTGTCAGCCGAAAATACTTTCGACTTTTTATTCATATGGCCATCTGAGAGTCTTTTTTGAAATGCTAGCAAGTTGGAGTATGACTTGATATCAATACCTTAGTTTGTTTTCATAGTGATTTTTAGCATTGAATAGTAGCACCACCACTCAGCTTGACTTATATTTATGAGAAAGTTCCATGAACTAGGCTAAAAACACATTTTCTGAAAATGAATTTGCACACCGCAGTAGAACTGAACATCCGTATTGTTTACTTCATTGCAATTACCTACCTAGTTTGAAAAATAAATAGTTCCATAGCTACTGTCTGTAGTTTACGCGAGTAGTACACATTTAAATAAAACACTTTAACGGTTTAAAACGCGATATATTAGTTAAACTTATTTGAAAATGATTTTTAACTTCGGCCTGACGTTTTGGATGCTTTGCAGCAGCCGTGATCACGGGGAGTCTAATATATATCTATAATATATACGTGCAACATCGGGCCGAAGTTAAAAATCATTTTCAAATAAGTTTAATTAATATATCGCGTTTTAAACCGTTAAAGTGTTTTATTTAAATAGTTCTATAGCTCTTGAATGATTGTAATTTTCACTTGTTAATTTGTATGAATTTAGTATGAAAAATCTCTTGATCTACTCTCTAAGGGTCTCATAAAAAAGGCGCAATATCGTAGAACCCACTGTATACTCGTAACGACCGTGGGATCCGGAAAGGCGTGTGTCTACTGACGCCGTGGGCAAGCGCCGGCGCAGTTACGTGTTTCAGATCATAGATCTTCTTATTTGATCTAACTACCGACTTTCTGATGTGAACCGAACACTCGTTAGACTAGTCTACTAATAAAATAACTGATGTACATTTCCCCCTGTGGGGCATGGGGCGAATTGTAGTGTTTCTACATTTATATCTATAAACAAATAGATAGTCAGTGTGTCCTGTCCGATCGAAATATTTTATTGTTACACTGGGATTCAAACCCAGAATATATAAACTTATATTGATTATACAAAGGACGAAGGAAATAGGACGGTAGATATATACAGCCGTGGTCACTGCTGCAAAACATCTGAAATTTCGCATCATAGTTAAAATAATTTAAAATTAACTATAATCGGAGATCGTAAATCGATTTTTTTTTCAATTTATAATCGAAAAAAAGTTCGACTTGGGCAGGACTAGAACTGGAATCGTCAGCGTTCCGTGCTGTTGCTCAAACCAATTGAGCTACCCAGTGGTTGGAACAACAGCACGGAACGCTGACAATGCCAGTTTTAGTCCTGGCCGAGTCGATTTTTTATTTCAATTTATTATTGTTTTTTAATCTATATAGTGCCATCATGTGCAATACATGCAAAACATGTAAAAAAAATTAAATCTTTCAAACTATAATTTTATTTGAATTGTTTAATCTACCGGACCGCATACTCTATTACCATATTTGAATTGGATGTAATAATAATTATTTTGCATTATTAATAACATATTTAAATAATAATTTTAAGAGCTGACTGAATATTATAACTGATTTAAACGTAAATCCGTATAGTTGGAAAAATATTATACTCATAATAATATGTATATTTAAAATATAATATCATTAATAACAATAGGGACAAAAGTTAAATATTAATTTAATTCCTATAGCTACAGCTCACAATATATTATATCTTAATATCCATAATTAAAGCGATTAGATATTGAAGAACTAGAACTTGATATAAAACGCTTTTAACGGTTCAAAACGCGAGAAATTAATTAAGTCATCGTGCAGCAATTACAATATTTTGCGTTCTAAACCGTTCCTAGTGTTTTAATTAAATGTGTAATATTGTAAACTGCAGACATTACTAGCTTAGTTATCTACCCACTTTTGTGACTGAATACACGATGATTTTATTTAAATACTAAAAAGTGTAAATATGTTCTCTAGTCAAACTATAATGTATTTTCCGTCGCTTTCCATATTCACTTCAAATTCACGAAAGGATGGTGTCACAAACTGTCACTAACCAAACATTCATAATATATGCCCTATGTCAATGGTTTAAGGTTCAATTTCGGTTGTGTTCGTCTCATTCAAATACCAACGCGCGGCGACGCAGAAAATAACGTGTCAACGAGGTGTCTGACGTTTGAGGGTAGTGGGGTTTGATTTCAGTTTTGTGAAGTATTTTGCGGTTGTTGTATTTTACTTAATATACCTATGTGAAAATTGTGGTATAAAGTCTTATTTCAAAGGTGTACAAAAAAGTATTATGTTTAACGTAGTTCTGTGTATAAGTGTGTGTGAAAACATTAATGTTTGTGTTATGTCGCCATGACTCATAAGTTAGCGTGTTGGAGCATGAAAATCCGGAAAAGTAAGTATAGAAAAATCGAAAATAGTTAATATAAGATTGATTTTAAGCTTAGTTTTGTAATGACGGACTCGGGCAGGACTTGAACCGGCATCGTCAGCGTTCCGTGCTGTTGCCGATTCAAGTCCTGCCCGAGTCAACATTTTTTTCAATTTATTTTCGATTTTTATATTATATAGTGCTTTCATGTGCAATAACATGTGCAAAATATTAAAGTTTTCAAACATAGCAATGTATAGCTAATCATCAACATTGACCTCCGTCTGGTAATCTGGATATAAAATGGGTAGTAGGAATATCGAAATTCCATCCGGGTCACGAACCACGACCAGAGAAAAAAAAGCCGTAAAGTATAATCACATTGTCAGTCTGTGAATTTCCGCACACAGCACATCTTGTTTAGGCACCTACCATCAAGTGTATACATACTTATGTATATATACTCGTTTGTTGATTACTATGCAATTATAATAAAAAAAAATGTTTTATTTTGCTTTTGGTATTAAAAACGTGATATATAAACATAATTCTAATCTATTAAACATATATAAACGGTTCATAAAACCCTTCAGTATCGTTTCGAAAAGTCTAGAAAAGTTAAGAGACGAACGAACTTTTAAATCCATCCAATTGATTTCTGTTCATGTAAAAATAAAATCATTACTCAAGGAGCCTAACATACATCGTATACAGCGATAAAATCTATTATAAACGTCCGATATTATAATTTAAACGTGAAAATAAATGCAAAATTATTCAGCGAGAGACCGCCCAAGCGAAGTGTAAAGCACGCCATCTCGCGGCAAGACTCACACATCAAGATGACAACTGTTGCAAGATGGCTTCCGAATCCGTCTGCGGCTTCCATTTGCCTACCACACTTCGCACAGAGCACAGAACTATCACTTCTACAGCACATGTCTCGGTGTCCACATGAAGAACTTCCAACAAAACTCATCAATTCAGATCGATTAGAACACTAATTAGCATCAGAGCTATGACTCCAGCGACGTCAGGCCGGCGAATGAAAAGCTCTAGCATGTTGTTACTGAATTTTATACCATCCGTGGAACCAGAGCCTCCAAGTTTGCCTCCTTCAAATTCGTTATGCATACAGCACCAAGGGCTGTTGAATAGCGTTCGCGTTTATTTATGAACAGGCAAACTTCTGGTGGGGCTCGCCCCCCGCACCGCGGCCAATGCATGCGATCGCTGAAAAAGGCCTTTTTATACATTTATTCAACTCATCTGCAAGTATTATCGGGCTAATTAACAAGTTAATACGGCGACGGGCGCGTCTGCGCAGCGCGATTCGGCAATTTGAATACCTTTACGTCAAATCGAGTTTGCGGATGAGAGTTTTCGAACGATATTTACATAGCGAAGACGCTTAAAGTTCGTCAGAGGTTCCGCGGAGCCCGCGATTGTGACTTTGCAATGGTAAGGAGCTTTCAGATATTCCACCTCGCCCGGTCTCCCCTATCACAAAGTATAATGATATCGTCGCCGGCGTTATTATGGGAGTCGTCATAAATATTTCATAGGTCGGGCAGTAATGACCGAGTGACCGAACCACCCGCTGTGCCCATCGGCCAATATTATCTTGATCCGCGGAGATCGCTCATCGTAAAAACGCCAGTCGAGCCGAGAGGACGTGACTTTGGAGGCGAAAAGACTAAATCCTACCTATTACTATGGAAATACTATATATAGTCACTAACTAGGGAGCTTACTATGCCTTCAATTCAGTACTACAGACTACAGAGGTTTCAAACGCGAAATATATTATACAAACTAATTTTAATATTATTTCAACTACTCCCCGAGGTTACAGACGTTTTGTAGTACTCGTGGTCACGGGGAGATCGTTAGTGTTTTATTTAAATGGGCACTACTCACGTAAACTACACACAGTATTTAAAATACATTTCAGGATTACTTATTTATATTGAAAAGTATAAAGGCACCCTTTTGTTATCTAGATTTCTTTCAAACAACATTTGTATACAGAAAAAAAGAAACAAAAGACTGAAAGTCAACAATGAAAGAAGAAAACATGCAATATATTCTAAGTTACAAAGATTATTTGGTATCTTAAGAAAGACCTCGAAGACCATAAAAATCAAACACAGTAACAATTCAAATTCATATATATTTTTTCCAACAAAGAAACAAAGTTACAAGAAAAAATATAAGCTATAAGATTCAGTCAGAAAATACGTCATGTTGACCTAGACTTTGAATGTGTGAAGAAAGTGTGTTGAAATGAATTTCAAGGCTTTACGAGAACATATAGTGTTAAATAAGTTATCTAATACAATTCGCGTTCTCAACTGTTAAAGCGTGATATTTAAATGTATACAACTCGCGTATGTTATCCGAAAGGCACTTACGTAAAGCGATTGAAATCCTTATAAACAGTTTTATGCACTGTTTTGAAGATCGTTTATTTCCTTTTGTTAAGAAAGTAAAGTTTTAAGACCTTCATAATAAGAGAATATACACAATTTCGGTTCATACATATTCAAATCAAGAACGATAATGAGCAAGAATTGTTGAAGTACTGTAGGATGTATATATTCCATACGCTATAAGTGTACGGGGTCAACATATTAAAGAAGAGTATTATTCTTTAACATGAAAATCAACCAACCCCTTAAATTATGGTTTAGCGTCAACTGAAAAATCTTGTCTATGGCATATTATAACCATTACTAGCTGTGCCTGCGATTTCGCTCTTGTAAAATAAGTAGTTAGTTTTGGCATCAAAATTTGTTTAAACAAACCTTATAATTTAAAAATCGAAAATAAATTTAAAAATTTTTCGACTCGGGCAGGACTTGAACCGGACATCGTCAGCGTTCCGTGCTGTTGCTCTACCAAGTATGCTACCGAGTCCTACACCTCATCGTAACAAATTTCCTAATAACTAAGTCCTGAGGTTGGTAAATTTAAGCAAACCAACTCTTCAGCTTTATAATATTTGCTGAAATTGAATTTGTTTTACCGCGTAGCAAGCAATAGTTATTTTATTACTCCTTGTTCCAATTTTAGGGAAAATAGTTTCTGTCGAACGGGGCACACAAAACAAACAAAAAAATGTGTCTCCCGCCGCAGGGATTTCCTTCCTCCAAAATATTTCTACCTACGAAATCTCATCCTTGTGTAAAGTAAATCTCGTATAATGAGATTCGCAATTTCCCTATCTGCCCCCTTCCCCCCACTAGCGAAGTAAGGTGGTGCTAATTACCCTGACTGGACACTGTCGGCGTCCTTTGATCACATTCCTTTGATCGGCTTCTATAGAGCTTGAAAGGATGGCGAACAAGTAAAGTAACTAGGTAGATGTATGTATTAATTTTTAATAGAATAGACAAAAGAACTGTACAGTACCTATTTTATTACTTTTAATGTTTTGTTTTAGTTTAATTTTTATTGTATGACTTTTAGTAAAGAATGTGTCTCTAAATAAAATAAAAATAAAAATTAATTATTATTTGGTATAAATACATTGCAACAAATATCTTCGGTCTAACGCTTGGTTTAAACTAACTTTTTACCTTCGCACATTTAAATCGTTTGATATATATATCGATCGATGATATAAGCTTGGGGTTTGGGGTTTAGGACGGTGTCACAAGATGCTGTTTTGTGAAGCTGTTTTGACTTTGGATATTCGTAAATCCCTGACTGAAACCGCGACGCGATCTAACTTTACCAGTTGACGGCGATTTATTACTGTATCGGAATTTCAATGTTACACCACGGATTTAATATCCAAAATTCCAAACGAAGTCAAACTAATATGTTTCTCAAAAATTATGAGTTAAGTAGAAAGATATCGGTGGAAATCGAACCCACAGTCAATAGATATGGAGTAAACATACATAATTAGTTACATAGTTAGGTTTGCATTCTTCCGAACCGTGTGTAGTCCGAAGCTAGACGGTCCGATCTCCTTTGACGAACAAAACTTGTTACACTCCGTATTAAAATTCAAAAACGACACAAACTCAGTCTCCAGTCCTGAAAACATTATTCAGGGGATTTGAATAATGATTTTGTTTCACCTTAATGTATGCGCAAGAGCCTTACAAACTCCACGTGATTTTTGGTACTTAAACGGTTTTATAAACTTGGTTTGTTCGAGGCTTTGAGACGAAATTTCGCTATCCCTAAATAGAATTATGGACGAGTGGACAAAATGTACGCTTTTAATATATTCCATACAATTCGATTTTATGTACGTTAACAAGGGTAGGTACACTATGTTAAAATCTTTCTCATACATTAATTATGTATTTTCAGACGACGCTATACTATATAATGTAGTAATATTACATATATCAAAAGTATATATTATAATATGTACTTAGGAAATAAATACTTTGAATACAGAACAATTAATAATAAATAAGTATTGTGTGTTGTTCATGCGAGCAATATAAATAATAAACCTTTAACGGTTTAAAACGCGTTAAACTCATTTTAACTAACTAGTAAAAATTATTTCGCCAGATATCAACTTCGACGGAACAGGTAGCGCAGCAGTTTTTTTCTTTGACATCACAGACACCTTTATCTTTAGTCACCCCGTAACGTAGTTAAAAAAATTCTAATAGGTTTAACTAATATAGGTATTTTCCATTTTTTCGATTCAGCTGTTCAGTGTCCACTGCTGGACATAGGCCTCTATATAGGTATGTCGCGTTTTGTACCGTTAAAGTGTTTTATTTAAATGTGTATTACTTGCGTAAACTACAGACAGTGCCTTGCACAATCCAAATTGGCTTCTATTCTTTGTTCAAGAAATATCTCTTAGCAAGAACTTAGAAAATTTTACAAGCTACGATTGAGACAAAATCAATTCTAGCCAGCGATTCAATTTATCCACAAACAACGTAAAAATGTCTTCGGAGACAAACACCCGTTTAATTCACCCTTCGTATACATTAGTCGCTTGTTTTTGGTGCATTTACATTTTTATGGGTGCGCTGAGACATTATAAAATGTCGACTTGGAATTAATGTCTTGGTCTTAATCATGACTTAGTCGCTTACCGTTTAAACAAACATAAGTTAATCTTAAAAGATAGACATATAGCGTCGCGGCCTTCATTAGATCATTGAAAGAGAAACAATTATTAATAATATAATTTATACACATTTCTATATCTTAAACCGTTTTTGCAACGCACGCAACGAAAACCCTTAAAGATGAATAATGTTCCGCGTTTTATTCATATTTTATTCTGTATATTAGCTACTATTGGTTTTAAATTAAATTATTTCTACATTTAAAATACTACTTCCTAAAATTGGCGCGTTCAAACACACAAACTTATTCAGCTTTATAATATTAGTATAGAAGTCGCGGACCCTACTGGTGTACGTACATAATTAAATCACACAAACCAACAACAAAGTAAGACAGACAACTTGATGGAAGGTGAAACACACATATCATGTCGAAGCAAGATCTGTTGTCGGCTTTTGCATAGGATCCGGAAGGTCGGACCGTAGTTCTAAAAAAATGTAAATAAGTTACCTAATAAATTCCGCGTTTCAAACCGTTAACAGAGTTTTATCTATTAGTTTGGTATGCAACCAGGAATCGAACGGTTAACCTCTCACCATAATATCAAACGATAGCTGAAATTCAAATTATTCTGTGTATCGTTAAATCTCAGCTTTCTTCGGAGTTATTTATCAGGGATGATGGATGGCCGAGGAAAATGCTGTCGGTAAATCAAGTGGAAATCTTCTCCCTCGGACGAGGTTTCCCCCCCGCCCCTCGCAGGTGTTCACTTCACGCCTTATGCGATTTTAATTAGATCGTCCATTTTTCAAACTTGTTGGTCTAATGGTAGGAATATGTGGCTATTAATCAACTGGCTGTCCACTTCTATAATAAAAAAAAGTACTTTGGAATAAATAAAACAAATATTAAGTATTTATTGTTAAAATAATCAATATGAGAATTTTATTTGAACGTAGGTTACTACATAATATAACAAACTTTATGTTGGCTAGGGAGTAGTTTTAAAGTTTAGAAGTATATATTTAAAGCTTTATTGTACCTCCTATATTTTGTATAAACAGAATTATTTAACAAACGCATAAAATCAGCATTCGTGAAACAATATTTCAGTTCATTTAGAGTCCGAAATGTGTATAAAAAGTTAACAGCCTCCCTCCAGAAATATTCTTAATACTCACTCTGAATAAAGCTGACTATGCACGAGGTATGCTATGACAATTGAACTAGTCTCATAACGAATTTTCTTAATAACGCGTAAAAACACTCGCACGTTTGACAGGCTGTTAGGTGTAATGGTAACAAGGTACGGCTAATAATCAACGGGTCGTGGCTTAGATCCGCAATGGGTCCTTATTTTTCTAAACAATATATAAACTTTCTGAAACATATCGTTTGGATATCCTTAGAGTCTGAAAAACGGCGTCATGTTTAAACGCGTTCGAGTTTCTCCAAAGCCAAAATAGGTCAACAAAGCATCTCGCTTCGATGTTATAAGCTAGGGTATTTATTAAATAGACGATATATAATTAACATTACTATATTGGAAAATATTCTATGAACACTTCGAGAGCCTATCAATTAATCATACCAAATTAAAAACAGAATAATGTGTTATATGTTCTTAAAATATTTAAATTTATCTGTTACAGTAGATAACAGATAAAACAGTTTAGTAGAACTAATGACTTTTTGCGCAAAAACGCTTCGCGTCTAGAAACCCTTAATTTTTTGCATAATGCGAGCTAAGGCCCAGAATATGCTTCATTTGGCGTGGAAAGTTGTGTAAGTGAATGCGGAAATCATATTCATATTTTTTTACGCCTCAACTGTTCTGAAGAGGAATTTGAATAAAGTGCGTCGACGTTTTTCTTTATGAATATCTTTATTTTGTTTACTTGCGAGGTCGTTAGTGGCAGTAAACACTAGTTTGATATTAGTTGCTAGAAATTATCGTAGTAACCACATAACTGTATTTTATTACTGCCAGTATTACATAAGTATAGTCCCGAATATGGTTATAAGGTATTTAAATAGTTATATAAAATTATTATCTACGATAGGTAGTAAGTAGGTATATGATTCAGTTATTTTTATTCTTTGCAGAACATTCATTGTCTACCTATTTACACAGACAACGAAAATATAAATGATATGAACAGAGACACACATAGGTACAATCCAAATACATTAATGGTCATAAAAAAACAAGACAGAAGATAAGTAAAATTACTTTTCATACGCTATAGAAGATATTAAACACTAATTTACTAATCAAGATATGAAACAAGCAACGACATCGATATTGTTGTTCCCTAAGACGGTAGGTACTAAGTCTTATATGTAGTTTACGAGTTGTGATAGTTACATTTAAATAAAACGTTCAAAGAATCCGAAATATATATTTCGTGTTTCAAACCATTAATTTAAACAGGTTTCTATTAAAATAAAACACTATAACGGTTTAAAACGCGATATAGATTAGTTTAACTTCACTGGAAAATATTATATTATATGTATATTATTATTTTTTCGGATGCATTACAGCAGCCGTGGCCACGCGTACATATATCACGTTTTAAAGCGTTAAAGTGTTTTATTTAAATGTGTACTACTCACGTAAACAACAGACAGTACCTTTAGTCTAGATTGAATTCGAAATGTGACGGTAGGACAACAATTTGTTTTAGTTCCAATATTTGAAGAAGCTTTGAAAACTTAATTCAGTCCGCAGTCACCACAGAGAACTGAGCTCGGAATTAATATTTCTTTCATTAAAATCTTGTAATATCTCCCGTGCTGCATGCATAAGTAATTCGTTGAATAAGGAGCGCAAAAATTTCACCTCCGCGCGATCGGTGATTGTTTCAATTTGATTTTCGTCTGTTTTTATGTAATTGTTTAAACAAACTTCTGGTTTGTTTCACTTTTATTTAAAGTGAATAAGTTTCTCTCAAACTTGTTGGTTGGTTGGAAATTTGAGAATTATCTTAACAACGTTTTTGGAGATAAATCGAACTCGAGCAACGACCGTCAATAGTTATATAAAAATCCATAACCGTGTCAAACACGACAAAAATGATTTTATTCGGCGCTTAACCAAATAAAATTATTTTTGTCGTGTAATTTAAAAATGGAACTATCTTCTACTCCGCAGCATGGCGACCAAAGAGGATTTATTTTAATTTAGAACTGGCTTGTACATCTGTACAAATGAATATTCTTGTAAACGACAGATTATATTCAAACTATGCACAACTATATATTCATTCTAAGACATTGATGCTTGTCTGTCCACCTATATTATGCAAGTAAATAAAAATTAAATGTCTCAACGTACGATACACAAGATTGCGATCAAATAGACAATTTTCTCAGCCTCATTGACATGTATTGCTGGTCACACATTTGATCCCCGACTTCCCCACAAACAGATCCTTAATTTTATCTTCAAACATTTTATAGATAACAGTGTTGTCAATTTTATTGATGTTTATCAATCTGTTTACTTAACGAATTAGTGATTGAAGCTAAAATTATGGGCAGGTACATCAGTATGTTGTTGTTTGAGTCGTATTAATATATTAAAAAAAAAATAGAATGCATTAAATTTTTATATTCAAATATCGAAATATAATGCAAAGCATCTCACCGTAGTTAAAATAATTTGGAAATAAGTTTGACTAATACATTACGCATTTTTAAACCGCTGGGCGTTTTATTTAAATGCGTATAACATACAAGACGCAGTCGACCTGTTTTGACTTTGGACATTTGGACTGAAACTGAAACTTTTATTTATTTCGATATCCAAATTTTAAAATGAAGTTTAATATCTTTCACAGCGATTATAAATTGACTGGCTGACCTGACGAACGTTATTTTGTCACAAGCGGAATGTCGACTAAATTTAATATTATAATATTCTTGTAACTTATTCTTAATAGATAGGTATATACTGTAGCGTATGCAATGGAATCCCTCAGAAACGAATAATTGGCCTCGTTCAACCAACATTTAGTCTTGTAATTGCAGCGTAATGTTATATTTAAAAAGCCTTTCCCGATAAATGGTCCAACCGACACAATTCTTCTTCAATAATTCCTGAGATTACTGCGATCGAACAAACAAGCTTTTCAGCTTTATAATATCAGTATAGATTACAGTCTGAACGAATGTAGAATACTTCCAGTTGCAAATATTGCCGCATCAAAGTACGTGCGAAGTATTTATATTTATAGATATTTCGCGAGTCTGCGCTGGCAGTGTCGCTGAGAGCCCTCGGCGTAAGGTATGTGCATAATTTCCGTGGAGAGGACATGACAGACCAAAGCTGACGAGTACTCGACCCGCACATAACAAGGCTCTCACGAACTCCGGATTCCCGTCGGCTGTGACGAATGAGCGCGTTTTAAATCTGAAAGTTTTATCAGATGTGCCGGCGCTGTTTTGAATCGGAACGGCCGAGTTTAGTCGGCATCATTTTTACTTTGATTTAGTAATCGGCGAACCATTTAAAACACTAACGATTTAAAACGTGATATACATATATTAGTTAAACTTATTCGGAAATTGTTTTAATTACGGCTCGACACTTCGGATGATTTCCAGCAGCCGTGGTCGCGGGGTACCTAACATGTTAAAAAATCCTTCTAAACTATTTTTTTTCTTATTTTGTTTAAACAACCTTATATGTTTATAATTTTGAAAAGAAACAACAAACCTCAATGATGGTCCTAATATAGCCTATTTATTATAATTATACTTATGCCTGATTATGAATTTAATAAGTACAATACTTAAATTAGAATAAAACACTTTTCACAGTTTAACGCGTACCTACATTATTGTACGTTTATATGTTTAAACTTATTTTTATATAGTAAGAACTGTCCGTCGTTTCGGATGCTTTGAACACAGGGAAACATGGCTAAAATGTTCTATAAATAAGTTACTTCATATATTTCGCGTTTTAAATTGTTAAATAAACAAAACATTGGTTTACCGTTACGCTTCAAAGTCGAAATATTCCAGCGACCTCCGAATTTGAATACCAAAATTACTCGATTCGATAAAAAGTCGACTTCATAAATAATAAGCCGCTATAAGGGTTAAGAACGCGTCAAAGTTTCGGCGATCTCGTGAAAAACCTTCAGGTGCGGCGATATTAAAATGTTTCATGGAAATTTCAGTCGTTTCGCAGACAATATTTCAGACCGAATTTGGTATTCATGGAGCTTATTTCAAGGGGTTAACATTGGGCTAAAGGATTTGTTTGAATGTTTCTAATGGCGTATTTTGGTTTTATCGATCGTGAAGCTATATTATTTGATTCTTGAAAAATATTAACTGAATTCGCCCTGGATGCCCGTCCAACTTCCGCCTTTTCTAGCTTAGTATTATTATTATAGTTGTTCTCGATTTAAACTCCACTACAGGTAAAATACGTGTAAGTTTTAATTTCTTCTTTTCGAGTACCTCTCAAATCATAGATCATTTAAAAATAGAAAAAGTAATGTTAAGTCAATAAAATGTTTAATTTATTTTTATTTCAAATTAAAATAACTACATTACTCAAAACATGTATTAAATGATAAGCTTCGTAAATAAGTTTATTTTTGTATCTCTCTTTAATTTAGATTTTAAATAAAACACTTTAACGGTTTAAAATGCGAAACCGTTAGTGTTTTATTTAAATGTGTACTACTCGCGTAAGCTACAGACAGTAAGTACGTTATAACTTTATAGTATTTGTTTTATAAATCTATTACAATAAGTTTTTTATTTATTTTTGAAAATCAGAATTTTTATTGAATTATTTTTAATAATAACCTTATTATTTTTGTTAATTTTACATTGACTTCCATTACTGCGGACCTATGTAATAATATTTAACTGCAGTGATATCCACATAACTGAGGGTAGTTCTCAATGCTATCTATATTAAAATACGCTAAAAGTTATGGCAAGTTCACCCCTGTCCAATTTAATCTGCTAAGCGGGCCTCCGTTTGTTTTGATTGTATTAATTAAAAGCTGGTTCCCTCAAAGTTTTATTAAGATTAACACCTCTTCTTTCTTTCATCAGAGACCTGCATATTCATGTTTTTATTCGACTTTGAACCCTCTATTTACTTAAAGGATTTCATGTTTTTAGGCGACGCTTTCTGGTGTTCTAATCGACTTTTTTCAATGTTAAAGGAGAAGAGACGTGGCACTTGATGGTAGGGTATACCCCCGCATGTAGTATCTAAACAAGATGCGCTGTCGGCCTATTTTGGCTTTGTGATATTCGGAAATGCAAAGACTGTATCCGAAACGCGTCTAAGCTGCGTGATTCGTGTTCTGCGCGGGATTTTTGTATTCCTGCCACCCATTTAATATCCATTCATAGACGAAGTCCAACATGTTTTAAAAAAATAAATTACCACCGTCGACAGATGAAAAAGCCGTCATACATACATAAAAAAACATACTAAATAATTTTTCCCATACAAATTCCCTTTCACAAGAATATCCACAATGTATCATTCCATTTCAGAAAAACAATCTCATAAGAAGGTAATCAGGTACATTTGGAATTCAAAGTGTGTATTAGCATACCTCGTGCGTATTCAATTTAATTGAAGACAAGTGTGTAATAAGGCTTTATTGCAAACGTTCGGGTTATGTCTTCATCTTGTGAATATGAAGGGACGTTTTGGAGGGTTTTTTTGGGAATATTTTTGCGGCTTTGTTGCGTACAAATACTGAACGGGTCTCAACTATTTTCCATTCTTGAATAATCAAAAAACGATTTGAAAATCTATTTGTTAATTTTTGTTTTAGGAGAATAGAGCTTTATTTGATGGAGGGTGGAATAAAAAAAGTTGTATTCTAGATTTTTAAAAATTTACCGGAATCAGGCATACCGAGTTCCGAGCTCTAAACAAATGAGCCACCGTGACATACAAATTCTACGAATCTGCTGTCGACCTATTTTTAAGACCTTTGTAACTGTGGAAGTTGTTTCGTGAGCCGTATAAAATTTTAATGTCAGACGTCGCTTTTGATATATTAATAGATTTTGGATGGATGTAAATCGAAACCGTTTGACTATTATTATTAGCCATAGACAAGCTAATAATGTTATATCTTTATACATTTAAGTTTTTTTTTGTCTAACAATGCGATGGGAAAAAAATGGTCAGATTAATACGTTGTACTAGGACTCTTTACTAATTTTGACTCAATTTAGTAATTGCAAAGAAGTTAAATGATTTTTTTTCAAGTCTCTGGTAAAACTACAGGGTGAAGGTGAAACATGTAAATTTTAATATATTTCATGTTGCACACGATGCCGTTATGTGAAGACACCAGCAGCGCAGAACGCTGTAAATGACGATATAAGTCCCGCCCGTGTCATAATTGTCAATCTACATACTGTCTGTAGTTTACGCGAGTAGTACACATTTAAATAAAACACTTTAACGGTTTAAAACGCGATATATTTTAGTTAAATTTGTATGAAAATTAGTTTTAACTACGGCCCGACGTTTCGCAGCAACAGCCGTGGTCATGGGGAGACTAAAGATGGAGGATATCTCTGACGTCAA
This sequence comes from Leptosia nina, assembly GCA_963661955.1. NCBI lineage: Eukaryota > Metazoa > Arthropoda > Insecta > Lepidoptera > Pieridae > Leptosia > Leptosia nina. The sequence goes on along the minus strand of CAVLEF010000144.1, from coordinate 912,084 downwards.
AGTAAAAAAAACTGCTACGCTAGCGCCATCTGTTCCGTCGAATACCTGTGCCGTCGTCCAAATATCAACTTCGATTCTAATTCGCAATTTATGTCGATTTAAATAAAAAAAATATGTATATTCTTTTTAAGCTTAAGAATTACAGATAAGTTAAAACTAATAAAAGTATTGATATACCAAAAATGTATAATAATAATCAAATCTTTAATGTCAATTGTTCAGCACACTGTGGACATTCCATAATAAAAAGGCCCCGTTCTTACTCTTAGCGAAGTAAATAAAAAGGTCCACACAATATCACTCAATGCCCGGGATATTTTTCAAAGCTTTCCCGGAGTCCTGTTTTTATCCTACTTGACTTCTAATGTGCTGAATTCATACATGAACAATCGCGGATCTCAAGTGTTCTTGTGGGGAGGGCCTGGGGGTGGAGGGGAGGGGATATCGTATTTTCTTTCTTTTACAACTGCGAGGGAGTTGTCCGGATCTAAGCTGTAGGGCTGCGGTGTATAAACAATCTTTACTGCGAAGAGAATCGCTATTTGCAATTTATTAATTGTGGTAATTTGTTAACTTTTTTAAACAGAGTTGGACACTTATTGAGTATCTTATGACACTAGCTGTATCAGCGACTTCATCCGCGTAGAATAATTATTTTGGACAAGAAAATTTGGTTTTGCAAACCTTCTCTAGATCTTTATAAATTATAGCTGGTACCCACAACGTTGTTCGTGTCCTGCGTTAGCATAGCTGCAAGTTATTCTTAAAAGATAGACATAATATAGTCTCGCGGACATTCTTTTAGATCTCTTAAAGAAGGATCATTCTTTCATAAATATTTTTTAAGCGTTATAAACGGTTCAAGGTACCCACTTGAACCGTTTTCATAGCGGACGAAAAGCCCTGATGAATAATTTTCCCATTTTTTTCGACATTTCTCGCTGTTTCTTCGTTCCACGCCTTCCTCAATAAATGCTCTAATCAACACAAAAAACATTTTTCAATTCAAGCCAGTAGTTCCTGGGATTAGCCCGTGCAAACGTACAAACAAATAAACATACTCTTTAGTTTAAATATTACTATAGATTGTTTCGTCCAGGCCATGAACCGTTCATAGATGAAAACGTCCTCTAGTTTTTTCGCATTTTGGCGTTTATGGATTTCCGAATTTCTAACACCAGAAATAGTTCGTCAGCTCATCTCGTTTAGGTGTTACCTGGCTATTGCACCTACCATCAAGTGGACCCCGCCCTTGTCTGACCAAAAAATATGCTTATTAAGATGTGCTATCGACCTTATATGGCATACGTACTATGGATGGTGATTTATAAGTTAGACAGAATTTCAATATTCTTACCGCCCATTATAACTCGTCTGAAGAACAACTTCAAACTGTAACAACATCCCATGACCTAATTTAATAAACAAATGAAACAAATTTTATAAATACAACACAATTAAACGATTTAAAACACGAAATCTACTAGTTAAATCATATTCTTCGGATTTTTCTTTTAACTATAACTGCTTAAATGTATACGAAACGTCGTGTCGTAGTTAAAATAAAGTTAATATAAGTCGCGTTTCAAACCGTTAAAAACGTTTACGTTTGTACTATTCACTTAAAACAGACAATACTATAATATATATGAAAGATCACTTATGTATAAAATTGATTTTTGAGCTATTAAAAATGTCTCTTTGAAATTAAATAAGTCTTACCAACCCTATCTTATGTACGTGGGAATCGTGTATTTACTTGCCGTCTCAGCACTTATGTATCAAATAGTATATTGCCGTCCTCTTTCTTGACTCTCTTCCTTTGTTTATGTAGTGATTTATTTTAAATGCATAGTTTCAGCATTTTATCATTGCTGTCTCACTGTTTTTATTTTCAGACGGCCTCGTTGGTCTAATCACCACCGAGTCCAATTGTTTCTTATCAATTAACAATTTCTGAAACACGTTGGTCGCCGTCTGAAAATCTAGATATGGTATGGGTGTTAGGAACATCGCAATTCCGTCCGGGTTACAAACTACAAAAGCCAGTCAGTCTGTGGATTTCGGAATATTCTAAACCAAAACAGGTAGACGGCGCACTCTGTTTAGATGTTAAATGGCTGAAGTATTTTTTAGTGTATTTTTTTTATTTCACATTTGTCGTTGAATTCTTGATTTTAGCACAAGCCAATGTTTAGGGTTAACAGGAGGATTTATTATAAAATATAAGTCTAAGCAACTTACACCACTCGTGATTTAGAACCATCGAACAATTTTTTAATCACGACATCTAAATATCCGTTGCTTTGCAAAACTGCTGTAAAAGTCTATAATCACAATTTTACTGTCTGTTTTATAACAGAGGCCAAAAGACAGCCTTTACGAGATATGGCTATAAATAAATCAAAAATCTATTTAAAATAAAAAAAATAATTAATGTTGATGTGACAATGTAGCACAATTGGTTAAAGGATCAGCACGGATCTTTTGAATCTAAACACTGTCTGTACTTTACGAAAGTAGTATACATTAAAATAAAACACTTTAACGGTTAAAAACACGATATATATTACTAAAACATATTTGAAAACAATATTTTTAACTATGGCCGACGTTTCGGATGCTTTGCAGCAGCCGTGGTCACGGGAAAAAAAAAAAAAGGAAGGGCCCCCCAAAAAAAAAATTTAAAAAAAAAAAAAAAAATAAATCTCTTTATTCAGCATTCATTTACAAAAAAAAAAAAAAAGACAAAATACAAAATTTAATTTATTTTGTAAACGAAAGGTGCCTGTACGACAGCATAAGTTGCAGCACGGTTATTATCTAATGTTTTCAGCAACCCTACCGTGTGTCTGTTAACGCGCAATACAATGTCGATACTTTTAACAGTGACTTTAGCGGTAAACTTAGGAAGCGTAATAGAAATTAGAATTGGGAAATAGGAGGGAGAAATTCTTGCGCCCAGCGGCAAAGTTTTCTATTATAATTAAAAATTTTTGACGTTTAAAGTTTTTTTAAATAAAATTATTGTACAGTTTTAATTTTATATAATGCGCAAAAACATGTAAAAACTTATTCTAACTAAACAAAACCAGCAAATCTCAACATTTGAAACCATTTCACGTAAAAACGGAGACAATAGCTTTGTTATACGACAATAAAATCAAAATGGCCGCGATAAAATTAATTAATATAAGGACAAGCATGTGACCACTTGCTAGCAATTACTGTAATGGAGGGTGGGGGCGAATGGAAATGTAGGGGGGACTGATTTTCCTCAGGTCACCGTATCTCAATGGGGCTGCCTACCTCCGAGCGAGTGTACACAAGTGATGTTCCATTTTGATAATTGGACTGACAGTATTTTGTTTTCGACTGTACACAAGATGAAGTACCTTTAGGCTGTAGTTATTTAGGTATAGAATACAAATATGGCTGACAATTATGTAGCTATTCCAAAATTTTATTTTGATTGTGACAAACTCGTTGTACGAGTCGTTGGTTCAGCATATTTGTAAATGACATTTAAGTTTCTTTTTCTCGAAATTCTTTATATTAACTGACGTTAAGAGTTTTCATCATGGCATTTTTATAAACACACAGTTTTTTAAATAACTATGGCGCTTTGCAGCAGCCGTGATCACGAGGAGACTCCCCGTGTAGTTCAAAATAATTTATAAACATGTTTAACTAATATACCTATCCTTATATCGTATTTTAAACCGTTAAAGTGTTTTATTTAAATGTGTACTACTCGCGTAATCTACAAACTATTTAACACAGTTGTTAAAAACGCAACGCAACTAGCGTTTTTCAGTCTGTTGATTTTGAAATCTGAAACCAAAAAAGATCTACATCGCATCTTAGTACTGATAATCACATCGGTGTATTTATTAAGATAACCATTTTCTTGATATAGGAACATCAAATTACCGACTTGGCTTTCTTATTTTGGCCTGATGGTGGAAAATACCCGTTGTTCTCAAAGAGTAGGTGGTACGTTCATCCAATACCAGCGTTCAAAGGTAACTTCGTCACTGTGGATATCTAAGTGCCATGAATAATCATGGAAAAACCACGGAGTTTCATTAGTCTGTCGTGGCTGTTTGCTTTCCTGGAATCGGGGTTTAACCTCCATTTAAATATACCCGGGGTTTAAAAGCTCTGCATTCTTATCAGCTTTAACTATATACGTAAACTATCTGTGTCAGCGACTTCGTCCGTAGAATAATCGTTTTGTTCATCCACACTAGTTTTTGTAAACTTCATCTTTATTATTTAAGCTGTGACCCACGACGTCGGTCGCTTCCCGTCGTTCTTGCAAGTTAATCATAAAAGATGGACATAAGGCGGATTTTTTTTAGATAATTTAAACAGAAATCACTATTTTATGCTAATTTTATACATATTTGGGTGTCTGGAACCGTTTTTGTAGCTTATGTATCGGAGACCCAAAAAGTTCAATAATCTTCCCCGTTTTTTTCACATTTCCCACCATTCCTTCTCTCCTATTAGTCGCATCGTAATCTTTTTTAGCCAACACAAAAATATTTTTTTCAAATCGAGCCAGTAGTTCCTGAGATTAGTGCGGTCAAACAAACAAAATACTCTTCAGCTTTATATCAGTATAGATGAAGTTATGTCAAATAAAACTCCTTTAAACAAAATAAAGAATATCCAAAGACAAAATAGGTCGACATCGTCTTTAAATGTTGCAATATGTTTGGGGTGTTCCACATACCATCACGTTAACTTCATTTACCTCTTCTATCATAAAGTAATGTTTAACTACGAAAAGAAATTTCTGATGCTTTGCAGCAGCCGGGGTTATCTGGAGATATCGATATTAGGTATGTTATATAATGCGTTTACTTAATATCTAAATATAAAAAAATTAAATAAAAATATATTTTTTTTTATTCTTCTTAATAAAATTTTATTGAGCATATATTTGACATAAACTTTTAGTTCATTCCAATTATACTGAAATTCAATTATTCTTTAATTAAATCATGAATGATTTCTTTTTTTTTCTTCTTGTCATAAATATTTTTTATTTATAAGTATTTTTAAATTAAATTACACTATCTTCAATATATTTTTTTATAAATAGTAAATACAATATTTATAATAACTTATTTTTTTAATAATAATATATATTTTTTTTTAAAAATTAGAATTTAAATTTTTAAAACCTTAATTTTTTAATTATAATAGTAAGTACCTTTATAACTATTATTTTTAAATTAATTTTATTAATATAATTAAAAGTTAAATAAATCTAATACTAATGCTGGCAATTTGTGTTTAATAAAAAAAATGAATATCAAACTACCTTCCAATTAATGTATATCATCTGAACTTGCAAAGGTTTTATACGAAACATAATTGATTCAATTCGATTCCTAAAGCAAGAACAATCCGCTCGTCAACTTTTACCAAACATTGTCTCATCCGAAAATTATACAGCATCTGTTATAGTAAAAAGTGTTTCTGCGCCCGACGGCCTCTACAGAAGTCCATGATAAATCGACTGTCGCGCCATCTCTCGCCTGTTACTTATAGTCGTTTTATGTACAATTTGACCCAACTGTACTACACCTAATATAACGCTGCCACTGCAAAATAAACTCTAACACAACGCCATAGGGTTATAATACATTTTAATTGTAGTAAACGATAACTTGGCAAGAAAAGTTGGCAGGAATATTGTAGCAGTTTTGGAGTAATGGCGGAGGCTACGTCGCTTTTATGATAAATTTGCGATTTAATTATATGTGGGGTGTTGAGAGGTAGTTTGCGGATCTGTAGTTTATTTCCGAATTATATTGTGTACTTGGAATTAATCAGATAATTGTTAGGGCGATATAAGGACTCTTATTGTATTAGAATTCTTGTACAAGCAGGCAATTTACGACATGTATCTTTATAAGCAAGATAATTAAAAATTATCTTTCTATGAAAGGAAATTTTATTTAGTTCTATCGGCAGGTAGTAAATATTAATAGTTATAGAAAAATCGACGTTTTCCTGCCTAAAATATTATGTTTATTTTTATTCTCATTAAGTGTGTCTTGTCAATTACAAAAACATAAGAACAGACATAATTTATTTTGTTATATCTTAGAAGAGATGCTACTTAAATATTTTGTTATTAATTTAAAATATATTGTTTATTTCTGTAGTCCAAAGGCTTCTCTCCTTTTACCTGATGAAGGAATTCGTAAGTTCATCCCAATTGTGGTGGTTGCGATTATCTCACCCTTATCAATCTTACTCCTACCATTGCGCAGTTGTGGCTCGCAACGGTAGATGGCGCTAAACTCATTAATTATGCATACTGATGACCCGAAGTAATGAAGGCACTGTTTTCGTAGATTTTCTTCGTGAACATTACGTTATAGATGGAATATAAGGTATTCATTTTGTAAAGCAAGATTTGGAATCATGAATGAAGCTTTTTGTAAACCTAACTGATTCACTGCGATATTAAAAAATATGTTGAGAATGCATATGACAAGAATGTAATATCAGGTAAAAATGTAAAGTTTTTTAAATACACATAAATATATAAGTAAATCGTATAATGGTCTAACTTAAATCATTTTTACATACCTACATATGTCTTAATTACTTAATATATTAATTAAAAATCTAGACTTGATCTCACTTGGCTAACAAAAGCACGGAACGCTCTGGATGCCGTCAAGTCCTGCTCGCGTCGTAATTTTTTTTATTTAAAATTAAAAATTTTATAATGTTTACTTGAAAAACATTTAAGTTTCCAATACGGTTACGTACTTCTTAAATTTCTCTCAAGCTTTGTTATTTTAAATATTAACTAACTACGCCTTTGACATCGTACCTTTTGAATTATAATTAATAATTTTGTGTTTGCTAATAATAATAATATTTTTATTCAGAAATAATAATTAACAGAACACATTAGGAAGTGAATACACAGATAAAAATATTCTAACTTTCATTAATCAAGTGACTAGCAAGAGTAACCGCATCGCTATAGTCAATCCATTATATTCAATAAGCAAACAGCCGAACAGCCGATCGGGATAAATTATCCGAACCAATCCATCTTGTTCACCGCATCTATATGCACCCTGGATCCTGGACAGTGGCCAGGGTAAAAATAAAAGGAAATTTATAGATTCCGAGAGACCGTTATATTTTATTGTTATTGCGAGCCTTTTATTTTATCAATACTTTTGTGGTTATTGATAAAAACACTCGGGGGATGGTTTTTCCAGGGGATCTGTATGGCTATGTGGAATTGAATTGAATTGAGTAAGCAAAAAACTGAATGTTTATTCTTAAATTGGAAAAAATTGAACAAATTTAAAATAAGAACCCGGGACGCGATTTGCCGTTTAATAAAAGATTAAACGGCAAATCGCGTCCCGGGTTCGAAACATGGTCGGGTTACATGGTGCTTTGTCTTCGCACCTATGGTACTTTGTTGTATTGTATTTCATTTTTGTTTCTCTGGCTATACTGACACGAACATTTGCCCACACACAGCCCCACAAGAGGAAATAGGAATTGTCATAGACACGTACAGTAAAAGTGGTCATGTTAATGAAATCGTTAGCTTTGCATTTTTTTTTGTCAGATAACAATTCTGTATCTATGTATTTCCTAAAAGTCCAGATATTTTGAGTATGTTACGTGAATAAAAATAATGTTTAAAAAACAATTTGTATTACAGAAAAATCTTTCCACTAAAACAGAATAAATATTAAGGCGCCAAAACCACCTAATAACCTTTGTAAAATATAGGTACAAAATATACTTGGTACTTGTAATTAATCTATATAAACATAATACAATACGTGCGTTAAGTAAAGAGAGATATGTTAACTTTTAAATAAAACTGTTGAACAAGGATCTCGTCTCTAACGACTCGAGCAATTAACATACGCACGCCAAAATAAGTCGTTTAATCCTATTTCTTATCGCGTCTGTAATTACTGACAATTTGCATTCCGATAAACGAGTCAGTTCTAGGGAAAAAGGAATCTTTATTTGACACGAACAATTGAGAAAACAATCTTTAATGACACTTTAAGTTTTTAAGTTATACGCACTTTGACGGGTTGGATTAGACAATTTATGGCTGATAATCAACGGCACGTGGGTCGATCTACATAAGGTGCAACAGCAAACAAGACTTCGTCTGGAAATCTCGATATTAAAACGGTGGTGTCACGAACCACCACAGATGTAAAAAACCCGTCAAGTAATCGCGTTTCGGATGTTATATGGCTGTGTTATTTCAACTACCATCAAGTGCTTGTCTGTTCTCTCTTATAAAATGATTTTTCTGGCCTAAGATTAGTATTGTATGTCACTAACTTGTAGGTAGTTGGTAGGAGCGAAGAAAGAAAATTCCAATTCACCTCCGAGTCCACCGAGCAGTAGTTCGCAGTGGCGTAATTTGAAAAAGCGGCAAAGTTGGTGTTGCGGCGGCTTTGTACCGCTGCGAATGCATATTCATGATTGTTGAACCCCGGGATTCCGTCTCGAATTTACCCAAAAGGAAATTAAGGAGATTTGGCAAAAAAGCCTTCTTGCGGAATCAAAGACTATGCTAATTGCGCGGCTTACGTTGATTACCGGCGACCTCTGGCGGGGAAGGGATGAACTGATAATGTTTTGGAATTTGTTTTAACGACCTCTTAGGCTGTATTTATACGACACTTTAACGGTTTAAAACGCGAAATATATCAGTTAAACTTATTTTTAAAGAACCGTTTTAAAATTAGTATATATTTTGAATGTGTACTACTCGCGTCTGACCCATTAAAATAATCGAATTCAAATTCATATAATTTGCTTGGTTAACAATATGTATATGTACAATCGTAGGTACAGCATAGTGTTAAGTCCTAAGGTTTTAATCTCGGGAAAGAATAAAATTTAAGCCTTTTTTTTCAAACTGATGGTGTGAATGCCTAATGAAGTTTTTGATTACAGATGCAAAGATTATAATCATAACAAAAATTATCCACAAGTTACCCAAAACGTCAAAGTTACTTACTTTTAAACTCAAATTGACGCAGCGATACCGCCTCGTTCAATTTGAATATATTTCAATATTATTTTAAAACTTTATGTTTGTCCGTTGTTTTTTCGCATTTCGTTTTTCCATTTATTAATTTTCTTGACGCCCGATAATACATTCCATGTCCGCGGCTTAATTGAAAAGTTTGAGTGTCCGATTTTATTTTACCCTCATTTAAATAACCCCCTACTTTCCATTTGGTGACACCAGGACTGAATGGAACGAGAGTGGATTTTAATTACATAGACTATGGATCTGAAAATAATTAATATTAATGTTTCATGGCGGAGGAGGGCAGACAAACGGACTGAAATTGACGGATTGAAACCTAAACGCGCTTTCACCCTTCTCCATCTGTGGTTGGTGGCCCGGACGGATTTGTAACATTTTTACCACACATTTAATATACAGAATTTCATGATCAAATTACAAATTGAGCGGAAACATTTAACGAGTCTGTTAAAAAGTTATATTCCTAGGCTTAAATTAAATATTCTTACGTCTTAAATGATATTTAAGTAATATTTTTTAAATAATCTATAGATTCATATTAACCAGCTTTTCTTTATATTTTGTAAAACATACCCAAACGAGGTAAACATGGGACTGTGTAAATTTTTCTTATATTTTGTTATTGATAACATTTTGTCTGGATTCGAATTTAGGACTTTGCGTAACGCTAAAGTAAGCTACCAAATTTTAGAGTTACACATTAAAAGTCCTTTTGTTTCTATTTCATTCTAGACGTCATCTATTTATTTAATGTCTATTTTTTTAATTAAAATAAAAACCATTGAAATAAATTCCAACCGAACCATTCGCTATATATCACTAGGACTAAATTTAAATACTTATGACATCTAAGTATTTTTCCCACTACTTAAGTGTAGTCCGAAATTTATGCGACTAGAACACATTTCATTCAAACGGTTTTTACCGTATTAAACTCGAAATGTATTTTTAACTACGATTGTAGACGGTAGCAGTGTGCCGCGGGTGGCAATTAAGTTCACATATTTCGCGTTTGAAGCAGTTTAAAAAGCTTTTTTAGTTAAATACTAGTGTCGATATGTGACTCGGGCCTCAAGTAAAAAGGAATGTGGCAATATAACGGAGGTTATGGACAAACTCATTTGCATTCGTCCAGCGAGTGTTTGACGTATCAGAAGCCGTCGCCACTCGGACACAGTTCGGGTAATGGAAGATTTTTATATATTGACCATACTATATTTAAATACCTTGTCTGTAGTTATCGCGAGTAGTACCCATTTACATAAAACAGCGGTTTATAATGCGAAATATATTAGTTTAAATCTGAAAAAATTAAATTCTAATTTTTTAACTAAGGCCTGACGTTTCGGATGTTTTGCAGAAGCCGTGGTCACGGGGAGACTAAAAATAGAGGGTGTCTATGATCTCTACGTGAAACTGCTACGCTAGCGCCATCTGTTCACATAAAAATACTCTATTTATGTATTTAATAATTGTCCTAGAGGCAGAATATTATACGCGAGCGGAATACAAATAAGGCACTGTTTAAAACGAGGAATTTATAACTTAATCTTAACTACGCCCGCTGAACGTACACAGAAAAACGTCTACAGATAGCTAAGGACGTGTTAAACTGAAACATTTTTAATAGATTAAAAAAAGAGAAAAATATGAGTCAAACTCATAACTGCGCCTGCTAGCAAGAAAACGCCCAAAAGAACCAAAAAAACTTCTGGTTGTGGTTCATAACTTGTCAACAAAAATATTTCGCATATAAATAAAACACGGTTAACGGTTTAAACACGAAATATTGTAGTAGAATTAGTTAATTTAATTTATTGTAACTAAGGCGACGCCCGTGTCATATTTCTTGGTTAAGCCGTTAAATTTAATGTATACTGCTTTGGTTATGTTATGCGTAAACTATAAACAAATCTATCTTTCCGAACAAATTTTTATCTAAAAAGTAAAATAAATATCTTAATTATATCTAAATATTATAAAATAATAAAATATAAATAAAAGTAAAATAATTTTATCCTACCAATGTCCTATATACTATTTGCAGTGCGGTTTGCACGAGAGAATCCTATCCCCCCCCCCTGACCAAAGCTAAATTTAAAATAATGTTAAATAAAATAGTTGTAAATCGTTATTTAAATTTATGATAGAAACACTTGCTTTATACTGTGCAGAAACATTTGGAATACGTGAGACAGTAAATCCAGGTCTTAGGTAGTCAGTGCTCGCTTGTATGCCCTTGATTTTGAACGAATAGGTGTGGAGTCATGATCAAGAACAGCTGTATCAGATACCGGTCGATGGCGATAGGTCTAATTATTTTTTTTACTCGCCCTGGGTTACCGTAGTGCTCAGGTCGCATAAATTTGCATTTATTTCATAACCGCTGAGCAGGGGAATAAAATTAGACGCACATGGGCTTTTCAAAACCGTTGTTTTACTTTTTTTTCTTGTTGCCAACGGTCGCGCGTATTCCCGTGGAGTTTCGCCTAAGAGTATTTTTAACGTTCCTCAAAAGTTAATATTATCTAAACGTTTCGTTCTAGATTATGCTGTTTTATAGAATGAGTATATGTTTTTTTTAAACAGAGAATGATACACAGACAGGTTGAATTACCTGAGTCATATATCATCATAAGATACGTCGTCGACCTAATTTGGCTTTGGAAATCCAGGGCGAAATAACGACGGCTTCACGGCTTTCTCATCTGTTTAAAAGATTGTCCAGACCAAGTGTAACGTGTTTTAAACAAATATATAAGCTTTTAGAAAGATATTGGCCCAGATGGATATAGAACCCGCTATACATTAGCCCAACAAGCCTGAAGATAGCAATACTAAATACCTACTAGTTCATAAGTAATATATAGTACTTTAAATGCGACAATAAATTGAACGGGTTAAAATAAAACCGTCTTAAATGAGTTGGCTAATATTGTATTATGTTGTAACATTTATAAAAGTACAAGTTGCTTATAATTAAAGCAACAAAATAGCGTCACATTTTGTTTTCAATGTCGCTATTCGCCGATAGATGGCGCTAAAAGAAAATGCGTTAATGATTTTAATTCTCAATATTGTTTGTTTTAGTTGATTTTAGAGATCAGACATATTAAATTATAAACTAGATTTTCATTTTATCTAACAACAATTTACTTTTCGTCCTTTATTATTTCTAATATTATAAAATAAGAAACTTTTAATTATTATATTTAATGATTGTGCATTAAAATAGTTAAACGTAGATAATAGAAACATAGACATTGAACATTACATAACTTACTTTAAATAAACATGTTTAACATCGGCATTGCACTAATGCACGCAAATGTATTCTTCCACGATGAATGAATAATTAATCTCGAGAAATTCTTCACGACAGCCTCATATTTGGAGGTAGTCTGTAGAACAAACATTCAAGAGAATTTATTGAATTAGAATTTTGATTACATTATTTATTATCTAAAGACTACTAGTACTCTCGTATTACTTTTTTAACGGTTTAAAACGCTAAATATATTAGAAAACTTATTTTAAATTTATCTTAATTAAATTTATTAAATAAATAATTGAACTAGTAATTAAAAAAAAACATTTAAGATAGGAAATAAATTTGACGACACGGACAGGACTTGAAACGGCATCCACAACATTTAAGTGTTGAAAGTGTTTCATTAAAAAACAATACCATAATCCTCAGTGACCTTAAATAAAAATCTTATTCTATAATATTAAAAATGCCATACAAAGCCATACCTACCATCTTTGAAACGCGATGCGTTCCCACAATTTCCTAATGCCCAGAGCACAAATTGATGACCCTTAGACCCGCAATAAACCTACAAAACTCATACGGAACCATAAAACTGTCGATTGACACAAAAATAAAATATCACGAGTCTTTATCTTAATTTTTAATACTTGTATATTTAATTGCAGTTAAATTTATCACGACGCTTTAAATGGTCAAATTAAATCAAGCTAGCTAAAATCTTGTCTGTTGAGCTGCGGTACTGGAAAGATGTTGAAATTGTGTTATCTCGTAGGGTTTCTTAAAAAATCGGTCGAGCATACAAGTGACAGTATCAATGTATGCAGTAACACATTTAAATAAAACACTTTGACGGTTTAAAACGCGATACATATAAGTTAAACTTGTTTGAAAATTATTTTAAATACGGCCCGTTTCTTTCGTCGAGAGACTTTGTTTAAAATAAGTTTATCTAATATATTTCGCGTTTTAAACCGTCGCAGTGTGTTTTGTAGGTACTCCTTAGTTTTCTTGGAATTCGAACCGCGAACGACAGTTACATTTCTGTCGTTAGAGAATATGTTGCCACGTATCGTAAATGAAAAGATAGAAAAATGCCGGCAACACATGCTAGTATCGTTGCTTCATAAATATTCAACGCGACCCGTTCCGCTCGCCCTTCTGCGGGTAACGAACGACAAATGAACAAACCTTGTATGTTAGTGTTACTGATAGTTCTGTTTACTGTTAGCTGATAGAGCAGGATTTCTAGCTCTTATCTGATAATGATAGACTGATGTCTAAGAATCAGCGCTGGATCACTGATAGAGGAATACAGGCAAGAACGGTTCACTTGATGGTATATGAAATACCCGAGCTATATAACAACTAAACAATATGCGGTTTTGGCCTATTATGGCTAAGGTCATTCAAAGGCTGAAACCGAAACGCGATTAATCTTCACGGCTTTTTCATATGTAAACGGTTTCAGTCTGTGGATTTCCGAATTCCAAAGCCCAAACAGGTCGGCAGCTTGTCTGTTATACTAAGTACTCAATTTAGTGTACATTTTCTAATTAATGCAATTTCCTTCTATGGCTCTAGTAAATAATAAGCAAAATTGCTTGACAGGTTTTGCTTTAATTTTAATATACTTACCTTGGTGGCTATTTACATGTATATTTTTTATTAACAAAATCTAAATTAAAATACGCTAAGTATGCTATAAGGTTGTGGACTAGACTCCTAAATTTTCCATAATTTTTTTTATTCAATAGTATTAAAAACTGGCACCCACAGCGTTCAGTGCTGAAGCTTCAACCAATTGAGCTACTACGTCTCGTTAATTTTGTTTTTAAGATTCTAAGAACGCGTTGCATATTATGTGGGGTTTACTCAATGGGTCCTGGGTTTGAATCCCAGGAAACGGCCGTGACATTAAAATTATATTAAGGTCAACCCTCCAAGTCCACGTTTCTGGTTAAACGCGCGATATGAACCAACCGTCACTGGGTAATTAGTGGCGGAAGGAAGTCCCTCCGATCGAGAGATACATAGCATTAGCATATGATTTGCATATGCGATGCGGACTGCACTGTTTGCCCCAGTTATGCGTCAACAATTTCATAAATGCTTCGTTAAAATAAGACGTTAAAATTACGGTAGACTTATCGCGTTTGAGTCTTTTAAACGTAAAGTTGTTCTGTCAAATTCCATTTTATTTTCATCAAACAAACGGCCAGGTGTGTATAATTTCAAGTCAATTGAAGTCGTCTTTAACAAAACAAATAAACAAAAAAAATCACTGCGTATAAATTAGATGTATGTAGAGACAACACTCAGCTGTTGTTTTTTTTTTACGATAGAGGAGGACAGATGGAGTTCACATGATGTTAGGTGAAATACCCGAGCCTATAACATTTATACAAGATGTGCTGTCGATCTTTGGCTTTGAATATTCAAAAATCCACAGACTGAAAACGAAACGCAATTACATTTGACGGCTCATCTGTGGGCGGTGGTTAACATCTAGATTTCTAGACGAAGTCCAACATGCTTCTTCAACATGCAGATAATATATTATTTTATTTTCACGCCCATGGTTATAAGCCATAATTTGATACTATTAACACAACTCTGATTTTCAGGGTTACCTCATATATTGTCAGTATTTAAATTTTTAATTATACAATTTGTTGTGTACTGATTGTCTTTTATTTGTTTTAAAATGTGTTGTCGTCCTGCTTACAAAATGCCAGTTACTACAAAATTGGTGTCAAGTACCTACTTATTGTATAAATATTATTTTTTTTGTGTAAGATTTGTAAGTTTTGTTCACTCTATTGGAATGCTAGACTTGACTATAAACGGTTTAAAACGCATTCCATATTACCTATTTAGGTAATCAACTATATCAGTCAAAACTGCTTTGTTGATGTAATAGTCTCTCGACTGCACTGGCGGTCTGGGCTTCAAATCCTGCGGTGGAAGAAATGCCAACATAGCTATTTGGGTTTTCATTAAGAAAATTCTAGACTTAGCCCTAAACTAGGAAAAACGGGGTGTCGTAATCCCTATGTCTCGGAGATCGGAAGTCCACCAACCCCCGCATTGGAGAAGCTTGGTGGGTCTTTCGCTCTCGTGAATGCGAGAGGTTCCCTGAGCTCAACTGTACATTACTACTATAGTTTGACTTTAAAATTTTTTGACATAGTTACAATTAAATACTGTCTGTAGTTTACGCGAGTAGTCCACATTTAAATAAAACACTTTAACGGTTTAAAACGAGATATATTTTTAGTTAAACTTGTTTGAGAATAATTTTAGAATTTCGATACTCAGCGTTCCGTGGCGCTTCAACCAACACGACACGGTAGCTCAATTGGTTAGAGAAGCAACGCTGAGTAGGTATCCCGGTTCAAGCCCTGTCCGTGTCATATTTTTCAATTTATTTAGATTTTTAGATGGTCTGATATAAAATGAGTAAGATCTTATTCTACTAGTAGCACACAACATTGTCTTGTCATGTTAATATTAAATTATACTATTTATATTTTTTTTTATGTTTTAGTAATTAGTGTAACATGTGTTTTTGTGTGCCTTAGTAGTAAATAAATTTCTTTCTTCTTCCAGTTACTTCATAAGTGATCTTCTAGAGTCTTAAGCTGTGCAACTGAGAGTAGTTCATCTTCCGCACCACAGACTATAATCGTAAAGCAAAGTAATTAAGCAGTGGCCATACATCTGTGATAACTAATGAAACTAACTATACCACTTACACAACTGTCCTTGTAAATTATAGTTAGGGCTAGTGATGTCCACACAAGAGATTGAATCATCATCAAAACTAAATTTCAGGCCTCATTTGAAGAGCTTTATCCAAAAAACTGTTTAAATAAAACACTTTACCAGTTTGAATCGAGCTTTATATATAAGTTAATCAGTCTCCCCGTGCCCACGTCTGCTGCAAGTATCCGAAACGCCGGGCCGTAGTTAAAATAATTTTCAAATAAGTTTAACTAATATATTTCGCGTTTTAAACCGTTAAATTGTTTTATTCAAATGTGTACTACTCGCTAAACTACAGATAGTAATTGATATTAAGATGTTCGACCTATTTAAGCCTTGAAATACCATAAACTTTATGAAGAAGCGGACAGACAAGTATAGTTTCACTGGTAAATGGGTAGTTGATTCGATTACCCTCGATTTCAACGTATTTCTTAAAGATGTATTGTATTTTTCAGCAACAGCATTGTGTAACAAAGTTGGAAAATCCAAATCTTAAATCGTAGAAATATCGAACTTTGAATTCGGTTAGACATTCCCTATGCCAGTCGGTTTAGACCGAATTATGAAATCGTCCCCTCACTAGCGTCTACGCGCCTGAATAATGTCGGTATTTGGGCAGCACTATGTGAAATAACATTCCCCAGATAACGTTATTCCATTGTTTTTACAGCTTCATCATTTAATGTTGTTGTAGAAAGGGTCACAATTTAATCCACCACTCCATATGAAAGACAAGGTAGGTGGATACTTGGAAATAATATTTAAAGTATACTTACGAGATTTTTGCTTAAATTTAAGTATTTTAAAATAGGTTTTGAAGTAAGTAAACCAATATGTTTCGCGTTTTAAACCGTTAAAAATGTTTTTATGTATATATAGGTCGTGTGTATGAAATCCCGTTATTCTCCCGTGGGACATGGAAACGAATGCTTATTTTCCTCCGTTTAACCATCGATTTTATGTACACGATAGCAGTTGATCTTGACACCATGGCTGACCGTAGTAATTTTTGTTTTACAAAACTTAAATACGAATCCAGACAAAAAAATATATTTTTTAGTAGTGAGTTTTTACACCACTGAAGTTTGATTTACGGCCCAAAAAAAAATCTTACTTTTAAAATGTACACGGAAATGTCTCTAGCTTTAAATGCAAAACCGCGTGCAAGGCTAGTCTACAAATATGTACACTTTTATAAGATATAAGGTGAACATTTCCTGAGGGGAAACCTCCAGTTGACCGCAGATCCGCTGTTCAGAGTGCACCTGAGTACATAATTTGTGGTTTAGGGCACATAAAAATAAATATAGTTATGCTTGAGGTGTCGAAAAGATATAAAAATATATCTATACTAATATATAAAGCTCAAGAATTTGTTTGTTTGAACGCGTTTTTCTCAGGAACTGCTGGTTCGAATTGAAAAATATTCGTGTGTTGATTAAAGCACTTATTGTGGATAGGTGTTTAATCTAAAAAAGGTTCAAAAATAACAATGTCAACTCCAATAGGTTAGTGCAGATACTTAGTGGGACAATTTTTTATCTGGCCCGACGTTTCGGACGCAGCCGTGGTCACGGGGAGACCGCTGACTAATATATTTCGCATTTCAAACCGTTAAAGTTTTTTTATTTAAAGTGTATTTAAAACGAAAGCTTGAAAGCGCGAAGCTATCTACGTATACATGTTTGATATCTGTTCGCGTAATATTCGGTCTATACCGCAGTTGTGTCGGCGGCTCGGTTCGGTGAATACAATTAAACCGATCCGTACAATCCCCGGCAAATTATGAATTCCGTGGGAAAGGCGACAGGTGTTGGGCGTAATCTCTACGCGAATCATACACCTAGCTGCACCCGAAGCTACCTATTCCCGAAATTCGGATGAAACCCGCGCTTCAGTTATTGTTTTTAACTCTTCAAATAATTAATAACGGAAATATTTCAAAAGCAGCGCCCTCTGTTTCCACTTTATCGTAAATTCGAAGTTATGATGGAAGGAAATATCCCGGCCAGAGACACCCTTCATCTTTAGTCTCCCCCTGACCAAGACTGCGAAGCATCTGAAACGTCGGGGCGTATTTAAAATAATTTTACTAATATATATCGCGTTTTAAACAGTAAACTACAGACAGTATTAACATAAGGATGTTCTATCGACCTTTTTTAGCTTTTATGATAAAGGAGAACAGACAAGCACTTGGGCTTCATTTGATGGTAGGTGAAGTACCCAAGCTATATAACAACTAAACAAGATGCTCTGTCGGCCTATGTAGACTATGGATATTCGGAAATCCAAACGAAAATTGAAAGTTCATTGAACTTTTGATTTTTCGTCTATGGGCATATATTATATATTCTTACTACCCATTTACTATCAATTATAATTTAGAACTGCAACTCGTTGATTATTATTAGCATTGCTATCATTAGACAAATGAGCGTTCGTTCTACAGAACTTAGTTTCTTTCGTGTCTGTCTGTTTATGGTTATAAGTTAAACTATTCACGTTTTTCCAATAATTAATAATTCATGAAAATTCTAAGTGCATACAACATTGTCAATTATTAATTGAAACGCTTGTAACAGTTTCAAACGTGAAATTAATTATTAAATCTATTCTTAACTAAGGTTTAGAGTCGCTAGGGTCATGGCGTTAATATATCTTTCGTTTTAAACTGTAACAAGTGTTTAATTTAATGATAACATTGATACATTTTTAATCTTCAGTTGTTATCTTTATTTATTTTATTTTGTTCTTCATTGCAACATACACAAACACAAAGTATATACACATGATTTCTTAAAAATATTCTTAATAATACAATTTTCAAAGATATATTATTCTCACCAGTTAGAGTGCAATGGGCTGCCAAGTTTAACAATAAAATTTAACTAATAATTTTTGCATTTGAAAACCGTTTTGAATATTGAGTACTACCTATTCGCGTAAACTACACTTTAGTTCTAAACGCGTATTTTTTACCTCCTCATATTCAAATACAAATATAAAACGTTTGAAATACAACAGGCCTCTAGGTACGCATATAATGTAGTATTTGAACAAGCCCTTACCCACGACGTCGTTCGCATTCATGTAAATTGAACTTAAAAGATAGTCGTTTTTATAGGTCATTTAGAGAGGAATCATTCTTTTATACTTTTTTTTGGTTTCTACAAGTGTTACCTCTGTTTCTTGCTTCTTCTTGCTTCCTCCATTATTGGTCGAAGCGTGATATTTTATAGCCATAGTCTGCCTCGATAAATGGTCTAACCAACACAAAACAAATTTTTCAATCCGAAACAGTAGTTCCAAGTCGTTCAAACAAACAAACTTAATATTAGTATAGATATTCTTTGAATAATGAACATGCGCCGGCGCCGTCCAAGTCGATTTAAGTTCATTTCACGCACCGTGTTCCCGACAAATTGTCTCGCGCACCGAACGTACATAATACATATAAACTGAACGTTTAATAGTTTTATGGCTTCGCTTTAGTGTCTTTTGTTTGAAATCGTTTTTGACGTGTGGACATTCTGTTTGAACTGTGCTCATAAATTTTGTACTACTGATTTTAAACATACTGGATTTAACATGGCTGTCGTTTTGAAACATCAAGTGGTAGTTAAAACAAATTCAATATAAGTAATATATTTTGCGTTTTAACCCGTTAAATGTGTTTTAATTCAAAGTTTCTTGTTCCACCTACAATACACTTATAAAGGTTTAAGAATTTAGTAAACTAATACGAAATACTTACATTTATAAACTGCCAAACAAAGATACAGTATTCTCTTAGAATACATTTATTGCATTAGAATATAAATATGTAAGTAATATATGTAAGTAAAGAAGACGGAATTGCCCCAAGTTTTAATTTTTTTTTTAAACAAACAATATTTTTTGACGGGAGTACTTTGTTTAAAAGCCCCTTTATCCAGATCATAGTTGTATGGTACTACTTCAAAAGCAGCGCCCCTAGCGGTCGTAATGCGAACTAAATGAGTGCTAAGTAAGTATTACAAAGACGTAACCAGCGTACATATTATATGTATGGAAAGAGACATTTATTTACATACGGCTGTAGTGTGCGTGTAGGTAGGCGGTTATTTTAGTTCATTTCACGCGTCGCGGACACAAATCGATGTGAACAGTGAACAATGGGGGCAGACTATGTCGGGATACATTAAGCTTTTAAATGAAATTACGTCCAGCCATTTGGCTTTTAATTTGCTCTGACATAAAATACCTACGTGACTGTAAAAAAAAATCACTAAGCACTAACTGTAGTTGTAGCGAAAACACATTTAAACAAAAGATTTTGAACGGTTCAAAACGCGATGTCTCAGTCGCAACTCCCGGTTCAGTGCTCTCCGTGAGAGCTAATGCAATACATCCGAAAGAACTACCCGCGGCTAAAAATAAATTGTAAATAGGTTAATAAGATTTCGTGGTTTAAACCGTTGAGAGTGTTTTATTTACATTTCAATAACTGGACAGGCTGTTGTAGTCCAAAAAGGCCGTCGATTTGTATTATATTGTTAAGGAAAGTAGTTTTTTTATTTTATTATGTAAGTATTAAGTGTTATTTATTCAATTTTTATAAATTAATGATGTTTTCAAAAATATCTATAAGATTTTCCTCAAATTCTTGCAAGGGTCAATTATTATTTTCTTTTGTAGATAGAAAGAAAAGCAAACCAAATAAATTTTCGTTCTGCCGGTAAGAAATTATTATCATTAAAAAAATACAATTTATTAAGATATTAGAAGCCAAAGGTGTCGAATATGTATTTAAAGTTTAGTATCCATTGTTTAACTGTATTGTGTACAAGTGTCTAGTTTCTACTATGAACTATCCTACCTACTCTCCTTACGAAAAACACTGTAGATGACTTACGAAGTAGTCTTTAAGCAGTGAATGCATTTAAAGCCATATCAATCAATTTTAAATCTCGTAGTAATCAAAATCAACAAATGAATTCTAGTCAAAATAAAGCGCGCACGCGAGCAAGGTGTGAAATCTTACGCAAAATTCGCTGAAAAAAAAACACAAAGTGATAATGTGGCGTATGTATAATTTATGTTCGGAATTAATGAAGCAAGGTCGCTCGAATACATTTCCCGCGCTTTCGTGTTCAACATGCTCGTTACGTCACTGTAATTTATGTAAACTAAATAATAAACTCATTAAAATAAAGTTAAGTTGCATTTTGTTTAGATACGAGGCGCGCGGTACCGCTATCGCACGCTAGATGACGCTGGTTGTATCAAAACTATTAACTTTACGTAAGATGTTTATGGCTTGGAATTCAAACATTCTATTTACCTTGTACGAAAACTTTAAAATATAATTTAAACAAAACACTAACGGTTTAAAACGCAATATGTATTAGTTAAACTTATTTGTACATTATTTTTTAACTTCGGCCCTAAATATATAACCAAAATGGAATTTTTATGTAGTACTAAAATCCCGGGCGAGGGACGAACACACTTTTGTGTCTGTTCCACTGATCGATTTGCATCGACAGGTAGTTAATCAAACTGCTATGATAAACAAAACTATTATTTTGCCGGAATTTAAACCCACGACCTTTGGCGCTTAAGTTGTTTAATTTATATAAAAGATAATATGACTTTTACAGTTATAGAATTTTGACTTCATATAAAGATGATATAAAATGTAAAATCTCATAAATTATACAAAGCAAAATGTTAACTAATGTTATGTATGACAATACTTAACTAAACTAAAACTATTTTTACTAAGATCATCGTAAAATTGCGCATAATCATAATCTAGTGTTTTATTACACTTTAAAGTAACAATTTTTAGTAATTTTTCCATAATTAGTAGAATTATGGAAAAATTATAAAAACAGGACATGTTATCCTAGGCAGTTCAGATTACTCTCTTTTAACGTAACATCTACTAGACACTCGTTAAACACGATTTTAGTCTGTGCCTCACGAAATTGCGTACAAAACGATAATTCACAGCGAAACGGAAAATCAGTGCATACCTATACAATATTATCAGCCGACGCTTTTCGCACACTCGCCTCTGTGTGTGTGATTTTCCGAGCAGTAGTGTGAGTGTGCATCTGTCTCTCTCTAACGCAGCGCTTGTGTGTTGTCGCACTCATTTATTATGTCATAATGTCTATTTTGTAGGCTATTATTGTGCTTAATTGTTTTAAGTTACTGGGATTTTCTTTAAGCAGTTGTGCGTTAAACTTTGATTTTTAGTTACTTTTTAACAGTTGAATCTTATTGTATTACTTTATTATGTTCAGTATAGTTTGATCTACATATTTAATTAGTTAGTTATCAATAATTAACGTTTAGCAGAAACTAAGATATAAACATACATACCCTATTTGTAATTGTTAGTGTCGTTAAAATGTATTTTTACTTAATATAATAGAACAGCACTGAAAAAACATACAACCTCCCAAAATATATGTTAATAACACTGCTGTCTACAGCCTAAAGGCGGAAATTAATAAAACCAATACAGTAGTTAGCTGTAAGTAAAAATATAGTGATAGTTCACTATATGTTATCTCTCAATGACCAATCATACAAACTACATTTGTTCGTCCATAGACTCGGGGAGGGGGAGCACGGGCGGAAAGGGGGGGGACGGTAGGCGTTCCCGCGCATGCGTCTCGTTGCCAAGACGACGGCACGTACCGTTGTTTATGTGTGCGTGGTATAGTCGGTATAAGTTAGGATGGAATATTTCATTTAATATTTTACGAGAGATTTTTTTATATGTTCTTTTACTCACTTGTAACCAAGTCAGACAAAGCAAGAATTATTTTTGGACACAAGAAAAAAGTTATAGGTCCTTTTTCACTATTAAATAGTATAAAGAATGTTTTATATCTAATAAGAATATTTAAAGGTGACACGTGAACACATTGTTATACAAATTCCTGTGTCTTTAAATTAAATCCAAACGATTCTCGTACGAGCGATAAAATTCAATTCTAATTAGATCTAGCTAGGGTATAAAACTCCACGCTGCGACCAGAAACAGCGGGAAAAGTAGGGAAAAAAAATCTTCTTTGTGGATTCCCTATACGTAGGTACGCTGCAAAAATGGTTCAAGATACCCAAAAAAAATTGTTATAAAGAATGATTTCTCTTTAAATGATCAAATAAAAATTCCGAGAGTATATATCTATGTTTCAAGATTTATTTGCAAGAACGCCCGGACGCGGACGACGTCGTGGGGCAATTAGTTATGATTATATAAAGATGAGGTTCACATAAACCAAATTTGATGCTCAACTATTCTTCGTGGGAGAATATAAAATAATGACGTCACGACGCGCCACCATACCTCGGTCGGCCTATACCATCCATGCTGGCAGGAGCGTGTCTACATCGTCACGTAGCACGCACACCGAGGCACCGACGCCCAGCCATCTACGCCCGCACTATAGGTACATGTAAATTCCTCGGAGACCTGAAAAGGAGTCTTGCAAGGGCTTTTTGAAACCTTCGGCTTTTAACAGTAGAGCCTTTGTAGACGATCTCCCGGGAGATAATCGTAAAATCGAAGGATCCTTCCTTTGATGCCTGATAGACGCAAATGGGGGCGGTGGATGGAAGTTGAGAATTATTTATTAAATGGGATAGTGAACACAGTCTATAGTTTATGTGAGTAGTATTTGACGGCTCTAAACGCGATTTATATCAGTCTCCCATGACCGCAGCTGCTGCGAAGCATCCGAAACGACGGGCCGTGTTTAAAATAAGTTTAAGTGATATATTTCTCGTTTTAAACCGTTAAAATGTTTAAATGGGATAGTGTGAAAATTGTGAAGTATGTATTACAATACCTACACAAGTACCTTACCATTTTTGATGAATATTTGAAAGCATTTCTTTATTTATAAATAGGTATATATTACGTCAATGTCAACTGACGTAAGATATATTTAAAGTATTTTATAGTAAGAATTGCTATAGGACATACGACTTCCAGAACCGAAGAGAAGTAAATTGGGAGTTATACTGTTTCTTAGGTATCAAATAGGGCAATTGTACCTAATCTATGTTTTTACAATATAATTAGTAAAGTGTATATGCTATGTAAGTATAGCGACTCAAGCGCCGAAAAGTTCTTATGTCCCTGTCATCTACTCTGCTCGTCTAGCACCAGAAATGTCTGGAGCCATACTATAAAGAAAACATTATTTATTAACTAACTCTAATACGCTGATGGGTTAACCAGTTAATTCCCAGCTGTGGGATCATTATCATATCATATACAATTAATGACGGGACTCGAACACACGACCATACAGTTTGACCATGTTTCTATGACTCTACTCTATGAGTCTATGCTAGCGCTGCCAGAGACGCGCGGTCGCGGCGGGGCTACGAGTGAAGTGGTGGTTATTTTTTTTTTTCGGAAATTAAAAAAAAAAACGGTCCAAAGCGAGCCTCCGAAGGTCACGGTCCCATCGATCGGACGAAAGTGAGTCTGCCACTACTAACACCGTCCCGCTGGCTATGCAGCCTGAATTAATCGCGCATATATTTGAATACATTTGAAGCGGTGCGCGCTGGTCGTCGCCCTCTTAAGTTTTAGCGATTTTGTTTCGGCGCCTTTGATACGAACGCTCTTGCGTCGCACTAGCTCGTGCCCGCGGCGTTTGTCGGGGCTTAGTTGAGTTGGCGATGTGAAGTTCTGTAGTTCTATGAAAACAACTTAACCTACCAACATACAAATTTAATTAGATAAAAATTAAAGGAAGTTACTAATCTTCATATTTATTACACATCGATATCATCCAAAATATAGTTTGGGGTATTCTATTCTTAACAAGTAAACTCTTATGTACAGACACCTGTTCTCCCAGAATTCGAATCCAAGACCTCGCGCTTTAAGGTAATGGCTTGTAAAAATACGATGAGTCTGCGTTTGTTTTCTGCAGAAGTCGAATCTAGATCCTCTTGCATGTCAAACCGTTTTGAAACTACTGAGGTTATAATGAAAATATATAAAACATTTTATTTGACTTATTCTGTTTGTTGATATATATTGTAGTGTCTGTAGTTTACGCGAGTAGTATACATTTAACATAAAACAGTTATACGTTACGTGACATGTTTAAGTAGGAACCGACAGTTTCTCCAAATACCAACTACGATTAAACAGATGGCGCTAGCGTAGCAAATTTGAGTGTAATATTGGGGATATCCTCCATTCGTCTATGACCACGACTTCTGCAAAGCATCCGAAATGTCATAGTTAAAATTTATTTGGTGCTATGTGTTATACCTACATAATAAACACTATTATAAGATGATAAAATGCCATATAGCTTAGATACGGTAATGAAAGCAAATAATACACAATAATATAAATGAAAAGTTGGTACATATTGTATTTGTTTACAGTAGATATTGATACAAGTGGGTAAGAAATGAGAAAAAGTTAAAAATATAATTTATTTCGCTTACAAAAAGAATCTACAATTCGTTTCAAAATATAATGATTACATAACGAAATCTTCATAATTGTCTTAATGGTAATTTTATTTAACAATAAATAATAAATGTATATATCTACCCTTCATAGTAAAACAATGTTTTTCTAATTTAAAATTGTGTAGCGATCCTCGCGCGGTGTTCCCTGAAAACAAAACGGACACATTTAACAATGTACAATGACAACCTCCCTACTGGAAATAGTTAGTGGTTAGGCTGTGTCCACAATGGAAATAAAGTAATTAAAATCAAAAACAAACTGGAAAAAAAATGTTTTTTTATTTAATCTATATAGTCCAATCATAAATATTAAAGATTTCAAATAGAAGCCCTATATTGTACTTATTTAGATCGTTTTAATATGAGTTCTAGTCTTCCCTACTTCGAGTCCCGATAAAAAATTTAAACGACCTTTAGTCATGATTTATTTCCAAAGATATAAAAAGGCATGCAGTTAACATACACCCGCGGGAAGCAATGTTTCTAACACATTTATAATTTTTCCGAAACAACTAGACTTTGTCTGGAAATCCGGATATTAAATCGGTGATAGGAATATCGAAATTCCAAACGGGTTAAGAATCACCGTCCTCAGATGAAGAAGTCGTGAAGTTGAATTGCGTTTCGGATTTAGGCCACAGAGATTTCCGAATATCTAAAGCCATAATGGGTCGACAGCACATCTTCTTGAGATTTTATATGGCTGTTCTATTTCTCCTAATACGAGGAGGAGATAATAAAAAAAAACAATGTGAAAATATAATAAAAAATCTACGTATCTACGTAGCCAAAATATTAGACACGTAGATTCGGCTTTGGATATTCGGAATTCAGTGGTTTGTGACCTGGACGGAATTTCGATATTCCTACCACCCATTCAATATGCAGATTTCCAGACGAAATCCAACATGTTTCAGAAAGATTATAAATTTAAATAAAACACTTAACGGTTTCAAACGCGATATATTAGTTAAACTTATTTGAAAATGATTTTAACTTCGGCCCGACGTTTCGGAGGCTTCGCAGCAGCCGTGGTCATGGTTAATCATTTTCAAATAAGTTTAACTAGTATATCGCGTTTTAAACCGTTAAAGTGTTTTACTTAAATGTGTACTACTCGCGTAAACTATAGACAGTGTTTAAGATTATAAATCGTTTAGAAAAATGTTGGACACGATGGGGATCGAACCCGCTTACTTCATGATTATTACCCACACATTGCTACCATTAGACCAATGATCCCGTCAAAATTTTACCTTGAATATGCCTTTGTTAAGCATATGTACATATGCCTTGAATGTCCACAGGCCTGAGCATTCCAACACCATTGTCTAATACCAAGGCTGTGCTATTTAAAGGAATTCCACAAAATTCAAAATTTTTATATAAAGCATGGGATTAGTTTGATGGAATGTGAACTACTCATATAACAAGTAAACAAGATCTAAAGATGCGTTGTCATATTTTTGACATTTGGAAATCCACAGACTAAACCCGTAGATTATACTTTACAGATTTTCTATCTGTGGACGGTGTTTCGTGATCTGGACAAAATCACTTTATATACCATTTAGTATCCATTTTCCAGTTAAATTCTTCTGTATCAGGTACACTATTATATGGTTTTAGATAGATTGAATCCGGGATTTTCGATTCATTTAGTAAATACAATAGTATTATAGGACTTTTTGTGTAACCGTGAAATAATAATACTTAAGTAAGTCAAGTTAAATTCATAAGTATACTAAATTAATATATCCAAATTTAAAAAGTCGACATCACATCTTTTTTAGATATTATATGGGTGGAGTTTACCTAGCTAGTGAACCCTAGGCTAACTTAAAGGTCAATGAACTTTCCCATAAATTTTAAGTCCCATAGTTCAGAGTGGGGGTTCTTAATAGCTTAGACTAGACCCAGACTAATATCGATGCCCGAACGTAAGTACTGCGCTGCTACGGCGGCCATTTTGGCGATCGCTTACAGATATTGGTGATACAGATTAAAAATATTGAGCTAGCAATTCTCTACTATAGAGAGATATTAAAAACAAAAAACACGAAATATGTTTAATATAGTGGAATCCGTCTGTCCTGAATAAAACACTTTATTTAAAACACGATATATTAGTTAAAATGATTTTATTATTTTAACTATGACCCGACGTTTCAGATTTAACTAATATCTCATATCGCGTTTTAAACCCTTAAAGTGTTTTATTTAAATGTATACTACTCACGTACCTAAACTCCATACGGTATCTGTATGTTTATTAGTTCGATAATTAATGTTTTTGTTTGACAGCGCATGCTTTGATGAATAAATATAAAATTGCGTCTATATTTGCAAATATACAAGAAGTGACAGAGTGGCTTTAAACATAACTTTTTTGCCAGTACTAATGTATAAGTACACTCCAAAAATTTTATGGTAACGTCACGTCTACTTTACGGTTGAAAACGCGCAATATATAAATTAAATTTAATTGAAAATTATTTTTAACTACGACTCGTTGCGGATGCTTTGCAGCAGCCGATGTAATAATTTGTAAGCAAGTTTAACTAAACTTTTAATATTTTTTACATTTTATTGCACATGAAGGCACTATATAATTTAAAAAATCAAAAATAAATTGAACAAATAGTTTAAAAGTCTTTTATTTAAATGTATTTATGTCTACTTTAATCGTATTATAACGACTTTTAAAACTACAAGCACTATCGACTTCGATGAAACTTTGCATAGACAAACCATCCGCTGGTCAACTCCGTGTTTATTATTGAAGATCAAACAATGTTTGGAGCTAACCTACATCGACAATGAGTGTGACCTTATTCAGCTTGCGACAAAAGTCAAGCGTGAGTCGCATCTTAAACAGGTCATTGCCCTCGGGATGCGGGATGTTTCATAAATGGTACTGTGCTGGAATTATTTTGTCGAGCTTGTGGGCTGGGACGCAGCATCTTCTCAATGTGAAAACATTGTTTGTTTGGTCTTGAAGTTAATTCTCATATGACTGTACGTTGCCTAGTATTGTCGGACCAGTTGGTGTGTGTTGGTGTTGCTAGCATCGTATGGCTAATTACCGGGTCGTCTTTTTTTTTATAATTTATAATTTTTCTGTAACATGTTAGACTTCGTCAGGAAATTAATTGCATGGGAGGAATATAGAAATTCTGTCAACCCCCGTCTACAGATGCAAGAGCTATGCTATATACTTTAATCGCGCTTCGGCTTCAGTCCGTGTATAAAGACAAAGGCAAAATAAGTCAACAGCACGTCTTCTTTAGATGTTATTATAGGCTGGGTATTTCCTTGTGCCTGGAAGAGATCGCTTACAGCGATAAGGCCGCACGGTACACTCCATAGTTATAAAATTGCATAGTGTATGTATGTTTGATTTTGAGTATCTAAGTGTGAAATTAATATTTCGCCTAACATCAGTTGAACCCTTGTTGCCATGCTTGTCTGTCCTCCCCTATCATAAATAAGAGTGGTGGGTCTAAGTTAAAGCTTCTTCCCATAAGTTAGGAGACCTGTGCCCTGTGTGATTAGTGGGACGTAGAATATGAAATCGTCAAGGTCCCGACAAATATAAAAGTTTTCACGGGCAGCGCCGAGTCGCGGTACATCTGCAGGCTCCTTTGATAGCGTATCTTATGCATTTTTCATGAGCCGTAAGCCTATACGTGCACACCCACAGACGTATTGTCGTTCACAACGCACGACCTATACGTAGAGTGGAGATATTAGTACGACAACGAACAAGTGAAAAATTAAATATTTTGTTTAGTTAGCTCTTGAACCGACCAACAGACCTTACAGATGCTTTACAAAATAAGACATTAAGGTATTTATAAGAAATAGATAAAATACCCCAGCTATATAACATCTAAACAAGATGCGCTGTTGGCCTATTGTGGCTTTGGATATTCCTTGTATAAATTCTATACGTTTTATTACATATAATTGACCCTGATTTATATGAAGAAAAAATAATTACGTCCTTATAATTATGTGCTGGGGCACCTATTTTTCTGTATAGCTGCAGAGGCGCCCCCTGCTTTTATAAAATTCTATCGCTAACAAAAGTCAATAGTCAAAAATCACTTCATTCACACACCACACACCACACACCACACACCACACACCACACACCACATCAAAACTAAACACTCGAAATTTACATTTACCAGTTCTAAAATCGAGGGCCATAGAACGAACGAGAAGGCTGGCGTGGAGAGAACTGGCAAGAAACTGGCCGAAAACTTTTATCGGCAAATTTTAGTCTTGACGTACCATATATTCTGTTTTGTTAGAGCAGGTTCCTTCAAACCCCAGCCACGTGTAGCCGATCCAGGATTTCTTGTCTTTTCTTATGTGCCATATATTCTAGTCTGTGGCACACGCACACTAATTACACATTAGCGAACACATGTCTGCGTGGGCCTTAATGCATTGTTGTGTAATATCTTGAGGTGACGTGTCAAGGGCCGCCATTTGCATATTTTCGTGTTGCCTGAAACAAAATTATTTTTTCAAAAACAGTATACGTGGAAACAGTGGATGTTAGGGTGGGTCAGGGATTTTTAAAGTCTATTGGCTTAAGGCTAGCCTTACTTGTATAATAATTCTGTAATTTATGCTACATTTTGGAAATTGAAATGTTTGAGAGTTTTATTAGGTTCCTAATAATAATTTAGGGAAGGGAAAACAATATTTAGATTATTTAGTCTTGTGGGGGGGAATGTGTTTTTGTGTCTGTGTCATTAATCAATGAAAATCTTTGTGCCTACTTGCAGGTACAGCAAAAGCTGATTGGTGTCACTCCAAATACATATAAATTAAGAATGGTTCGATTTAATAAATTTTATTTCTTAACGAGTAGTTGATCGGAGTTTTTTGCCCTTTCCTATAGAAACAATTTATTGTTGCCCCAAGATTCGAACCCAACGCCTCTCATGTTACCTTACTTTATATAGATTATTGACAGTCCCTAAATAAATTAATTTCCAACCTAACGTTGTCTTAGTTACTAACAACATAAATTATGAAATAAAACTCAGCTGAACTGGGAACTGAAAGCAGTGTTCAGAAACTACCGAATATTTCATAGAACACGAAGTTATGTAGTATATTTATCTTTCCCCGCATCCAGGTGGCTGCAGTGGGGGGAAGGGTGGGGAGGTTAATGAACCAGCCGGGATGCACGACGGACATTTTGCAATAATATTAGTTCTGCACCCAACTACATAGATAGGGTAGATATGCAGTGTTTGTTCGCGTCTCTTAGGCTACTTACACACTATGGGTCTCCACGAGTCGCCACGAGATTACTACAACACTGCTAAATTTTATCAAAGTTAAGTGTTAAAAATAAGTGTTTTTCACATTTATAGAATGTACTTTCAAGAGGTGTGTAGTTCTGGTGGCACGCTACTACTAGTCGAGAGGTCGGGAGTTCGATTCCCAGACATGCACCGAATATATTTATTTCTGTGGCTGTAGCAGCCCACGTAACAAGTCTATAAGGATTAATGTATTTTTTTCGGAATTCACTTAACTAGAAAAGAATCGATTGTGGTACTTTTCACGAGTAGTACTACACAATTAAATAAAATACTTTGAACAGTTTAAAACGCGAAATATTTTGTTTATAATAAAACGCCGTGCCGTAGTTTAAAGTATTAAACTACGGCACGGCGTTTCAAACGAAGCAGCCGTGGTCACGACTCGTAAGTTAACAAAAATATTTCCTATATAAAACCGTTAAAAGTAAATTGTGTAAGGCTTTCACTGCTGTCGTTCAGCATATCAATGTTTTTCGGGCTATTCGGCCGGCGTGAGCCACACGGCATCAGATGTTAGCTCCTCGATTGCTCGAAGACGCATCTTGTTTAGATATTATATCGCTGGAGTATTTCACGTACTAAGTAAATCCTATGTTTTCCAGTATTCAGACTCCGTTCAAAATTGAACCGCAACGCAACGT
Organism: Leptosia nina; assembly: GCA_963661955.1. Lineage (NCBI taxonomy): Eukaryota > Metazoa > Arthropoda > Insecta > Lepidoptera > Pieridae > Leptosia > Leptosia nina. The sequence continues at coordinate 880,449 of CAVLEF010000144.1, read as the reverse complement.
TGAGCGTTTAATAAACTCAGTCTCCCTTCATAGTAATACTTCAGGCCGCTGGAATTTAGCGCCCGAGCCAATGATGTATTCACATGTTATCGATACACGGTTTATTGACATTGAAAGAAACACCAGCCGCTAGGGACGCGCCCACAATGGCCCCGCGATGACAGTTCAATGGGCGGCCATTCTGAAAATTTGTAGTTTGTGGATCTGCGCGCGCGGCTATTTTGTCATCGCTGTCCGCGCAGCTACTGTTTAATCAGTTAGTATTCAGTGTACCGCCGTTGGAGAGTAATTGTTGGGATTGAAATGTTGTTTAGTGGTTATATAGCGTTAGATGAACAACATTCGATTTGAATGGATAGATGTTGGGTACGAAAGCTGTCAACAATGAACATTGATTTCAACTGTCAGAATTTTGTATAAGTTTTATTACATGTTGAATCTGTCTATACCTGTTTTGCACAATTTTGTTTTTTCTACCTTTTTAATAAATAAATAAAATGAATAAATCATTTTGGTGTATAAGAAAATTAGACCAACAACAAGGAATGACAAGTGGTTTTATTTTTATTTTTTAGTTGCGACAAAAGACGAAAGATGTGAGACGTGCCGTGTTTGTGGTTTGATAACTGTTGTGACTGAGGTATTTTTTTTTAATCCCAACAGGATGGATTCTATAGGTATGCCAGGCGATTATTACAGTCTCGCCGCGACCACGGCTGCTGCAAAGCATCCGAAACGTCGGGCCGAAGTTAAAAATCATTTTCAAATAAGTTTAATTAATATATCGCGTTTTAAACCGTTAAAGTGGTTTATTTAAATTATTACACTTATACTTACTGTACTTTGCATTGTATAACATTTGAGTATGTACCAGCAATGGTTATTCTTATAAAAACGTCTTGCAATACGCAAAATGAAACAAAAAACCAAAGCGTTGCAATTTATTCAATGAAAACAAACAGACTCCGAAGAGGCATGGACAAGAGAGCAATTAGAGTCGAAAATATTATCGAGACCGAAGAACAATAACGAACCGTGCCATTAAAATAAACGGAATATAAATCAGTCGGGATGGAAATAAAAAAAATGTCACGACGGATGCATAGAAATATGGCGTCTATACCGGGACCAATCAAAATTCTTCGACAATTAAGTGAGTGGAGATCACAAAAGGAAAATTGAAGGAAAACTGAGGGTGGCTCTCGCAGAGACGCGCAAACAACATCGGTTTGTCGATATTGTTTCGATGGTTATTGAATACAATAAATATATTATAATAAATAAATAAATGTATTAAATAAACTTAATAAAAAGGGTTCACTTACTGGTCTTGTTAAGTGAATTTATATTAAGAATATCTAATTACCTACATAAATAAAAATAAATTTTAATTTAAGATTTAATATTTTATCAATTTAATTCCATCAAAACATATACAAGATTTGTATCGTTAGGATCGTAATATAAAATGTGATTTAAAATATATAGAACTGTAAATCATTTTGATAATTACGAATTGTAGGTACTTTTGTGATGATTGAACACTTAGCTGACGGAAGTACGTAAACATTTAATTAAAACACTTTTAACGGCTTAAAACATGAAATAAAGTATAAAGTAATATTAACCCCTATGTATTATAAATTCACAAATATTAACCTCTTATTTACGCGTTTCAAACCGTTAAAAGAGTTTATTTAAATTAACAAGCTTTATCGACAACGGCACAACACTAGCTCCTAGCTAGATATGAAAGCTATGGAAATAAAGTTTGTTCGTCCCGCATTGTAAGGCAGCGCTCGTAAATGGATTTTATCACTATATAAATATCCCCCCCCCCCTTCCCTGTTACGTACCGAATTACGAGCCACGACACGATACGTCGTGTTACGTCACTGCGGATTTACGTGACGCATAGAATTTGTGGAATGATATTTTATTATCCTCGCGATAAGATCGGGTTTTATCGGCATTTCTACTGTGTGTCAGATCTCTGTGAATTTAATTCTAAAACGGAAAAGGAGCTGAAATTGTAGGAAATGTAATATCGAATTCATATTAAGAAAGTGAAAGTTAACGAAAATTTTAGGAACAGCATCGGAAAATGTACAACTTCTGTCCACTAAACCAAACACTAGAGGTATAAAACGCGATATATTTTAGTTATTTAAAAATTATTTAAACTTCGTCCCGACGTTTCGGATGCTTTACAGCTGCCGTGGTCACGGGGAGAGCCGTTTAACTAATCTACATATCGCGTTTTATGCATACATACAAACATTTTGAACTTTGTCCAGAAATCTGTACTAAATGGGTCGTATAGGACTATCGAAATTCCGTCCGGGTCACGGAACCCCCTTCCACAAATGAAACAGCCGTCAAGTTTAATCGCGTTTAGGCTTCAGACTAGATTTCCGAATAACCAAGCCAAAATAGCTCGACAACACATCTTCTTTATGTTATATATTATTTATTACCTTCCATCAAGTGAACACCTCTTCATAAAAAAAGATGATACCCAGAAATAAGGAGTCTGAAGAAGGTATCAATTACGTAATAAGTTCAGCCAAAATGTATCGCGTGGTAAATACCCTAGTGTCCAAAAACCACAAAGTACTAGGACGCAAGGAAACCGAAGCAGTATATCTTGTAACGGTCATTTGCGAGTTGGGCCCGGGTCAGCGAAATTACGCGCGAAATGTCCCACGGCTCATTTGGCCTAAACGGTGCATCTTTGATACCCCATTGACCCTTCTAACCCTTCCGATGCGAACGTTCTTGATAATCGCCCTTTGAGTATTGGACGTCAGGTGCTTCCTTGGTTCCTAGCGGGTTAACATCTCTTAACAAAACATAAAATTTATCTTTCACATGTTTCTTTCACACATTGCACATGATAATTCTTATATCGAATAATTCAATTACTTACACTTATTTTATATGACACAGACATCTGTGCTTGGCCCGACCAAAAATAGTTCATAGCTTACCCAGGTTTCGAACCCAGGGCCTCTCTCTAACTAAGCTAACCTAACCCTTGGACTACGGATCAAAATTATGTAGAGTTTTATAACTCATATATCATTCATATGTTTAAAAATTCGATTATAAATTGTTTTTTTCTATCAATAAGTTAAAAAGTCGACGATGACGTACCTATAGACTCGGCAGCCCAGTTGGTTCGAGCAACAGCAGGGAACGTTGACGATGCGGATTCAAGTCCTGTCTGAGACGAACATTTTTTCAGTTTGTTTTAGATTTAATCTATATAGCTGAGTCTTAATGACGTTATTTTGTTGTATGGCTTTGATGGAAGGTGAAATACCACATCTGAACAAGATGTGTTGTCGACCTAATTTGATCTTGTTCATTATGATCATTTTTAAAGGATCTCGATGATCTTAGAGTTAAACGTAGTTTAGTTCTATGGTTTTTATAGAGCTTGGAGTTTAAGATCTGAAGACGGCATAAAAAGCTCGCCGCGTCGTGACCTCCAGCTGAATTTAGGCTGCAGTTGCACGGCCCTAACAAACTCATACTAAAACGGAATATCGATTACTTTCGCTACTATAATGTAATCCCCCGCCCACTTTTCGCTTTTTTAGCAAGCTGTGGGAATGTGTTCGTCCCACTCTAACCCGTGGGAGGGTGTATTCCCTCGGGCGCGGTCCTCTTCTCGCCGAGCGCCCCGTATGTAAATGATCGTCTCTGCGCGTCTGTGGGCGAACCACCCTCGTAGCGACGCTACACCAGCACACCCGAGGTTTACTGCCCCGACTGCTTTTGTCCTATTTTAAATATGATTTTGATGTGAGGCGACGTTCGGGAATCCTTAGGTGGGATCTTCGGTCCAGTATCCACCGATATATATGGATATATCTGTGGATACTGGACTAACTAATAACGAAAGAAATATCGCGAGTTTGATTTCCACCAGTCATTTGGAAATAGTAGGTTACGCACAATGATTTAAATATAACACTTTAAACGTTTAAAACGTGAAATATATTAGTTAAGTTTTAATTTAAGAACTGTCAAAAAGTTTCGAATACTTTGCAGTGGTCGTGTTCACGCCCGTACTCGATGGTTAACTAATTTATTTCGCGGTTTTAAACCGTTATTATTGTTTTATTTAATTCTTCCGATCATGTTTCTAAAATTGACTGAATTTTGAAACATAGACTTCTGAAAAGCTGGATATTAAAAGGGTTGCAACAATTTTGACATTCCTTTTCGGTCAAAACCTACAGAGGGAATAGTCGTAAGCGCATCTTTTACATGTTCTCATCAACATCAGTTCTCTGTCATAAAAATATCCTTTAAAAAATTGAGCGAAAAGAACGAGATGTAACTACGGTGTTTTAACAACTTGCTGCGCTGGATCGAAATAGTCGCTGAATTCTCGTCACGTTCTTGCTTACTTGAAAAATTCAAACATTTCAAATATTTAACCGTTAATTTGTTCACATGTGAATGAGATAATGTAACCATTCTTTTCAAATCTCGTCTTAACACAAGATCAAATTGTATTTTGATTACTATAGATACTAAAAGTAAGGTCTCCATTGATATTTTCTTAATATGTTATCGTTATAAATTTTAGTTAAATTAAGGTTCTATGAGAAGTTGTTATAATAATAAGAAGCACTTATCAAACATTGTCTGTAATTCCACGAGTTATACATATTTAAATAAAACACTTTAACGGTTCAAAACGCGAAATATATAACTTAAGCCACGGCTGCCACGTAAAATGTTGAAAAACATCAATGGTCAATACTATTTTTAGAGGCTAAACTTATTTTTCTTTCTTCGTTCTTCTTTTTAAAAAACTGCCTAATGAGTCATCATTTAAATAAGACACTTTTAACGGTTTCAGACGCGAATTGTATTAGTTGAAATAATTTTAACTACGGCCGGACGTACTGAACTAATACATTTCGCGTTTTAAACCGTTTAACGTGTTTAATTTAAACGTGTACATGCGTAAATTAGAGGCTTTATAAACGTATCAGTCGGTCGGTTGTTCGTCTACTGCCAAGTTCAAGCCCATTAAAATGTGGTAAACGACAATATATGGGTAATGGGGGGGCGATAAAGTGACGTCACGAAAATGGCGCCCGAATTTACATAGTCGCGTGGCACCCGATTGATTCTGTATCTGCTAAATCGAATCACAACTACACAGAGTTATTTTGTAATGGTTGTATCGCGTGAGTATTTCGGCATTGTTTATTTTTGTAAGCCCGATACGACGGGTTGTCGTCGCGAGTTATTAACGAGGGACACTTTCGTGTAGAAGGCCATTTATTCATGTACGCAGCGTAAAAATGTCAAAAAACAGCCTCGATGTGTCGACTGATGACCATTTTTTAATTACGACGGCCAGCTCTAAAACAAAATGGCTGCGTAAATCTTATAACACTGTCTGTAGCTTACACATTTAAATAAAACACATTTTGACGGTTTAAAACGTGACCGTGACCTCCCATGAACAGGGCTACCGCAGAGCATACGAAATGCGAGCTGTAGTTAAAATAAATTGAATAATTTCGCGTTTTGAACCGTTGAAAGTGTTTTATTTAAATCGATTGAACGATGATGAACTACGACTATGACGTGTAGGACACGGTATCTCAATCGGTTAGAGAAATGACACGGAACGCTGTGGACGCCGGTTGAAGGGCCCGTGTCGTAAACTTTTCCGATTTATAATCGATTTTTAGCTTGTATATTGTAATTTTTCAAACTATAAGAACCGTTTAACTATTGGTACTCACTACACTACATAAGAATCGAACTGTGAACATCGATAAGACCAACGCCACACGACACCCAACCGACGATCTTCATTAGCCTTTCCGCGAAATTGTTATCAACGAAATGGTTTAAAAAATGTTATACAACAAAATCTATATAGCAAGAGAGGGGTTCGGACACATTTCTAAGTCCGTTCCACTGATAGATTGTGTTTCAGCTAAACCTATTTAACGGAAACAAATTTGCATGCATCTAAAGTCTACAAAGTCTTATAGTTTATATCATAGTTTTTTTTTTAATTTTAGTTCAAATATTAATAAATATTTTAGTACACGACCAAGGATCGAAGTCCCGTACTTAACGAACTTACACCGGTTGCTCATTGCATGATCTATGTTTATTTGAGTAAAAGGTCAACGAACTTTGCAAGTAGATATCTATCTATGAAATACTATGTTAGATAATCGTACATTCCACAGTAAATACCCTGGATATGAGCCGCCCTGAGCTTGTAAATCTATAAGCGTACAATGGCGTAGACAAGTAAAGTTACAATAGAAAAGTAAAGAAGGTTATGTAGTTAAATGCTGTCTACTGTCAGTCTCCCCGTGACCTCGGCTGCTCGTAAAACGTCGGGCCGAAGTTAAAAATCATTTTTAAATAAGTTTAACTAATATATCGCGTTTTAAACCGTTAAAGTGTTTTATTTAAAAAAGGTTATGTAGTGATGATAATCTTTGGTAGGAAGTGAATTTTAGATACAGTGCCTACTTCTCTAGGAACATGTGAAAATATGTAAGTAATATCGAGAAAGTGTAAAATCTATTATTTTTAATCTGTACACTTAATTATATACAAAAACTAATAAGCCCGCAAAATATATACAGTAATTAATAATAATTTTTCTTACATCGTCTGTACCGTCTTCTATCTATCAGATGTTGCAAATAAATAGAATATTTTAAATAGCGCGTCACCCCGACTGTACTTCGCTGATTTATCATATTCCGTCGCAGGTTGGCGCGACAATTGTAATGTAAAACCGACAGCCGTGTTTGAAACTCGACTGTACTTCGCTCAAATATCTCCGCTCCACCGTACCAGACGCGGCATCAGCGTAAATCCTTATGTGCATATATATACCTGCCTATCTAATGTTAAGACTAGTTGAGCTGTCTAATACTACTAGGTACATTGCTTTCGTAGGTAGATGTATAAATAATACAATCTCACCGATGTCATCTATAAGAAAGTAAGTTAAAAACTAAGAAGCTAGTTCTTTCTTACAATTTAATTGCATGGTTAAACTTAGCATTTTTTTCGGGTTTTCTTATATTGAATTTAAGTTTATTGGAGGGTAAACAACTTCATTACGTAACGCGTAACGACTATCTTTCTTTTTATCTGCTCCTAATTATAATACATATTACTCAAATATATCTACTTAGAGTAGTTTTAATTATTTTTCCTTGACACTAAAGTACTTTTGTCTAGATCAAGATAAAAAAATCTTCTCTCATTTAAAAATAAGTAGAAGTACTTTAATAAAAAAGCGTCTCGAGCTTTTAGCATTATCATGTACAGATCTAATATTTTAATGTTATAAAATGTGTATTTCATGTTTTCAAGAAAATGTTCATATAGTTTAGTGACGTTTGTAAAAAATTGAGCTTTCTGTCAACTTAACAATGACTATAATATGACGGGCTTAATTAGCTGTTGCTAAGCCAATATCAGCTCTATCTACTAGCGTTTAGAGTCACGATGTACAGCAGGCTTCTGCGAAGGAATCGAAAGTTCGAATCCATTGCAAGACTTTTTTCATTCTACATCTGTGATGTGTGAAAAAAAATATATTGATGTGGCATTTTTACTATAAACTCTTTGTTTGTATGAATATATTTTGTTAATGTACTGGCAGGGGAAGTACCAAAATGTAAGATGAACTTCTTCACTCTAGTCAGTCTTCTTTGAGTGCAAACTAGAAGGAAACAGATGGCGCTAGCAAACAGATTTTGACATTGACATTAGGGACACTTTTCATCTTTAGTCTGCTCAATATGTTGAGATGTAAACGTACCGTTTTATGAATGTTATCCAAATAGACTTTTGTTAGCATGTTAGTATGATCTACTTAAAGACAAATTGAGTAATTATTAAAATATAATCTTTAGATTACGAATGGTACCTACGCAATGTATGAAGGACGGTCAAAACTAAACAAAAATTTAAAAACATTTGTAATTCTTTTCGTGGTAACCAGCATTATATATAACATATTTAACGTTGAATATGCAATGCGACAGGGTATTTAAACCCACCAAATGATTCTATTGACTGCTATAATAACTCAATTAGATTGGTCATCAATGGAACAGCCTTCATTGACATTCGTAGCGCTGAATCTGTCTGTCTTTGACGGACGGTGCCTTAGATGGCAAGTATTAGCATCCATTACTTGAGAACTGGCTACGCATAGGAATCGTGAGACATATCTTGTACCTATCGAGTAGATATTGTCTTCGTGTATTAGAAGGAGTATTGAACTGTTCAAAATAATAGAAATATTGTTAAAAAAAACACGTATTAAAGGTCTAATTGGTTACTGTATTTAGAAATCTCGTTCAGGTAAGTTTTTATCGTGTTAAAACTCTAAACGAAGAGCTTGGGCCATACCAGTTGTGGGACATAAGGTAGAATAACTGATAACGAAAATTAAAATAAAAGAACTAAGTACATGAGAGAAGCTAATCTTGTCTCATATTAGATATTATTGATATCATTAATTTAAATAAAACATTTGCATAGGTTAAAAACGCGAAATATATTAGTGATAAATATTTTTGTTTCGTTGTAACGACGTGTCCTCATGACCGCGGTTGCAAAGCCTTCGTAAGTCGTATTTAAAATAAATTAGTGCTTTGCATTGTAGACCGTTTAAACTGTTTTATTGGATGTGTACCTATGGTTCGCGTAAACAGACAATGCCGCATCCATTTCTTAGTACTCGCGGAAGTTTAGAAGACAATGTGCGGGCCACACCGCGTCACTCTTAAGCCTTTTGCCCTTATTCTGGCTCGCTTTTGTTTCGGCCAGTTATTTATTTTGTTGTGCGATCTTATTATTTCGCTACCGTTGGCCACTTTGCTTCTTTTTGGCCGTCGAAGCGAGGAATGAAGTAATACGGCCGTGGACTGTCCGGTATTGTGTGTTGCTGGCTTTTTTTCGCTTCTTGTTGAGTTTTGTAACGTGTTGGTGGATTAACTGTTAATTATGTGGGGGAGATTAATTTGTCACGGAGCTTTCGTATTGAGAAATTCCATTGTAAGCTGTGAAGTTTTACTATGTAAAATGACATTGTTTATTCTTGTTTTAATAGCGAAAAAAAAAAAAAAAAAAAAAAAAAAAAAAAAAAAAAAAAAAAAAAAAAAAAAAAAAAAAAAAAAAAAAAAAAAAAAAAAATGGGGGGCGCGGAAAAAAAAAAAAAAAAAAAAAAAAAAAAAAAAAAAAAAAAAAAAGTTTTAAAAAAAAAAAAAATTTTTTAAATAGTATAAAAAATGTTATTATTTTTCACATTATTTTGTTTGCGACTTCACATATTTTTTTTTAAATAGTGGGTCTTGGCAGATATACAGATATTGATTTTAAGCGCACAAACTCAAATACGATTTTTCGTAGTTTAAAATTATAATACTGTTTTAGAATTATACAGTATGTTCTTAATTATAATATATATGTAAATCTGCTCTTTCTCTTCACAAAAGGCGGATGCAATAGTAAACAGTGTAATTATTTAATTAGAAATATGTTTTGAGCAAAGTTTCTTTGAGCATAGGGAGAAAAAAAACACCATTTCAGGGTACATAGTTCACTATAATAGTACTTAGAAGACCTTGTTACCCGAGGTGTAAGTACTAACAAACCTGAAGCCAGCGACCCCTTTTGCCACAAAATATCGACATAATTAGTTAATTAACGGAATATAATTGGAATTCCGGAGATTACAGCGACATCCGCACTAAAAGCAACTCTGTGTCGCGCTGGGGGGCGCCACATTCGTTGTGATTAACGCTGCGCGCGCGCGTGTTTCGTTTAATTAGCCCTTATACACGTTCACACTCGCCTAAAAAGGCGATCTCAGTTAGTAGTTGCACCTTCGTTCGACGGTATTTAATGTCTCTTGTGTTTCTTAAGTTAGGTCATTACTGATCCCAAATATTTTTCATGTTTTTTCTGAAAGCATAAATAAAGATAATAATTATGTGCGTTTGGTCTGTCTTAGTCATTACTAGCTGACTTATACTATCACGGACACTTTTTTAATCACTTCAAGAGGAATCATTAATTCCTGCATATTTTTTTGGTATCTTGAACCGTTTTTGCAGCGCACGCAACGAAAACCTTAAAAGATGAATAATCCCCCCTTTTTCCAAATCCCTTATTTTCTTCACTCCATTCCATATTTCATAGCCTTCCTCGATAAATAGTCTATCCAACACAAAAATAATTTTTAATACGAATCATTAGTTCCTGAGATTACCAAATACAGACAAATAAACTCTTCAGCTGTATAATATTAGTATAGATATCTAAACTTAAATCCAAGTAACCATTAATTATATCTAGTAGATCAAAGTTTGGCTAATGTTAAGATTTTTCAAACATTGGATCAAAGTTGGGTTGGTGGGCTATTTAAATTAATACGCATATATTATTTAATTATGAGACTATGGTCGTCGTTGGTTTAAAACCGATTTCAATAACTGACTACTAGCGCCAAAATAAGTCTAGCCGTTTTAGAACTACTCAGAACAAATAAACACAGCTTGCAAATTTTATTTAACTTATGTATCAAAAACGTGATTCCATGTACCAGGAGAGCAAAAACGGAAAGAACACAATTGTAAGACGGTAGCGATTCATACGTTTTGTTAAAACGAAAAATGCACGAACAATGTCTGCAGCCTTTTTAATGCGAAAACAATCGCTCCCGACTTAGGAATTTATGTTACAATTATTAGGCTGTACTTTCAACTTTACTCCTTTGTAATAGGCGCGTCGAAGATAGCGATATTGTGGACACGAACTGGTCCCGGATTGATCGCATCAGCTGTCCGTCCGTCCGTCTCGTACTTCGATACGACCTTAATTTATGTATCGACTGTTATTTTGACATGGGATATGTTAATTAGTGTAATTGCGCGACACATAGCTACTTGTTAGCGGGGAAAAAATCAATGTATTTTCTAGAAGAGATAATAAACGATACTTGTTAGTATTAACTAGTGGATGTTTGTTGTTTGTGTTTTTTTTCTCATTAAAAGTGCTTATACTTAACAAAATTAGACAGCGCACCATTCTTTCGAGTTTGGTAAAATTATATTGACAACAAATTTCACCAATATCGGTTAATCTTTTTGGGCGTCGAGATAGGTACCAAACGCTTCCTTAACAACCTTTGTGTGAATTTTACACATAAGTTTATTATCGATGATTGGATTTCTTTTAATCTACAAGTTATAATTTAATAAACAAAACGTTTATTTTTGTTAATTTTAACTTTGTCACTATCTGGTCATGACTCACGACCTCTAATCAGCTTGCGACACGTCGAGTCTTATTTGAAAATAATTGTACTCATATATCTATTAAATAATCGTTAATACTGTTATATTAAAGGCTTAAACTAGAGAATGGTCCTGAATACAATATAGATATATATAATCCCTATTTAAAGTTGTTTTTAAGATTAAGCTATATGTATTTAGTAGGTAACCCTGTCTCTTTGAAATAAGCAGACAGAGATAACTGTTCATTTGTTCTTAAGCCCTAGTACATATTATACTACATAGCACTAATTAAACTAGGTTCCAAATGTATCCGAAATTCCAGGGTTCGAGCCCCGCCTCCGAAGGTCACCGCGTAATTAACGGTCCCTCAAGCAATCAAAGTTGGTGTATCGGGATTGGTTGCAATCGTATTGGCCTTTGGGACCAGGATCCGGGATCAAAGGATGTCAAATGGAATATTTTACTCGTTTGAAGTAGGGTATTAGTATGTTTTATTGGACGGTCAAAGATAATGTAAACCAATAGTGGAAATGTCTTCAGAGATTCGGCTAGATCTTCTAAAAGACAAGCATGGGGCTCACTCGATGAGAGATAAATCTATGATGCGCTATATACCTATTTTAGATATTCAGATCCAGATATTTCAGACGCTGTCTAGTAAGGACCAGAAAAATATCATATTGAAACTAATATTTTTAGAAACATTTCGAATCCAGTGAGAAAGAATCAAACCCACGCCCCGTGGATTATCAGCCATTCATTGCTATCTATTCTTCTGTACTTGGTGGACATTGTTCTTAGATGATTGAAAGAGGAATCATTCTTTAATACACATTTTTTTAGGTATCTTGAACCGCTATCGCAGGGTATGCATCTGAAACCCACAGAGGTAAAAAAATCCCCCGTTTTGTTCCCATTTCCCGCTGTATCTTCGCTTTTATCAATCACATCGCGATGTTTTAGAGCCTATGTCTTCCTCGATGAATGCTCTAACTAACACAAAAATACTTTTTCAATTCGAGCCCCTAATTTCTGAGATTAGCGCGTTCAAACAAACAAACAAACTCTTCAGCTTTGTATATTAGTATACATTACTTAAAAGCAATTCCCTCCATAATTCTTGCATCATAAGTCAAATCTTTCACCACGGCAGACCCTAAATCCCCCAGAATCCGTAAAAACCCGCGAAAATAACGCCACAATTCGAAATAATTAATTTTCAGTTCTCATCGCGTTATAAATCGTTTCATTCGAATCGGAGGAACAGCGATTCTGGAAACGCTGTTGTCTCGCTTACACCTATTAAATTTGCATAATATCATGTCACCTGTCCTTTTCGCATCGCAAATGATTCCCGGCATCCAGCTTGTCACTAATCAGGTGCCTCGGAATACGGTATTGCAAATTGAACCTTATGATTGAATAATAGAGATGAACTTTCAACGTTAATGCGTCATAGAGGGTCGTAAGTTGGTAAAGTTTTGTGAAATAATTTCGCGCAGTTGGCGAGGTAGGGAGGTTCGTCCACTTGTCGACTCGCAAGTCGTAACACAGATAAGATAGAAACGTACTTAATCTTCAGATAATACAAGAAATATAGCGTAGGGTTGTAATAGGCTTGTTTCGTTGGTCGGAGATGTTTGAACGGATAGTTCATAAGAAGATATATACTCTGATGAGTTGTTAAATGTTAAGTAAAATGTAGTCTGTTTCAAGTTATTGGTGTTTTTGTTATTATTTAAATAAATTAACAACATGGGTTATTTTTTTATAATATTACGTGTCCATATGGGTAACGTAATACAATTTACAAAAAAGCAAATCTTATTACAATATTTCCTAATGAGATCCGAGCATATTTGCAAAATTTCATTAAAATAAGCTAAGTAGTTTAGGCACAAAGCCAGTTTTTGTAATTACCAAAAAACATAGTTACATGCATTAAAATAAATAACAAAGATTGTAACTCCGAAGTGCGTTGTCATTTGGAAAAATAGAAGTTGTGGTAAAATTCATTGACTTTTCTGTATTTTGTATAAACAATTTACTTCCTTAAATTTGATCGAAACCGCTTTAGTTAACATTAATGTTATAAGTCTAAAGGCATCTGTAGGTATATACACAATCTATATATCTACATAAATACGCGTATTTAAATTAAATATAATAAAAATTAGTTAACTTCAACCTTTTAAAACAGGGTTTTGAAAGGTGTTTACGCGTCTCCATTGTCTAGTCATGATCGTAGGTCATTAGCTGCCAAGATGGCCAACGGGTGTCCGGTTCCGGTATGGCGCCACTGCCACTTCCGGTCTCAGCCGTGACGTCATAACCGGCTTAACATAAAGGATCGTTACTTTATACTACTCGGGGCTTATGTATTTTGTTTATATAAGTTAGATTTTGTAAACTAGTGTACGAAGATCAATAATTAATTTACATAAGAAATAAATATTTAGTTTTGTCATTGTGTGGCAGTACTATCGAAATTCAATCCGCGTCACGCACCACCGTCCTCAGATGAAAAAGCCGCGAAGCTTAATCACGTTTCGATTTCAGTCTGTAGATTTCTGAATGTCCAAAACTAAAATAGGTCGACAGCACAACTTTTTAAAATATATTATGACGTACCTATCATCAAGATAACACCATGCAATCCTACTTTATTATTAAAAACATAGTAATTTTCTCTGTATCGATAAAACCTCTTATACAGACTGGAATAATGTTTATTCTTTACAGAGCTCTCGCTACGACACTAAGAAGAGAGAAACACGGAGCTTTATTTTCGCAGCGTATCTGTGGCACGACAAGTGTCACTCGTAAACACTCGAACCAGTCGTTAGCGAAGAAGCAGTCAGAATCATCATCAATGGCATAAATCAAATTCCCTTTGATTCGGAGCACAGCAATATGAACTGGTGCAGAGAAAGTGAGGGTGCATCCGATGAATATGTATGAGGTTCCGGGGGGAGCCGGGGGGTGGATGGGGAGCGCCGTGTAAATGGAAATTTCAAATAAAAACGGCTCAAATATTAACATGAACTGGATCCGTGTTTTTCGCCGCTTTCCTCGCTTGGACACGAGTGATAACGCCGGTAATAAAACTCAACTTTTTACTCGACTCACTGAGTTATAACTGCTGATTTGAGTGTTTGCGCCGGTTTAATTGTGACCCGTGTAGCGCTTTTTTTGTTACAGAGCACTTGTTAGTTTCATCCGGGTAATTGGTGTTTGACAATATCATGTCAAAACGCAAACTTTGAAAGTGTAGTTGAACGACTTGAAAATAAAAATCACATATATAATATATCGCTTTTAACTACGCATTCTTGTCATTAACTTTTTTCGAATATATTCTTTGAAACAATATCTCCGATGACATAGATTTTTTATATTTCCAAGAAGACATACATTTATATATTTTACTCGTATACGCACACTAACTAGACAATTAAGTAAAAGTAAACGCCTAGAAGTCTTGTAATTTGAAAGAAAAGAAACAATTAACTTATAGTCCTCGTTACCTTTTGCATATGAACTTAACTACATAAAAAGTTCGAAAACTAAGACGAACAAGAAATAGGCATTATATACATATAAAAAGTAGAACCAAAATATAAATAAATAACATACACGCCATAAATACTAGTTATAGAGGAATTTCTGTTGATTTTTTACATAAAATTCCGGACTCGCGTTCCAAACAAAAATTAACGTTATATTTGGTTCTAATGACGTAATTAAAATCGCTATAAATAGTTAACAGCTTACGTTATAAGTACCGTAACAAAAACGTCCACGAAACGCACATGACGATAAAATCGCCTGGCGTGTTAACGCGTAAAAATAATGACCGGTCTAATTGCTGTGCCAATTATGAACACGATCGACGACTACGTTTTCGGTAAATATTTAGGCTGTGTCAGGTAATTTCAGAAAAGTTTTACTAAAACAAACTGAATCATTATGCGAATGTGTGAAGGACGTTTGGATTTGGAACAAAGGGATAAATACTGTGTGTAGTTTTTTTACTATTATATTTACATAAAACATCTTTAAACGGTTATTGTCGGAACGTAGTTTAATAATTTCAAATATATTTAAGAATATAACGCGTTTTAATTAGTTGTATTTAAACAATGATATAACTTAGTTGTATAATAATGTCTAACTAGTTTAATCGGTTCAAGTATGGTCTGTAGTTCGCGAAACGTAAGTGATATAACCTTCGTAACCACTGTATATTTCGTTTTATTTAATATTATTTTTCTTCTCTAGATTAGCACAGACATCTTAATTAAGTTACTTTGTTGTTTTACTACATAACCTATGAGTAATAATATTAAAACTAAATTGATAATTCTTAACTGCAATTTATTACTTACTATATATTTTACAAAGCTTACTTTTCTGTAATGTCTGTAAATTATTTACAACTAGTAGAGTAGATCATAGATCGGACTTTCAAAAACAGAAGTTGGTTCGAGTGTCGAAATTTGTTCCGCATCATCAAAAGAGTTTTTTTAGCATCGAAGGCCTGTATTTTATCTCCGCAACGAATCTAGAAGTGTATACATTTGAGATTATTTATGTTCGTTTATAAGTGGATAATTTATTATATTTAGCATTACTTCGATTAATCTCGAAGTATGAAGTAAGAATTTGTTTTTTTTCATACAGATAAGCAAGGATGTCTCCAGCCATATATGAGGCTGGTAGAGGCAGAATGGCCTAATAACAAAAAACATGATTTGTAATAAAGAGAAAAATAAAGATGCGTAATTAAGTTAGGCAATAATGAATTTGTACTATTATTTGTGTAAGAATTATGTTAACAATTTTCGGTCACTGTGCTCTTGTAGATTAACATTTTTATACTATAAAAATATAAATAAGTCAAGCCATAAAATTGCAGTTAGGCTACTCTGCCTCTAGCGGCCTCATATATAAAACCTAACGTATACAACACCACAACAAAATGTGCTGTCAACGTGGCTCGATATAAGGACAATATAAAGACTGATACAGAAACGCGATTCTAATTTCAAGTCTTTCGTTGCGGTTTTCGTGACCCGGACGGAATTTCGATATTCCTACTCCTCCATTTAATACACCGTTAAAATTTTGTGAGTATTAGATGTGTATTGTTACACACCAAGTTTAATTCAAATAATTATAAGTTATTTAAAGTGTGTGTATAATAATATAATTTAATTCCCTCTGTGACCAGAGATATTGCAAAGCACCCGAATTGTCGGGCCATACTTTAAAATAAGTACGGTTACGTTTTATCGTCCAATAAGATTTATAACATAACTTATATTCTAAGTTATAAACCGTTAAAAGTGTTTTTTTGACAAAAATGGCCTTCGCTTGATGTAAGGTGGAATACCTCAGGCATATAACATTTAAAGATGCGCTATCGACCTATTTTGGCTTCGGATATTTGGTATATAAATAAATACACGGTTACCGAATCGCGATTAAACTTCACGACTTTTTTATCTGTAGACAGTGATTCGTGACTCGGACAGCATTTCGATATACCTGTTAATATCTAGATTTTCAGACGATGTTGGACTTTGTTTCAGAAGAAATATAAATTCATTAGAAAAATGATGGACCTGGTGGGCCATTACACCATCAGGCTAGTCAAAAGCCCGTGTTTTATATAAATGTGTACTATTCGCGTAAATCAAGGACATTGTGTACATAATGTATATTTTGAATATTTTATAATACAATCTTCGATTTAGTGTCGTGAATAAATTGCACTAGCGCAAAACAAAATAGCAATTACGCTGTCAAAATCAAAAATAGAAAGATAATCGAATCATGCATCTCATTATCGCGGTTTTAAATTAAGGGACAGAATCCCTTTCTGTACAGAGCCTTAACTTTTAAGGCTGTCTACATACGATTTGTATACAAATATATTACCGTAAATTGGGTCTAATAATCCGCTTATTAACAAAGTCACTTGTACATTACTTACAAATAAAATAAATGTTAAAAAAGCTTATAGTGAGTAAAGTAAAATTTTAAGCTTTATGACAAGTATGTCCTACCAGATAAGAAAAAAAAGTTGATTTGGGAAAAACACCTATTGAACTAGAAATGAAAATTCAACGACTATTATTATGTTATTTATTTTAATGAGAGTTAGAAATGTAAAGAGATTAAAAATCGATTATGGATTGAAAAAATTACCCCTCGGGCAGGACTTGAACCTGTAAATGCCGGTTGTAGCCTGCCCGTGTCATATTATTTTTTTTGCAATCTAAAATCGAATTTTAAAATTATAAATACCATCATGTGTAAAGTGTTGTAATTTCTGTGCGTTAGATGTTATTTGTAAGAACGTTAAAAATCAAGTCCGTTATTTATGTAGATATATAATATGTGGATGTGTATGGGTGTTCGTGATAGTTAAGAACTTGTATTATTTAGGATTTAAGTGAAACAGAAGAAATAGTAATTAAGTAAAGTATAAGATTTTAATATATAAATATTAAGTTTATTATAGCTTCGTCTATAGCCAGCCTTACAACGAAATAAAGGATAGGGGATTCCGTTTCACTACAGTTGAGAAGTAATACCTATCGAATTGTTAACCGAATTTCTTATTAAAGCGTAAGGACATAGGGTGCAATTTGGTGTGCTCACCTCTGATCCACTATGAAAAGACTGCGGTTCACCAGAGCTTGTTTTTAGTGAGAGGCGTCGGGGTGTATGATAGGATTTGATGGAAGTATGAACTAATCTCCCTCTCTTGATAACTCAATATCGTGACATAATGAGAGCCTTTGATGCTCTGTCCCTCGCGAGGTGTCGCAATTCTAATTGTAGATAAAAAGATAACTTTGACACGACTATGGGATATCCACGGGCCAACATGTTTCCAATGGGGTTCCGTTTGATCTTTATCAGTGGAGAAAAAATTGTGAACGTGCTTCAATACACGAAGTTTGTTTCCATGGAGATTTGTGTATGAATAACTAGTTGTAAGCCACTTTGGTAGATTTGCGTTGTTTGAGCCTCGACCTAAAAACCATTTGTACACTTTTTTTATTATTTAAAGACGAATCATTATTTCTCCATCTTGAACCATTTTTGTAGCGTACGCAACGGAAACTCACAAAGATAATAATTAATAATTTTCCCACCTTTTTTCAACATTTTCCGCTATATCTTTGGTCTTATTAGTCGTAACGCAATGTTTTAAAGCCTATACTCTAATGCCTTTCTCGATAAATGCACTAACTAACACAAAAATATTTTTTTCATTTCGCAACCAGTAGTTAGCGCGTTCGAACAAACAAACTCTTTTGTTTTATATGCCAATCAGTGTAGGTATGAAATTAAAGACTACTTTTCTTTTAATATATCATGATAAATTTATACATTTTATCACTGCCTTGAAGTTTGTACGTTATGATAGAAGGGGACAGACAAACATGCAAATAGCATCGCAATACAAATCGAAAAATCTTAAAGAAAAGTGAAATACCCCAGGTATAAAGCATCTAAATGAGATGCGCTGTCGGCCTATTTCTTCTTTGTATATTTGCAAAACGAAAGACTGAACTTTATTTTAATTATAGTAAACTACAAACATTGCTCACTATATATCTACACTTATGAATAATAAGTGTAGTTATAAAGTAAGTATTATTTTTATCTAGGATTTAATTCAACCAAGACATTCATAACCTTATCAAAAAATGAAATCTAAATTAAGTCACAACCTGTGACCATTCTGCTGTTGACAGGGACAAATCAGTAGATTACGGTCCACATTTTATTCTGACAGTTTGCATAAAATGACCATCGATAATTTATGACTCAAAATATTTTCTTTAGGTTATCTGTTAAATAAAAAAATTGTTAATTATTCCAAAATGTGCAATAACTTGATATTTATATTTTCAAACAGATTTTATAATGCAATTTTTTCAATAAGTTTACAATCAAAATCTAACCTGCCTCTGTTACAAGCGTTACGCTTACGTTTTTTTAAGTAGGTACGTGCAGATTTTACGCGTGTCGGTAGTACCTATACATTAAACACTATTAATGGTTTATAATTGCGATTTATTTAAACTATTAACCGCAGAGCCGTAGTTAAAATATGTTTACTAATATAATTCCTGTTTAAACAGATTATAGTGTTTTATATACAATATTTGTTTGTACTTTTTTTACGTAAAATGTCTTTTAGCTGAATCTATTGAAGTTATGTAAAATAAGTAATTAATTCTCAGCGCTCGTTCTCAAACTTCAAGTGACAAGGTGGATCAAGACATCTGCAGCAAGCAAGCTGCAGGTCGAATGTCATAGAGTATAAATAAATAATAATAGAGGAGGCAGACAAGCATGCGTGGTAGGTGGTATGTGGTGGAAATGCATCAGCCTATAGGATCTAAAGAAGATGCGCTGTCGACCCATTTTGGCTTTGGATATTCGGAAATCTGGCTGAAACCGAAACGTCAATGAACTTCACGGCTTTTTCATTGGTGACCCTGACGGAATTTCAATATTCCTACCACCCATTTAATTAGATTCCAGACAAATTCCAAAATTGGCGAAAAGTTATAAATTGTTTAGAAAAACGTTGGACGTACCCACCGGGGTAACGTACATTGCTACCGTTTCGCCAGCGAGCCAGTCGCAAAATCCAGCTGAACAAAGACCCGGTCAAAACAAACAGAACGAAGCGTCCAAGAAATCTGGCGACCGAGAAGCAATTCATCAGTTCGCAGACAAGAATGTAATTAACAATCAAATTCTAACCCTTCGTCTGCCATTGGGCGTTCGGGGCCGCGAGTGAAAATTTCGAGCATAGGTAAATACCTGCGCGGGTGGGGGTGACCGAATGATTCGTTAGGAGTCAGTCAACCGTTCACTCGTGGATGGGGTCGGCTATATGCGTACCTGTTATGTACCAGTCAATATTTGCATATATCAAGGGAAGTGTTTAGTTTGTACGTCAGGGATTTTCAAGATCGTATTGATCATTTGCGCTCTCTATGGGCCTTTAGAAGTGCTTTACACTTGAGGAAACAAATGCTAGCTTTATTAATTTCTTCATGTCAATTATAAATTGATAAAAAATGGAGACACGGGTAGGTCTCGAATGGGCCTGCATAGGGATATGTGCTGTTGATCTCACCAATTGAGCTATCGTGTCCTACAAATCACCATCAAACTTCCATCTATTTATACATGTTCCTCTCGCGCAATCGATCGGGGATGACGCCAAAAAGTCTATTTTTTGTGCACTTGATGAAGGTGAAATGGCCCTTACTAAACACTGTCTATAGTTTACGCGAGTAGTACACATTTAAATGAAACACATTAACGGTTTAAAACGCGATATATTAGTTAAACTTATATGAAAATTATTTTTAACTTCGGCCCGTTCGCTACGTTAAAAATAAGTTTACCTATTATATCGCGTTTTAAGCCGTTAAAGTGTTTCATTTAAATAGCTCTTACTAGTTAATAGCCTAAAACCGAAATGCTGTGCCTTGTGACTCGGACGGAATTTCGATATTCTGATTTCCAGACGAAGTGTAACACGGTTTAGAAAAATTATAAAATAATAAGAAAAATGTTAGACCCGGTGGGGATCGAACCTAAGGCCCGTTGCTACTACATTGCTACCATTAGACCAACGAGCCCGTCAATATCTTCTAACAGAAAGCAGAGATTAAAGAAGAGTTTTTCATAACTTTACGTTCTACTTTTATTTTTTTTTAATTTTTACTTTGAATTAGTTCGGTCAAAAGCCACCGCTGAAGTGTAGGTTACACGAGACTAGTGGCATACTTAATTATTTAGGCATTTTCGGTTCAGCATTGCGAGATATTTCGCACCCACCCCGCTCGCCCTTCCGAAACCCGATCCGCCAAGTCTCTTGGTAATTAACTAGCGATTTTATTTCTTGATGTATTTTTAAAAGCGTCCGACGGCTTTTTAATGGTTATTTTATGGTGACGGATCGCTTATTAAGTTTTTATGGCAGCGCGAGCAGTGACAGATGGGATGTAGTTTGACACCAGATTTGAGGGCTGCCGTCATATCTGCGGCGTGGACGGGGTGGGGGTAGCGGGGCGACTCGGGTGCTGATGTTGCGAAATGAATTGTAACGATTTGTTACTTCGCTCGTTATTTATTGCTATACAAATCGGTTTTATTTCGACTTGCTCTTGCTCAGTGAATTTAACATTTCGCTATTAACTTCGATGTCATATATTAGTGAATATTTCGAGTAACACTAATAATCCCTATTACTCAATTAATATTTTTTGTATGGGCATGACTTCAAAGCTTGTTGTTGAGCTTGTTTGATTTATTAAATTCAAATTAATACACATGGCTGAAGACTAAACTTAATCTTTACCAATATTATAAAGCTGAAGAGTTTGTTTGTATGAACTCGCTAATCTCATGAACTATTGGTTCGAATTGAATAATTATTTTTGCTTTCGTTAGAGGATATTGAGGAAGGCTTTACACTATAAAACACCACGCTGCGAAGGAAGAAACAGTAGAAAATGTTGCGTGCGCTGTGAAAACGGCTCAAGAAACCAAGAAATTATCTGAAAAAGAATGATTCTTTGTTAATTAAATGATATAAAAAATTGTCCGCGTCTTTATATGTGTATCTTTTAAGATTAACAGTTAAGAATGACGGGACGCGAGCAAACAAATTTTAATGTCCAAAATGTTGATTTATTGACTTCAAATTAATTTTCATAGCTGAAAACTTCATTATCATTAATATTACACATTGATGCGCTGACGTATTTAAAAATTCTTCTCGCGAAAGAGACATACGAGTACACATAATCGCAACAGCAAATAAATGAGGTTAAATTAATCACAATGCCCACAATATATCTTAACATTATCGCTCTCCCCAGAGGCGATGTGAAAATTAAAACAGATGACGTAGCGGAACGATCGCTGAGTTATAATTAAAAAGATAAGGAATATTTTCCTTTCGCATCGAGATTATGAAAACCCCTTTTGACCCTCGAACGGGGAGCCACGTTTTGGGACCAGTTAACCGGTTAAGGGGCCCCCGAGACCATACATCGAATCGGTCGCGTTCCAGCGCTGATTAAGTAAACTAAGATAACATTTGCAATGTAGTAACGTCAAAAGTCAACAAGGGCGTTTTCGGAATAACGCTAAGTTGATTTGGCCGTATTCTCAGGGGTTGTTCGAGTATTGTTATCTCAGATAGTTACTGTTTGAGATGATTGGATTGGCTCTCAGGATGAGTGCTTCATTGTTTGCTTGTGTTTGTGTTGCTGGAAACGGGTTATCTGTTGACACTGAAGATCTCCACTCGCTGATAAGCAATTCTATATCCGTTGTTATAGATACGTGACTCACACTATTGTAAGAATCACATGCCGTTTCACCTTCTTCCGTTTGACTCAAACAATTGTATTGAAGACCATCTTAAGATACGATTTTCTTCTAAGATCTCAGCTCATGCTTATATTATGGTTTCATAGTTTTCATATGTTTAAATAAAACACTTTAAGGGGAGTCTCCCTGACCCGGCTGCTGCAAAGCATCCGAAACGTCGGGGGCCGAAGTTAAAAATCATTTTCAAATAAGTTTAACTAATATATCGCGTTTTAAACCGTTAAAGTGTTTTATTTAAATGTTACTACTCGCGTAAACTATAGACAGTATTTAGTTTTCATATGTTTTTTATTTCGTATTTAATATAATTAAGTAGTATCATTGTATTACGAATCGAATTTTATCTGTAATGGCGACATATATCTGTGTGTGAATAAATAAATAAATATTTTCTTTCTTTATGATAGATAAGAACAGGCAAGAGTAGGAATCACGTGATGCAAGATCAAATACCCCAGTCGTATAACATCTAAACTAGAAGCACTGTCGGCATAATTTGGGTTTTATATTGGGAATACCAACGGCTGAAACCGAAACGCGATCTAAATTCACGGCTTTGTCATCTGTGGACGGTTGTTCGCGGCCCGGACAGAATTTCGATACTGCTACAACGCATTTATTACCTAGATATCCTGACGAAGTCAAATATTTTTCAAATAAATATATATAAATGGATCCGATGGTAATCGAAACCACGACCCGTTGATTATTAGCTACATATTGCTACCATTAGACCACATTTGATATAAAATTAGTATTTCTCGTGACAAAACAAATGACAACAAATAATCTACTTAATAATTAAAAAATAACACGATAGTACTTTTTATGTCAAAGGATAGAAAAGCAAAGGATGTGTTGCCCTATTTCGGCTTTGGATATTTGAAAATTGACAAAACGAAACACAATTAAACATCACGATTATTTTATTGGTAGATGGTGGTTCAGTACTACCTTTTGCTTAGAGTAAACAAAATAGTTTTCAGTACAAGATTGTTGCCATAATTCTGAAGCTTTAATAAAAGGTTCTGAGTATAATCCAAATAAAAGCATAATTAGATCAGTAGACGGCACTGGGTGTTCGGTGGCTAGCGTCGCTGCACGCGGCGTGCTCACGTCCTGAGCTGCTTAGTATTCCGGCCGAGTAGCAGCCAGTATTGATTGCTGCCTCCGCCTGCCTGGGTTGGGGCGCTTCAAAACAATCCAAGATGTAATGATTTTTTCGCTATTGATGTTTATATGTACAGAAGCAATACTCTCGTAATGGATACAGTTGATAACCCAATTCAGTCTGATTATAAATAATTACTCTAGTCAACTTAAATACCCTCTATAGTTTACGGGAGTAGTTCACATTTCGCGAAATATATTAACTACGTACAAATTGACTCGCCGTGATTACGGTTGCTGGATTCGAAACTTCGGGCTATAGTTAAAATAATTTATAAATAAGTTTAACCACAATATCTCGCATTTTAAACCGTTAAATTGTTTTATATCAATTCATTCAATTTCAAGAATATTTGGAAGAATATGTACCTATCGTGTTATATTGGTTTATAATTGAAATTTCATAATATTTTTTAATTGTATCTAAACGTTAGTTAACCCTATTAGAGACATCCCGTTTCTACCTCCGGAGAAAAAACTTATCGTTTTTCCGGGATTCGAAGCTAGGCTCTATCGTCTTGCAATGCTAGTTTGACTAAGCTATGGAGGAAGATTAACAATATTATTAGAATATTAGGGTTTTTTGACCGCCTGTAGCTAAATGGTTAAACGTGCTGCCTAGCTTGCGTTAAGCGCGAGAAGTACAGGGATCGAATCCCGCGGAAACAATACATTGTTTCTGTCGGGCAAGGCACAAAAGTCTGATCAACTACTTGCCTGTAAATAAAAACGGACAAAAATGTTTTCGCGCCATGCCCCACGAGGGAAAACAGAATTCAACTATCTATTAGAGATTTTATTAGGTCTGACAATAAACCCAATTGTTTGTTTCACATAGATTTCGTCGAATACGTCACAATGTCTATTCAGACAGAACAGCAATTCAAGTGTGTTTCGAAATAGCTTCTTGCATAAATTCTCAGTAAATCCACCATATCTCCTCAAATCAACTGTCTTGGCGATATTCTTGGATCAGATAGAAGGGGTCGTTTTGACCCGGGGCGACGTTTCAAGGGTTATATTCTAGTGTTAACGTACTGCTACACTCGGCTTTCGCTACGTGGGTGCGGAACTATTAAGATTATCGAGAGCTTTGTTAAGATGTACCCACGGTACTGAAACGTACGCCATTGCAGATGTATTAAAAATATTGCGTACTTTTCGTCTAAAGAATAAATTTTAAATAAACAATTTGAAATGTTTTGAATTAAATACTGTCTATAGTTTACGCAAGTAGTACACATTTAAATAAAACACTTTAACGGTTTAAAACGCGATATATTAGTTAAACTTTTTTGGAAATTACGCCTCCCCGTGACCACGGCTGCTGCAAAGCATCCGAAACGTCGGGCCGAAGTTAAAAATCATTTCTAAATAAGTTTAAATGTTTTGAATTATTACACAAATTAGACGCACGAAAAAACATTTAATTTAAGTATTTCACAAGAATACAGATTTAGATTAGAATTAAACGTGTTAGTTATCAAAAGATTTTTTTAATAGGATCGTTGGTGCAATGTAATCAACTAATCAACGGGTCTTGAAGACAATACGCACAGGATACGACATTTTCGTGAAAATCTGGATATTGAATAGGCCCGGCCCGGGTCATACTTAAGTATATAGACATAGAAATCAAATACAATAATCGAAATATATAGTCAAACCTCGTTATCAAACCACAATCAGACAATCAATGAAAATTCTAACAGCAATAATAATTCATAGATCACTGCTAGTTATAACACCAAACATTTAGTATCGTAAACTGCGCCTACGCGTACTGTTGTACACGAAAATCGATATCGTCCGAGCAAAAAAGATTAGCGTGCCTTATCCCCAATTTCATCTAAATACTATAATCCTTCGTACAATGGTGACAAAATCTACACTACTATTATAATACATTGTGTTTGTTAGTTTGTTCGCGCTACTGGTACAAAATTTACGGAAGTTTAAGGAAGTATTTTAAAGCTTACGTTAAAACATCAAAGATTATTAGATAGACTTTAATATGAAAAAATGTTGAAGACAATTATGTTAATTTAAAAGTACTACAATTAAATTTTCACAAATATATATCGCGTTTTAAACCGTTAGAGTGTTTTATTTAAATGTGTAAATTACAGACAGTACTTAACAAAACTTTTAGGCATGCTATGCATTATTAGATTATATACAATCCCAAAGAAATTTCGATGAGGATAAAACAATTTAATTAATGTATTTGAACGGCCGAGATGTGAACCCGCGCGCTCGTCGTGCCGTTAGGTGCTGTTGGTCTAACCAGTACTGTAGTTCAATTCATGTATAAAAAACAAGAAAGCGTACAAATAATTAAATTTTACTAGGTAAATTTAACTTTTAGTAAGTGTAAGAATACGCGAAAAGCGGCGGGCAACACCGCGAAACGAAGCTAGTCCGAATATCATAATCCGTAGTACAATGGTGACAAAAATAATAAATATGGTTTAGCACCGCCCACCAGGACAATGGGCAGGCGGCGTGTGTTTCAATATTTTTGTGTTGAAGCCATTAATAAGGGCGATGGGATAAAACAAACGCTATTGATACCAGCACGCACGAAAGGGCGAGCTACTGGCTTTCTATTATTCTGTGGCTTTACAAAATGGTCATTTTTTGTATTGTCCGTTATTTGCTTTATTCGTACCGCATTGCTAAACGCTGAGTTAGCGATGTTTTGGGTTTGAATCTCGAAAACTTAGAGACATAGTTATCTGTAGAGGTGTCAAGTACTTGCTTATAAGTGAAATTTAACATCGGAACAGATACAATAATGCGTCCGCCCTAACATACACGTAGTAGGTGGTGGGTTATATTTATACGGTGCAAATTGGTGTTTATTACCATCGACATGGACAAATAAAATATGTTAACATCTATTTATAAATGTTTTATTATTTTATAAACAAAATCTAAAGCTATATACACCGCTTGGTAAATAAGTGTGGTCTGTAATGCAAGCGAGCTGTGGACGTTTAAATAAAACACTTTTAACGGATTAATACGCGAAATATATTAGTTAACATATCGCACTGCAGTCCTCACAGAACCACGGCTGTTAACATTCGAAGCTTCGGGTCATGGTTAAAATAAATTAAAAATAAAGTTATATATATCGCGTTTTAAACCGTTAAACATGTTTTACTTAAATTACAACTCCTTTCTTCTGTTTTGAAAGATAGTAAACGTTAGTTAGTCAGTGTTATCATATATGAATCATTGACTTTGGATTTGATTTGACTCATTACAGATAATTGTGTAACAGATTACCTAACACATTTCGATATCGTGAAGGTGTAAATTTATGAATATTATTCACAAAACCTCTTGTAGGCGCGCGTTTGGGTTTAATGGGGATTTAATTTATTGGAGTTTCCTACGAATAGTTGTAGTATGAATTATTCGTTTTAGATTTATGCCGTTTAAATCGTTTTATTCAAACAATGTAAAGAATTAGTAATCTATGTAATTCTGTTAAAAAATACATTACAGTATTTATTTTTTAATTAATATTTCACGTTCTATACGCATACAGCATATTACAATTTTTTTAAATAAAATAGCTTTAAGTTTACAAACTGCGCTGATAAATCCACAACGCTCAAAGAATGCTAGGTCGACAACACAATAGAACAGAAGTCCCAACCCACAGTCGCCCTCACGCCTAATCTAATAACAAAGCGGAGGTTTTGGCGCAAAATAATGATGGCCACGTGCAGGGACGGTCCCATGGCCCAAGCGGGGACAATGGTCGCGTGCTGATCGCTATCGGTAGTGTGAAACAAACGAATGAGATAAATCGTCGCGCTATCGCCGCTGTTATGCAAATTTTATTGATGTTTGATTGTTTTTATTGGCTTTTGTTTGAAACGAAATTAGCTTGATTTACTGAGTTCTTATCTTGATTGAATTGTTCTATTAGTACAACTTAGCATAGTACAACATATAATTTATTGTACATCTATTTAATTATACTTTAACGGTTTAAAACATATAGAAGTTACATTTATTTGAAAATTACTTTTACAGCAGCCGTGGTCATGGGGAGTTAGTATAATAACAATAATAATAAAGTTCAAAATTTATTCAGAAAACATATTTACATTAAATCATTTAATCTTACATTATTTCGAATCCCTAAATAATTAAACATGCTTTTTTTTAAATAATATTGGTGTGTGTGTGTATGTGAGTTGATGTGATGTGTGGCTTGATGTGTATGGGTGTATGAGAAATTGATTGATGATGAGAAAGTATGATTATTTAACTGGTATTCTTCAATATATCCTCTAGCTGATTATAGCTTACACTTTTAAACCATTTGCTAGCTAATGTCTTAACTTCTCGAAGCGTGAGTGGATATATATTTAGAAGCTTATTTAATTTGTTGTATAAATAAACGGATTGCACACAATAGTTACGACGAGTATGTTGTACCTATTTCAATATACACATTGTTTTTACAATTATTTTACACGTTGCGTTAGCTACATGTTGGGCTTCGTCTGGGAATCTGGATAATAATATGTGGTAGGAATATTGTAGTCGATCAGGGTTACGAACCACCGTCCACAGTTTAAATAGCGGTCAATAGCGTTTCGATTTCAGTGTATGGATATAATATAGGTCGCCATCACATCTTGTTTCGGTTTTATATGGTTAGTGTATCATTCTCGTATACGATTTCAATCTGTTTGAATTTCTGAATATTCGGACTCAAAATAAGCCGACAGCGCATCTTGTTTAGATGTAAAATGGCTTTAGTTCGATATGTTTAAACTTTTTTTTTATATCAAACTATTTTTCTATTAAAATAAAAGTTTTAATAAAAATAAATATTTACATCGTATGTCAATTCGATCAATTTTTAAATAAGAATATTGTATTTAAATAAAACACTAACGGTTTAAAACGCGATATATTAGTTATTTTTTATATTTGTAAATGAGACTAAAGTCGAAACGTCGGGCCGTAGTTTGAAAAAAAAATACTATTAGGTATATCGCGTTTTAAACCGTTAAAGTGCTTTATTTAAATGTGTACTACTCGGGTAAACTATAGACAGTATTTAAGAATATTATATATATTTTGTTGCGGTAACGGCCAGTTAACTAAGTGAAATGAAACAAGATTTTTAACAATAGTAGGTACCTACTGTATCATTTGTTAGATGTCCCTACGACTATTATTTGATGAATGATGGGAGGGCAACATGACGGTATAGTTTACAATGCAATTCATTGTTTTTATGGCATCCCCGTCCCCTAACAAGAATATGGTACTTAGAAGAATAATCTTTCTACTTTTATCATTAGTTCGCTAAATGTAGCACTTTTATATTCTGTGGTTATTTCTCCATCTTACTTTGTATTAAGACATATTTTAACAAAAATTATATATAAATTTAGTGATCAGAATTCAACAATATCTTACCTTTTAAATAAAACACTATAAAAGTTTAAAACGCAAATATATTACACTTATTTACAATTTATTTTAACTACCGCCCGACGTTTCGTTTTCAGTCTTATTTACAAATACAAAGCTGAAGAGTTTGTTGCTTTGTCTTTTTAAACAATTTACTGCGGACCGATTTAGACTATCAAAGATCATGCGGTGACTGAAACCATGGAATAAACGGGGAAAATTCATCTTAGAGGGCTTTCGTTGCGTGCGCTGCGAAAACGGTTCAAGAAACCAAAAAATACGTTTCATACGTATTTTTTGGTTTCTTGAAACGTAGTATGTTTCCTCTATAAATGATTTATAAAATGTTCTCTATCATTTAAAATTAATTTGCAAGAATTGTTTTTATGGTAATGAAATTTACCAGTGTTAGAGTTGTATCAACATCATAGTATTAATCTTTCAACAAAACGACGTTCGTCGTATCAGCTAGTAAGAAATATTTAGTAACAACGCCCTTGAGTTATTTGTCTTCCGTGCCATTTGTAGCAAAAGGCTGACCCTACAAAATGGTTCATAAACCAAAATTAAAACTTCTCGATACATTGCGCCCGCACAATAAAACCATTCCGCTTGCTAACTACGCAATATTAAGGTGTCATTAGTCAAATGACGTCGCTATAATGTTCATATCTTTAATAAAACAATAGTATCGATACAAATTGAACCTTATTTTATGGTTCACATGGTTGATAAATATGTAATAGCGATTTGTGAGTTACGACGCCTCGCCGCGGGAGGGTAGTGATAAAAAATCTTTATGAATGGGGTAGTCGTGTGACTGTGCCCTATTTCAATAAATTATTTCGGGTAATTTTGCGAATTGTTTTATGATATCCCACTGTTTATCTCTGCGAATTGTATGTTGCAGTCGCAAGACTTATACTACAGCACAGTGCTTTGAATACCTAGTTTTTTACTATATGTACTTAGAGTAATACAATTATATTTAAATAAAACACTTTATCGGTTTAAAACGCGATATATTTTACTTAAACTTGTTGGAAATTATTTTTAACTACAGCCCGACGTTTCGTGTGTGTAGTAGCCTGTGATTTATTTTGGTTAGTTTGGCTTCTGAAAAGCAGCCGAACTAACCGAAATAAATCGTGTTTTAAACCGTGAAAGGGTTTTCTTTAAATGTCTACTCCCGTAAACTACAGACAGTATTTTACTACAATTATATTTAACTGGAGTTGAATCCAGTGGCTCAATGTTTTAATGTGTTGCCTAGCACTGTGTTAAGCACGAGAAACCCGAAGTTTGATCCTCGGGGAAATAATCAATTATATCAATCTAACATTGAACTGATCTGTCTGCATACCGTCTGTGTGTTTAAATCTATACTAATACTTTAAAGCTCAAGAGATTGTTTGTTTGAACGCGCTAATTTCAGGAATTACTGGTTCGGATTAAAAAAATATTTTTGCGTTGGTTAGATAGAGCATTTATCGAGAAAAACTTTAGGCTATAAAACATTACGCTGTGACTAATAGGTGCAAAAGACAGTAACAAATTCGAAAAAAAAACAAGGGAATATCATCTTTAGGGCTCTGTTTTATCAGTTGCGTGCGCTACGACAATGGTTCAAAAACCCTAAAAATATATATACAAAGATGATTTCTTAAAAAGATCTAAAGATGTCCTTGTCAGTATTTGTCTATCTTTCTAACTCGTAAGAACCGTTTTTATGTTAATAAAATTTGGCCAACATTTGTCACACGACATAATATTATTAATCTAGCAAACAAAAAAGCTAGTATATTTATGAGACTCCGTAAATAAGTCTTAAAATTAAACATAGGATTAAGCTATCAATGAGGAACTAAATGAGATCTAGTAAAAAGCAATAAAAACACCCCTAGCTCCGGATTAACTGTACTCTTGGACCCAGAGATCCCTGCACGCGGCGGGGGGTATTGTACCAGTTTATTGTGGACCCCCGAGGCGGGGTCTATCGGTACCTTAGTTGCGATGATCGTTTCTGCTAATTTTGCCATTAATTCTAGCAATTGACGGGCTCGTTGGTATAATTGTAGCAATGTATGGCTAATCCACGGGTCGTGAGTTCGATTCTCATCGGTTACAAATCTTTAATCAATTTATAATTTGTCCGAAACATTGTGAACTATATGGATATTAAATCGGTGGTAGGAATATCGACATTCCGTCCGAGTCACGAACATCCTTCACAAATGACAAAGCTGTCAAGCTTTTCGCGTCTGGGTTTAGTCCATGGACTGCCCATAATCCTAAGCGAAAAAAAGTCAACTGCGCATTTTGTTTAGATGCTATAAACTCGATCATCAAGTGAACCCCACGCTTGTCTGTCCTCTTCTATCTTCTTCTACTTGTACTTGTTAATCAGAGTAGCACAGAGACGGCACATTAATTTCTATAAAACTCGATTGAATTATGCACTACAATCACTTAATCAATTGACTATTCATGCAGAAATAAATGTAGCCTGAAGCCACAAATTCACCCCTTTATGCATTTCGTTAATATTGAAGTGGTTTTAAACATTTCATGTATTTTATTACAACAAAGGTATGAACACTTGCTGTGACTCTTGGAAAATGGGTTTAAGAGGGCTTTAAGCTGAGACCAAAGCTAGCATTTAAATAATACACTAACTGTTTAAAACTTATTTGGAAACTATTTTAACTACGAGAATTAGTCTCCCCGTGAACACCACCGTGACCGTGACTAGATTACTGATTAAAATAAAACACTTCAACTGTTTAAAACATGAAATATATGAGTTTAATTTATTTAAAAAATATTTAAATTAGCTTTGTAGCACCCGTGGTCATGAGAAGACACGTGTCAACTAATATATATCGCGTTTAAACGCGTTTTTATTTAAGTTAGTTAATCTCAAGAACTACTGGTTCGAATTACAAATTTTATTTTTGTGTTGACTAGAGCACTAATCAAAGAAGTCAAACCAGCTGTAACCAACAGAGACAGAAGGAAATGTGGAAACAACGGAGGAAATTATTCGTCTTCGAGGGTTGCGTACGCAGCGAAAACGGTTGAAGAAACCAACAAATCACGGATAAAAGAATGGGGCGGCTCTAAACCATCTAAAAAATGTCTGCTTCTATCTTTTAAGATTAATTCACAAGAGCGACGGGACCCGTACGACGTCGTAATTTATAAAGCTGAGGAGGTTTAATGCAAAAATAAATAAATTGATGCTCAAAATATCTATTTTACGCGGACAAAGTAGCGGAAGCTACTATATGATAAATTCAAACTATTTCCCAAGAGCAGAGTGGCGCAGTGGAAGCGTGCTGGGCCCATAACCCAGAGGTCCGTGGATCGAAACCACGCTCTGCTAGAAAACTTTTTACTTTTTAAATTCAAATGTATATTTCGACTTTCAACATTGATTGTAGATATCTATTAGTTATAATGTTAAAGACGAACAATTTTATGTTATAATTTTTTTAATATTCATACCGCATATACGTTAATGAGTTGTGGCATTATTTATTATATATATACCTATTTTATTATCTAAAGTTGTCATGTTATATTCTGAAATAACTTCGTTGTATGTTTAAAGTGACGTGGGTGTTGGGAAAACCGGTATTTTCGGATAATTGAACTACCTATATTCAAACATACATATTTACGTACAGGTAAATGAAAACCATGATTACATTTACGTATATCTCTAATGAAAAATATGAAATTTAAAAAAAAATGCATATATGTAATCTTATAGTAAAACATCAATTAGGTAGGTACAATTAACGCTTAAAAAAATCTTGAATTTTCGTCTGCCGAAGCATGCCTACCCGCTTACGAGCGGCTAGATCACGTACTTTTTTAAGAACAGATATATGATACTGGTCGCTTTCAACCTGTGTTTCAAACCAACGCAAGGCAATATCTAAGCCAGTGAATACTTCAGAAGCACTCACTAAGGCCGTAGTTAAAAATAATTTTCAAACGAGTTTAACTAAAACGTATCGTGTTTTAAACCGTTAAAGTGTTTTATTTAAATATAAATAGGTTTTATTTTTTTAATAGCCCATAAGACCAAGAACAGCTCATAAAATACTTGCGAAAACACATCGCAAAGTAAAGCAGTTGGGCCCGAAGGTTGTATTTTTAAGCAGAGAACGCTTCTAGCCAAATACTGTCCCTCGCCAACCGACTGGAAACCGTTCAGTTTTCTGTGTAAACAGACCGACAAACAAACAACCGCCGTTTGTTTTAGCATGGGATCATGATCATTTATTGCACATGTTGATGCTTGTAATGTTATTGGTGGACTATTTTTAATTATCAGCTATTTAAATAAAACGCATTGACTGATTAATCGGGGAAATATATTTGATGGGCTCATTGGTGTAATGGTAGAAATGTATGGCTAATGATCAATGGCACGTGGGTTCGATCACCGTCATTTTTCAATTTACGATTTTTCTGAAACATGTTGCACTTCGTCTGGAAACCTGGATGTTAAATGCGTGGTAGGAATGATGAAAAAGTCGTGAAGTTTATTCGTCGTTTCAGTCTGTGGATTTCCGAAAATCCAAAGCCAAAATAGATCGCCTGCACATCTTGTTTAGATGCTGGGGTATATTATCACCCACCATCACGTGAACCCCGTGCCATGTGTGTTCTCATCTATCATTAAAAAAAATAGTTATTTACAATTTTCACCCTCCATCTTCAGCCTGCCACTGACCACGACTGCTGCAAAGCATCCGCAACGTCAGGCCGTAGTTATGATAATTCACGTTTTAATCGGTTAAAATGTTTTTAATTAAAATGTGTACTACTCGAAACTAAGGACATTTATTAATGTATCTATTCGTCTGTCAAAGACGTTGTCAATGCGCTAAACGTTGTGAGGTTTGAATACCAGGATAACTTAAATAGACTGATTAATACCAGACTTATTAGTTAGTGTAGTACTTATTAGTGATTGCCTACTTTGTTATAAACAAGAATAATTAGCTAAAATCACTTCTGTCGTATGGATGTATACTTGTAAGTACGGTTCTTACATGCAAAATAATATAAAATTTGACCGTCTTTAAACAGTTAAATCTATTTTTAAAAATGTATAGCTGCAAAGTATTCAAAACGACGACTTTTACTTATAAGTAGATTCGCTAATAGACTTCACGTTTTAAACCGTTAAAATATGCTTTTTTTAAATCGACCATTTCAGACATCACAGTTATTATATCTACTGCGTCCATACCATAGTCTCATCCCTCATACCCTCATTTATGTAGAAGCCAATTTAAAACCACTTGTTATCTAGTTAGCGACGAAAAATACCTAACTACGAACCCTAAATTAGCCTCGGGCTGCCAACTAGCTGTAAGTAATCGATGAGTATCGACAAACGAACCAGCGGACTGTCAAATTCTAGTCTTCAATGTTGCGAAAATGCTTTCTTTACTTACCGAAAGTAAAATTACGCAAATATCGACTTTGTTACTGTGTGTTAAGGGTTATATAATTATTGCGGATGGTAAAATCCCCTACTTGTTGGTTTTATAGGTGCGTAATGGGGTTCTTGTTATGTTAATCGGTGCCCCGAGGTACCGTGGTAGGGGATGTCTTATGCCATAGTTTGAATTTTCGTAAGAGCACTCAGTAAATAGTATTGAAGTACCTCTAGTGACAGTATTATTCGACCAGCGTAGCCCTTAGTGTGTTACCATGGTTACAACGATGACAAAATGGTATCTGAGTAGTTTCCTATAAAATTTGGCTTAGCCGTTTCCGGGCAAGCAATCTTTCAAAGTAGGTAGGCTGTGTAGGATTGTCCTAATATTTCTGAGATTTATATTGGTGTACAAGCTGTGCCAGCGACTTCGTCCGCGAGAATCGTTATTTTGGGCATCCGAGCTCGTTTTTGCAAACCCCTTCATCTTTCTAAACTTAAGCTGTTACCCACGACATTGGTAGCGTCCCTTTCCGTTGTTCTTGCTAGTTTATCTTAAATGCGACATGTAGCGTCGTGGTCTTTTTTTTGATCATTTAAAGAGGAATCATTCTTTCATAAGTTATTTTTGGCATTCAATACTTGGCATAGAACTTATGTTTAAATAGAATACTTTAACGATTTGAATCGCGAAATATAGTTACGGCCCGACGTTTCGAGCAGAAGTCACGTGTTTTATTTAAATAGGATTTATAATTGCAAGTTAGTAAAACATTTCGTATTTTTGTAGTATATTATAGGGCAATTTAGCCGTCAGAATGGGGTGGTACAGTAATGAGATGGAATAATCGAGCAACAGCGGGCGTTCTTCATTAAATGTCATTTACCACTTACTGGTACCAATAACTTTTGAACTTACTCTGTACATGTTTTAACAAGTCTAGCTCAGACTTTATGCCAGTTATTAAAAGTATTATTATAATAAACTTTTTTAAAAGCTTACCTGTATGATGCATAGACGAGATTAACTATTTGCCTCTAAAATAAGAGATCAGTGGGACACAGAAATATGATCGCCCCATGCCCCACACGTGGAAATGGGATCTACCCATATAATACCTATTTTCTTAGCAACAATAATACCTATTTTCTTAGAAACAATGTATTAAATCTACTTAATTTGAATTTTTAATTAGAAAAGTTGAGTATATTCATGAAAAACTCGATTTAATAGGTACAATTTCATATGTGCCATTAGAAAAATACACTTTTGTGCCTAATATATTATTGGTATACCAAGATTCGAACCCACGATCTCTTCCGTTTAAAGTAATGCAAAGCGTT
Source organism: Leptosia nina (assembly GCA_963661955.1). Lineage (NCBI taxonomy): Eukaryota > Metazoa > Arthropoda > Insecta > Lepidoptera > Pieridae > Leptosia > Leptosia nina. The sequence goes on along the minus strand of CAVLEF010000144.1, from coordinate 844,245 downwards.
TCACATTGACCATTAGAACACAGGAGAGAAGGAAACCAGTAGCTCAGTCGGTCACCTGTGACGTCCAATATCTTTAAAATCCTTTTAACTGCTTTAAAAGATTAAGAAGTTAATAAATACACAGACTATAATTAATGATGTAAATAAGATGTATACGTCGCTATGTGCATTGGCAGTTGCATAGAACTAGGGCACTATGCGTCACGTTTCTGTTGGCGGCGCATTCCAAATGCCATTCGTGATGAGATCACGTAATACCTATGTACGATCTAGTATAATGAATAATTGTATGACAGTGTGTCACACAAACTTTGTAAAGTCCAAATTACTTAAAAGAACTGCCGTTGGGACGTAGTTCAATCATAACACATCGCCTTTTAATTCATCCAAATCGTTTTGAAAATGCGGTACTTTAGCTCAATAAAGCAGCATGCTACAAAGTTGGTCGTGGGTTTGCACACCGAGATATATAAATAAACATTGTCTGTAGTTTACGCGAGTAGTACACATTTAAATAAAACACTAATGGTTTGAACCGCGATATATATTAGCTAAACTTGTTTGAAATTTTTTTTTAACTACGGCCCGATGTTTAGGATGCTTTGCAGCAATCCCTGTGACCGTGGCTGTAGTTTAACAAATATATATCTCACGTTATATATCACGTTTTAAACTGTTAAAGTGTTTTATAAAAACAATGTAATAACATCTTGTTATTTGATCTGTATTAGAATTAAGATCAATATTTATTGTCTGTGGGAATGACTGATAAGGCACAACAACCCGAAGACACGCAAACGATACACTCAGCGTACTCACACGCGATACAGCCGTCTCGCTCTCGCCCATCTGCCGTCTCTTTCGTCCGTGACGTCACGGCATAAACACTCATCAATTCGCGCGCCATCTTTGTTTTTTTTTACGCGGTTTTAATTCAAGAGGCTGCGAGTTGCCTGAAAGCCGTTGTGACACTGCGCGAGTCTCGGCTAAATTTTCAATTCAAGTAAGGGTAGTGACGCTACTGAATTTACATATCGTCGTAATAACGCTGATTTAAATTCGGCGGACGTTGTACAATGAATCTTTTGTTTGTAGACTGGTAAATCGCTTTTTAAAATGCACCACTTTGATGGGCAAGTTATGCGCAGGATTGTTATTATGTAAACAATGTTATGTGGTCTTGGCTCAGTGGTTAAATGTTTAACGTTTAATTTTTTTATTTATTTATTCACAGATACATCAACGTCCTCGTGAACGAAAATGCGTTTCGGTTTTATTATGTGGATTCCCGAATATCGAAAGCAAAAGCACGACAACGCATCTTGGTGAAATGTTGAAAGACTGAGGTATTCCACTTTTTTAAATAAAACACTTTAACGGTTTAAAACGCGATATATTAGTTAAACTGATTAGAAAATGATTATTAACTTCCGCCCGACGTTTCGGATGCTTTGCAACAGCCGTGGTCACGGGGAGACGGTTTAACTAATATATCGCGTTTTAAACCGTTAAAGTGATTTATTGAAATGTTCGTTGTTTAAAGTGAACCCCATGGTTGGCTATCCTTGTTTTATCAAAAAAATCTTAGTCTACACTACTGAGCTATGGAGACTGAGATATGATTTTTTATTAGGGAAAAGCAAAAACTAGTTGACAGGATATTATATTCTAATTTTAAATCTCGGAAGCTCAATTACTTAAAGCAACAACACGGAACGCTGAGAATGCCGGTTCGAGTCCTGCCCGTGACGTATACCTATTTTTCAATTGATTATCGATTTTCAATTCGCATAGTCCCATCATGTGAAATAGTAGAAGTAGTAGATAAGATAAAACCTTAAATATATTTTTATCGTATTACACGTCTTATTGGACACTCTACACCTGTTTTAAAACAAAGGCACAGAACACATATGTTTGTCAGGTTATACCTATTGTAGAGGTGATTAAATTCTAAAATTCCACAACGCATAAAAATGTCTCTTGTTAATACTTTTTATTGCTCGATAAAAACTGGTAGCGACGTTAAACAATAATATTTTACTTCCATTTATCTACCGTTTAATTGCTTGTTTTTATAAGATTTATGACTTATTCTTAGAACTAGTATTGTAGAAAACTTTAATATTTTTTACGTGTTATTGCACATGATGGCACTATATAGATTTAAAATCGAAAATATATGCAACTCGGGCAGGACTTGATCAATGTATCAATGAGTTGAAAAAATTCTACGATGAGGTGTGGGACTCGGTAGCTCAATTGGTAGAACAACAGCACGGAACGCTGACGATGCCGGTTCAAGTCCTGTCCGAGTCGGAAAATTTTTCAATTAATTTTAGATTTAAAATATAGTCATGTAGAAGTTTTATTTGCAAAAAAATAATTGTACTTATCAGACTGTTTCAATAAGAATATAGTCATGTATATTCACGAATGCGCTAGTGCCATATGTTTACTGTCAGATTTGACTTTGACGTTAGGTACACCCTCCATTTTCGGTCCCCCGTGACCAGGACTGATGCAAAGCATCGGAAACGTCAGTAGTTAAAATACCCAATATATATCGCGTTTTAAACCGTAAAAGGTGTTCTATTTAAATGAGTCTGTTTCACAGATTGAGTTTTAAATACTGTCTGTAGTTTACGCATTTCAATAAAACACTTTTTGAAATTATTAACTTCGGCCCGACGGTTCGAGCGTGACGTCATTAACAAGTTTAAAAATATATAGCGCGTTTTAAACCGTTAAAGTGTTTTTTTTACATTGATTTGCTTTTTATGTATTACACTTACTTGGGACATTGCTCTCTAACTGTACTCAGCACAGAATACTGATCTACAGTATTCCGTGCATTTAACTCTCGTGTTGTAATTTTCTTAATCTTTACAGATCTTCAATTGATATAATGCCATCATGAACAATAACAATATGTGAAAAATATTAAATTTTTAAAAAAGTTATTGTAAGATTAGTCTTTGTTGCTTTTACTTCATTTCACTACGTGTACATGCAAAAATATAGAGTAAACACATATTTATGAAGATGGATACATAAAAATAAAATCTCTAGAAACAGCTAAGTCAACAGTTGCCAATAGCACGCATTCGAGGAAGTAATGAGAAAGGAATGCCGTAAAATTCCGCAGCCAGTAAATGAAAGGCAGATCAATAGGAGCCGATATAAGGATATCTGCGCACAACATACAAGGATAGTGGAGCGATGTCTGCCCATAATATTCTTTGGGGTGCATCTCATTTGCCGTAAGAACCTGCCTTTGTCAACAGTCGGGGTTGAAAAATCGATACTGGCCACAAACTGCCTCCGATCAGCGCTGCTTGTCTTACTTAATTCTTGCTTCTGTTTGAATTTGAATTTCGAATGTCACTCGAATTAAGTAAATACAAGTCGAACTTAGCTTTCGTTATTTTTATTAATTGAGGCTTACTAACTAGGTACTTCACAAACATGTATTAGCTAATATAGTAAGAATAATTCTTATCTACCTAACTTATATATTATGTAGTACGCGCAGCGTTGACTATAGATATGTATAATAATTATTATTATTTCTTGCCTTTTAACATTATTTTTCAAACAGATTTTGTTAGTACCTAAGCTTAGAATATATTAGTAATTTAAATATATGTAGATATATGTAATGTTAAAAAACGTATAAATCAGCAAGAGTAAGTAGAGAACAAAAAGAGACTTTACGTAGTAAAATATTGAAATACTTGTCTTTTGCAATTATTAATAAAAGTAATAAAAAGAATTTTCGACATTATAGTTCTTAAATAAGCTAATAAAAAGTCTAGAAATTAACTTGTACTGTTGTAATGTCCTAACATATTAATACCATATACAAAAGAAAGTCGTTAGCGACTATTTAAATAAAACACTTTAACGGTTTTAAACGCGATATATTATAGTTAAACTTGTTTCAAATTATTTTTAACTACGCCCCGACGTTTTTTACTTTGGCGAGACAGCGTCAATCTTTAGTCTTTCCGTGACCACGGCTGCTGTGAAGCATGCGAAACGTCGGGCCGTTGTTAAAAATAATTTTCATACAAGTTTAAACCGTTAAAGTGTTTTATTTAAATAGTCGCTAACGACTTTCTTTTGTATATGTAACTAAACCACCCTTACAGAGCAATGGCAATATATTAAAAAAGCTTTTCTTTTTTGAGGCATGTGTTTATTTCATTGATCGATATTACACAAAACCTTTGTGCCCTGTGCAATTAAAATATTTAGGTATTATTACCCCACATTTCACACAGGACCACTAGACCAACCTAGAAATTATCATTAGGTACGCATATCCTGGGAACAAATGACTGGACAAAACCAAAATTAACCAAATTAATCCGCACTCAAAATACTTGCACGTGCTCGTCTCCCACACTTTTTAATCGGACTTGCTCTCGTGCCATAATGTTTATCTTTATTTATTTACGTGTTAGCGAATACATTGCAGTAATGCACCTCTTTGATCCGAATGCAAATGCCCTACGATATGCAAATACGGAACGAAAACAAGGGCGACAGGCTCTCCCGACATTTTTATTTAGAGTAAAATAGATATTCAAATCGCTCCACTTACCAATAATCTGTTAAGTAGGTTTACTGTAAAAATTCTCGTAGCGGTAGTAGTGTGGAGGGAAATACTGAAGCGCTGATTTTCAGTATTTTACTGAGAACTGCCAAATGTGTTTTTTGTTTAAAATTCATTATTTTGCCAGTTTTTTTGCGACTAAGTAGGACAGACGGCTTGAGGTTCAATCAAGTGTGATGGAAGACGATATACGAGTACTTTAGTTATAACAGACAGTACCACTAACATATTTTTGCTTTGGATTCAGAAAACCACAGCCTGAAACCCAAACGCAGAGTTACACTTCACGTTTGTGTTTTGGACGAAATGGTGCATTTGTCTGTCCTATTTATCGTATAAAAACATATGTAATTTGAGTACCTACACGTCGTAGTAGGTCTTTTGTGCTCAAGCCCAACTCGCACTTGGCACATTTTATTTTAAACTCGTATTGTAAAACCAGCGTCAATACTGTCCGCGTCCGATTAAAATCTATTAGTGCGAGGGGAGCCCGCATTAATATTCACATCACGAACGATTCACATAACGTGTAATCTTTTTATCGTCTCGAATCGTCACGCCGCCAATGCAATGGCGAGTGACGTCACTGCGGCCCGGTGTCCTCGTGTTTTGGATTCGATTCCCTGAATGTATCCCTTATTTTCAACGCATGTTACTCTACTGTTCAGGTCTTTTCTCACAAGATGGGCAAACCTTATTAACAGAGGGACCCCGTCACGCTGGCTTAAACTTAGTTGTTTACATTTGTTTCATCCCGTCATATTACAAATGTCAAAATGACAGTGACAAATATCAAGCTTGATGACATATAAGCCTACATATCTTCTTCTTGCGTCATATATAAAAAAATACAAGTATTAACTCTATATTCCGACTTCCGATTTCTTAACGAAATTTATGTTATTTTTTCCAAGTCAAATATTAATGATTATTATTTTAATTGCTACAATTTTGTCTTCTTTTGTCGTTTAGCGCCGTCATAGAAGCAAATCTTTAATTATGAAACTTAGTTGTTGAGTAAATAAGCTTAGGGGTATAGGAGAGGACTTAAAGCAACTTGTTATACATACGATATCGGCACGATAGTTTATTACGACGTCCATTTACACCATACGATTTTAACTTAACGCAATTAGTTATAAAACAGTCTCGCTAATAAAACAGACTTTTAATACTAATATTTCAAAAAAATAGTGTCTTAAGTTAAAGTGATATCCTGGGCATTTGGAGCAAATAGACAATTTCCATTTCACTGATCGATTTTTACTTAGAGGACAACATCGTTACAAAGCTTACAAGCAGCGCTTACTTTTACCGTGGTGGTGTACATGTATCCGGTTTTATTTACAGGCAAATAGTAGATCAGACTTTTGTGCCCTGCCGGACCAAAGCAATCTATTTTTCCCACATTCAACTATTTAGTTACAGAGGCCGATAAAATAAGCAACCCTTAAAATGGACTTACAGCTTAACAGCTCACAGTACACACAGTAAACGACTGTCTGTTTAAATTGAAATAACATAAAAAATCTGACCGTATAATGTAAAAGCCACCAACTTGTCTTCATGAAGGATAACTTAGATCCCAAACTCGATTAGACTTCTCAGTTTGACGCGACTTGTATGTACCGCACAGTACGATACATATACAGTATATTATTTAGTAGTTATGTAATATTATTAGGCTTGATGTGCATAATATAAAAGTAAAGTAATGGTGACTGATTGCCGAGACACAAAACTATGTCTATACTAATGATACATCTAATCTCGTTTTTAAACTATGTTATAATGTTTATCTATTTCATCAAATAAAATTGCTAAAGATATTAAAATTATTATATTAGCTGGATTATACATTGTATTTACTTAAAAAATTCAATTAATTTTTTTAATTGTCAGGTATCTCATCACGTTAACTCGTATATGAGACAAGATACGTTTATGTGTCATTTCTACTTTGTGTTTCCCGGGGTATGAATCTAGGACTTTCCAGTTATTTTACCATTGAGCCACAAAGCCGATGGTCTACTTCGTCTGTAACAAATGTTTATTACGTATTATTAGTTTACGCCATAAGTAAACATTTTAACAGTTTAAAACACGGAAGATATTAGTTAGCTTATTTTTTATTTTTTTACTTAACCTTTTCGGATGCTTTACAGTAGGCGCGGTCACGGGGGATTTAATAGGCGATTTTCTCACGGTTCGAAGTTCTGTGAAACTATTCTGAGGAAAACGTTTAAGAGAAAAGATTTAAGGGGGAGTGGCCCGCGTCACTGGTCACCGGTCAGTGGTCAGCTAATATAGATTGATAAGACGCCCTCCTAATCGTCTGATAACACAGCTTACAAGCTTCTTCGGGCTTAGGGGACAGTTGCCATTTGACACTGTTGTAGTATATATGTATATATATTTCTTTATTTATGTGTTAGCGTACCTGGTAATTGACGCTGATTAGTAGCTGAATAAAAGGCATATAAGGCAGTTGGTTGCACAACGCAACTTCTATTGAACTTGATTTAAAAGTTAGCTTAAATTTATACAAATATAATACTTTTTTCGTCAATATTTTGATAAGTGTCATTTTTAAATTACGTCTTACTCGTAAGTATATCTCGTATATATAAGTACTCTATGTCGCACGTTAGAGAAAAAGAATATAATTTTATTTGTATAGATAGATTATTTAAATCATTTATAGCATAAGCGTTTGTTTGAACGCGCTAATCTCAGGAACTACTGATTCGAAATGTAAAATATTTATTATTGCATCGTCTAGACCATTTATCAAAGGCTAAATCATGAGACTGCAACCTATGCGAGGTTGAATAAATAAAGGAAAATATTTAATTGCTTTACAAGCTGAGGAAGTTGGTCTTCTATTTCGCGCGGACGAAGTTGCGGACACAGCTAGTTTCAAATAAGAAACAAAATCCTAATAATTCATTAACGAAAGTTTCATAAACAAAAATATGCCTTTGATATTAAAGTCATATAAGTTAATGCGAGTATAAGAAAGCTATGAGTCCAATAGCTCGGTGATTGGCTCAACAAGTGTTAGGAGTGTTTCCTGTAATGTGTCTTTACTGGTTTCGCTGACCGAGCGTTGCTACAGTCTATGGAGAGGCATTTTTTAATCAATAATTTTTCTGACGTGCTCAAAAATTACGCAACCTTAAACAGTAATAATTTATATTATCCATACATTTATTGAGATTCACAATATTTAAAGTCTTGACGCTTTTTGAATACTTATAAATTGTTTTTAGCAATTACATTGAAAAACTGCTGTGTGTTGCGAAAAATCATTCTGAAAATTTTAATCACCTAAAAATACGAGCTTATAATCTTAATATATTAAGTTCTCATGATACTTTATATATCTACTGACTACTCCCTCCTCCTAAAACATTTCGTTTTTTTTTTACAAATTTTATCTGTTCCATCTTTGATATTATGCTCTCCTATTCCATTTTCTATAAGTATCCATTTTAACTATATATACATATTTAGGGAGTAGATGGATGCTTTTTGTAATTTACATTGCACAACATAAAAGGTTGCTACTCACTTCCATCACAGTTCAGACGACAACGTCCTTTGTGACGATTATAAAGATTGTTTAGTGTCTGTATTTGCATTATTAAATTTGAACGGCTTAAAACGCGAAATATATTGTGGACCTAATACCAGATAACTACGATTAAACGTTTCAATATATAATATAATTTAGTACAAATTAAATAAAATATTTTTAACGGTTAAAAGCGCGAAATGTATTTACGATTTTACTATGAGAAAATTAAGACTTATTACACTCGGTCAGTTGTAATATAGTTTGCATTGTAAACTGTAAAAACATCTTTTATTAAACTTATTCAAAGAGCCAACTCCACAGTACGTTGACTGTGAAAAACTGAGTGTTAGAAGCAGATCGTAATCTATGCCCCATCGCCCCGAAATCGTTTAATGCAGTTTAACTGACCTTCCACGCCACATTGTCAACGAGGGATCCGCCTCGCTTCTTTTATTTGTTCTGATGAACCCAAGAGATAGCTAAGACGGTGTGAGGTCAGATAGGGCGACACCAATCTTAGCTAGTACCCCTCAAATGACATCTATTTTAAGAATTGTTCTCGATAGTTTGTTCTAGTTAGCTGTTGAATATTAGTAGGTTATGACAGAAGTTTAAACAGACAAAATAAGTCGACAGCATATTGTGTTAATGTTTTATAGCTGGGGTATTTCACTCCTAAGTTAGTGAGCCCTATGCTTATCTGTCCTGCTCTATCATTAAAATATATATGTATATATATATATATATATGCAATTTTTAATTTATGAGGTTGTATTGCGATTTTCGAAGGTTCGATTTGCGGGCGATAAACAATCTTATTTTTATTTAATGATGGCAAATGAGTGCAATGACATATGAAAATACAAAATCTCTAATATCTAATAATCTCTGTAAATTCGTGTTTAATGATTAAAACACGAGAGATTCGATGATGATGAACGAGACACGGTAGCTCGATTGGTTAAAGCAGCAGCAAGGATCACTGTGGATGCTGGTTTAAGTCCCGCTCGTGCCATTAATATTTCGATCTATTTAGGTTTTCAATTTACAATACTTATCTATACATAAATTTATAAAGCTGAGAGTGTGTTTGTTTGTTTGAACGCGCTAATCTCAGGAACCACTGATTCCAATTGTAAAATTATTTTTGTGTTGGTTAGAGCAATAATGGAGGCGAAGAGCAAAAACAGTTTTAATGTATAAAGATGAAGAGGCTTGCAAAAACAAATTTGGATGCCCAAAATAACTATACCTACTACGCGAAGTCGCTGACACAGCTAGTCACTAATATTTCAATTAAGCCCTATTTGGTGTCATAAAGGTCTCACTGTCTTATCACAAACCTTTAAAATTACTGACAAACGACATTAGTCAGAAATTATGTGGAGTTCACGCAATGCACCCAAATTGGCAGCAATTATGTTATGGACAATGTAAATTAATTTTTAATTTCACGGTCCGTGCTGTCCTTATAATGTTAGCTCTTCCGCGTTTGGTTTTCGGTAACTGTATGTAATTATTGGGCAAAGGTATTGAACAAGCTATGGTCAACATTACTGCGTATATAAATTGTCTGGTATTTTCGGTTGACGACCTATTTCTCTTACCGAAACGCGATTAAACTTCACGGCTTTTTCACCTGAGGTGGTGGTTCGCGAGTTAGACGAAATTTCAATATTCCGCAAATTTAAATTCAGATTTCCAGATGACGTCCAACATGTTCCAGAAAATTAATAAATTGATTGTGAAAATGTTGGATCCGTCGGAGATCGAATCTGCGGCCATGAGACGACCGAGAGTGTTTGATGTTTCTGACTTTATGTATTTACTCTCTTTGTTGTAATTAATCACGTTTTAATCCATACGAACTGCTTAAACTCTTTAAGACTAAATATTAACGTAGCGTTCCGTTGTTCGGCTAAAACACGGGACGTGGGTTTGAATCCCGTGATATCGAAATTTCAGTCTACATTTATCATGCTACATATCCTTACTAATTTAATAGCATGGTTTTTCTCTATCAGCGTTCTACTTGCCGCCTATTCGTATTTCAGTGAATGTCGCACTGCAGGACATTAAAAGAACAATCGCGAAGTGCCGACAACAGAAAGGTGCACCTTTGTTCTTCGAGTTTTGTCGCGAGGCTCGTGGTGTTGAATATAATATGTTTTATTATACGCGATTACGACTTCACGGTTTAGCGGCAGTGTGTGGCTGATAGCGTTTTTGTTCGGCGACTCTTTATCTGTACTGTACCGATAACCGCTGCAATGACTCACGAAAAATATATAGGATTCGTTTGGCTAAACATTATAAAAAGAGGCATTCATTGCACATTTAAATAAAACATTTTTACGGTTTAAAACGCGAAATTCTGTCCATGGCTTCTGCATTTAAAACGTTTAAAACGTTTAAAACGTTACGCCGTAAAATAAATTGTAAATAAGTTTAATTAATACTTAAACTGTCAAAAGTATTTCGTTTAATTGCCTGCTGTTACTCAAAGAAAGCAATTTTAACGGTTTAAAATACGAAATTCATTACTTATTTTAATAATTGTAGAATTATTGTATAAAGAAATAATTAATTATGTGAAATACTGCGTTTGCGGCATGAGTGTAAAACTATTGCTTAAGTAAAACGAAAAAGGAAAACGATTTTAAACGGAAAGAAAATATAATTAACTAATGAAATACCGATTTCCAACATTTTTAAATCAATTTATAATTTTTCTTTGTCTGGAAATGTCAATATTCAATTAATAGTACGATTATCGGACTTTCATCCAAGTCCAAGTGAAAAAGTGGTCAAGTTTAATCGCGTTTCGGTGTCAGTCTGTTGCCTGACATACAAATAACAAATAATGTTACTGGCCCCAAATGGGACCAACAGTACGATTAATTTAGCGGTTAACAAAAGCGTGAAATAATTTAAAATCGTTATGATTACATGCAGTTTTCGATTGTCGAGATTAGTCGACATCAATCATTGTTGCCGGCAAGCGGAGCGCGGCGCAAATCATAGTCCTGCCGCCTCAATGTGACACCCACATCCCGCTGCTTTTCACCTCGGACACAGATTATTAAGCAGATACCACACAATCGCAGTATATAACATACCGTACAAAAAGTAAAATGTTTCTCCTGTTGGCTATGATACAAACTCATTTCCGTGTCCGTTTTACTGGTATGAGTTGTGTAAGATACTGTTAGGATTATTATTATTTTTTATTTTATTTTCCAAATCTTTATTATTATATTGAGTAAAAAGTCTTGTATTTTTTGTGTAGCTTATATTAATAAAAAAAAATTAATTCTTTGTATTTTCTTTGTCTATATTGTTGCTACATGAAGTTCCTACATTGCACAGTTTACCTAGAAATTATCTGGCATAACTTTAGGTTATAGTAGCCAAAATACAACAAAAATAGCATTTTTTGTGCAAAGTAAGTTCTGCTACTTAAAATAGATTTTTAAAAAGTTTTAAATAAAAGTAAACAATTAAGTAATGCGAGCAGTAACAGTTTCGTGGTCCTATACTCTATGGCTGCGCCGGCGCAGGTCTGTAGTGGGAGACGCGACGACAATGCACAGGAAGTGTCGACTAAATCGAATTATACACTCACACACCGAAACAACTAATTTTGACACGTCACTATTGTTTTCAGTTGTGGATTGATTTAGGTATATTTTTTTAAATACAAAATGAGATACTTCTAATATACAGAAACTCAAACTACACATTGTGTTGACTGTATACTGATGTAGTTCAGTATTTTTGTTTATATTAGATCTATTTGCGTGTGTGAACTTTGTAATGTAGAGAAGTTAAACTTTTGGATATAAACACGCCGATGAAGCTCAAAATATCTGCGATCGATGTTTTAAAACTCTTAAAAAATGTCTCCTTACCGTAAGGCTTAATCATTGCGTTAAGCGAGAAGTCCTGTTTTCGAATCCTGGGAAACAAGAAACTTTTAAAACAAAACAAGGGTTTAAAACGCGATATATTATTTACTAGCCTTTACAAACAGTTTTATTTTGTATATATAATTCTATGATCCATCTTCTTAGTTAGTTTGTGCAGTAAATACTTTATTATTATTATTAATAATAAACTATAAACAGTTTTTAAACAAGAAACTGTGTAGTGAAACTCTGGTGAACTACTCTGGTCTGAAAAAAAGCGAAAATTCACTTTAAAAACAAACACACACAGCCACAGAAATTTCAAACAATTTGATGTTTGACTAGAGACAGGCTATAGAGTCGTCCTCAAGTACAGTATTTACGAAGTGCTCCTTTTATCGAGCGATTAACAGGTCCACTCCCAACAATAGTATATTGTCATATCCCAGTTCACGAGCCATATATTTCACCCACATGTTGAGGCGATTGCAAAAGCGTTCTCGGAAGACAGCGGGCGCGCCTTATCGCGGCTGTAAATCAATATATGATTACAAATTTAATGCTACTGTTGGACTATAAATCAGGTATTTTAAATTACGAGCCGCGAGCAATAGCTGGGCCCCCTAGTGGCGCGATGTGTCGACAGATGTCGCGTAGGTTGGCTACTTCTGAGGCAGTCAATCTATACTAATATAGCTGAAGAGATCGTTTGAACGCGCTAATCCCAGGAACTACTGGTTCTAATTAAACAATTATAGGATCGAAGAAACAGCGTGACATTTGAAAATAACTGGATAAAATTATAAATAATAGGTACCCAAAAAATATGTACGAAAAAAATAATTGAAAGCATTAAAAAAATGCGACAATATAAGTATAACTATAGCACCGTTTAAATAAAACACTTTAACGGTTTAAAACGCGATATATTGTTAACTTATTTGAAAATGAATAATTAATCTTGCAAAATATTTTAATGTGTAACTACTCGCGTAAACTTTAGACAGTATATAGCACCGTTTTTCAGCAACAAACCATGGAGTGGAACAACATTAAGACCAAAACGGCGTTTTTACGTTAGAAAAGGACAGATAAACATGCAGTTAATTGGACAAAAGGTAAAATTCCCCAGACCGATCTAAAATCTTTACTAGATGCGCATCCTGCGGAAATCCGCATCGTCCATACGAAAATCCAGAGATGAAAGTCCATATCTGTAGATAGAATTTCAACATTCCTACCACCCATTTATTCAAACAAAGTCCAACATGTTACAAAAAAAATATACTTTAATTAAAATTTATAAACATATTGGATCTGGCGGGATTTGAACCACGACCCATAGATTGTAAGCCATACGTCGCTATTAATTACAGCAACCAGCTCGTCAAAATGGTATTATTGAAAGGATAGGTAAATATCTTAGGGACCCACAAGCCTAGAGGCACCGAGAGTGGGTGGTCCATAAATATGATGGTGAAATTTTCCTGCAGACTTTATGAGTATAGACGACAACTCAATGACATGCACTGCTGCGGGGAGTTTGTGTTTTTTTTATATTTTTATACAGAACAGAACTAATTTAGCAAGATGTCCGATGTTGGTAAATAAAAATGTATTAACGAGTGGGGACATGGGATGCTCCCTATTTAATACTTATATAACGTATTGTCTCTATTTTACAAGATTAGTAAACATTTAAATAAAACACTGTTACGGTTTAAAACGCGATATATATTAGTTAAACTTATTTGAAAAACTCTTTTAACTACGGCTTGACGTTTCGGATGCTTTGCAGCAGTCGTGGTCACGGGGCAACTAAAGATGGAGGGATGTCTCTAATGTCAAAGTAAAAACTTCTACGCTATCGCCATCTGTTCCGTCTTAGTCGGAATTAATGCTTAATATATCTTGAATATCTAATGGCAAATTGACAGTACTCTTTTAAGATGTTATAGTTAGTGCCACCTACTGTCAAGTGAAGCTCTTGTCATAAAAATTTACCTAAAAACTCGTGTTATATGTTTTCCCTTTACGACTCACTTTTTAAAAATATTCCCCAAATTCTGAAAACCATTATTTATGATAAATCCGTGACGTGGTTTTAATTCGGCGTGCTTTTCCAAAAGAAAGCGAGTGAATTATTTGGGATAATCGCCGGCAATTTCGCCACCGAGCCACCAAACAAAGGTTAAGTTATTATTAATAAGTGATTTATTGTCCGCGGCGAAACGGTTTTCCTCTTATTGCAAACTTATCCGAGTTATTGATGAGATTAATTGTATTTTAAACTTTCAAGGTTCTCTTTTCAGTAGTGGTCAAAAATATATATCTTCGTATGTTTTTCATCAGAAAAAAGCAGACACATAGATCAGGTATCGGTAGGTAAAATACTAATATATTTTGTTTTTTAGTATTCACAAACTTAGAATGGAATGCAGACTTACCACTTCGCAGCTTTTTCGTCTGTGGACGGTGCCTCATGAACCATCTCTTCCACACGACCTGAGAAACCAGATTTTAAACTTTAAATATATATTAAAGATTATAATTGCCAAAGAGGCAAAATTAAATAAAAATATATTGAAATAAAACACTCTAACAGTTTAAAATGCGATATATTTTAGTTGATTGAAAATTATTTTTAACTACGGTCCGACGTGCTTTGCAGCAGTCTCCCCGTGACCGAAAGTAGTAGTGTAGTGAAGTAAAGTGTTTATTTAAATGTGTACTACTCGCGTAAACCACAGACTGTATAAAAATGAATGTCACTTTTAGGCTTTATATTATATTCACTATTATCATTATTATGTAATATTTAAAGAAATATCTGTACTTTTTACCTCCTTTGTTTCATATGATATTTTTGACGGGCACATCGGTGTAATAATAATAATATATGCCTAATAATCAACGGGTCGTGGGTTAGAACCATGCCGGGTGCATTTAATCAATTTATAATTATTCCGAAACGGATGTTAAATGGTAGGAATATTGAAATTCCGTTCGGGTCACAGATGGAAAAGCTGTGAAGTATAATCGCGTTTAGGTTTCAGTCTGTGTATTTTCCGATATCAAAACCTAAAATAGGTCGATAGCGTATCTTGTTTAGATGTTATATGGCTGGGGGGTTTCACCTATTATCAAGCGAACCCCATGCTCTATCCTGTATCATTAAAAAAATGGATAGACTTTCCTGTATTCCTAGATATTACATTTTACGTGTCACCAAATAAAATGCACTTCCGAGGCTTCTTCAAATAAAATGTGATAGCGCAAATATCGTGAGAAAGTACATTAGTACATACCATTCACCCACTAATGACGTGGCGAAATCGAACTCTTTCCGAAATTAAACGAGGTAAAAAAGCGGACAAACGATCGATCACCACCACAAACAAAACACAGAAAGAATCACGTGAAATGCTGAACAAATTAAAAGCGCAGCATGAGGTGTTCCCGCCACGAGCTCGGCCCAGGGCAAATATTAAAGCTGTCAGGTTTTTGTAATTTGAAGGCTCGTTTTCGAGTTATAAGTTATGTTATTGAATGTTTTGTGGTTCCCGCCGCGTGCTTAGGGCTGTCAAACGTCAAGTAATGGCGGTGACCATCGCTAATAGAACAGTCGATTCAAACATAGATAAAACAATAACCACAGATAAAAACATTTAGGACACTACCTGTATTCCTGCTGATTTTTCCTCAACAATACTATTAACTATATTGATTATTTTCTATTTATTCTTTAAAAATGAAATCGTGCAATATTTAAATTGTTTCAAGTATTTTTTTAACTAACAATCATACAATTTTCGTTGTTCGTACAAGTAGTACACATTTAAATAAAACAAACGTGCAAACGTCGGTCCAAAGTTAAAATCTGACCAAATTAGTTTAACTAATATATAGCGTTTTATACCGTTAAACTGTTTTATTTAAATGTGTACTACTCGTGTAAACTATAGACAGTATAAATTTTTTTCGATCAAAAATATTCTTCTTTTAAATTCTGCAGTACGCTCACTTAATGTATAAAAAGCACTGTTATAGGTTTACATAAATTTATAACAAAGACGCTTTACAATTGCTCAACTATATAACACAGTGGCTGCATAATGCTTACATTTATATTAGGTACTAAAAAAACAAAACTAACAAAAAATAATATCACAAACTTAAAGATTGTTTTTTCAAGTTTTTGACATTGTTTCTTGATCATGTCCTATTGTTAATTTTGTACAGTCGTCAACCCTAAAACTGCTCTAACGATCTGTAAGTAAATATGGGAAACTAACGCTTATTTCGATAATTGAAATGGTATTGATGCAATCAGTGTCTCGTGTGTCGCTCCGGCCATGTTGTAAATAGCTCCTTGGTGAGAAATCGATATTTTATTGCCGTGTTTATCCAACAAATTGACTTTGGGCAATAAAACGTTTTCTGAATTATCTGTCACCTCTAACGCGAGCTTATCTGTGCTCGGTCAAAGGTTTAACTGTCTTTAATTTCGAATAAACTAATGATTAAATGACGTGTCGTCAATTCGTTTCCCATCGGTCGATGGTTTTAGTAAGTTTCACATATTTGAACTTTTATAATTTTGAAAATTATTCGTCAGTCACTAAGTTAGCATCGATGAAGTGAAATAAACTAGTTTAATTTAAAAATCGAAAATAAATTGAAACCAATTGAGTTGGTAGAGGAACAGCACGGAACGCTGACGATGCCGGTTCAAGTCCTGCCCGAGTCGAAAATTTTTCCAATTTATTTTCGATTTTTAAATTATATTGTGCCTCCATGTGCAATAACATGTGAAAAATATTAATGTTTTCAAACATAAACTAGTTTTTTTGTATTAAATATTAATACCTTATTACATCAACGTGTACGTAAGCATATATAAATCAAGAGAAATTTTAATTATTAGAATTTCAGTAAATAAACATGACGCAAGCGCAGTTCAACTTGGCATCCTATTAGTAACACCATATTGAAGTTTTCGATACCAGATCTAAGGTTTGTTATTTTACCACCTGCCCTTAAAGAAACGATCAAAGTGAAGAGTCTAATGGCTAACGCGCCTGACCCTGCCAAATTGATTGCAATTATGGAAGGCAATTTGGAGATCGCTCCGAGAGATGCGCCCTTAATGGTCGCGTCAGGTGAGTCGCCTCTCGAGGCAATGATACGGCCGTTCGTTACAATGGTAATAAAAAAGCGCTAGTCATGCACTAAATGCCTCCACAATGCGAGGCGTCGGCCAAAAGAAACAAACAAAAGTGATAAAACAGCAGAATCACGCACCCACAAAATTATTTTCGCCTCGTAACACGTGTCAAGATTCAATTCTGGCAACGTCGGAATTAACAGTGGGCGTAAACAGATTATTGATATTTTCGTTAATAAAAAAGTAATCGATGATCGGATAGTAAAAAAGGCCATTGTTAACAGTTTAGAGATGCCTCGTGACGGACGCGAGATGAAGCGGGCGAACACGACTGCGATTGACTCGCGAGCGGTTCCGCATTGTAAATCTATAAATGACCTGGCTTGAAATGCGAAATATATTAGTTAAACTTATTTAAAAAATATTTTAACTACGGCCCGACGTTTTAGATGATTTGCAGCAGCAGTGGTCACGGGGAGACTAAAGATAGAAGGTCTGATGTCAAAGAAAAAAATTGCTACGCTAGCGCCATCTTTTCCGTTGTAGTCAGTGTTTGGAGAAACTGGCCGGGTCCTTGCAGAAATGACTATAAGTGTTCTTGCGTTTGCCAAAATGCTGTTTTTTGAAATCTAGAGTTCTTTATCCTCCCTATTTATGAAACTATGTTTTTTTTTCAAATTTAAGTATCTGTGTTTTTCTTATATTTTTAATGTAGCAACAAACTATAATGAACCTTTTTGCTGTCAACGTTTCACATGGCAACACAGATAAAAAAGATATTTATAACATATTTGCTCGTAAAGTAGTTATAATTACACCAATTTCAATATCGTAATATATCTCGTTACGTACTTGTGCGATAATGTAATGTAAAAGGCACGTGTTTTTTTTTTTAATAAAGTTTTAAGATACTCCGTCTAAAAAAGAACGATACTTTTAAAAATCTTAGCAAGGAGGTTTTATGTCAAGAAAGTGGTCAATATTTTATGAATAAAATTAAAATAAATTGGGAAATGAAATATAACAAATAAACATTGAATTCTTTAATTTAATTAAATTTGACAATAAATTACAACCATTTATCTATAACAAAAACTCAAAAATATTAATTTACTTTATTAGTAATACTGGCTGTTTTTTATACCTTTGCCTGAAAAAAAAACGTTGATGCGCGCGCATCGCTTATTTGTGGTCAAGTAAAAAATATAATTCCGCGCGCTTTTTCTTTTCGCTGTATTGTTTTTATTTGAAAATATCGTAATTTCCTCGTAAATATGTTATAAAACGTCGTATGACATACGTGCGCTTTGAAAATTACAGCCTTTGCTTTCTTATATATGGCCTCGGCTGTACTTTTCAACTTATATCATAATGTACTATTATAGCACGGTGACAGACGGTTTCACCTTTATAATACGGAACCCTAAAACGCGATCATCAATCAGAGGTGATTTTATTGACTCGAAAATGATGCACAATCGAGATGGTCTCGATTCTACGAAGGTCGCGCAATTTTTCACGTGCTAAGAGGATCCTTTTGGGTCATTCAAGAAATAGATTTGGTCATTTTTAACATGTATTGCTTGCCTAAAAAACGAATGTCCACAAACTATTGATTTAAAAACGTACTAAATATGCACTGTTTTAAATTCCAAAATAACTGCATAATTATGTTAATTTTTGTCATTCTTAGACAATAGTTTAACAAACATACAACATTATTACTTACTAAGCATTAGTTAGTTATGGGCGGGACTTGAGCCGGCGTCTACAAATATACGTGCTGTTGCTCTGCCCGTTTCATAAAAAAAATCGATCTAAAATTATAAAGTTTTCAAAATTAGTTTTTAACCCTAAATTAATATAAGCCGTCTTTCAAGTAGTTAACAAAGAAACAAATTTATTTTTCTTATATTAAAATATATGTTTGTTATGCTCAATAAACTGACTTGAATATTTTAAAGCCATTTAAAATGTTCAATAGAGCTGTAATAACCCAATATAATATTGAATTGCAACATTTCTAGCCACAAATGTGCCCTTCTGTTAATAATGCTATAATCATGGGTTTGACACCCCGTCGTGGTACACACAAACGATATAGTCATATCTAACTTTCATTCGCTGTACATTGCTTGTTTTTTCAATAGTTTATATAGTCAAAGTCATGTGCGGCGAGCAGTATATATAAACTATGCGATATTACTTCTTGTGTTGGAGCAAGGAAGTGTATGGATCTAGTTGAAAGTCGACGAAGCTAATACCAAGGATTGTGTGGGGAGCACAGTATAATTATAGCAAATGTCCCGTATTTGTGCTGACAATGGTAGCTTACTGTTTTATTTCGCTTTTACGTTCCTCACTAGGAAAGAAGCTGATCTTATGTAGCCTTTAGATTTAATTTATTTACACATACTCTATTACAAGTCCATTATGCTCCATCTTTGCTAGCATTATAAAGCTAAAAAGTTTGTTTGTGTGTTAACGCGCTCAAGGAACACTGGTTCTAATTAAAAAAATGTGAAAAATTGACAGTGGAAAATTTGGAAAAATCGATATAAAAGAATAATTGTTGTATAAATGATATTTAAAAATGTTCACAGAATATGATTAACTTGCAAGAATGACGGTCAGGACGACTCGTGGGTAACAGCTAGTTAGTTAATAATTATAACTTCAGCCTTGCAGTTTGATATTAAGGAAATATTACTATGTAAATCTATCAGATTTTGCATGTTGAAAAAATTCGACGATGTCGCGTAAGACATGGTAGCTCAACAATTGGTTAGACACTACTCTGTAATTTTTTTAAATCTCAAAACGATTCTTAATTTACAACTACATATATAACTGTTAATAGCAGGTCTACCTATACATATAATACATTGCGCTTGCGCAGTTAATCTCGGCATCAACGTGACAACGCTCATTGAGTATTTTTTCACCAGACAGGATCAGCCTACGTGCAAGAGACAAAGGCATGCATTACCATAGCGAGGGTTGGGGTGGGTGTGGCCGAATTAATCACAGGACTGCGCATGCGACGGTTCAACTGGTGATATATCCCTTTTGTAATGACAGCCTCGATCACAACATTCTTAGTTCGGTATAATTATATGAGACAAATGTTAGAGGAACAAAGCTTTATTGACTTAAAACGAATACATTGATAAAAACCTAGTCTAAGGATGAGCTTTAGAATGTTTTTTTTTAGAGAGGAGGAATGACAAGCATCATTTACTTGATGGTAGCTGAAATATCCCAGCGATTAAACACCGAAAAAAGATGCGCGGTCGACCTATTTTGGCTTTGGAAATTCGGAGTAAAATCCCGTCGCCACCTGTGGGGCATGGGGCGAACATATTTCTATATCCGTTTAACTGATCACTTTTTATCTACATGTAAGTTGAGCAGAGTTCCATGCCTGGCCGACCAAAATCAATTATTGTTTCCTCGGGATTCTATCCCAGGACCACCGGTGCTGTAATGCTAGGCAACTAGAAAATAGAAGTACAATAATCTTATTAATAAAATACATTTGATGGAAATATATGAGTGAACTTATTTAAATTTTACTTTTCTACATGGAATTAGTAAAAATGTTTTTTTTTTCAAGAGATCCTTAATTTTAAACTGAATGATCTCTAACATAAAAACGCATGTCTAATTAAACATGAATGAACATGTCTTCATTCAAATTAGATTTACGATCGACATGAATGAATAGTCGTTGAATGAAACAAGAAATGCTATTATTGTGTCTTAGATCGTGTAGTATATGTATACAATTTTATCCTTTTGTATTAATATCAAACATAATTAACACAGTTTGTCTGTACATTTAATAAAATCCAAAGCTTTATAAGTGACAAAATTAGTGTTTTTTTTTTATTACAATTGAATGCTAGGGAAAACCATTAATTTTATACATTGGGACATTAACATTTCGTTAAATTGAAAACCCAACTAAAAATATATATCTGTGTATTATGAAGCATGCGCTGTGGACGAACAAATGTTTTAAATATCAAAAATTAATACAATATCTATACTTATATTATAAAGCTGAAAAGTTTGTTTGTTTGAACGCGCTAATCTCAGGAACTACTGGTTCGATTTAAGTAATATTTTTGTCTGGTCACAGCATTTATCGAGAAAGTCTTTAGGCTATAAAGCACCACGCTGCCATCAATACAGATAAGTAAACTTATTCATCTTGGAAGCATCAAATGATACCAAAAATAAATAATTAGCTTACTTAATTTATACTAACATATAAACTAAATTACATACAGTCAAAGTCGCGAGTGAAAGCTAGTTTATAAGAACTAAAGTTAAGAACTCCTGATTGATATAAGAAATCAATTGCTATTGTTGAGAGGATAAAAGTTAGATGGACCAGGAAATGATAAGTCATAGAGGGTACTGAAGATGTTTGATAAGGCGGACAATAGATTCAAAGATGTTGATACCAAAACATGTTTTTTGTTATGAATTTCAATTTTTATGTTTGAGCTTAACTGCTTTCTGTTAAGTTCATATTTTGTTTATATAATAAGCATATATCTAGAATTTACAGTCGACTTCTAAAACGTATGGTTTTAAGTAGGTAGTAGAAAAAGTTTGATTATAGATAAGATTTCTAATTCGTGAAATGTCTAAAGCCGAAAGAGGCGGACAGATGCGCATCTTGCTTAGTTGTTATATCTCGTGAGCATTTCACCTACTATCTAACGAACCGCATGTTTCCAATCTATCTTTAAAAAATAATAAATGATTAGATTCTGAAGTTTTTTGTCATAATAATTTAATATATAATATATATAAAATGTGTAACAGTTGATCTGTATCCGAAGGGCTTTGTTTACGAAAAATTAGCGTGCGGACAATACATCGACTTGTGAGGGCTTGCTTTTTATATTTTGCGCCCTTGCAACGTGGATGTACGATATTGCAGGATAAGCTAAGTAAGTACAAATTTGATTTATAATGGACAACTGTGCTCTTTATAAGAAAGGCCGAAAGCAAATTCGTTATGTCTTCTGCGCAAAATAATCAATTATCAGTATTCGAATCCAGGACATGGCACTAACAAATTGATATAAAGAGACTTCAACTTTTTATTTTATTTATATCCGCTATACATAGATGAAATTTTGTTTCGTGGGGGTTGGGGGGGGGTCGGGGTCCCTTTTTTCGCGGTGGAACTATTTTTATGTTTTCCCAGTTTTCAAACCTAGTATTGGCGCTTAATTTCTCTGTTTTGAAGGGGTTAATAATTAAGCATATTATATGTAAATCTTAAATTAATACGTCTTGTTTTAAATTTTAAATTTTTTCCTCCCCAAAATTTTTTCTTCTAAAAATAATATAGTGCGAAATTTCCTGGGTTCGAATTCCGGGGAAAAAAATGTGGGTAAAATACTCTGGTCTGTGGACATATTACAATAATTACTTGATAAGTTAAAATATTTTGCGTTTTAAGCCAACAAATTGGAAATTAGAAGCAGACATAGAAACGACATTGTAAAATATTGGATAATCAAATGACGTATATTTGATTAAGAACACTTATTCAATGAGTTCTTGTATGAAGAATTAAAAAGCCCTTCAAATTCAGTTTCATATGCGGTTGTAATACGTTTTGTGAGGTCGCGGGGCGTGGCGCTGTCGTCGCGTCTCGAACAAAGACGTTTAATTGTCGGTTATCCGACGATAAATCCACGGAACCACTCATTAAAGAACTTATCGAATCATTGTTAATTGAAATTTAAACTTTTATTTCGATATTAGTATGCTCTGATCGCTGACGTAGCTCAATTCCTGAAGGCAGGCTGAAGTGGCAGGCACATATAAACATTTGTCTGTAAAAAAATAATTTGTGTTAATTTGGAAATGTCTGGAAAATTATGTAAATATTACTAGTCTTTTCGTATTTCGATAATTTTTTGTATTTTTCTGTATATTTATTATCATATCATATCAATGTAAAGAGGCATTTTTTAATTACATATTATTTTAATAGGCGTCTTAACTAGTCTGGTAGACTGTGTTCTCAAGTCCATTAGTAGTTTCTACAGCTGGGAAAAGCCACAGTGTTCATAAACCATAAACATAATTGGAGATTTCTTTCAAAGTTAAACTTCTAGACAGCATTAATTTGTGTGCGATATTTTCATTGTGAATCCTGGAATTAAAATGTATAGATCGAATGAAGCATATTAAATGTTAACAAAGTATATACTGTATTACTCACATCACCCGACTCTTTACAACTATTCATCTTTCACGAACAAAACAATTTAATGGTTTAAAATGTGATATATATTAGCTCGTTTTAAAGATTAACCTACCTACAACCTACGTTTCCAATGCTTTACCACATCCGTGGTCGCAACTAATCGAATATGTATCAGTTTTAAAATAGTTAAAAAAATTAATCAAATACTTAAACGGTTTGAAACGCGATATATATTAGTTAAACTTGTTTGGAAGGGAGACAATCTCCTCGTGATTATAGTTGCTGCAAAGCATTCGAAAATCGGGCCGTAGTTAAAATAATTTTTAAACAAGTTTAACTAATGTAAAACGCGTTTTAAACCGTTAAAGTGTTTATTTAAATGTGTATTACTAGCGTCAACTACAGACAGTACCATTAAGATTGTTTCATTTAATCTCACCTAAGCTACAAGCAATCAAAACCAAGTTACCGAATAAACCCGAATATTCGAATAAGTTTCCGTAAACAAGTAGTATCAGACGTTCTAGTTATCTCAGAGTATGGACATAATATGATCACAACAAACTATCGATACGAAGGGGAAGTAACAAGTAGGGAGAGGATTTATGACATTCTGATGATACAATCGAATCAAATATAGCAGCAATGAATCTCTGTCCGTTCCGCTTTTCGCGAGGTGAGAACGCTGTTTTTGTTTCGTGTGCTGCTGTTCGCTGTCACTTCATTCAAAGATACGCAATGTTTTACAGATAAGGAGACATTTAGTGGATTCTTAGCTCTATTTTTTATGATACACCAAGAAAAGATTTTTCAAAATTATTATTTTGTAGGCCGTTTGGACGTGTTTAGGACAGACATGCGGTTCACTCGACCTATTTATACCTTAGGATATTCTCAAGAAAGTAAATGTCTTTGAACCGATATTCGGCATTACACAGACTGCAACCGAAACGCGATTAAACTTCACGATCTTTTTCATCTGTGGACGATGACTCGTTCCTCGGATGAAATTTTCGATTCTTTTTACATATCCAGATTTCCAGACGAAGTGCAACGTGTTCCAGAAAAACTATAATTGATTAGGCACACCTTGCAAACTTGGTGGAGTTAAAACCCACGACCCGATTACTAGCTACTTAAATTTTACAGCATACCGTCCAACCATTCAATCAAAACAAATTTAAAAGCGAACTGCGTATTTTTTTCCACCGCGAGCCAATTTCTCTTCTTTAATTACGAATAGATCTTCTGGGAAGCGAGGGAACTAATGGGCAAACGATCGATATTGAAGTTTTTTACCCTCCGGAGACGAATTGTCTTCGCGAAGAAATTAATTTGACAACTCTAGGAGCCCCAGACGTCCGTATTAATTTGTTTGGACGCGTAAAAATGTGGCCGACCAAGGGTGGAACAAACTTTGCCCGTCTTGTATGGGGTGTCTCGACGTTGACTTATATCGCCTTTTTTTACGTTCCTCGGCGCTTGTTTACGGCCAGTTCTCTATATTGATGGCTGTTTGTCAATACTTAAAATTAATGGCTGAAGAAGAAACTATAAATACATTTATAATATGATAGCAGAAGTATTATTTTAAACACTAGCTGTGTCAGCGATTTCGTCCGCGTAGAATAGTTAGTTATTTTGGGCATCAAAACCACCTCCTCCTTTTTTTGATCGTCTAGGACATCGGTGGTGCCCCGTTGTACTTGCAAGTTAATCTTAAAAGATAGACATATAGTGTTGCAGACACTTTGCTTTATATAACTTAAGAATCATTCTTTTATTCATATTTTTTGGGTAATTAAAACCCATTCCCAGCTTTTTCTTTGCTTCTATTAGTCATAGCGCGATATTTTGTAGCCTATAACTTTCCACGATAAATAATCTATGCAAGACAAGACAAAAATAAATTCAATCGTGTAGTTCCTGAGAATACGGCATCAAACTCTTAATAAAGGGGTTTAGCACTGACGAGGCTTCTACTAGTGACAGAGGAGAAAAGACAAGTCTGTTCTCCTCTGTCACTAGTAGAAGCTTTAACGATTTTTGAAAGTTCTTAAAGCGTTTTTATCGCTAATCAAATAAGAGGGCGTTATGCACGAGCGTCTTCGCGCCGCGTTCAAAATTAAAGTGCGCTTTTTTGAGAACGCCAACCTCGTCGGTCACACTCGATAAAACCGCTTCGTGACAACTAAGGTTTTCCTGTCTGCACGTTAGGCTGATGAACGCGAACGTTTAAATACAGCGGTTATATATAATTTCCTTAAGTCTACGAAAAGAAGAACCGGAACCCAAAATTATGCAGGTAATTTAGAGGTTATGATAGTAATAATTTGTTTGATCCATTCTTAAATCTAATCAGCGTGCAAGTAACAATTTGACTTAGTCGTATATTAGCATATGTTAGTCACTGAATTGAGAATTGAGAAAAAAATAGTTAGACGTAAAACAAACGGGAAGAACAGGCAAGGAACTACCACTGCTTTTAATAATCCGGAGAGAGTGGTAAAAAGTAACTAAATAATAATTAATATAAAAAAAGAAGTGCATCAAAATTTTTAGTAAGATTAGATAATCAATGATAAGTTACTATAATATTATAAGCTCAACAATATAATCAATTAAGTTTTGTTAAGACAATAAAATTGAGCTCCATAGAGCTCATAAACAAACTTCAGTAACTTTTTCCTAAATTGTATTTTTTTACATGTACAATTATTTAGTTGCTACGAAATTGCCACAGCGTGTATAGACAGCCTAAAGAAAAGCTTTATAGAGGCAAACAGAAAGTAGGTGGTTTACAATTAGACCGACTAATGGTCCCGGGAGCACTCGTTTGTACATTACATGCCCAGAATTCGAATCTTATACCCACGAGATAGAGTTATACTTTAAGGGGTACCTTGGCTGCTGTTGTGTGATCACTGTTATAACTTAGCTATACTATAACAAAAGTTATGCCTCGTTTCTTTATGAGAGAGTATTTAAAAGCCTGTTCAATAAATTATATTAGACGATTTAAATCCCAAAATATATCTTGCGTTTTCAACTGTTTCAAGCACTCTGTTATAAGTTTGCGTCGATGTAGATAAATATTTCTCTCTATATTATTAACGCAATTAAATTACCCACTACTCCGTCCTGCCTCGGCGGTACTACCGTGGTCCCGGATACACTCCGGCACGGTTGCTGCAAAGCATACGAAACGTCGGGCCGTATTATGTACAGTTATGAAATAGCTAGCTGTGTCAGCGACTTCGTCCGCGAGAATCGTTATTTTGGGCATCCAAATTCGTATTTACTCACGACGTTGGTCGCGTTCCTTCGCATCGTTATTGAAAGTTAACCCTTAAAGATAGACATATAACGTCACGGATTTTTTTTAAATTATTTAAAGAGGAATTACTCCTTCATACATATTTCTTGGGTATCTTGAACCGTTTTTGCAGCGTACGCCTCGGAAATTCATAATAATGAATAATTTTCCCTATTTTTTACACAATTTCTCGTTGTTTGTTGTCAAAAAAAAGGGCAATATTTTATAGCCATAGCTCCTGAAGTGCTCTCCCAAAAAATAATTCAATTTGACCCGTAGGTCCTGAGATTAGTGCGTCCAAACAAACAAACAAACCCTTCAGCTTTTATATTAGTATAGATGTTGTGTACGCAATATATCAAAGTGGTTACCCTCTAAATATGAAACAATCGTATAAAACCGTAAAGGGCTGTACGGTGTACCGCGTACGTTGTAAAACACGAAATTATATCGTAACTCCGAAACTTCGTAACAGCTCTCGCGAGTTCGATGTCATGCGGTCGAGAATTGGGCTTGTACCCTTTGTATAGCTTCAAACGAATGTGGCTTGTCATTCGTTTGTTGTACGAGTATGTATAGATTTAATACAATTTAGTAGTCAAAGATATTTTTTAAGTAAAATTCACTAAGTTACAATGAGCTAAACTTGCAATAAAACATCTATAACGGTTTAAAACGAGATATATACTAATTAAATTTATTGGAGTCTCCCGAGCCGGTAGTGAAAATATTTTTCAAATATCTCTGACTAATATACATATATCGCGTTTTAAACCGGTAAAGTGGTTTATTTAAATGTGTACTACTCGTGTTAATTACAGACAGTATTTATTACGTCTTCTCACATAAGATTCAAATATGTATGTCTTTTATTTTACAAAAAATATTGTTTGTAGTTTATGCGAGGTGTACACACTTAAATAAAATACTTTCAAATGTTTAAACTACGTAACTCAGTGCGTTGTAGTAGTGACCGTGGTCATAGAGGTAACTGCCCTGCCACTGAAAATAAAAAATAAGATATATTTAGTTTTTTATAAATGTGTACTTCTTAAAGTTAACTAAATAGAAAACTATTAATGTTTGATCACAACATAGTTACATATTATATAATTATTTAGATAATTGAGAAATTAGGTATATTAATAAAATTAAACTTTTATATAAATTATAAGAAGTTGTACAGTCATCAACGACGTTCGTTGATACGCAATAAATATTACAAATATTTCTCTCTTTTGCACCCGACTGTACATCGGAGTCATATCGAAGTGTATTTTCATTTTGAGCCATATTTAGTTGACTCCTTGGAACTGTGGACTTTTAATTAAGCTTGATGAAGCGCGCGGTAAGCCAAAATACCAATAAGGGTAACCGCACACTGGGCGACAGCTTGTTGAAATCAAATTATAAAGTAGCGGGGGTTGATCGCGTGATGGATGGACCCCGGCTATGAGGAATGTGACAAATGATGGTCACGATCTAATGATCTGAGGGTGCTGTTAATCATGTCGGGATTGCTGCTGATTTTTCTGACATAACGCGCATATCTTTTTTGTGATAGAGAAGCTTGGGGTGAAATAAGCCAGCTATATAACATCTCAGAAAGATTCGCTGTCGATCTAATTTGGCTTTGAATGTAACCGAAACGCGACTAAACTTCACGGCTTTCATCTGTGGACGGTAGTTCGTTAGTTCAACATGTTTCAAAAGAAATATAAATCGATAAGAATATTGTTGGACTCGGTGGAGATTCAATCAAATAAAAATAACAAGTGGTGTAAAACCCTAAAAATAGGGTAGTAATGTAGTAGTAGACCTTTAAGAGTAGTAAATATTTAAATAAAACACTTTTAACGGTTTAAAACGCGAAATGTATTAGTTACTTTTTAACAATTATTTTTAACTAGAGCCCGACGTTTCTTATGCTTTGCAGCAGCCGTGGTCACGGAGGGTCACTCCATGGGCCCCCCCGTGTAAATTATCTAATACAGTTCAAGTTTTAAACCCGTTAAAAGTATCTTGATTAAACCTTTTCATGTAAATAAAGAAAGACTCGTCCCCACAGATTGATTTAATTGTATTAATATCCCCGTATATCCGTAATTAAAACAATAAGGGTCCCGTATAAGCCAATATAACGGTGGCCGTGTCGGGTCGTTATTGACAAAAGATGTTCAACCCTTCCGTGCATTATTACTTGCCTACGTCAGTGTACGTCTTCGTTACTGGAGGCCAAAATTGACATTCAATATAATATTGTTGATACCTCAATGTAATTTATCCAGTTACAGGAAAAATAAACAGTTTTTTTTCTTGTGCGTTCATTTAAATAAACGGTATTAATATCAAATTTAGGGATGAAAAATCAGTAGATTCTTACCAACCACTAGATCAACAAGCTCGACCAGAAAAAAGGACGAAAAGTTGGAGTACCTATCGGCAAGTGACTTCTCAGCAAGTTATAATATTTATAACAAGTCAAACTTATTTACAAATTAGTAGTAGTTTTACTAATACATTTCGCATTTTACAGCCGTTGAAGTGTTTTATTTAACTGTGTATTCTTTGTTAATTATAAAAAAATATATAAAAAACTTTCAACCGTTTAAAATTGGAAATATAGTAGTTAACCTATCTACAATTTATTTTAACTATGGCCCGATCCGACATTCTCCCGTGACCACTTGACCACTGCTGCAACAGGCACAGAAACGTCGGGCCTTCTCCTAGGTAAAACTTAGCACTATTAACAAATAAAATATACTGACATAATTAAAATCTTATTTAACCCAAGTTTAATTTTCACCCTGCAAATTATAAAGCTTCTAAGCAGCGTCAGCCGATAGGAAGATAAGTTGAAGAAAGAAAGGGTGGCGAAGCTCGTACATACGGTAATCTCGTTAAATTTATATAGAAGTGTTGACATTATGGCTTGGATTAGTCGTAATGCAGTGTGACTAAAGTGAAATGGACCGCATATGGCGTGCTGTGCCCCGCACCTTTTGCTGTTAGACTCTACGACCATTTCGTTGTATTGACGTCGCAAATATTTATCGCTGCGTTATTACTTTCGTGAAAAGAGAATAATAACTACGAAATTATTGATGGTTGTAAAAATAAAATTTTTTACTTAGCCTTTTTATTTCATCCATGAAGCTGTCTGCAAAGTAAAAGATAGTGAAGAAACGGGATTTTTTTAAATATTATGTCGATCTAAATTTTAACTATTACTAAAAAAAGAGAGATACATACACAAAGCAACCCACCAATACTATTGATATGACTGAGCTCCTTACTCATAGGGGAGTTTTTAAAAGCTTAGGCCCATCACGCTAGTGTAAGCGGGTTGATGGGCTTCTGGAGTAATAAATGCACAGGGGTGTTAACACCACCTGCTACCAAAGTATGGGCTGATGCTGGAATTATTCTTAGAAATTTTTAAGTATCGTAAAACTGGGAATTGAACTTGGAACTTTTTAATCTGCAGTCGAGTTCACTAACCACTATACCAGGTAAATGTAAGTGGAAATTACGAACAGTAAATAAAAATAAGAATATATACTTTAAGAGTAGAATACTATATTATTGCATTACATGAATTATTTATTTTAATTAATAGACCATAAATTTGACCATCGTTTTTGTTCTAGACCAGCAAATACCATACACCAAAAAAGCGTAGCTCAAAACATTTATTTTATACAATATAACTGTACCCTTCAGTACTCGAAAAAATCAAACCCACACTAATTTACATTAGAAACATTTGCAACAAATATTTGAATAGCAAAGTTTTCGTACAATGCGAGTCAAAAAGCGCGAGTTCTCCATCAATTTGTTTACACTAGAAGCTAGTTATATCTCGCTATTGTTGAAATAAAAATTAGTAATTTTATTCCCGCCGTAACGAAGGGAGCCACCCCTGCGTCGTTTGGGCCACAGAGCAGTGGAATAGCTCGCGAGTTCTTGCATAAAAGCAGTTGGTTCACGTGTTTTCTGTGCGCGTTTGCTTGCCTGTACCGTATTTTTGTTAAGGCTTGGGGACAACCGTGACGAAATTCGTGTGGGGTATTGATGCAACCCTTCCACGCACCGCGGCTGTGATGCTGTGTATTGCGTTCTATCGCCTTGATATTTGAAAAAGTGTTTTTGAATAAAACACTTTAACGGCTTAAAACACGATATATATTAGTTAAACTTATTTTAAAATTATTTTAACGGGGGCCCGACGTTAATTCCCGTGACCACGGCAGCTGCAAAGCATCCGAAACGTCGGGCGGTAGTAAAATATTTTTTAAATACCTTTTACTAATACATATCGTGTTTTAAACCGTTGAAGTGTTTTATTTAAATGTGTACTACTCGCGTAAACTAGAGACAGTCTTTAAAGTGTTCTTAATAGCCTACATAAATTACTTCGTATACAGATACATCTATCTATCAGTTTATGTATTTAAATTACGCCAATCAAAATACACAAAAAACCCCTACTATTATTTAATATATGAATACAGATTAGTTCTCTTTTAAGTGACAAATACGTATTTAGTGGAGGACAGGATAAGCATGGGGTTCACTCAATGGAACACAAGATGTGATTTCGGCATATTATGACTATAACATATTCCAAGTCACCTCATAATTCAGTGTTTTCATCACTTTGTACAGCAAAATAGATTCATTATTTATTAAAATTGGATTAATCATTGTTTGTCTAAATAATATTGTTTAATTACATAGGCTGAAGTTTCCTAACCTTATCGAAAGTATCAAAGTGGTACGTCGAAGTATTTCCAACCCTACGTGCAAGCGTGAAATTCGTGCAATAAATGCCTTTGTATTGCGGCCTGTTGACTTTCAGACGAAACCGCTAACAATACCGAACACAACTGTGTCTTTTGTTTTGTAATATTACATTTAAAGAAAACTTTTGTGGCCAAGTATATGTAGCCAAAGGAATTGTACAAACGAGTCGTTTTTATGTTTGAAAACTTCAATATTTTCCACATATTGCTCATTATTAAAAACTATTTAGATTGAACAAAATGCGCGAGAGGTGCCCGTATCAAAAAGTTGAAAAAATTGGACGATTACGTGTAGGACGCTACAATTGGATAGAGTGATACGTAACGCTGTGGATGCCGGTTCAATTCCCGCCCTTGTCTTTTTTTTTAAAGAAATAGTTTTTTTTTGTATTTCTATAGTTTTAGATGATCTGAGATTCTCGCTAGTATCAATCGTTTAATATAATTACTTTCTGAAAACATAATTAACTTTAGTCCACTGTCCACTTGTGGCCTGTCATGGGCATGTCCTATGTAGATTGGTCGTTAGAGCTACATTGTAATATTGCACTTATCCTTAATTTCAAGTACAGTAGTGGTCAAAGTCTACCAGATTCACGTTATTAATACGACGACAGCTATAAGATAGTCGATGTGATTGTACATCGATTGATTTTATCATATGGCTCGTTTTAATAATATATAAGGGTAGGACTACAGGGATGTGTTTTTGCTATGATTAAAATTCCTGTTTCACATATAAACTTGGTGTTACAGGTTTCAATTTTGCTTGAGGATTTTTTTCCACTAAGATATATTCAATATTGAAAATCGTCTCACGATTTTTGTAACAAAGCGTTTAATAATTATAAATAAAATTTGGAATGTAACGCTTGCTCAGCGCATGCGCAGATTTATTAGATTCAAAATTTTATCACATTTTTAAATATTGTAATTTTTGATTTTCGGCATTTCTAAAGATCTAACATTGAATTTAACAATTGATTTCATGAATAAGAATTATTTGAAGACAAGAAGGACAGGAAGTTCATATTAGAAAACTTCTTAAAACAACATCAATTTGGTATCTTCGGAAAAAAATTCAAAGTTTTTCAGGATTTACCTAATTTCCTCACAGACAGATCAAAATTGGTAAGGTAGGTACAATAAATACGTATCAATTTTTTATAACGGTATTGTTTATTACAGCGGCATGTAAGCCCACATTAAAAGCGAACCAGTAACGGCAGGTGTATGCTACGTTCCCGGGTGCACTTATTATTGTTATATAATTTAATTGCAACCATTAAAATACCTCTTTATTACTAGGAAAATGGAGCTTGTCGAAGTTAACTTTCTTTTTTGCTCCTCGAAAAGGTTAGACCGCGAACGATGACAATTACAACTCATAATTAATAACATTAAAATTTGATATGAATTTATGAAATACCAACAAATACTACTTGGCCAGTTCAAGGACAAATTTTTGTATCGTATAATATACTAGCTGTAACAGCGACTTCGTCCGCGTTTAATGGTTAATTTGAGCATGAAAATTTGTTTTGCGAGCGTCCTCCTCATCTCTATATATCTGTCACACACGACGTCGTTTTTGCATGTTAAGCTTAAAAGATAGAGATATAGAAAAAATGTCGTGGAAAATTTCTTACGTCATTGAAAGACGAATCATTCTTTTATACATATTTTTCTATTTTTCTCTTAAATCGTTTTTACAGCGCACACAACGGAAACTCTCAAAGATAAATAATTATCTCTCCGTAACCACGGCTGCTGCAAAGCATCAGAAACGACGGACCGTAGGTAAAATAATTTTCAAATAAGTTCAACTAACATATATCGCGTTTTAAACCGTTAAAGTTCTTTATTTTAATGTGTCGGTACTCGCGTAACTTATGGTCAGTGTGTAATATTTTTTATCATTTAAACGTATGTACAGAAAGTCCACCGCTTACATTTTTATTACATGTACTCATAGAAGTTAAAATGTGTCTTAATCAATATATTTTTCTCTCTATATAGCCATGGTTTTTATACGACGAATAATTGTTAAATAATTGTGATAAAATGATCGCCCTGTTTTCGTTAATAGAGCGAAGGCAGAGGAATTTCGGCGTCTATTAATCAAGCCGTTGCTTCATCGCGCGATTATAAGCTTTTAGCAAAGGGTGCAATGGCTCCATATAAATTAGCTAGTGATGAAAACACAGCTAGTGATGTGCAATTATCGATGAAGTGTAGATATTTATTCACTGCATTACTT
This sequence comes from Leptosia nina, assembly GCA_963661955.1. NCBI lineage: Eukaryota > Metazoa > Arthropoda > Insecta > Lepidoptera > Pieridae > Leptosia > Leptosia nina. The sequence continues at coordinate 810,344 of CAVLEF010000144.1, read as the reverse complement.
CCAATAGTAACTTTGTTGGAAGTAACACAGTTTAATACCGTTATTAGTTACTTAAAAAGCCTTTATTAATGTACAAAATCTTAATGTTTAGTTTCTTATTATAGATCATATTTAGTAACAATATATTACTAAATTATTCGGTCTAATTACCAAACTACATATTTTAATTATGTAGTTTTATTTAAATAATGTGCTATAGTTAGTATATTGAAGTAAAACCTATTTACTTCTTGATTACATAAGGTTAAAGCAAAACAACATATTTTCTTTATGATAGTGGAGGACAAACAAGCCAGGTGTTCTCTTAATGGTAAGTGATACCCCAGCCTTATAAAACTTAAACTGGTGGCCATTTTGACTTTGGATATTCGGAAATTCAAGACTTGACGGCTTTTTCACTTGGACTATGGAATTTACATTCCTACCACTCATTTTTAATTCAGATGAAGTGTTTTAGAAAAAGTACCAATTCATTAGAAACCTGTTAACAATAAGGGTCTAACGTCGTGTGTTCGCCACGACCCGTTGATTAATATTAGCCATACATTACACCAACGAGCCCGTTGTACTGTAATTCATTCAAAAAGTATATAAGGTTTAAAATATTGATTCATTTACGGCGTTACATAAATGTCGTTCGCTTTCCGACTATTTCTATCGACAGTAGATCTTAATCGTAATCGACTTATCGATATGCAAATATCGACTAGCGGTCATCCCGAACAACCCTTCCAGTGCATGGCCTCGGGCGCAACTGAACAGTTAACTAAATTAAAGTGAGTGTGAACGCTACAGGGTTAACTATTCCATTTCGTTTATTGCGTACAATTCCCTCTTAACCCTTCGCTACTTAATAAAGATATAGAAGCCTATTAGCGCTGACGGAGACGGCACTTTTAAATACCAGCAGTTGAGGGTTGATTTCGGTTATTTAATTGGATTCATTTCGACGCTAATAAAGTCCCAATGCTAGAAATAGATTTTTTTCTGGATTAAGGAATGTTTTCGACCAACCAACGCGATTTTAATATTATAAAGCTAAAGAGTTTGTTTATTTAAGGCAATTATCTCAGAAACTCTGTTTAAATAGTTTTTTGTTGGTGGAAGGTTAGTTTACATCAGGTGTAACAGGATGCGGAGTAAGAGGAGCGAAGAAACAAAGAAATCTTTAGGGTCCCTTGAGTGCGCTACGAAAACGGTTCAGATATGAATTAAAATGTATGAAAGCGTTATTCTTCTTGAAGTATCCAAAAAAGTGTTCGCGACATCATACATTTCAACATTAAGTCACAAGGACCTTTATTGTGGTAGTCGAATTTAGTCGATACTTCATAAGGCAAAAGAACGTTTGTCAAGTCAGCTAGTTCAGCAATATAGCAGATAAGCTTGAAAAAGAAACGTTAAAAGTAAAAAAGAAAATTATTTTAAACTTCTATTAAAGCCAATTATAGCTCAATAACTTTGAATCCAAAAAAATTGATGATATGAAATCACTACGAGAGTAATTTTTCACTTAATACGACGTGCAATAGACAGAAACGCTGATATGAACTACGTTTAATGTTTATTCATAAGTTACATTTAGCCAGAGCACAATTCTATCAAAATATATCACTTTGCATATTTTTATTTAATAAATTACTATAGTCGTGCGCAGTAGGTGTGTATCAATGGGTGAAGAAATTCAACGTTGACGTGTAGAACAAGGTAGATCAATTGGTTGGAGCAACAGCATGGAACGCTGTGGATGCCGGTTCAAATACAGACATAAATAGATTTTAGCTTTGGTCGTGCATAGTGATTTTAATTCTTCATAGTTCTAGGCCAAACTAAGTAATTAAGGGCATAAGTTGACTCGTTTTTCTAAATAGTTTAATACAAACTACAAACAAAATTGAAATGTCTACGTGTAGCCTGAAGTGGACATTCTACTTTATACATTTGAGCATATAGGTATTAATATCGTCGACGGCTTCTTTTCAGAGAAAATGTTATACATTGTGAAAAATGATAAACCACCATCCATTTTAAATAAATCACTTAAAAAAAATTTACATGGAAATGACGAAAAACAAATATTAGCAATTTAATGATAGCTATATTTGTGTATTTATTGTCTAATGAGTCATTACATTATAATTATAAGTATGTATTTTAGTCTAAATCATGCGCGTATTTTATAGTTTTTTAATAGTGTTTCTAGGGAACTGACATAAAAGTAAATCTTAATTTTCTGTTTACTATATTATATGTAAACCGTTTATGTTTATTTAATTAATAAAGTTGTGCAATGCCCTGTTAAAATTGACAAGAAACTAATTGTGATATCTTGTTACCCCGCGTGGCGTATGGAGCGAACTTTTCTGTCTTCGTTTTACCGTTTTTAAGCAAGTACCCAAGTAGTTGAACAGACTGCTGTGCCCTGCCCGACCGAATCTATTGTTTCTCCGGGACTAACACTCTGGACCTCCTCTTTTAACATAACACAAAGCTAGGCAACACGTTTACGTAGGCTACAGAGGCGGTAAAGAAGTAATTAGAATTACTTTTATGTAGCTATAAATCGTCTAATACAAAAAATTCTTTAAAATTCCGGTCTCAGCCAAATAATGACAATATAAGGCACGTAGGTATTCACCTCCTATAAATGAGGACACGCGATGTACAAGACGACACATAGCATACGCTGAACGTAATTTGGTCACAAAGTACGAATCAATCTCGTGTTGAATGTGGTAATCTATTATTTTTAACCGACTACGCAAGTCGAGTGTTACATTTTTCTCATAGTTACTGTAACTTACAAGTTGGTGTTTTGGACTTAAGTTTTGGAATTACACAAGATATATTTAGTAGAATTTATATATGTTTTGACCTGTAGACCAATAATAAAACAGACACAGAAATATGGTCGATATGCAGTCATTATGTTTGGATTATTTGGTTTTTTTGGATTTTTACAAGATCGGAAAAGTTTAGTCACAAGACCATGGAACTTTTTATTTTAATGCTAAATACGCTTTCAATAGGGTTTTTTTTCCTTTTATTTTTTCTCTTCTAGATGGTAAAAGCTTTAACAACGGATTGGAAATGTGACGCCTATTGATAAAATTCATAATTTGTTTTAAATGAATAAATCAATAATTAATTAATTTAAACAAAACATTTTAACGGTTTTAAACGCGAAATATTAGTTAAACTTGTTTACAAACTACTTTTACTACGGCCGGCCGTCTCGAACGCTTTATAGCAGTTGTAGTCACGGCTGTTTCAAATTTAAATAACATATAAAAAAAGTGTTTTATTTGTTTTAAAGTTAGTTCTATCTTCGTTTCATCTCTTTTAATACCGCATCCATTTTTTCCAAATCAATGTTAACCCACGCATCGCAGGAGCTGGCAACACGTTCGACAGCAGTTTTTCACAATCACCACGAAAGGTTAATAGAAAGTGGGTAAAACAATGTGCGGCCGTCACAATGGCCATTGTGTTATGAGTTGAGTCACGCGAAGATGGCTGATGTGTCGTTGTCATATGCCTCCGATGTCACTGTGAGGCAATATTTGACTAGGGACACATGTAACTATAAGATGTATTTCTATTGTAAAAACGAAACACAGTTTTGAACAGTGGCAAAAATACATACAATCAAGTTTAATAATAAAATATAATTGGAAGGAATAACTAACATACTTGAAATAATAGTTTCGATTGCTATATAATAAAAAGGTAAATAATTTTATATTGACATCATACTAAGCAAACATAATATTAATTTTATTTGGTAGAAATAGAAGTTTTTCAGAATGTAGTACAGTTAATATTCGTAGACTAGCTGCAATACAGGTGATTAGTCTTTTCTTTCGTTGAGTTACATTTTTACTTAAATATAATTAAAGTATTAACGGAAAACAAAGGAGTGTCCGATAGTTTTATCTTTATAATACTAAGACTTTAATTACAAATATAGTATTTAAGGTAATTCTCCGAGCAATCGAGGAGTTAACATCTCCTGATGAAGCCGTCCGAACGTGATGGCGAAACGTCGAGAACCTCTTCTCGCTCACATCGGCCGGATAGCCCGAAAGACAATGATATGCTGAACGATGGCTGTAAAATTGTATAAGATATTTTATTTTGACTGTATCGTTGATGGACTGGTAGCAATGTAGGTATGGCTAATAGGCAACTGTTCGTGTCGCAAATTTTTGAAACGTGTTTGACTTCGTCTGGAAATATATATAATAAATAAGTGGTAGGAATATCGAAATTCCCTCTGGATTACGAACCACCGTCCACATATTAAATAACCTATCATATGGCTGAAGTATTACACCTTCCATCACCTATGCTTACGTAAGATATGTACTGTACTACTTCAATAATTAATAATTTCAATCTAAAGATTGTAACACAGCTGGTCGAGAGAAATGGCTGCGGCTAAGCAAATGATGGAGAGCCTCCAATAAAGTAATTGTTTCCGCAGAGGATGTGGGATTGTCCCAAATCACGAATAAATCAGATAAGGGCGAAATAAAACGTCGCGAGTGACCGCCGCCCGCCCTAGATGCGGTCGGATTTGGGCGGGCCACGCAAACTGCGTATTAAGGGCTACTTTTATTAGTGGCTTAATTTAAGTCGATAACGCTACAAAGATGGTAATTAGACTCAAATGGAACAGCACATGTCAGGGTATCAAACGGCATATAGGCAACAGATACGACAGAGTGGTGGCCACCCGACTACAAACTGAAGATTAGCTGGCCCAAAAGATTGTCGGGTAACATTCAGCGATTTATAAAAACCGGGTGGAGAAAAACAAGGAACAGGGTGGAAAAAAATGGCGGATACTTTACGCAATGTGGACATACATTGCGCATACCTAATATAATTTTCTTATAATATATGTAAAGGCTTATTACTATTGTTATATTCAAACAGTTTATAGTAAGAAAAACTACAAAGCACGTCCACAAAGTATACCTTAAAATTTAGTTGGGTTTGTTCTTAACAAACGGTATTTATATTGTCTTTTGTAGTTTCTACTCGTAACAGAGAATATAAGGGTTTCATCATATAATAGTGAGTAAATACAATTAAACAATAAAATGATATATTTTAAATACTGTATGTAGTTTACGCGAGTAGTATAACTGTAAATAAAACACTTTAACGGTTTAAAACGCGATATATTTCAGTTAAACTTATTTGAAAATTATTTTAACTACGACAAACGTTTCGATAATAAGTTTAACTAATTTATATCGCGTTTCAAATCGTTATTTAAAAATATATTTTATATTTTCGTGGCTCTCAAAGTCTCAGTGGCCGGTTTGTAGAAATGTGCGGGCATATAAAATGAGACAGATGGCCACTGTAAGACATCGGTCATCTAAACCAGATAAATGTCTGGACTCACGTAATCCTTTTATTCTGAAAAACTGTAAAATATTGTCTTATTGTAGCAAAAAAAACCCTTAAATTTTCAAACTCTTCAGAACTCTTAATATTTTTGCATATAAGTGAATAGATGTCATGTACTAAGGTCATTCAAAGGCTCAATAGGTCAATAGCTTATCTGGTTTAGATGTCCTATGGCTGGGGAATTTGACCTGCCATCAGGGGCGTGTGTTCTTAGCTTTTATTAACAAGGAATCGATTATAATTTATTTATATATAGGTACACATATTCTACCCTAACAGGACTTGATTTTTATGCAATAAAACATTATTTATATATGTACACATAACTATACTATTTATATGTACTATTATTTAAAAAATACTATAAACGCGACGTTAATGAGGTTTCCCATAAAATTGACAGTAGCAAAAGTGCAAAAATTAGGTTTGTCTTTTTCCCTCCATCCCCTTTCTTAAAGTAGGGGAGACGTTTGTTAGGATCGCGTAATTTTTCAATAGATCGCCACGAGCTAGTGTCGGTATCTCTTGGGCGTTGATTTGTGCTTTTTGCGAGTATTATTGAAAGTGGCACTCTCGGGATTACTTCGGGATTCGCAGATGTGGAAGATAGTATTACGTTTTTGTAGGATTCTATATAAATATGTCTTTATTTTAAAATAAAACACCTTCAACGGTTTCAACCGCGGAATACATTAGTCAACTTCTTTTATAAATAATTGTAATTACGTCTCGACGTTTCGGATGCTTTGCAGCAGCCGTGGTTACAGTGGGTCTGATATATATGGTATCTCTAATGTCTCTAATTTTTCGCGCTTTAAACATTTAAAAGTGTTTTATTTAAATGTATGTATACTCTTGTAAGTTATAGACAATACTTACGTGTCCATATTGTTAAAATGCACTGCGCTCAAGTATCTTTCATACAATAAATGTATTTGCATCCTTAATTAAATGAAATGTTTTCTGACAAACATTTGTCTCAAACTTCCGCCCGATGATGAATGAGACAAAAAATGCAAATCCGCGTTTTGGTTTCTCTCTGTATATTTCTGAATATCTAAAGCCGAAAATATGTCAAACTCGAAAGTCATTTATGTTATGTAGTTATAATTGAGCTTATCGTTTAAAAGTATACCTAGTTACCATACCATAATGACACCTAAAGACTCTAAATTTACATTTACTATCAGTTCTCAATTCAAGGGCTTAGGACGAACAAAACGAAATGGAAAGAAACTTTAATTATATGTTGTGTTATCAATGTGAAGACGAGTATGGGAAGAGGGAAGTAAGAATCCACCTCTGACATAAACTACATCGCGCTTAATATACCCCATACGCCACTAGGGATGCAAATTCACCGACGACACACAAAACGAATGTTAACACTAAAACTTCAAATGGGGTCCATTGTACCCCATAAAGACTTCAAACTTATCCGAATAAATCATTGACCGGGTCGAATCTGCCCACTCTCACGTACGGGCAATATGTCATGTTGGCCGGCTGTTATTTGTCTTGCAAAAATTCGGAAGACGTCTTAAGAATGTCCGGTCTGAGGGGCCCGGAGGAATGTGTAGGGTTAGGGCGGAACCGTTCAGGACTATTAGATGTCAACAACTCTTCCACTGTTCGATGTTGTTGAGCATTTTTTAGAATTAGTCACGCTTCGATGGAAAGTAATAGGAATGCAGTGGGACAGAAGAGTTGTGGGAGATGACATAAAGGTAGGTAATGTTGTAGTAATATATACTGATGTAAAATATAGAATCTGCTGCCAGATGAATATAGATTTACATAAAATAACAAACTGCAGTACAGCTTTTACTTATAAATGCTATAGGTACCTATATACACTACTCGTTATATGAAACGTTTTGTTTCACACCACCATACAAACGCCAATCACATCAAAGCCTTAAAATTTTAAAACGTGACGTAATTAAAATAATATCTATACCTGCTAATATTAAAATATTAAAGTTTGTATGCTTGTGTGAAAGCGCTTATCTCAGACACTACTGGTTCGAACTGAAAAATTCTCTTATGTTGGTTTGGCTTATCCACGAAGGTTTTAGGCTGCGACCAATACAGAATAGGCCAGAGGGAATTACGGAAAAAGCGAAGATAATTATTTATTTCTGAGGGCTACAATGCATCCGAAAGCTGAACGTAGTAGAAATAAAAATAAGTCGACGTATATTATTACTGATAATATTTCGCGTTTAAGACCGTTAAAAGTGTTGTTTACGAGTTTTGGGTTTTATTTTAGTGTGATTTATATTTTTATCTCCCTGTATACATACCAATAGTCAAAACAATGCATACTTCTAAGTTTGGTGCAAATATCATTGTTTTAGGTAATTTAAAACATATAGAATACCTAGTAAGTAAGCCTTATTAAATAAATAAAAACCTACACATGTAAAGCAAAATGGTTTGGGTACGAAATTTTGAGTATGGTCTGCAGAGAAGCCTGACCAACAAAAGACCAGTTTAAAATATTCCTAACCCTTGTACACAATTAAGGGACGAAATGTGATCTCCTCGAATTCAGAGCTCCAACGGTCAGCTTACTCAAATTGGCTGTGTTTTGGTCATTTGGGTCTACTTAATACCCTTTAAGATTGACGTACGTACTAATACTAAAAAAGAAGTTATATTTACAAATATCTCTAGAACAATTTTCACTAATATGATTAGTAAACGAGATCATTACTATACTACGCTAGTTACATGAGTATATCAATCCTTCTAAACAGTTGTAGACCTAAGTTTTTCAGTTATTTCAGATACCCTCCATCTTCAGTCTCTTAAACACTAAACGTAACGCTTTTACAACGGATCGAATTGAAATTAAAAATTATTTAACCAATATATTTCCTTTTTAAAACATTATTAATATCAATTCTAGTTATTTTAAGGCTTATATTTCGGTTTACAAATAATGTTGTTATTATATTGTAGATATAAGAAAATCACTGTCTGTAGTTTTCGCGAGTAGTACACATTTAAATAAAAAACTTTAACGGTTTAAAACACGATATATTTAAGTTAAACTTGTTTGAAAAATATTTTTAACTACGGCCCGACTTTTCGGATGCTTTGCAGCAGCCAAATATGTCCAAATAAGTTTAACTAATATACATCGCGATTTAAACCGTTAAAGTGTTTTATTTCAAGAAAATCATTTACACATATTTACATGTTTCAATAAAACACTATTAACAGTTTAAAACGCGAAATGTATTTCTAAATTATGTTGTCCACGGGCCGACGCTTGACATATCCGGGTAAACTACAGACAGTACCTATCTTCATAATTATTTTAGTTATATATTAACGCAAGGAAAAATCTTTGTCAGTTATAAAAAGGGGGGCCTAACCAAAAGGGCCCCCAAAAACAAAAAAAAAAAAAAAAAATCAAGGTACAGTGAAATTACCACACAACCATGAAAAAAAAAAAAAATACTATTATTAACTAACTAACTAACTTAAATATTGGAAACGTAAAACTTAAAAGAATTTGTATAAGTTTTACTTTCCAATATTTAATAAATAAAATATGTAGTACGTTTACACACTTTGTCAGTTTAAAAGTGGTACCCTCCCATGGTTAGTGGTTGGGCTCGCGTTGGGTCGTGTGACCGCTGACATTTGTGGTTGCTACTTCACCAACATTTACTGTTTGTGTTTGTTTTATGCACTTTTTTGTTCCTAAGCATCTCCATTTAATAATTATTTAGATGTAAATATCGACATATAATCCCTATTTATTGTATTTGCGATCATGGTAAAGTAATTAATATGAATCTAAAATAAATAATCTAAAATAGATTCATTATTAAAAATTTTGATGGATACTTAAGGAAATAGGTGTAAAGACAGACTAGAATGGCGTTAAGGATGCTAGCAGCCATGACCACGGGGAGTCATTTTGTGGTTAGTCGAAAATATTGCTACTAATGGATAGATAAAACATATATGTATGTGTTTGTTAAACACCCAACGATTTGTTCATGATTTACACTCCAATTATAAAAATACATATTAATTGCATTTACATACTGACAAAACAACATATGATTATGCAAATTGTACATCTTTATTGTTACTAAAACGTCAAGAGCTCAATAAACATACAGTAAACAAGTCATTAATTTCAATACAAAAGTATCGTAAAAACGGAACGAGTGTATTGCGTGCGCGCGCGCAGGTGACCGATCCAAGACGCGTATGCGTGAAGTGGCGTATGTAGTGTGAAATGGACTGATTGATCCTAATTTAATGTGCAGATATTGTTGATGTATCTATAATTGTTTCTTTCGTAGTTTGAATTGCGTTTTGCTAAGCCGTCGTTCTTAAGAGTAAAGGTCAAAAGTCAAAAATTATTAATTGACGTAGATAACTAAGCACACCGGTTAAAAACAAAAGACTCTAAATTTACATTTACTACCAGTTCTCAAATCAAGGGCGTAGAATGAATCGAAGGAATGGAAGAGTACCGAAGCGTCAAGAAGTAGCGTAAGTAAGTAAGAACAAGAAGAACTGGCAAGAAACTCGCCGCCCCTCCCTGTATTGCCAAGTTTCATTTTACAGTCTTCACGCACTTTAAGTGCGTAAAGACTGTAAAATGGAACTCATTATTGCACTTAAGTGTAAACTAAATAGACCAATATGCTCTATGCCATCGCTTTGAACTAGGCATAATTTCTTTTTTTCTTCTCTTTCCTGTGAAAACAGCAAAATAAAAAAATAAAAAACAAGCTATAAAAAAAATTAAAAAACAAAAATCTAATTTAAGAACAGATCTAAAATATTATATTAATATGTGGCTAATCTCTTAATCTTTCATCTTTTTATTTACATGTTCATAAATTAAGTAAACATTTATATGGCCCTACGATTATGGAGATAGTGCCTTCATAATTTTTAGAGGTTATTAAAGCTTGCAAAAGTGAGCTATAATTTTGTAAGCATTGTAATAAAAGGCATCTTATTATCATTCTGTGATTTACAGCCTCTTACTTTTTTATCTAAGTTTACTTAACATTTCTTTATAAAAATAATCTGTTATTTTTTTAAGTTAGACATCTTAATTATTAAAGCTTTGCCTGTAGTGTACGCAAGTAGTACACTAAAAATAAATTAAAGAATATTTACAATTAACTTTATTACGGCCCGACGTTTCGGATGCTTTTCAGGTGGAACGAAGAAGTTAACGAATATATTTTGCGTTTTTAGTTTAACGTAATCATAACGTGTTTCACTAAATTTTCTTGTTTTTATACTTTTATGATTCATAACTCACCTAACCTACAGACAATACAAAAGAACAAACCACCGGCTCGTTGGTGTAGCAATGTCGGGTCGTCCATCGGGTTATTTCTGTAATTTTAAACGGGTAAAAGGATAATCGAAATGCCGTCCGAGTAACAAATCACAAAAACCGCCAAGTTTAATCAAATTTCGGTTTATCTGGATTTCCGAATATCCAAAGTCAAAATAGGCATCTTGTTTAGACGTTATATGGCTGTAGTATTTCACCTAGCATCCCTCTATAATAAAACAACTTTGATCATATGAATAATCCTTTTTCAAAGTCGGTTGATTGTGCAGTGATTTCGTATCGCTTTGCAAAAAGCCACCCGTAAACAGTTTCAAACAGCCATCCATTGCGACCTTCGCAAGAAAAATGCCTCTTAAAGTAACTGCGAGGCCTGACATGTGACCCGCGGGGTCTTTTACGCCCCAAACCCCTTCGCTATCAGATGACCGGCCCTCGCACGATTATTATCAGAGTTCCTAGTGTTCGTCCTAGTGTTTATTGCATCGTAAAACTTTGAGAGGGTTAAAACTGCTCTTGGCAAGTAGTTTATATGCGAAATTAAGATCAGAAATGGACGTTGATAGATACGACATAGGTTTCTTCAGGAAGACGTTAAGTTACTAAGTCGACAACGCATCTCCGATGCTTCTGGTGCTAGGGCTCTTGTGTCATATGTACTATGTGTAATATCAATAACATTATATTATCTGTACTCTACGCGAGGAGTAAACGTAAAGTAAAATTTAAATAAAACACTTTTAACAGTTTAAAACGCGAGTTACCCTAGTGACTACGAAGCAAGACATACAAAAAGGTCGTGCCGTATTTTAAATAAGTTATTTAATGTATTTTTCGTTTTAAGCCGCTGAAAGGATTATTTAATTAAGAAAAATATTACAATAATTAAGTGGTCTTTAGTCTAAGTTGGATTTCGTCTGGAAATTAAACGGGTGGTATGAATTCAGTAAGCCGTGAAACTTAATCGCGTTTCGGTTTCCGTCAGTGGATTTCCGAATATCCGAAACCAAAATAGGTTGACAGCGTATCTTCTTTAGATGCTATAGGCTAGGGCTTATCACCTACCCATCAAGTAAACCGCATGCGTGTCTGTCGTCCCTTATTATTAAAAAAACGTAACCAAGAAAGACGTCAAGCTAAATAAAAAGACGTTTTTACCTTCAAGCTGTGTAGCTGTTTAGAAGCCACTCTCAAAGCTATTTAGCTGTTATCAAATTATACGCGTTTCGTTTCAGTTATTAGCCACTGTCCATCTGTCGGCCCCAACCCACCCCCGGCTTATCGAATAAGATCTCAACGTAAGACAAGCGTGGCGTATACAACGATATTTAGTTTAATAAAATCTACAGGTAGGGTGGTAACATTGTCTATTGAACTTTGAACTCTAACGCCCTAAAATAAAGTACATTTTCGTTTATTCGGATATAATGTATAATTGATATGGTGTCCGTTCGTTACGCAAGGTGTCTTCAAGGTGTACGAGGACCGTTGCGGCGTAAAGACACCGTGACAAGTGATTACTGACCCCGCATGTGACTTTCTTCGACATTATTTTGTCTATAACCTCGTTATCGTTAAAGGTTGTTATCGAATTGTCAGGATAATAACTCTATTGAGCCAATGATCCTGTCAACGTGGCTTTAAGCACCCGGATAATAGGTCGGCAACATACTCGTTGAATGTTGGTGGTGTAATTTGATATTACTTTTTATTGAGTGCAATCATGGATTGTTTCTAGTTTACGCGTGTTTTCAATTAAATAAAACACTTTTAACGGTTTAAAAGGCGAAAGTATTACTTAACTTATTTACAATTTCTCTTAACAACCCGACAAATGCAATCTTATTTTTTCTGCAGTTTACGCGAGTAGTACTCATTTAAATAATTTAATAAAACACTTTTTAACGACTCAAAACGCGTAATGTATTAACTAACATATTAATCCACGGACTAACACTGAAGTGCGATTTTGATTACTTTTTCATCTGTGATATGGTGGTTCGTGATCCGGACGGAATATTGACATTCCTATCACTCACTTAATATCCAAATTTCCAGACAAAGTCAAGCTTGTTTCACAGAAATTATAAAATGGTTTGGACCCTGTGGAGATTGTATACACGACCTGTGGATTATTGCTACTAGCAAGCTACTACAAGCAAGTCAAAAATGTTTTAAATCTACTTCTAAAATTAATGCTTATTAAGATTAAATTAAACTACTTTCACTTCTTCACAGACCACCTTTCATATCAATACCATAAGCATATGGGGCTCGACTTGATCTTCCTACTAAGCTGCGGGTAATATCGTTTTATTAATAATTCAATACGACCTGCATACACTATAATGCCCACATGATTGTCCAGTAGAGGCAAAAACGTAATGCAAGGATGCCCGGTGCGTATATTAAATTATCGGTCGCAATTTCGATACTTTTTGCGAATAATTCGTAACGCGCAAAAAAGCAAAGGTGTACGGCGCAAAAACGTTTCGGTGTAATTACGGCGGGCGTAAATAAAAATGTCGTGTTTCTTTAATTTTTCGATTGAAAACTTCTTTAAAAGTGCTTATTTTTGTAATGGTACGAAATGTGAAACAGCATATTGGAGATTTTGATATCGATATTTTTACACACAAGTTTAAATAGTTACTAATAGTCTCTATCAATAATAAGATACGCCGACTGTGACAGAATTGGGTTCGATTCCCGAGAGATAAATTATCATGCTATAATACTAAATTGTCTTTGAAAACCCCAAGGTATTGTATGTTTCTACTTTTAATTGTAACGCAATCGGAAAATCTCTAATTTTTTTACAACAAACAGTCTAAATTGTAATGGTAATTAATTACAAATTGTATATAATTGTATATAATTATTGTTTATTGAAACAAACAAATCTAACGTCGCATTTTTTGCTTCTGCGTCCCTTGCCCGGCCGTAGCAATGGCAAGTATGCAGTAGATCCGCTTATGTGTCGTGTCCATGACATTTATTAACGGACAGAAGGGTTACTTAAGAATTTCACTCAATATTCTTTTTACGGGGGTTAGGGACCTATGAACATTATTAAACTATAAAAAAAATTAAAATACTTCTACACTTGCAATGCATTCGATATGTCGGCTCGTAGTTTGAAATACGTAAGTTTAAATAAAACACTTTAACGGTTTAAAACGCGATATATTAGTCAAACTTATTTGAAAATGATTTTTAACTTCGATCCGTGACCACGGCTGCTGCAAAGCATCCGAAACGTTATTTTCAAATAAGTTTAACTAATATATCGCGTTTTAAACCGTTAAAGTGTTTTATTTAAATGTGTACTACTCGCGTAAACTATAGACAGTATTTAATACGTAAGTTATCAAACATAATTCGCGTTCAAAAGTGTCTGTAATTTACGCGAGTTTACTAATTTAAATAAGTCACTACTACAGGTTTAAAACGCGAAATATATTAATTACCTTATTTAAAACTAGAAGCCTGCAGAGGGACCGAAGGTGAAAGGTTTCCTTTATGTCAAAGTTTTGCTACCTAGTGTCATTTGTTTCGCATTAGTGTACTACTCGCATATATGGTCAATTAAAAGTTATGAATAGAAATGACATATCTTGTTTTTTTTTATAAAAATTATTACTAAGACATTCTCATTCTTTCCAATATTTGTTTATACTGTATTATATGTTGTTCATACTGTTAGTAACCAATATTTATTGAAACAAACTTTCATTTTACTCTTAATATTTTTTAGATGTTAGCTTGCATTTGTAGTTTGTTTTCTTATAAACACTATTGGAAGAATCTCATTCGACTTCAAGTACCTCCATTTGACGTCATAAAAGGGAAAGGCCCACACCATCAATCGTGAGATATCGTGCTGTCAAAAAACGATAGAAAAATGCATTATTAAGCCCATAACAGTTCTCAATACAACGGTACCCTTTCAAAGGCGGTGTAAATTACGCGAAAGATCGCCAGCTTACCCCATTGTCCACCAGCGGGCTACTTTGGGGTGACTTAAATCCGAAATTGGGTATTTCGAAATTCGCATGTGTCATTTATCACCGGCCCCTCACGAAAAAATGCTAACCCTATTTAAAAAACTACCCCCTCTATAATCCTTCGCTGGTGCACGCACTAACAGTATTAAATTTTTGTAATATAGCACACAGACGATTATTAGCTGAGCCGAAAGTAAAATAACGTTCATTGCTCGTTCTGTTCAACGTTATTTTCTAACAAGCGTGTAGAAGAAGTGATGTTTACTATTCATGTCGATTAGTACGAGAAAAGTGTCGTCTAGATGACAATAGCGGTAAATAAATACCGAATGAATGCAGTGGAGATAATCCTTATTAAGCTAAATCGAATTTTAAATAGACCTGAGTGAGTGATCACTTTATGAAATACGCTGTCCGGTTGAATTCAAAATATTTATACATACTACTCTGAAGCTAGAACCCTCCCGATATATAACATATTTCTGTATTTAACACGAAGTTATAAAAGTATAAATTGTAATAAGTAAAATTTATATAATAAAAAAACTTAACAGTACGTGAAGACTGTAAAATGTAACTTGGAGATAAAAGGAGTGGCGGCGAGTCGCTTGCCAGTTCTTTTCATTCGTTCTACGCTCTTGATTTGAGAACTGCTAGATAATGTAAATTTAGTCTTTTTATAAATAGTATGCAACCGAACGAAAAATATCCAATACATACATATAAATACATGTTAAGGTTGTAAAAACTAAATTACATTTATTTATTCCACCCAATTAACAATATAGATTACTAGTAACCAAAGAACTTCGTGAACAAAGAACAGGGACCAAAATGTAATTACTGACAAATTAACTTATTAAGCAAACAGATCTGTCCACTAGATCGCTTTTAAATTAAAAATATAACCTGAATATATGAATATACATTGAAAAAAATTACGACTCGGGCAGGACTTGAACCGGCATCATCAGCGTTCCCTGCTGTTACTCTCGCCAATTGAGCCGAGTCTTACGCGACGTCGTCGAATTTTGGCAATTGCATCTCTCGTGCATTAGATCGCTTTTATTTACGTAAATAAAACGGTCCTACGCAATCAATGCCTTTCATCCAGCCTCGCTAATGCAACACCTATTCAACATAATAGGCGAAATTAAGACAGTCGCGTGTCCTATTAAAAGCCGACGCGACGCCGACGTGGGGATCCGAGCCCAATTTTGCGGTTAAAATTTTCAATATTTTGGTTGGCGCACGTGTTCGCGCGTGCCGTCAGTTAGACCCCTGCAGTTTTATTTTTTATTATTTTCATAATTCACGTTTCATAACAACCGGGAGGCGTTTCGCACGGTTGGCTCATGAAACCCTGGCTTTGAATTAAAGCTTTTAGGAATGAGGCGGATGAACGCGGCGTTTTTGCGGCGTTGTCTTTAGTGTCTACTTCATCTCACGTGTACTCTGCGATCAACCCAAAATATGAAAAATATGCGTCATTTTTACAGGTTTTATGGTAGAAAAGTATAGATATATAAACGGATTTAATCCCCACCGAGTCCAAAATGCTCAAAAAAATAAAATTTATGGGATCAAACATGTTGGACATTGTCAGGAAATCTGCATTGTAGTAATATCTAAATTTCGCCCGGGTCATTAACCACCGTTAATAGATGGATAACCGTTTGGTTTCCTCAAACGTTTCGGTTTTCGTCTGTGCGAAATCCACAGACTGAACAAAAATCCACAATTCTTTCACGACTTGCAAATTGACTAAGAGATAATTAACGGTTAGGTATTTATTTTTTTATTTTTTTGGTGTATGATAGTGACATGCACACAGTACGTATTCACTCGTGTATATGCAGCCTAAAATCAAGCATACCGCTAGGAACACTCCTGGGCTCGTTTTTATTTATGTAGCATCAGAGTGCACGTTTTGTGATCCACTTTATCAAACGCTTTACTGAGACCGCCGTGGGGTTGAAATGACTTCTATATAATTTTGCTAGTGCTCTTATGACGATGTTACGGCTTATTGTGTTTTTTGCAGGATTAGCTAAACGGCGGGGGCTAGACAAAGAGATTGACGAACGCCGTCTGTAACCGTTATAGGAAGCATTCTCAAAGTAAATATTACTTGGAAATGTTTTAGTAACTGTGGAGTTATCAAAAAATATATTATCCTTACAACTATGCAATGTATCATACTTATGGAAATTCAGTTATAGTTATTAATGTTTACAGTAGTAAATACAAAAGATTTTTTTTGTGTAGGTAGCGTTCAAATATTTCCCTAGTTCAACTTTTTTTGAAAAATATGGCATATATCCATTGGTTTAAGTAACACGTATTACAGCTAGCTTGACACATAAATAAGTAATGTCTGTAGTTCCCGCAAGTTATACACATTTGAATAAAACATTTTTAACGGCTTAAAACGCATAAGATATATGTTAACTAATTTAAACCACGCCGACATTCAAATAACGTGTCTACAAACGTGCAATTATCGAATTTAAAAATGAGAAGTAGGTTTTTTCCGCGTGTAGTAGACATTCAAATAACGGTTTAAAACGCGAAATAAATTTATATACAAATTATTTTAAATACAATCCAATGTTTCGAAGCAATTTGCAATAACTATGGTCAAGGGGAGGACGCATAAATAATATATTTCGCATTTTAAACCATTAAAGTGTTTTTTTTTAAACTGATGAATATTATAAGTATACAATGAGTAACAGAATACAGCGCTATCAATTTCATCGGGTCAAAAAGACCTCCTTCGACCACTCCGATAAAAAAGGCAATTTCAATTTCACAAATATGCTTCGTGCAAAAATTAAAGTGGCCCGATCCGACACGGGCCGGGATTCCTTTAATTTTATTTCGCTGTACAAATTAATTTGCGGATAAATTTCCCTTTATGGACGTTCCTATTTGCGTGGGGTGAGATCTGGGGGTAGTTTAGTTTTTTATCGGATGTATTTAAAGTGTAGCCGTGGGGTGACTTTAATACTTCCTTCTACGTGATGTCATTTTGTTTGCTGCTTTGAAATATGGGGAATTAAATACGATAATATCGGTTGCTATTGCTTCGGTAAGACTTTCATTCTTTTCTCATCTTCCTCAATTGTCATGGGCATAGGTGTCATATAAATTAAAAAAACGAAGATTTAAGAAGCCTTTGCGAAGCCGTTGCAACATTTTTAATCGATCTCGTGAACAATGTAATACTAGGCACTGTCTGTAGCGTACGCGAATAGTACGCATTTCAAAAAAAACGGCTTATAACTTGACATATATAAGTTAAACTTATTTACAGATTATTTCAACTCTGGCCTAACGTTTCGGATGCTTTGAAGAAGTTGTTGACATTTGCAGGTTGAACTAATATATTTTACGTTCTAAACCGTTCAAAGAGTTTTATTCGAATGTAATAGTTATCTCAATTGTCGTTCCCAATTTGAATTCAAAATGTACCTGCCCTGGGCTATCAGATTGATCAAAGTATAAATTGGATATATCTTTGTCAACTTTATTTCCGGTCTTTCGTAATAAAATCGGGTTTTTATGTGAAGTAAAATACCTTACTAAACTAGTGGCTCCTATTAAATTATTCCACTGGTAATATTTTTCAAAATATTTTTCCTCGTTTCCCTTATCACGAAATCTCTCGAATCCGTAGAGTTTTAAATGGAAAAAATTAAACGACGAACGCGAACGGAAACAAAACAGCGGTTTACAAGGACCCTGCAAAAAGTTCACCCCACAGCATCGCGGCTCACGTAAAATGTAATGGGAAATTACTCTAAAATAAAAAAAGTCTCCCTCAAGCGAACCCTTACTGCCACGCCAATTTGGCTAAGGATCCCTTAGGCACGAACACTAAAAATTCTACTTCGCAAAGTCTCAATATGCACACATTCGATGCCATTACGAAAAGCAATAAAACTTGAACGATTTTAATTGAAGTTTGTTCTCGGAGTAGCTAAGATGTTTAGGATGTATCTTCTACCTCAGTGGTGTAGTTTTATTAAAACGGGCCACGGGTTCACCTTTGGAAACTAACAATTTATGAAATCTATGGTACTAAATTCGTTTCCCGGGTAGAGAATTTTTTCCGCTCGTCGTCAAATATTTTACTTTCAAACATACAGTACAATATATAAACTAAACACTTTTAACTGTTTGAAATAGCATCCAAAACGTAGTTGAGATATGTTGCAAATAAGTGAATTTAATATAATTATGTCACGTTTTAAACCGTTAAAATGATTTTATTTAAATGTGTGCTCGTAAAATACAGACAATACGGAACAACTTTAAACATTTATTAGGTATATGTATTTGCAATTTTATTTTATTAATCTAATATATCACACGCATGTTATATATTATATTCCAGCCAAGTATTCAGTCAGACAGTGACCATAAAATAAACGAAAAACAAGTATGTAGTAAGTGATTTATTTAACGAAATACAGGAATTATTGCCACAAAAACGGTATGTCCGTGTCGTCTTGTCGCCATAAAGCTTCTATTTTTAACGACTTTAAAATAATTAAAGAGCTGTTATGCAAATTCAACGCCTTACCAATATATCAAACATGTATTTTAGTTCGTAGAAACAAATTATTGCGTCTATAAATCTTATAAACCAATACGGGCACGTTGCGCGAGCGCAGAAAACAAACAGCTTTAATTGTTTATAAGAGGAAGATTTTTAGAGGAAACTAGCTAATTCAACAAATGCGGAATATGACTATAAACATAAAATAGTGTGACCACTACTGCTGATAAGCATCCGAAACGGGGAGCCGTTGATGTATATTGTAAATAAGTTTATTAATACAATTCGTGTTTTAAACCGTTATAGGTATTTTATAATAAGTATAATTCCATTACATTAAATATCTATTCTATATAAGTATTGGTTTTGGGCAGGTAAAAATCGTAGCAAACATATAGAATCGGTCAAGACCTTTCTGAGGTGGTAGCATTTCTGATGTGTTACCAGTATTGTATAGCAAGTTTTCTTCTAATGTCCCCGTTAACTTTGGAAGGATATAAACAACAAGTTCCTACCCAAATACTTATATAAAGAACAACAAATATACAACAAACGTTAAAAATACACGCGAGTAGCACACATTTAAATAAAACATGTTTAACGGTTGGAAAATTAAAGATAAGTTAACTACCTATTTCGCGTCTTATACCGTTTAAAGGTTTTTAACTTTTTTTACATACAATAGTTATATACCGACTACACAAAATTCACTAACGACCTATTTTGGGCATATTCAATATTCATTATTATTTTACTTATATTGTATTAACGTTCACGTATTGACCCACTTAAATTATTTTTTAATACCTATAATTAATAAGCCATAGCTAACAGCAGGCTACACATAGGCGCTTGACCTAAAATTGTTCCCAAGATAACTCGTAAAACATCTCTCTCAATGAACGCTAATGAAGGAAAGTATAACAAATTATTGTGGGAATAAGATGACGAAATCCAAAGATTTTTCGCTATTAACGTCAACCTAGAGCCAGCTTCCATATCTTTGCTTGGTGATTTATGGTGTATCAGCGAGTGGAATGTTCAAACTTCACAACACGATTTGCTTCGCCAATCTCGACTCTATAACACGCTTGGTAAAACACATTATCCCGTGCATTTGAATAGTTTAATAAAATAGATTGTCGGTGGAGTGTTCAGTAGATTTTATATCCACATTTCTGAGGTTGTAAATAAAATTTCGAGGCTTGCCAAGATTAACGTTACTGATTTATTTATTTGTAAGTTATGATTGATGCTGCAAGTTCCACGTTTAACTTTTCAATGAACCTTTATTGCTGGACCGTTTAAGTCTCTACGGGAAAATTAATAAAACACATTAGAACTAAAAAAATGTTTCAGCTGGTGCGTTACCGGTGATGACATACGTTACCTAAACATGGCCTCCTAGATACAGTATCATGCACAGACTACATGTGGGTCGGCTATGTAAATGGCAATGCTCTGAGTGCTCCTACGTCTTGGACTAAGAAATGAGGAGATTTGTAAGACGAATAAAGTCATCGATATAGCCTATCAGATCAGAAAGAAGAAGTAAGAGTGTGCTGAACACATAACGCGTGGAACAGACAGCAGTTGGGACAAAAAGTTCTGGAGTGTAGACTAGTCTAGACTATGAACTGTTCGTCTAAAACGAGGCCGACCTGGTCAAGGTAGATGAAAACTGGACTTAATCGGACCGGTCATACTGTGGGGTGGCCTCTATCCAGCAGTGGAAACCGAACTGGTGAAACGTTTATAGGTTTAATTCGATGGAAAATAATCCAAGTGACTGACTGAGATTTTAAGGTCTAACGGTAGCAATGTAAGGCTACGTGTCATCCAAAATGTTTCTAATCAATTTATAATTTTCAGACATGTTGGCCTTCGTCTGGAAATCTGGATATTAAATGGGAGGTGACAATATCAAAATATTCGCGTTATGAACCACCTTTTAGTTTAATTGCGTTTTAGTTTACGTGTGTGGAGTTCCTAATATCTAAATCCAAAATAACTCGAGACCTCTTGTTCAGATACTTGATAAGCTGGGGTATTCCACCTTCCAACTTCCATGCCTATCTGTCCTCCTCTATCTCAAAAATGACAGTTCATAGGTTCGGATAGGATTAAATAAAATGTTCAATAGGAATTTGGATTATATCATCATAGAAGTAAGGAACCTTGAAATTGCCCAACTCTGGATTAAAAGGAAACTCAATAACATAATAGTGTAATCTTTCGGTTAGCAAGGGCTGTAGGTGAGCCAACTGCCCTTGAAACGGTTATTTTTTACATCCCCATCTTGAATTAAATTGGGGTGGAGATTTAGTGGTACTTCAGAGTAAATCTTGTTTTATATTGATTGTAGGTAATTTTTTTTAGTATGCATCGTTGCTTTGCTGATTTACGTTTATTTTCGTTGAGGGTAGGCTAAGGCAAGTAGATCTAATCAATTTTTTTATTGCACCCGTTTAAAACGTTGAGGTATAATATGAAAATAGATTAAATGTTTGTAATAACTGAATCTGCGTAAAAACATTGCATATAGGTTCTCATATTGAAAATTTTGATGAATTTTCAGTTACATTCAAAAGCCCTGCTATCTTTTACCGTTAAAGCACCTGTGCCTGAAGCGATAAACAGTTTAAAGCTTTTAAAAATCAGAAAGTCTAGCATCCAATTAAGAATGAAAAGCTATTAATAGTAAACAATAATGTGCTAAGTTATTTCACTGTAACACATAATAAACTTACAGAAAAGTAAAGGGTCACCATAAAGTTCCAGGGTTACCTCAAATTATTGGACTATTTACATTTTACAACGGTTTACTTACTGCGCAACCAAATTAGATATCTTTCTTTCAAACTGGGTTGAGTTTGAAAGAAAGATATCTAATTTGGTTACAACACAAAACAGTCTCTTATTGAAAACTATTATAAAACGTCTAAACGTCGTTAACATAAAACGTCGTTTGAGTATTATAGTTAACATTTAGATAAAACAGTTTTGGCGGGTCAATTCTCTCCTAGACACCCTCCATCTTCACCTGACCACAGCTACTTCAGTATCCGGAACATCAGATAGTAGTTAAAGTAAGTTAACTAATATATTTCTCTTTTTAAACCGTTAACTGTGTTTTATTTCAAAGCATAGCAGTAATAGAGAAACATGCAAGTGCAAAATTGACTTAGGTACCCGTGTTTTAGTAGAGCAACAGCACGGAACACTGACGATGCCGGTTCAAGTCCTGCCCGAGTCGAAAATTTTTTCAATTTATTTTCGACTTTTAAATTATATACTGCATTCATGTGCAATAACATGTAAAAAATAAAAAAGTTTCCAATTAAAATACTACCATGTTTATTCTATTTGATTATACATTTTGATTGCAATTTACGTGCAAATAATACTATTTTTCAGCTTCTTTCAGACAAAAAAAAATTACACTATTCAGTGATTTGCGATCTCTTCGCCTTTATTATCTTAATCGTAAAATTCTTGCACAGTGTGTAAACCTCTGAGAACACTATAAAAATATATCATTAACATAATTGTCAAGAAGTACCGTTGCAGCTCTAATGAAATGTTTCACCGTTTTCTAATAAATATGTTTGCTTTACGATATTCTATATGGCTTTTCATTAGTATTTGGATATTTGGACGCATCAAGTATGTTTACGCAACATCGTCTTTTTCGGTCATACATATCTCGACTAGCATTGTATTAAAAGGACATCCTAAGTTCGAATCCTGGAAACTGTCGTAAATTTGTTATGCATAGCATGCCGAAAAGTACATAGGAGCACTAGTTGGACTTTTGTAAAAGTGATGTCAAAATTGTATAAAAGCTTTGGCGGCCATTTTGAAAAGTTTCCTGGTCTTTCGAGCTGTTTGAAACCACGAGTGGACAACGTCATCGGGAGACGCATTCATTGTCTAAGCGAAGATTGAGGGAAGAAGAAGTGATATTAAATATGAAGCCGCTAGAGGCAGAGTAGCCTAACTGCAATTTTGTGACTTGAGTTATTTTCATGTTTTTGGCCGAAATAGTTAACATACTATTTACACAAATAATAGTACAAACTAATTTTCGCCTAAGTTAATTGCGTATTTTTATTTTGCTACTTACTGAAAGTCATGTTTTTTGTTATTAGGCCACTCTGCCACTAACTGCAGACTCATTCCATGTGTGGTGTAGGGCGAAGACATTTCTGTGTCCGTTCCACAAATTATAAGTATAAGCATGTATGTATAATATGGATAAGCATTCTGTGCAAGACCGAAACAATTGTTGCACGAGATCGAACCCTGGACTTCGTGCTTAACACGTTTAACTATTGCAGAGGCTCTACTCTAGCCAATAGTAAAACGCCACATGGAACAAAATCACCTGACATTACATATTTGAATATTGAATGAATTAAGTTTAAAGTTTGAAAATATCGTAAATAAATGTCCTTAGATCGTGAGATAATGTATTTTAATGAAATAAAAATAGAGGAACATTTAAAAAACCACTCGGCAAAATGCAAAACCAACAATTTATTGTTCTGATTTTGTGAAGAGCCAATAAAATAGACGATAAAAGCAATTAATGAATATTTAGAAGAATATCGTTAAAAGCTCGTGACAACCTTAACCCAAATACTTCTATTTACATTTAAATCGAGCCACATTCTCTAAAACTTGACATTGTCTATTTCTATTATATCTACGGATTAGACAATATTTGCACAATATATTATTGTTTGAATGGTAATACAACGGCGTGGTGGGTCTTATCTAAATATAAGGCATTATTATATTTAATCATGTTTCTAAAGTTTAACTTTTTTATTTCATTACTATCTTACACGTTTAAATAAAACATATTGACTGTTCAAAACCTGACATATTTAGGTAAACTCATTCTTAATTACGATCCTATGTCCCAACCTGATCTCCGTGAGCAAGGTAGTAAAAAATACCTAAAACGCCGGTTTTCAGTTAAAAATAAGTGATTATATTAAGTTTCAAACCGTCTAAAGTGCTTAAATTAAACTTTACTCTTATAAAATATTAACTTTAGTTTTACTTCTTAATTTGATCGTTGCTAAACCCAAAAAGGTGTTAAAAATCATTTCGCAAAACACAAAATTTGAACGTACAGTATTTTCGCGATGTTTTATGTGGTAGATGGTAGGCGAGTCGCTTTTAAATAAAACAATATTTAACTGACATTTCAACGTTAAAGCAATACGTTTTAACGTCTGTACGTCACACAAATAAACAAGATTTGCGAGGCTCGCCGGTGGGCGAGTCATGTCTTGTTAATATTGTTTATTACTTGTTATTACCAATATGAAAGATGGTCAGTGCATCGCTTTCGATGCGAGAGGTTTAGGATCAATTCTATCCGTAAAAAATAATACATATTTATGCATTTTCCAAGGTCGGTCTTAGTTTTTAATTTTAAGGGAAAAATATGTTTTATTCCAAAATTTGAATGAGATTAACTTTTAATAGCTTCTAATCGTATTGTTGATCTGCTTTATTTTGTTTCAGGATGAGTTATTTTAACTTGAGTGTCTACTGACTCAAGTAAAGTTTTGAGAAATTAAGTACGAAATATATTTTATAAATACCATGTTGTTTTTTAAATCGTATTAAATGTAAACGGCTGTTTGGTACAATATAAGGAATCCGCTTTGTGTAAAATTGGAATATTTTAGCACCAATCTTTTGGTTATCGTTGAAACCAAACTCCTCTTGAACAAGTAACGACGTTTTTTATTTAGTATTTACAATTTCACCTCTGATTAATTACATAGTGCATAGATTTACATAAAACACTTTAACGGTGTATGTTAGTTAAACTTGTTAGATAATTATTTAAACTAAGGTCCGACGTTTGGGATAGTTTGCAGTAGCCGTGGTCACGGGGAGACAAGGTTGAATAATATATATGGCGTTTTGAACCGTTAAAGTGTTTTATGTAAATGTGTGCTACCCGCGTAAACTACAGACAGTATTTAGTGCATAGATACTATTGTATCTAATTTATAAAAAATAAAACAATTTTGTTCTCGATAGAACATTTAAAAGTTAGAATTAATCTTCGACATCCGCGGAATGTTTTGTAATAATGGCAATTAGAAGCGATTACAAGCAATAAGTGGTGATAAATCAGCAAGATCTGATGCAGTGCGCTTGCGCAATCGACATCACCTGTCCGAGCCAGTTCGCCCACGAGCTGGATTCTATCTCAACAAATAACTAAACTGGATATTGGCTATGACAATTTAATTAAATACAAACATTTATAGCAACGAAGTTTTGAATGGCTTTTACAACCGAGGTCATGGGTAAATAAGTGAGTTGTCCTAAAAGTCACTACCGAAATAAACTGGGATCCCGTTTCCCCACGTGGGGCGTTCGGTGACATTTCTGTGTCCTTCAGTACTATGCCCCGATCGACCGAAACTATTCGTTGATTTCCCGGGGCTCGAGCCTGCGACTGCACTCTTAACGCAATACTTGCAACATGTTTTACTTAAATACAGAGGCGGTCACCGAGATAAACCGAGACAAGAATTATGAGATTGGAGTCTTTTTCTAGACCTTGTAAGTCACATACATCTGAGTCTTCTGGTTGTTTTGAGTCTTTAAGAACTCAATATAAGCTGAGTCACAATCTTGAGTTGCTGTATTATAACATATAGTATATTATATTATGTATATTATAACAATAGTAACATAATACGTTGGTATCACGTTCAATTACACAGCTTTACTTAAATCTATCTATACTAATATATAAAGCTAAAGAGTTTTTTTGTTTGAACGCGCTAATTTCAGAAACCACTAGTTCGAATTGAAAAATTATTTTTGTGTTAGTTAGAGCATTTATCGCTATAGGCTATAAAACATCGGGCTGTGACTAATACAAGCGAAGACGCAGCGGGCAATGTGAAAGAAACTGGGGAAAATTTCCATCTCTGTGAGTTTCCGATGCGTAAGCTGCAAAAACTTTTTGAAACACCCAAAAAATATGTAAGGAATGATTCCTCTTTAAATAATCTCAAAAAAAGTCCGCGACGCTATATGTCTATCTTTTAGGATTAACTTGCAAGAACGACGGGAAGGGACGCGTCTGACGTCGTGGGCAAGAGCTTAAGTTTTATAAAGATAAAGGGGTTTGCAATAACGAATTTTGATGCCCAAAATAAATATTCTTAGCGGACAAAGTAGCTGAAACAGCTAGTATGAAATATATAAGTAAATGATATATATATTATGTATATAAGTTTATAATATAAAGCAGCTAGAAATCAATAACAGTATAAGAATAAATATCTGCCGCTATCAAAACTACCTTTTAAATTAAAACAGGTTTTACAAAGATTGATAGTATAAAAAATATTTATTAATTAATTTCTATTCAACTACACCTAAATATATATATTACTTTGTACGAAGTACATATTATTTTTTTAGTTTACTTTATCTCGATTACTACTGAGCTATTTAAACGCAACAATCATGGATGGGACCTATAGATATTGTTGCGTATTAAATAAATTGCATCCTTCCAAAAGAAAAGATTTTATTAATAATTTTTGAATTAATGCAATGCTCAAGTTAAGTAGCCAAGTATATTTTCATTAATTGTGATTAGATTGAGTGAGTTTAGTATCCCTTAAAAATCCCTTCGTTTCCCCCTCTGCTAGGGTTAAGTTAACCCTTATCTTTAAAACTTTGAAGGAAATTAGCAAATTAAGTTTACTTGTTGAAATATTAAGTCGGACGACCGAACACTTTATTCGGATTTTAGATGACACACAAAGTGGATTGGTTGTTATTAAAAGTATTGAATGAAACGGATTCAAAAATGTATCTACAATTACACACTATAATTTGTACACATAAATTGTCGCGGACATTTTTTTAAAACATTTCAAGAGAAATCATTCTTTCATACATTTTTATTGGGTATCTTGGACCGTTTTCGTAGCGTACGCAACGAAAACCCATAATGGATGAATAATTGTACCGGGTTTTTTCACATTTCTCGCTATTTCGTCGCTTTCATAAGTTCCATTCGAACCAGTAGTTTCTGAGATAAGCGCGTTCAAACAAACGAACTCTTCAGCTTTATATATTAGTATAGATGAAATTGTTGTTTATTTAACACTATGTCAACGAAAATTAGTGAAAATGTAGCAGAATTTCAGCCATTCCAGTTATTAACCGTTAACATAACTGACGCTTGCAGTAAAAACATTCGAGTTCAATAATGCTGTACGCGTTATGAGATCCAATAAAGATAACGTAGTTTGGAATTAACGAGAAATACCAAATGTATTAAAAGATTTTTATTTAAAAGGAAGTAAAATAAAAAAGTAAGGGTATAGTTCATTTTCTACCAAAAATATAAAAGTAACTTTAGTTTTCATAAATCATATTATGTCATTCTTAATTAGATTGGGACGGAGCATAGGCTGCTTGCGGCAGGTGGCTTAACAACTTGATTTTTCAATCGGGAGAAAAATAAAAATACGCAATGAACTAGGCGAACATTAATTTGTAAAAATTATGTTAACATTTCCTCCTTGTAGTAATTAACATTATTAGACTATAAAAATAAAAATCAAATTCAAATTGGTATAGGCAAACTGCCGTTAGCCCAAAAGAAAAATAAAAAAAAAAAATAAGAAAGACTTTAATTAAAACATCTAATATGTCTTTTAAACTTATCATTGATTCATAATAATACTAAAATGTACCAGTAAAATGTTGGCTTCTCGTATCGACTGCTTATAAATACATTTTTTGGCAAATAATCTTTGACCGCAGCAGTAAATGGCCGCAGGCGTTAGACAACTTTGCACTATCGCTCTAAGACCCGAATAATTGAATCGTTGCCACAATTACTATCGCATTGCGGATGAGTTTAACGAAAAATGTTATATTTGATCTTAGAATATAATATTGTCTTAGACCTTGATAAATGGATAGATGGGGACAGATATTTGAGTGTGTTTAGAAGTACCTTATAGATTCGGATTTCGAGTCATTTAAACATTTTTTTTATGATAGAGGCAGAAAAGCTTGGGGTCCACCTGATGGCAGGCGAAATTGCCCAGCCATACCTATAAAGAATATGCGATGTCGACCTATTTTAGTATTGGATACTCGGAAATCAACGGACTGATACCGAAACGCAATTAAACTTGGCCTTTTTATCTGTGGACGGTGGTTCATGACTTGGGCGCAATATCCAGATTTCCAGACTATGTCCAATATGTTTTAGAAAAATTATACATTTGATTAGATTAATGCACCTGGAGGGGATCGAACCTACGGCCCGTTGATTATTAACCATAATTCAATCCCGTCCATTATTAGTTTATATATTATGTACTTTTCCCTATTGGTAATTAGTTATTCTGTGAAAGGTTACCTTCATTAAATTTTGCAAAATTCTAGTTGTGCCTTAATGTAATAAATTAGTTTGTTTTATTATTTCATTAGCGCATGACTAAGGATTTATTTATTTGTTTGTTCATAACACAGACAACACTATTTTCCACTTTTATCAATAATAACTACCCTAAGCTAACATTGATTTTTACTAGTATCTTCTGCAGTCGTCTTATAAATGGCCTAATAAAATTACCCGACCCGTTTATTGCGAACGCGCCAAATTTTTCCCTTTTCCACGATATGGGGAGGTGTTATTGCGCGACTAAGTAGGATCACTATTAACTAAATTGCTTGTTTGTCTATAATATACGAAATAGTGTACTACGCGAATACTATGAGTACTATCGTAAATTACTTGTTAGGGACTTTTTTAAAACCAATTTATATTTTTTTCAAACATGCTGATTTTCGTCTGGAAATTGAATATTAAATGGATGGCAAAGATATCGAAATTTCGCCTGGGAAACGAACCACCGTCCAGGATGAAAAGCAATTAAGTTTGATCGCGTTTGGGTTTTTAGTTGTGGATTATATCCAAGGCCATAATAGGTAAGGGCATTGTCAAGATGTTATTCAGCTGGACTATATCACCTTTATAAGGAACCTCCATGTTGTCTTCCTCACTATCATACAAAAATTTATGAGTAATTGAAAACATTACAAATTGAAAAAAATTACGACTCGGGCAAGACTAGAAACGGCATCACAGCTTGGGGACTAACAATTAGCTACGAGTCCTAACATTTATTTATTTATTTCAACTTAGTTACACCAAAAGAACATACAGATACTATGCAATTTAAAACTATAGAGTGTACCGGGCGGCCTTATCGCTACAAGCGATCTCTTCTAGGCAACCCATAGAAAGAACTTAACGATTAATTAAAATCTATACAGTGTGCAAGAAGTGCGCAACTTACTAATTACTTAATATTATTTAAACAAAATTAAACTTAAATTAATAATAATAGTAACACATCAAAATAAAAGAAAAAAGTATATAAAAAATAGAAAAAGAAAAAGGAAAGTTAAATTTATTAACACGATAAGGACAGTAGATGTTTTAAATATAAAAGACTTTTGAAAGAAGTCAGGACTAATCGGACGGATTCAGGTAGAGAGTTCCAAAGTTTTGCAGCAGAGAAGAAAAAGGAGTGACCAGCAAAATTCATTAAGTGGGACTGGGAATTTCTAGAATAAACCTTTCCGCACACCGCAGGCCATAGGTGTAAGGGCCCAAAAATTTTAAAGATCGTTCATTTGTGCATTAAAGGTACAGACACAACGAATGGCCTATCTACATTAGAGATGTTGTACTGAACTCATTTCGTTTGTAAGAGTATATTTTAAGCTCAATGAATAAGCATTAAATAGACAAGTGCGATAAACAAGACTAAGCCAAAAATTACGATCTCGGGAAGTATCAATAATATTTATTGACGGAAACGCAACCCACTACCCCATCACTCCTATCGCCAATAAGAACGGGAAATCTTTCTACAACTCCAAAATATATTACGCCCATAAAAAAACCTTTGCCACACACGACATCATAAAAATAAATATACAATCTGCAATATCTTTATGATATAGAAGAAATAATTTTATTTGTATGGTGTTAGGGACTGTTTTTGTTATTCGTTTAAATACATTTGAGTTTAGCTGTTTGTGAAGATAGATGTTTGAAAATCTTTTAAATAAAACACTTTAACGGTTTAAAACGCGATATATTTTAGTCAAACTTGTTTGAAAATTATTCTTAACTGTCAAGGGGAAAACACGGCTGCTGCAAAGCATCCGAAACGTCGGGTAGTTAAAAATAATTTTCAAACAAGTTGAACCAAAATATATCGCAAACGTTTTAAACCGTTTAGCGTTTTAAAGTGTTTAATTTAAATGTGTACTACTCGCGTAAAGTACATAATGTATTTGTTTGAAAATCTAATTATTTTGGAAAAATTGTATTTCACCTTTTCTGTTTTGAATTCGTTATCATTATGACTAACGCATACTTTTCTGTAAGTTTTATAAATATATTATGAATATAGAGTTTTCTTTAGTTTAATAAGTTAAAACCCAAACGCTGTGACATCGGCTGCTGAGCATCTGAAATGTTAGGTAGTATTTGAAATAATTTGTAAATAAGTAAACTAATACACTTCGCGTTTGAAACCGTTTAAAGTGGTGAGTTAAAGTGTTTCCTGTAATAGCATAATTGTACTAGAGAAATATTCTACTTCGAAATTGATTAAGACGTGTTTACTTTTCCCAATAAGATTATCATCTTGATATTTTGCGTTGGAGGTGGAGAGGTGAAAGTCGAACCCACTATCTTGTTGTTCCATTTGTTTTTACAATTTTCATGGATAAGCCATACAAAATAAATCTTTACTTTCTGTGCCAGTGTATGTTGTGCTTGAATTTTTCCGAGCATAAAATGAAGTGAAATTATTTAGTGAAGTGGGTTCCGTAAGCAGAGGGCTGTCAAAAAAATAACGTTTCACATTTAAAAAGAATTATAGGAATGAGGATCGTACGTGCTGTCGCGAAGGGAGAGATGGGCCGGCTAGTGACAGCCCGGATGTCGATACTTTGTACGATAGTCGTTACTTCGATGAAAACTATTTTATCGATATTTTTTCCAAAGAAAAGTGGAAGAGTACAGCGGATATGAAGAAGTCGAATTTCAAACATATACAAATTAAAGTGAAACGCTTTGTTTATTTGTTTAATAACCAGACTTTAGAAATAAATTGCTTATCAATAAGACCTTCTAAGAAATCTGTAGGTTGAGTCTAGCCTATAGAATTAACTCTCGATAAGGTAATAAACAACTTTGAACTAAGTAAAGTATTTTTTAAATAAAACACTTTTAATGGTTTAAAACGAGAAATGTATTAGTTAATTTATAATCTATTTTTACTACGGCACGCAGTTGCGTAGCCGTGGTCACGGAGGGACAAAGAATAAATTGTAAGCTAATAAATTTCGCGAATTTTAATGTGTACTATTCGCGTAAACAACAGACAGTACTGAACATATAATTTACTTTTTTATTTTAATAAGTATGGAATTAATTTGACATTTGACAGCGTAAATATGAGGCTGCTAGAGTCAGAGTGGCTTAATACAAAAAACATGATTTTCAATAAGGAGGAAAATAAAAATGCGCAATTAACTTACGCCAAAATAAATTTGAACTATTATTTGTGTAAGCATTATGTAAACATTTTTAGACTGTGAATATATATACCCAAAGCATAAAATTGCAGTTAAGTCACTCTGGCTCTAGCGGCCTCATTTGTAGTCTATAAATCGAAATTCAAGACGGCCAAACCCTCGACACACAGCGCGTCACTAGTGTCGCGGTTTTTGTTTACGATATCTGATGTCTCCGGTGCACAATGTACTGTGCAAGTTTTTGTGACGTCAGTTTAATTAGTAAGAACCGGCCTCGGCCACTCGCATCCGATAGACCGTGGATGCCTCGCCCTAATCGCTTATCGGGAAAACGAGCTGCTCTTCGCTGAACGAGCTATTAAAATATGACATAAAATGTTATGGCGTCGTTGGAATTGTTTTGCGGGCTGGATTTATTAAGTTGTGTGTTTTTTCTCGGTGAGCGCGAGGTTCACTTGAGAAAGCTAAGGTGATAACTAGACTGTTTTGAAGTTTCTGTCAGCGGGCTGTGTGTAAAATTAGCAGATAGTAAATATCGTGGTCGCCTCTGTAGCCAAATGGTTAAACGTGTGCCCCTTGTTCAAAACCCATGAAAACAATAGATTTTTCAGTCAGACAATTATTATCTCTGCATTTTTACACATTTTTCACAGCTTTCATGTGATGTAGAGTTAAGCCTTCCTCTATAAATCGTCATTGCAATACAAAAATAATTTGTCAAATCGACCGAGTAGTTTCTCAGATTACACGTTCAAACAAACAAACCTCTTCAGTTTTATAATATTAGTATCATATTTTTGACAATTTGAAAATCTAATGCTTAAAAAAGATGTTTGCTAGTGTTAATTATCTGTTTTACACACTCAGTCTATTAGGATAAGGACTAAACATACTTTTTAATTATTAATTTCCTTCGATCAGATATGAATATACTGCGTCCATTCAATTTCCCGACAGACGTAATAAAGTGCGATTGTCACGCACGAACACGCAACTATGCACCCTCGGGGCAACACCCCCCGGGAACCCCTGGATATAGCGAGTCCTCCAAGTTCAACTTAAAAAATAAGTTGAAATACTAACGCGCAAAAACCCTACGAGATGAATTCATACTTCTAATAAAAAAACTTTTAACTGACATTTAATTTTTGATTTAATTGTAGAAAAATTGGAAGAGCAACTTAAAATGTGTGTGATTCTTCCCAAAATACTTAACAAACTATAGTTAATACAATGTAGTGTGACACAATGCATTACCTGCGTTATCTTCATAACGGCCGAATTATATAAAGACTTTTTGACGAATACATAAAATCATTGTTCTGTACAGTAGCTGTTACAAGACGAGTTGATTACCGTTTCGATCTGACATCGATCCGAGAATTAGCTGGGCGTTCTAAGGCATAAGCGGAAGCGACAACTGATTTAGCTAGCAATGACGGACGACGGACGAGTGTAGGTGTAATGGTAGCAACATATCACTAATAATCAACGTAGGATGAGATGTCCTAGATTCAATTCCCGAGTAAGTATGATAGTGTTTTGGTCGAATAAGGCGCAGTAGGCTACAATAAACTCGATAAGTGACCAGAGACAGAAATGTACAATCAAACTTGTATGGTTTGAGTTTTAATAAAATTAAGTACATACAGGATACAGAAATATCCGCGACATATAAATTAAGTGAAGAATACCGTTTCCACGATCTCTTGTGAATTGGAGAAACGAGTATCGCAATGTAATGGGGTGACCGATTGCGGGTAGTTACGTATGCGTCGCGCGTAGCTCCCGAAGAAACTACGCGTCGTGCTTGCCTCGTGGATTCGGTCAATCGATGTCTTGAGCCGTGGGGTTTGGGACGTAAATATTAGGGTCGCTTTTACTGCCTTATTTATTATGCAACATTTGTTAGTCTGGAGATAATGTTAACTCTAAATATTTAGGTTTAAGTGTGTTATTTGTTTCTGGAGCATTTATTTATTTATTTATTAATGTCTGCTACCATTATGAATTTTAATCTAGTACAGTTTTTGATTTATTTTGAATTGAATTGGTTTGTCGTTCAATAAAATAAAAACACTTTTAATGGTTTGAAAGATAATATATTACAATTATATACGGCCCGACGTTTCGTATGCTTTACAGCGGTTGTGGTTAGAGTGGGTATAGCGGGTGTCCTACCAAAGTCAAGTCTGCTAAGAAAATTGTGCACCATAACATCTAAAATTTCTGTTCGATTCCCTGTTTGAACGATTTTAGTTCATCTACTTCTTATCATCTAAGATCAGTAATAACTTAGTAACTTTTTTAATCTGTGTATTCCCGAATATCCAAAGCCAAAATAGATCGATTAGCGCATCTTGTTAAGATGTTATATGGCTGGGGTTATTTACCTACCATTAAATGAACCTCGTGCTTGTCTTTCCTCTTATAAAAAAAAAAAAGAAAAAAATAGGTAATCCTGATAACCTTGACGCCACGTGCATTCTATCCGTCTACTGCGCACTATATCCGTGCTTACAAAGTTATAAATCGATGTTTTACTTGTCTCGTACATATTAAATCATTTCATTTCTTGATTAATATCCTTTTTAGTACGTCGTGGAAATAGATCATTAGTTTTACAATATTATTATTAACAACAATTTTAATCAATAGGTTAATTATAATTGTTATTAATATTGTGGGCTTGATAATTCGATGCGTTACGTAACGTGTCACGGTGCCAGCCAGTTGAGTTCATATCGAGAGTCCAGAGATGTACATGTTTGTTTATGTTAATTAAACATTTGGCATAGACAAAGATCTACTAAAGTGTAGAAATAAGTATCCTTTAGAGGTTATTCTTACGATAAGTTTTACAATTTTTTTTTCTTTCTAGCAACTATCAGTCACGTGATCTACTCAAAGATAACTAAGAACGGTTTAAGCATAATTTACAATTACGTAAACACAATACTCATAAATAATTTTATCCAAAACAAATCTGTAACCATCTAAAAAGCATTAATGATCTCAGGGGCTAAGAAGTATCAACTAAAATAGTCAAACCGAAATGGAACCGAAACTTATTATGGTTTAAAATTTCCTTTAGACGAAACAGGTGACTAGATAAGCCTCCCTGCATCCCCAGTCTCCCCGTGACCACGGCTGCTCAAAGCATCGTCGAGCCGTAGTTGCATTTAATTGAAAATAAGTTAACTAATATACTTCGTGTTTAAAAACGTTAAAAGTGCTTTATTTAAATGCACTCGCGTAAACTACAGACAATGTTCAATTTCCTTTATTATACCTAAATATCTCTTATATCAAACTATAGCAAAATTTCTTATTATCCTATCGTATAGCTAATTAGCATAATTGTATAGAAGCCGGGTATTATTTTAATCCACAATAATGGTCCTTCATATAACAGCGTGTAATTTTTACGGACTCACTTTGAATACATTTTCATATATTATCGTTTCGGAAGCCGAAACATTATTTAAATTGTTTCACTATTTAATTACAATTATTAAGTATTAATAAACGTCTTTGGTAATGCTTATCGATATCGATGATTCATTTATTATAATCATATTTTAATAATTCAATAGTTTCCATTCATAAGTTTTGCTAATGGAATTCAATTATTTTTAAGCTGATCTACATATATGAAGACCTACTCTGTACTATATAAAGGTGAAGAGTTTATTTGTTTGAACGCGCTAATCTCGGGAACTACCGGTTCGAATTAAAAAAATATGATTGTGTTTTTTTTGTGAAGACTATATATAGGCTGTGAAAAATAGTACTCTAACTTAGAAGGGGCGAAGAAACAGTGTTAAATATGGAAAGAACGAAGAAGAAGAGAAGTCGCTGACACAGCTAGTATGTTATATTAATATACTTTTATTTCTTATAAATAATTCAAAAGAGATAGATTATATATGTATATATCTGTAATTATTATCTTTGAACCTGGACCGTCTTGTCTTATGGGGCAAATTGATAACCCAAAAAAAACCGATTAGTGGAACGGACACAAATATGTGTTCGCCCCATGCCAAATGCAAACACTGGTTCGTTTTATCCTTGAATTTATTACAATAATGTTGTTTAGTCTATTGCGTGGCAAATATGTGCCATTTATACTGGTTTTATAACATAACGCCTAAAAAACAAGCGAGAACTATTGTACATCTTTATCACACTTTTGTTAAATAATTGTCTGTGGCTTGAGATCGTTATGTTTTTTAATTTTTTTTACGGTTTGAATAATTCCTTCTCCGAAGGGTTTAGGTAAAAAATAAGTAATATAGTAACTAAAAATATATATCCCGTTTTAAGCGGTTTAAAGTGTTTTTGTATAAAGAGGGATAAAGATGTCAAGAGGAAGGTACCACCTTCGGTTGTGGTTCCGGATTTCAGGGTCAATAAGTAAGATCAGTTAGGCATATGAGGTACTAGGGCCACAGAAGTCAGCAGGCGTGTGTCGGTGGCTCACGAGTGCGTGACCAGCCCTGATTAATGACCGAGATGGCAATCTCTTCCGTCTCACGACTCCACGCCTCCAATAACTCCATTTTTTGCCGCCATTTTGGCAAATCGATATAATATTATTTCATCAAGATAGCGATTTCAATTTATCCTTGTACGATGCTTGTCTATATTGATGATTTCCTATTAATTTGATCGTTCTTCTATTTCATTGCTTTTGTTTTGCTAAAGATTTAATTGGGTTCGTCTATTTTGTTTGGCGTGAATATTAACTATCAACAGATTATTAGTGATAGAGGTGTGAATACTTGATAGTGGGTGAAATACCGAGTCTATATAACAACTAATCAACTGACTAACGGAACTTTGATATTCCTACCATGCATTTAATATCCAAATGAAATCTAAAATGTTGCAGAAAAAAAAATTTAGAAAAATGGTCACCCGTTGATTGCTAGCCATTTTTCAAATCGTTAATGTAAATAACGCTTTATAGATATATCGTACCTATATGTGTAAATAATTACTACAGCCTAACTGATCACAGACAAGAAACGTCCTGTATACGTTGCATTTGTTGGAAAAATCTTCTAGCCATTCTTTATTCACAACTCACCCTAATAACACAATAAAAAACTATATATAATAAAACTAACAAATTATACAAGTATACTATTGCCGTCATCAAGTATTGAACACAAATTATTATTTGCTAGTAGTAGAAAAAACAATAATATATAATTACAACGCGTTGTCATTTCATAAACACACGACGAATTAAGAAGAAGAAGAATCTATTCGTTTTAATCATTTTTTAATGTTCATGTGAAATTATTTATTATCTGTAGTAGAAGCGGCATTAACCATAGATAGTCGAGAAGAAACAAATAGTAAAAACGAAAAATGCTAAATAAAACGACCATGGCCATCGCGATTTTGAAATATTGAGATTTTTAGTCTATAATATCTTCGAAGAAATAAAACGCGTCAAACGCTCATAACGGCTCCGGTACAGGCCCCGAACGGGTCCATAAATCAGCAGACCGCATGCTGTTAG
This sequence comes from Leptosia nina, assembly GCA_963661955.1. Lineage (NCBI taxonomy): Eukaryota > Metazoa > Arthropoda > Insecta > Lepidoptera > Pieridae > Leptosia > Leptosia nina. The sequence goes on along the minus strand of CAVLEF010000144.1, from coordinate 772,821 downwards.
ATGTTCTTACTGCATGTAGTTATTAGTTACGAAATTATTTTATTGGACCAAAAGGTTAACTGCTTTCTTTTTGATTTTATACCCGATTCGCTTTACTAATTGCAGCGACATTGGGGTAATGTGAATGAATTAACAAAACGAAACAACACATCACAACTCCGTTAATACCTTTCTGATCCACATCATGACACGTCAGACAAGTGTAAACGTATCTGATTATTAATTGATGTTTATGTTAATAACAAGGAATCATTATAATGTTTTAAAATTACATGCACACGTGAACGCAAATTTAAAATTTAAATATAATTTTACATTACCAAAATGATGACAGCCCTCGCACTGGATACGTAGAGCAAAAGCGTGGAATTGTGTAGTCATTAGTTTACGCTCCCGATCATCACATTTTGCGATCTAAAATAAATTTTACATATAAGTCAAGAAGGAAAGTTAAAATGGATTGTTGTGAACTGTTGGGGACGTCCAAAGCCGGGTGATCAGACAAGATGAACTGAGTTCGATAAAAATTACGAAACAATATATCCTAAACTTGTTTACCAAATTTTTTTATCAACCTCCCGATGTTTCCGATAGTTTGCTGCAGCCGTGGTCACGGGAAGACTAGATGAGGGTGCTCTTATGTCACCTGGCTATGCTAGCTCCTTTGAAGTTGGTATTTGGCTAAACTAGTGCGTTTTAAACCGTTAAAGCGTTTTATTTAAATGTGACAGTATTGAACTGAGTTGTTGAAATCAAGGGAGCAGTCAAGGTCCACCAGTGAAAAACAAATGAGAACAAGATGTCATATAATATGAATCTGCTTCTTTAGCCCGCAAAATCAGGGATTAGGCACAATGCCAAGCCGATTAGTCCGATGGAAAAAAATTAATAGTTTGATCAATTACGAGCGTTTAACAACTTGAACCGTTCGTTTCGTTTGTAGGTTATCTGACGTTGCGTGTGCGTCGCTCGAACACGTTCGCGTTTTGTCTTGTTATTACAACTATTAAAGCCAAGGTTGGACATGAAACGTCCAAATTTGGTGTTACGTCCTCAATCGGTTATAGCAAAAATACGGAAAGCATTAGTCGGCCTTCGGCTGCTAATATTCGGCGATAAGAGGCGATTTACGATCGGCGAGAACTGAAAATAAACGCTATTTTATTTATTTATTATTTGACGAGCACGTCGGTTTAAAGCTAATAATGGCTCATAAAATGCCTGGATCAACCGGATCAACATGTATCTAATACATTTATATTTTTTTTAGACACATTGGATAGTACTGCAAATCTGATATTTATTATATTAAATTGGTGATAGGGATATTGCTAAATTCGCAAGGTAACCAATACCGTATACAGAAGAAAACGCCGTCAAGTTTAGTTGTTATGTGGTTGGGGTGTTTTACCTAACATCAAGTCACCTCAATGATTGTCTGTCCTCTTCTAGTTTTAAAAAAATAAAATATAAATACACGCTAAGTGAGAGTCGGACGACTCTCGAAATCACAAGTTTCAATTCGCTTTAAAGTGTTTACATATTACTATCCATACTTAGATACCTATAAAAAAGTAAGCAAATAAATACATTAGTTATTTGTATGGGTTACCTTTAAAACAATTTTGTTAATGTTTTTTATTATAGCGGCAAGAATAATATAAAATATACGTATGTAATGAAATGAATGTTAGAAACATTAAAACATATTTTTTACGGTATTCAGAGCAAGGAAACAGGAAACTTATTTATCTTTTAGTGTGCTGCGAAATAGGTTCAAGAAACCAAAAAATAAAACTAATACAATGCTTCATCAGTATACGTCTATCTTTTAAGATTAACTTACAAAAACTACAGGACTCGACCGTCGTCGTGGGTAACGGCTATAATTTTAAAAAATGCGCAAGATTTTGCCCAAAATTACTATTCTACGCGGACAAAGTCGCTAGCACAGCTTGTATAGTATATACTATGTCATGTAGCCTGGTAGTAATAAGACTCAAAGGAAATAAAGGCTACAACAAATAGTATATAATTGATGGTCGTGATATATCGTTAATTGGCTAATATTATGTGATAATTGCAATCTTGCGCAACGCGATCGTTAGTGAGAAATCTAGCGATAACCTTGCACCTAGAAACATCGTGAAAGTGTATTGTGTAATAGATTTTGAGTTATTAAATGCAAACACTAAAATGGTGTCTACTTACAGATTACGGTTCTTTGGGATTCAAACCTAATACCTCCCGGGCTTCATTCAATGATAAGCAATGTTGTGAGTCAATCATTGAGGCCATAAAGCGATGGTTCAAGCACTATTTAATTTTTTTATTTGAAAAAGAGAATATCAATTATTTTATAAGTATAGTAAAATGTAGATCCGATTGATGTATATTGTAAGAAATAATTACAATATAAAACTATATACATATATGTATATCTATTTCTAGCTGCCTAGCCAAATTCAAAACCGGTCATCATCAAATGAAGACTTTAAATTAATGATAAATTAGTAGTAGTAAATTAAATTCTATGGTAGTACCCATAAAATAAAACACTTTAAGGTTTAAAAGCGATATATTAGTTACCGTGCCAACTCTCAAACATCCGAATTCGCAAGTTAAAAATCATTTTCAAATAATTTAACTAAAATTTAAACCTAGTTATTTAAAAGAGAAAATTAGAGAACATAGCACCTCTTGTTTTTGTTTATTTCACAAAACGATTATACTTACAAATATTTTAATTTCATCAGAATTGTACTCTCGGGAATCAAACCTGGAAGCTCGCGTCTAACGAAAAGCCGTGAATTGAGTTTAACGATTAAATCGTAAATTTAAAGAATTACTTGGTTTGGTCAAACTCAATTGTAATTGTTAAATAAACCGGTTTAAATCATGTTTTTTTTTAAATTGTCCTCTTCAATGTTACAACTTACAAAATTATAATTAAATATGTATATAGACTATTGATAAATTAAATGGAATGAATAGAAAAGCCGTGTTATGTAAAATAGAAACTGAAATTTATGTTTTTGAGGAATTCGTTATCAGAACTAGTCGACTCGTGACCCCGAACAGCTTTCACTTAAACACTTATAATCGGCGTAAAATCTACAAACGGACACACGGGCTCTGGTTAATTTTTACATCTCTCGAGGATAGTGAAAGTTATGTATAAAATGTGTTGACCTACCGCCGACCAATTAAACTAATACATACTTTAATTACAGATTATTTCTAATTAACATCCATTTATAAAACACTAACTGTTTAAAACACGATGTATTAGTTGAACTTATTTAAAAATTATATTAACTATGGCTTGACGTTTCGGATACATCAGTCGTGGTCACGGCGAGACTAAAGATGGAGGGTGTCCTTTTTTTTACTTTTTACTGCAAAGCATCCGTAGTTAAAATAACTTTTAAATAAGTTCAACTAATATATATCGCGTTTTAAACCATAAATTTTTATTTAAATGTAGGATACTACTCGCATGAACTACGGACAGCCTATACTTTTTTTTAAATTATATTTCTAACTGTGTATGTTTGTAATCATTTCAATACAGAAATAATTACAGCATGGACAAAACAAAAAGGTCGAACACAATGAATGAGTCCCCGTCAATCAATCGTTATTGTAGATCTTTCATTCATCATAATGATATTCAATTGCAGAGATCGAAGATTAGTGAATGAAATGTACCGGTTGGGTACTTAACAAGATCAGTCCTTGGTTAAGGCGTAACAAACAGACGTGTGAAATTTTAGTAAATGTTTTTTACGGTGTCTTCATCGATGGGTCTTAAGTTCGATACCGAACACCATAACCCGTACGTCGCAAAAATATTAAAATCTATTATGTCTTGAAACACGTTGAACTAGTCTGAAATTTTATATTAAGGATACTACTAGCTGACCCGGCAAAAGGTTTTTTGCCATATAAATAATTTTACTAAAATGCCTATTAAAAAATAAGGGTTGATCGTAGAAGGGTGAAATATTGTATGTATTTTTGTATGTTGTATCATAAAAAAATAGAAATTAAAAATTTTGTCTAAAAAATAAAAATAAACAATTAGGGGGATGAAAAATAGATGTTGGCCGATTCTCATAGATACCGGATAAGCACAAAAAATTTCATCAAAATCGGTCAAGCCGTTTCGGAGGAGTGTGGCAATGAAAACTGTGACACGAGAATTTTATATATTAAATTTGCGGTAGGACAACGGTAATTCCGTCCAAGTCACGAAGGGCCGTTTCAGTTGCAGCCAAGAGATAGATCGACAATGCATTTTATTAGATTTTATATGGCTTGGGCAATTCACCGATTTAAAATAAATTGCTTGTCTATCCTCATCTGTTATAAAACCCCGACAATCGAATAAAAGTATTTATATTGTTTGAAAACTTTATTATTTTTTACATGTTATTGGAGATGAAGGCACTATATAATTTAAAAATCGAAAATAAATTGAAAAAATTTTCGACTCGGGCAGGACTTGAACCGGCATCGTCAGCGTTCCGTGCTGTTGCTCTACCAATTGAGCTACCAAGTCCTACACCTCATCGTCGATTTTTTTTAACTTATTGTGTCATTTCAACCTTAACACTTGCATATTAAGGTTCAACGTCTTATGCTTTGCAGCTTATGAAATCATTGAAGATGAAATTGAACTGGAACGCTGACGATGCCGGTTCAAGTCCTGCCCGAGTCGAAAATTTTTCATTTTATTTTCGTTTTTTAAATTATAAAGTACTTACATGTAATATTTTTAAGTTTTTCTTCTTTTCCTAATCAAGAAAATACTGCCTCTCGTTGTAGTCTTTGCAAGTAATTAAAATAATCTTCCGTTCGATGCTACCTTAAGAGTGAAGTAGCGATTCGATTTATTTTGACGATTGATACACGATAAATCGTTTTGTTGCTTTTTTATTGTTTGAATGCGTTTCGTCGGTACGACAGCTTGCCGCTACTGGATTTTGGTTAGCCGTATTTGAGCTTTTGTCCGATATTAGTGCTTTTCACTATTGTTAACCCTTAATAAAACATTCGATTTGTTTGTTGATTATAAACACGCTGTTATTTTAAAGCTAAGATGATATATATACTTCTTACTTTGTTCCCCTTTTCTTTTAATGATTAAGTTCAAATAATAAAGATCACTACCCCAGGGCCTAGGGGGTATTTCGCCTTCCATCAAGTAAACGCCATGCTTGCCTGTCAACTTCTATCATAGAAACTAATTAAGATGCATTGTCGAGCTATTGCATCTAGACTATAGTACTATATTAGTCGTCGAAATATATAAATAGAAATGTCGAGCCGTTGTTAAAATATATCTAATATATTTCGCAATTTAAACAGCTAAAAGTAAACAAAAATCCTTTCTGTTTTATTGTGATTTATCATTGAATTAATAATTACTAATACATAGCGAAGAAAAGACAAACGCCAAGCACTGTAATCGCATTCCAAGTTCCAACCGCACAAAGTAAACAAGAGATATTACGTATTGGAACAGGTTCGCAAATACTCGCCGTGGACACTTGACGGCTAACACGACGGCTATAAGAGCCTCTGCACACCGGCAACTTTTCACAAAAAAATTAGAAATAAGAAGTAGCTTTGAGAGATTTAACTGAAAACAGCAAAAAATCTAATACTGTCTGTAGTTTACGCGTGTAGTACACATTTAAATAGAACACAGTTAAAATAACTTTCAAATATGTTCAAGTAATAAATGTCGCGTAATACAATCTGGACCAAATTAAAGCAAATATTTAATAAAGATAATACGCTTACAATTCGTAATTAAAAAAATAACAAAAAGAAACTGTATTAAACAAATAGCTCAAAATAAGTCCAGTATATCGTACTAAGTACGGCCATTAAATATCCGGTTTGGAATTACATTATTCGAAGCACCGTTTGCGACTATCAAAACTTATTCTTACCATTTAAATAAAACATTTTTAACGGTATACAACGCGAAATATAGTAGTTACACTTAGGTATGTATTTAAATTACGATCAAACGTTTTGAATGCTTTGCAACAGTCTCTTCGTGATCACGACTGCTTACTATTGTAATTGAAATATTTCGTATTTAAAACCGTTAAAGTGTTTGATTTCAAAGTAAAATACTCGCGTTAAGTACAGGCAATGCTTCTTCTTACCTGTTATTTAATTAATCGTAAATAAATCTCCCGTCTACAGCGACCTCTATTGACTCGTGTAAAAACGAATGTAAATCAATAATGTGATCAAGAGTAAACGTCGTGACCCGCTTGTGACGCCTGCGCACCTTGTCGCTCGTTCCTGTCTGCTATTGAACTTAGTCACGCTATTATTTCATATTAATTATTTATAATATTTATTCATATACTTAGATTACAAAGTCGTCTGTACACTGTGAAACTGTAACAGCATTTGTATGTATGGGGTTAAGGTGTTTTTTTTTTATTAATAGAACATATATAATATTTAAACTCATTAAAAAAATATTTTAACAACGTTTTGGACGCTTTGCAGCAGCCGTGGTCACGGAGAGACTGAATAATTATAACTGTAGCTAATTAACTAATATATATCACGTTTAAAACCGTTAAAGTGTTTTATTTAAATGAAGAAAGCTCGTTCAGTTACTTACAACGTTCCTTTGCCGTTTGAAGTAAGAATTTGACGACAATTTGATTAATACAAAAATGGCTCTTGTGAGTTAATCATAACAATAACAAATCATAAATGTTAGACATAAATTGTCGCGGTCATTTTTTTAGATCATTTAATTAGGAATCATTCTTTCATACATATTTTGTTAAAACCAAAACCGTTTTCACAGCACGCGCAACGGAAGCCCTTCAAGAGGAATTATTTCCCCTGTTTTTCAGTTTTCCTACGGTCACTCGTGGTCGTACTGTGGTCCAACCGACCCAAAAATATTTTTTTCAATTCGCTTCCGCAGTTTCTGATGTAAGCGCGTTCACACAAACAAACTCTTCAGCTTTATAATATTAGTATCAATAAGATATTTAAAAAACTTTAATATTTTTACATATTATTTATTATAGCACATGATCGCACTGTATAAATTAAAAATCGAGAATAAATTGAAAAAAAATTCGCCTCGGGCAGGACTTGAACCGGCATCGTCAACGTCCCGTGCTGTTGCTCTATTCGTCGGGACCTCTGTCTCGGTAGCTCAATTGGTTAGAGCAACAACACGGAACGCTGACAATGCCGGTTCAAGTCCTGCCCGAGTTGATTTTTTTTTCAATTTATTTTTGATTTTTAATCTAGATAAGATATTTATAAACACCAAGAAACGACTTCGGAAGTTATATTATATATATATATATTAGTGTCACGAATGACTTTTCCACGTGCGGCTCTAATTTAATTCAGAATGCGTGTCAACCGGCCACTTAATGAATAAAATATATTAATAAACAATTATTATCATTGTAACTGTTGGTGGTAAACGAATATATACATAATATTATGTTTTATCAATTTTAAAGAAATCGATGACACTCAATAACAATTATGATAAGTTATTTTTACAAATAATTTGTAATATTTAATATTAAAAAGTGATTTGTTGTTAACTTCATTGATAATTAGTTATTTATTGTTTTACCTATCGATTTTATTTTACACGTTGTCCAACCGAAATTAAATATCCACTTGATTATAACCCAGAACGTTCAATGTATTAGTTTGCAAACTTTCATGGGGAAAAAATTGTTAAAACCTGTAACTAATTTGCCTTCCAAAATCATCTTTTAATACTATCTGTACTTAATACGCCTTTAAATGAAGCACTTTAACGGTTCAAAACACGTAATACTAGCCAGTTACAGTGACGTCATAATAGTACATGTTGTTGAACAAGCTAACTACTTTGAACAAATTACTCTGCGTTGTAATCCTAAAAATAGTGAACAATCGATTATTTAACAAAAGTTACGACCCTGGGAGGACTTGAACCGGCATCTACAGCGTTCCGTGCTGTCGCTCTAACCAACAGAGCTACCGGTCGGGTCGTAATTTTTTTCAATCTATAATCGATTTTTAATTTAAATAATGTGCAAAATATTAAAGTTTTCAAACTAACGTGAATAAATACTTTCTTTAATGTAAAAAATTCACGCAGTCAACCGATTCAATACGATGATAATTATCGATAATTGCAAATGGAAATAATGATAGGCTGTCACCGAACTGTCATTAGCTGCAAAATAAAAACAAGCAGCAACACTGTAGGTATACGATAGGGTTATGCACATGTTTAAGTAATTAAATAGCTTCAATAGCTCAATTAATTCAATCAAATAGCTGTAAATGCGACTTTGTCCGCGTAGAATAGGCGTTTTGGGCATCAAAATGTATTTTTGCAAACCACATTTATGACTTTAAGCTCTTATCGAAGGCGTCATCATCATCATTCAAAGAGGATCATTTAAAGAGGAATCATTTTTTATGCATATTGGATTATTTTTATTAAATGGGTAGTAATAACATCGCAATCCCGTGCGCGTCCCAAATCACCATGTACAGATGAAAAAAAATTGTGAATTTCCAAATATCCAAAACCAAAATAGGTCGACAGCTCATGTCGTATTTCACCTGATATCAACTGAATCCCATCCTTGTCTGTCCTACTCTATCGTGAAAATACCCCGCTTGCTACTCCAGCGCAGGCTTAAAAAATATCGTCACTAAATTAAAATGCTCAACAAAACACGCACCTGTAAATATCTTATACTTCCAATCTCTGAGATGACTAGGAATTTTCTTAGAAAATACGAAATCTAGAATTCGACCCTGGGATGATTGCATTCGAGTCCACTAACCACTAAACCGATGCATTTAGGATTTAACATCTTAAACGTCAAGGTATCAATTACTTTGGCCGACAAAGACCACGATCCATGAAATATGATGTCGTCATTGGACCTAGTAATAAATAGCAATTACTATGTTATTCGCTGAGGGCCAGCTACTGTATAATATGTGCAAAATTGCAGCCGACATGCTGCAGCAAGGGAAATAGCAGATAATAGCGTGTTTAGCGTCTGTAGCTCTGCCCGCGACAAACTACCACTTATGTCCGGATTTATGTCGTGAATATAAGTTATTTTATGGATTAAATATTTTTTTTAAGTTATGAAAACAAACTTTAAAAATTAACGTTCTTTTGTACCACTTTCAGGCAAACTGAGAAATTCAAGGCAGTTAAAGAACACTTGTTATCGAACGAAGTATTTGTGTTCTAAAATTAAACAGAACTGTCTGTTAGTTCGCCCTAGTAATACACATTTAAGGATTAAAGTATTTTATTACGCGTTTTAAACCTTTAAAAATAATAAAATAAATTTTGGAAGCTGTCGTTCTTCACTTCTGTCAATTCTAATCCTCTATTGGATGTAGACCCTTCTCAAAAGACGAACATTGCTTCCTTCTTACATAGAAAACTAACTAATATAAATTAATTAAATTTCGCTAAACAACGATTTAAGTTTATTTAAAGGCAGCCGAGGTTAAGTATTGGATACTAGGCTAACATGACGCGAAGACGGTGCCTACGCCCAGTAGCGACCGGTCGCAGTAATGATACCACTGCCTTTTAGGGCGCGTGATATGATGCCTGTCTGGCATACTGTGGATACGTCATAAATTAATGGGCGCAATTAAAAAATACCCGTTCACGTTTAATATGTCAATCAGTTCAAATGGAATCTCGAATGTGTCGTATTGCATTTGTTTTAATTGTCATAGATGTCAGTAGACTTTTTTTGCTTGTTGTTATTATTGTTTATAGGTAAATAATTGGTTGATAGACGTCACAGACACATACATAGCATTGAGTAGCTGGTCAGGTAACTTAAAAACCGTGGTCACAGTAATTAAAATAAATAAAATAAGAATCATTTATTTTATGTACGTGACAATGAATACAAACAATACTGTATGAGACAAAATACTAACCATATTTTGTAAAAATTGAAGGTTTTGTTGATTAAAATATTGTAATTAATTTAAAAAATATATATAATATTAATTAATAGAATAATATGTTGTCGCTCTTAATTCCTAAATCAGTAAAATAAGGAATAAGTAATTATGCCTTATCAAAGATCATAAGAATCTACTTCATACGTGTTTCGTAATAATAAAAAAGAACAACACTTAAAAATAAGAATTAAAATCAAAAGGCATATCCACACAAATCGAGCCCGCGAGCCCTTGGACATCCAGTTTGTCCACTCTCATTAAGATCGTGCAGTACGTACTCGGTACTGCGTTTTTCCGTCGACACTATCGGCTAGCTCCTTACAACTCATGCGACCCTGGTACCTTAACCGTATCTAGGAGTTAACTATGATCATAGATAACTATTGTTGTTATCCTAGATAATAAAATAAATAAATAAATTACAGTTACTGAACTTCGCTGGTATCTTAATATTTTTTTATATAAAACTTTTATAGTTAATTTTTTATATGAACCGGACCAATAAATAGATGTGCGTAGATTTCCTCCCACAAGCGCGTTATCTATTTTATCTAGCCGATAAAGCAACACGGGAATCGAACCCGCTATCAGTAACAGCGCTACCGGGCTCTCAAATGCGTTTCTCTTGTTCCGTATAAGTGTCTCGTAATGTATGACCTTGGGTTAGCGTAGAACGGGATCCAAATGGAATTTTATTATCTCAACAAATATCCTATTAGTTGTATAGTCTTAGAGGAATTCTGGTTTCTTACTGCATTTGAGCATCGCAATTACCAAAAGTATTTTTATAGAAAAGGACAAGATGGTTCACTTAGTAGTTGAACATCGCAACAAGATGCGCCGGCGACTTTTTTGGAAATGGACATTGAGTAATCCACCGAATGAAACGCGATTAAACTTCGCGGATTTATCAACTCCGGCCGTGGTTCGAATCCTGTACGGAATTTTGACATTGATAAGAAATATGTTGGACGCGTCCTAAAGTTGGCGATCGAACTGGCAACCTAATGATTATGAGCCATAGCTACGTACTACGTCGCAATTTGGGTTTACGGTTGAATTAGTGATTGAGCAAACTGTTGTATTATAAAGAATTTGATGTGTATTTTAACATAAGTCCTACTTTATTTTTAAATGTTAATGAAGTGTACCTATATCTTAAGGGAAAGTATTGTATGTGCCTATAGTTTATTATAGTTACAATGTATAACGTCGGTGTGTAAGTATAATAGAAAATTTTAAAACAACCTCGCTTGCATTAGCTCGGATTCTGAAGGCACCACAGAATATCTGTGCTGGGACATCAGTCCCAACGTAACTGAGTGGCTTCCTTTTCAGAGGATTATATGATATTGTTAATTATAATTCGTTTTAATTTTGTTGTTTCTGAATATTCTATTCTATACTTATTCTACATATACAAGTAGCAAAATTTCATTTTAAATATTGTACAATCCTGGTTGTCCGTGAAACTCTGGATATTGTTGTCCAGTGTACAAATAAGATATCGCATACTAAAACCGGTTTGCATGTAACCGCATGTTTTGTTTGTATTGAATCAGCTGCTACTTGCGCATGCGCTGTCAACTGTAAATATATAAATCATTCCTTCCTTGCGAATTCACAATCGTTGAAGATTGTGTATTGTTTGTGTTGTTGTAGTTTTGAGACACATATCCACGTCTCTTATACAAATAGTACCTTATTTAAAAGAAAATTTATCGGTCGGGCCCGATTGAAACAGTTTTTTTTTATTTTATCCAAGATTAAAACCTAGAAGTTTTCGAGTTTCATCGCCTAACTACTATTTATCATAACTCTATTAAAAAAATATGATTTTTAGCTGCCTGGGCAAAATCTTCTAAAGAGTTACTGACCACGAAGTTGAAGACCTGGAAGTGAAGGGACCTTAGCACATGGAACGCTGTGGATGCTTAGCTCAAGTCCTGCCTGTATTGTATTTTTTTTTCGATTTAAAATTCATTTTTAATTTATATATGTAAAAAATATTAAAGCTTTCAAACGATACCTTTCTTTATAAAATATATCTATATAAAAAAAACAAACACTAATCTTATTCAGTGTGACTCAGTCAATTATTTTTGTAATGGCGCCTATGTGCTGACTTCTACTGACAATTTATTATGTGTTTCCCTGTCATAAAACGACTCAGGCGCAGCGTATAAGGAAATATTGCTCAAATACTTAGATCTCGTTTTAGTTACCATGAGACAAATACAAGTTAGTGATTAATTTATATTTTTTATTATGAACTATCCTTCTTATAATGTAAACCTTCATGTAATATAGAATGTTTATATTATTATAAAATATAGAAACACATTTATAAAATACAAACTTTTCGTCCCATCTAGAAACACCAATATTTATATTCTTATTGGACTTGCTAACTGAACCGAATAAAACTAACCAGGTTGGTTAAGTATAGTCTGTAGTTTACGCGAGTACACATTTAAGTAAAACAAATCTAACGGTGTAAGACGCGAAATATATTAGTTAATTTATTAACAATTTATTGTCTACAGCTATATTAACTACAGCCCGACGTTTCGGATGCGTTACAGTCACTGTAGACCTAGAGGAAATCGAGATGGGTGGTGTACCTAATGTCAAAGTCAAAGGGCGTAGTTGAATTAAATTAAAAATAAGTTAACTAACATATTTTACGTTAATAGTGTAAAAATCTACTGAGATTGTGTCGTTCAGTGGTAAATCTTATATTTAAATCTTAATGAACTAAAAGATAAACGATAAAAACTAATGCTAAGAACTACATTTGTTTAAAGTTTGTTTAACTCCTCCCGTGTTAGTTCTAAAAGTGTTTAATGGCATACTTAGCACAAATGCCTGAATCAAAGGCTGAGTATTTCGCGGTCAGCCGTCACGACTCACGCGCAGATAGACTCGTCCACCTAATTAGCTATCTTTAGACCTAAGGTGTACGAAACACAAATGAGCTAGCGTAGACTTTAATTTTGTTGCGAGACATAATTAGTTCTTAATGATTTAAAAGGGAAAGTTATTCGCGAGTAATACACAATCAACCATTTTTAACAACTTTAACCGCAAAATAGTTGTCGGGTCAAAATAGTAAATAATGTGTTTCATAATTTTTAACTATGACCCGACGTTTCGGTCCTTTTGCAGTGGAGCAGTTTAGTCTCTTATAACCTCGCCTAAAATTTTTCTTTCCGGTATCGAACCCCGAAACTCGCCAGCATGGTTTACGTATCCGAGGCGATAAAACGTTAGGAACAAATTAAAGATAAATTGAAGTTTTAATAATACACATTTAATGGTTTAAACCCTAAATTATTTTTACTATTGTGCGACATTTTAGGAATTCAACGACAGTCATGATTGTGATCGCTGGTTTCCCGTTTAAATCAGTTAATCGTGGTACTATTATTGAAGACGCCAAAAGAGAATAAGGATTTTGAATCTTTGAAAGAACAACGTGTACTTTTTTCTATGGAATTAGGGTTCCGCAAACACATTTACATCTTTATTTTTATACCAACTACTTTGATTCAAGAGTTATACAACAGTATCAAAATAATTTTTAATGAATGAAAAATTAAATTGGTCAATTAAAAAAAATGCAACCAGTTTAAGATGGGCGTTTACTGCAATGAATTACTGCCTGAATTACTAAGTATAGGACGATCTTAACTACTGTGCAAGTATTTTCCTGTTACAAGTGTAATCTTTGGCGGTTTCAATATTAAAGTAAAACACGAAAAGTCCCGGGTTCGATTTGGAGTGACAATTAATTTAATACCTGTTTATAAATTCGATCAGGAGAATTATTTTTTCGTTCTTGTTATAGTAATATATATTTAATAATAATAATAAAACTTTACATTGCACAAACAAATATATTAGTAATACTAATATTTTTATATAGTAATACTAAACTAATTATTTACATTAAAGAGTTCGTGCAAAGGAGGCCTTATCGCCTATAGCGATTTCTTCCAGGACTCATTTGTATATAGAGAAGGAAAACTAAAAATAAAACAATAAAAGAGTAAAAGTCAACAGGAATGTGAGGAATTGTTAAATAAATTTTACAAAGATATCATAATACTAACCCAACAAAAAATCGTTATTGTATAAAATATATTTGCACATAAAGCTATATTGAAAAAATACTTACTCTCGACAAACGTGACAAACGACAGACACAGTCTCAAAAGTTTAACTCATATATATCGCGTTTTAAACCGTTTAAATTTTATATTGCTGAGGTATTTGACCTTCCATGATCCATCAAACAAACACCGAGCCTGTCTGTCCTTCCCTGTCATTAAAAAATAGCAGATTACCTGTATATTTTTAAAGCGATAAAACCTTCGTAAAATATATTACGGGTTATTAAAAAGCAATAACACAGCAATCGATTTTAAAGTGTTCATTATTTAAGAGGTCCTAATTCAGTTTTATCAATATGCATATAAATAAGGGTCGTTTATCTTCTGGACGGAGCCGAATCCAGTAGCTTAATATATGCTGTGTTGCCTGTATCAAGCACACGAGAATAAAACAAAAGCTTATCGATTGAGGGCCCGACGATTTCATTTATAACGAAATTGTACGACTGAGACATTCGTGTTTGAAACGTCGTTTTGTATATCTATACTAATATATAAAGCTGAAGAGTTTGTTTGTTTGAATGCGCTAATCTCAGGAACTACGGCTTCGAATTGAAAAAATATTTTTGTGTTTGTCAGAGCATCGAGGAAGGTTATAGGCTATACAACATCGCGCTGCGACTAATAGGAGCGTAGAAACAGCGAGAAATGTGCATAAAAACCGGGAAAATAATTCATCTTTGTACACGGACAAAGTCGCTGACACAGCTAGTTTATAGATAACGTCACTAAAGTAGAAATAAAATTGTCCCATATCCTCTAATATTAGATCAACACAGTACAAATTAAATATCTATTCTAATTCTATTCATAAGTTTTATATTTTTTAAACGTACTTTTTCAAAAAAAAAGTCATAACCAAAGTTAAAATAGGTCAACAGCGTATCTTCTCTAATTTTTATAATCTGTGGTATTTCACCTTTCATCAACTAATCCCCATGCTTGCCTGGTCTCTACATAAACGTTACGCGTTATAACACTACTATGTCTAGTTTCGTGACACACTTCAAGCTAAGCAACTTCAACTTAGATTGTTTTAAGTTTTCTCTTCTGTCGGATGTTTCGAGCGCTCGATTAGTAAGTTTTTAATATTGTAACGACATAAAAGAGCCTTTTTAGTTAGTTTATACGATTAAGTTTACAAGCTGAAAATAGTTTTAAGTTACACAACAGTTTTTATACTTGTTAAGTTAGTCCTTTATTCGCGACACAATATTTAAATGGTTTTAATTTCCAACCAAACTTTTTTGTCCTGGAATTTAAACTAAATGATGTCTATCATATCATACTTTACATAATTATGTGTAACTAACGTTTATGGCAGCGCACGCCAGAATAGCTCGCAAAGGTAGGTTTTTTTCTAGTAACTTGACACTTAATGTCATATTTTGGACAGCTCACACAATATCTTTATAAATTGTAGCCTATGTGATATTCTGATGTATAAGCTATATTATTGGAAAGTTTAATTGAAACCATTCATTGTTTTTGCGTGAAAGAGTAACAAACATCCATCCACACATACAAACTTTCAAGTTTATAATATTAGTAGGATTATATTATTATACAGAGTGTATTCTTACGCTTGCGCGTGCGTTGACCGCTTTAACATCCATTTAAACGTTAACGTTTTTAAGTCGTAGTCAGAGTTTAATAATAATTAATTATCGGTCTAACGAAAGTATTACTTAGCTATTTGAATATGTCGGCACCTTCAAAGTGTTTGATACTCTATCAATTTAATGTTGATGTGGATTCAATGCCACATTTTTCCATTAACCTTAATAATTTTAAAAGCTAGATACCTACTGCATTAAGTTGATGAAGTACTTCCTCACAGTGTTTATAAAGCTAGCGGGCTAAGGATTTTATTTTTAAAGGCAATTTGTTTTTTTTTTCATATTGACATTGACAGTTGTCACGTTGACAGATACAGAAACGTTATGTTAACGTAGTATTGACCTAAATGGCTGTTATTAAACTAATTACATATTTTATTACAACTAAAAACTATAATTATTTAATTCTATATTATACATTAATATAATCTTACGCTTGTTTTCCTTCTAATAGTTCAAGAGCGGAAATTATAATTATTATTTATCACAGTTATACAAAACAGTACATCTTACACAGACAAATAATAAAAACATCAATAAAGCGACGCAGATTATAACAAATTATAGACATAAAACAGATTATAAGATAATTTAAAGAAAATTATCTAAGCAAATGTGTTGATTAACGTTACGTTAATAACAATAAGTGTCCGGTTCAAAAAACTTGTAAATGAAAACTACAGCCCGCTTTGGATGCTTTGCAGCAGCTGTTGTCACGGGGAGACTATGTAAATGTACTACTCGCGAAACTACAGACAGTATTTTTTTCAGAATAAACCATTTAGCCAATAGACTTATCTAATGGTTTACCGGGACGTGAACCTAGGACTTATACTTTTCGCAATACGGTGTTTTTCAATAAAAGCCAATCAAAGCGCCATTCTTCTAAGAATTTAGTATACATTATTACTTCTTGTAATTCTTGCTTGCCAGTTTTGTGCAACGTGTGAACTATAGCCGTTCTTGCCTACCTAATTGGCCCAACTTGGGGCAAATGCCTCCTCTGCGCGTGGGCAGTGCGTGCTATCACCTTATCTGCAGATATCGTCGTTAATTAACTTGTTCATTAGCGCCTCGCGTGCATAACATCTATATAATATATATCGCTGGTTCTACGGGGAATATCTTTTAACCCAGCAGGTTCTAGGCAATTTTCATAAATATATATAAGTTATGTCCGCAAAGGTGTATTTTTATTTTAAACCGTCATTGGAGCTTAAAATATAATGTGAACGTAATTACGCTAGCAACTCAATTGAACTATATAGTCTTGTTCTCGTTAAATTTAGTTTCCTTAATTTAATATATACCCCCCCCCCCTTCCCCTTTACTTTTATATAGTCTTATTGTCGTTAAATTTCGTTTCCTTAAGGTATCCCCCTCCACCTTTATCTTTTTTAAGTACTTTATGCTAGAAACTATTTTAATTGTCTTTTATTGGTTGAGTTATATTTGTTATCTATGTGTATTAATATCTAATGAACCATAAATAAATGCTTTGAATTCTTATTTTAGTTCCTAGAGGTTTGTCCTTCAAGATTCTTATACGTAATTTTAATAGGAATCCAGGTAAATATCCTAACAACTGAGTTGTAAAGAAAACGTGTTTTTTTATGATAGAAAAGTACAGATAAGAAAAGTCATATCAACAAAATGTGCTGTCGACTTATTTTTGGCTTTGAATATTCGGATTCGAAAATCCACAGACTGAAACCGTAATCCGATTATACTTCACGGCATTTTCATTTATGATTCGTGATCCGAACGGAATTTCGATATTTCTAAAATTTTAACCATGTAAAATCCAGATTTCCAGACTAAGTCCAACAAGTTTGAACTATAAATTAATAAGAAAAATGTTGGCGCGTAGGGGACCGACCCATGACTCGTTGATTATAAGCCATACATTGCTATCATTTGAATTTTATTTAGGTAAGTTAATTTTACTGTCAAAATTAATTGCATTCCATTTAAAAGAAATAAATTAGTTTTAGAATATACCGTTTTGAAGTCATCACTTTTAAATACTATAGTTTACGCGAGTAGTACACATTAAAATAAAACACTTTAACGGTTTAAAACGCGATATATTAGTTAAACTTATTTGAAAATGATTTTTAACTTCGGCCCGACGTTTCGGATGCTTTGCAGCAGCCGTGGTCACGAGGAGACTGTAGGGTCATAGGGGGGATTAATAGATTAAGGTTTTCGTTATTACGTTTGTTGTTTTGATAATTGTATTTATAAATGTATATGGATGATATTATAATTTGGTTACATTAAGTCAACAACACATAGGGTTTTTTGCAAGTAATTTGGATATTTATATAGATTTATATATATATTTTACAACACAATTTAATTAGAAGCATTTTTATAATTAATCCATGCTTTAATGAGTAATGTACCAGGTAAGTAGCGTAGTAAGGAAGTTTTAAAGAAGCTAATCTCGAAACGGGAGTGTATCTTTGGAAGCCGCATTCATTAGTGAGCTACCGAACGCGCTCTAAGCGGTTATCAGTTCCACTTTATACAGAATGTTGTTTGTATTTTATTAGGTAGTATTAACATTTATAATTATTATAGCTAAATGTGCTAAATATAGGATTCAGATAATTTATAGATAAGAATGAAATAAATACATTATTTTTAGGTCCTAATACAATTATTCTTTGTTTAATAAGAAAATTTATATAGCCGTCGTTCTTTTAACCTGTGTTAATTCAATTAAGATTTTTTCTATTATATCCAAGAAACTATATACTAGTAATATTTTTTGTTGTGACTGTGAAAACACGATATAAAATATAGCTTAAATTCTGATTATTAACAAATAACTAATTTCTTTTGTTCTCACAAGCTTTCTTATTTATAATCATAAGTCGACAAGGCATCTTGTCTGTCTTCGCAGTCTGTGTGGTATTTATCCTTCTCTGTCTTCTGTTACGAGTGACTTGTTAAATTGTCTTATTTTCACCGAATTTTCCAGTATCAAGCAGCCTGTATAAAAGGTAGTGCGGTCCCGAGCGGTGGATTGAGTTAAATGCCTCCTTATCTCCGCTTAATGGCCCGGGTACATGTCAATTCATCACTCGTCTCACTTCATATACCTTTTTTCGAGGCACGCCACTCTTATTAAATAAACTTGTCGTTTTCTTGTTTCAATCTTTGATTGAGCTTATATTATTGAGGCTAGTACTAACTATTGTATTGCTAGTTCGTGTAGTGCGGTAACAAGTACCTTTTAACCAGTTCGTTTCTTTTTCAGCGTTTCATGTATGTAAAAAACACAATTTCACACACTTTTTTTTAACGATGCCAGAGGTTTAAGATACAAATAATTTTATGGAATTTATTTCTCTCATTGAACATTTAAGAATCGTAAAGAGGCGAAACTGGCTATACCTATTTTCCTTAATTATTTAACTTAACGTATTATAATCTTAAAAAAAAAAAGAATGAAATCAACTGAATCGATTACTTTTATTGCTTTTTACCATATACACGTAGTTTAACTTTAAATTGTATTATTTATAAATTTGTTTAACTAAGATCAGTAGTCTTATTTGAAAATTGCAGATATGTCGAAAATTACGTAATTTTTCAAAGTGTGTTCGTTGCTTATATCAAATACAAAATAAAACGTTTCTTTATATATAACAATATATAGCTTCTAAAGGACCTAAAAGGTACAAAAGGATCCAGCGGAAGCCGTCTAAGCCGGCAGATAAGCCGACAAAGGTGTAATACGAGGGAAGCTTATAAATCACGTAGCGTGGCTATCGCGGCACAATTAAGACGTCCGCGCCGGCGCGGGCGCAGGCCGCCGAATTGAACGTGTCAACCATTTAAAATATCTCCTAACGAAATGTGTACTCGCTCAAGGTCATCGACTAGGACCCATTTCACTAGATGTTCTGTACAATACTTTTTTTTAATAACTAATTTAGTTTCTCCCAAATTTAAAGTATCAACAGTTACAAAAACAAAAGTGCTCCTTGGTAATGGTAGCAATGTATGGATAATGATTAAGAGGTCGTAGGTTCGAACTTTTTCTAATAAAAATATAATTTATGTGAAACATGTTGGACTTCGTCTGGCAATCTGGATATCAAAAAGTGGAATGGTGTCTAGAAATTGGTAGAAATTTCGAAATTCCGTCCGGATCACGAACCACCGCCCACAGATGGAAAAGACGTATATTTTTATCGCGTTTTGGTTTCAGTCTATACATTTCCGAATATACAAAGCCAAAATGGATCGACAACGCATCTTGTTTAGAAGTTATACTGGGCTGAGGTATTTCAACCTACCCAACTTCATCTTGGCTACCCTTCTCTATCATAAAAAAATCTAGCGTAAGCTTAAGCTAATCAAGCTTAATTTAAATTTATAGTCCTACGTTATGTAATACATCACATGGACTTATGAAAGCTACTTTATAACACAAATATGTACATACAACACTAAGCAGTGTTTAAGTGTCAAGACAAACTATATATTACCAATATTTAATTAATATTTAATAACAATCTAAATCGTATTGTTCTTCGTGTGAAGTATGAACTGTATTGAAAAGTGGTCAAAAAGTTAATTTCTTTCATTAGCATATTTAATATATCATATAGGCATACACAATATATGTGACGTAGTTACAGATTTCTATTGTATCCGTAGACATAGGATAAGATAGACTTTAATGATATATATCCTTAGTCAAATATAGCAAATTTGCTGTCAATTTAAGCATTTAAAATAAATATTATTTATAAATGAGAACATTGTCTGTTACGTATTAGGAATCGTTCTAATAGGTTGAAGAAATTATAATATCAAATAAACTATTCTCTTGTCTCCCTCTTCTGGGCTTTACTGTAAGCCTTATAAGAATAATGACGTCATTTACACTGTAGAACTGACGTCATAGGTTAGATTTGTACAGTAGTGAGTCGCTAAAGTTGTATTTTATGATAAAAATGAAATAATTTAATGACGCAATGATAAAGTTAATGATGGATATATCAGTTGCATTATTCAAAACAGGTCCGCTCACCGAAAAGGGAACAAATAATCGCTCGATAACAACACGCGGGAATCGATTTCGAGACTAACCATTTAATTATTTTATCGATAATCTCGCATCGCCGAGGAAATAAGAAGAGCGCGGAGTAATCGTCGCTTAGTCCGACGCGAACCGACGCCCGGTAGCCGCCGGCGATTCCACTCGATTTTATCGTCTCATAACAGACTCGATTTATAAGTATCGATTATACGAATCGATCGATACGCTCGCGGTCATTCGCGTTTTTTCACTCGCTGCTACAATTTCGAAACGCCATGGCTAATTAGTGATTATCATTTTTCTAAAGTTGGCACATCACTATATAGATGAGAATATTCTTATAGCATTCTTTAAGATCGTATGGATAACTTTTGGATCGAAGTGAAATATAGTAATTAGGAAGCCAAGTAGGCTTACAAGATGGATACTGTCTGTAGTTTACGCGAGTAGTACACAATTAAATAAAACACTTGTACGGTTTAAAACGCCATAATATGTTTTAGCAACAGCCCGACGTTTGGGATGCTTAGCAGCATGGTCACTAGGTGGCCGTGAGTTTACCCAATACATATAGCGTTTTAAACCGTTAAAGCGTTTTATTTTAATTAACAAGTATTTTTTTTTAGTTTGTTCAACTTTAAAACGGGTTCTTGTGTATTGATAAGCTGGAGAAATTTAAAATAAAACTAAACTCTATTCTTGATTCCTGTCGTAACGGGACACTATGAATGAATTGAATTGAATCAAATGAATCCACCTTATTCTCTCCCGTTCTTACCTATCTTTGAATTCCTATTAGCTTTTTCTACAACTTTCTTATAAATTCTTATTCCTCTTCTTCTTGCTTACATCTTCCTCTTCCAGCCATTTTCCTTTATTCCCTATACTACCAGAAACATCTGCTAATGATTCTATCATTTGTTTTACAAGTACAATGTGTTTGATTAAAAATTACACAAATTTCAAGACAGCTTCGCTTCCGAGACAGAGAGGCAAGACCATAATTCACCGGGTCTGCTATTTATTCTGCCAACAAAATGTTTAATACTATACCATTACTGATTTGTTTTGGCCATGCTGCGTTAAGCGCTCTTATAAGAAATCATTTTTAAATGGAAAAGTTTTCGGCGAACTTTTTTCTTTATTGGAATGCGAAAAAGAATATTTTGATAATGCATTGTTGAGCTTACGAGAAATTAGTTTTATAGAAGACTAGCTGAGTCAACGACTTCGTATGCGTAAAATTGTTATTTTTTATATTTTCAACTCAATTTTTGCCTTCCTCAATAAATGTTCTAACCATCACAGAAAGAATATGCTAATTCGAACAATTAGTTCCTAAGATTAGCGCGTTTAAACAAACAAACAAATCTTCATTAATATATATTTTTAATACTTTTTTTTTAATTTCACCCATTCGATTGTTATATCTGTTGAATTTACTTCTGTAAATCCTTATATTTTTTGAGAAACAGTAAAATGTATATATTTTTCTTTATTTTTTCTGTGCAAGTGTAAACAATAATAATAATAATAATAAAATTGTCTGTAATTGTCACTGATATAACTAAATAGTACAAAATAAAAATATCGCGTTTTAAATTTTACGGTGTCAAACGGATATAATAAAAATTATTTTAACTAACCACATTTCTAAAACTTCGCTCGTCAATGGATTGACTAGATTAACTAATATACAAGAAAAAAAAAACCAATAAGGAATCTTAAAGGTCAAAACTCCCTCGTGTCATGTTTAAGAAGATGGATTTTTCCAATACGTATAAATAACTTTACTCTCAAACCAATGTTTAGTCGATAACAGTGCCATTATATTATTTCCCCCTTTTTATGCATAATGTAGGTCATGGTCGCATTTATATTCATAAATTCCGAGTCTCGACGGATCTTCAGTATTAAGCTGTATTATAATATGCCAGTCAGTGCTGCCACGTGATGGAGCGTGGTGTTATTCGTGTCCCACATGTTTGGGGCATGGGACATTTAGCTATCTAAGCATGAAACGTTTTGAGTCTTATTTGAATGCAATAAAATAGTCTTGTAAGGAATACAAAAAAATAACTAATATAAGAATATGTATCTATATTTTGTATCTATTCTACAAAGTGTAGGTACATATTTTTATATTAGTTTACATGGGATGTGTTTAACAAAAAGAAAATAAATGTAATTTTTCAATAAGAGTGAGCATTGACACAAAATTAAAACAGGGGAAACAGTCCTCCGTGACCACGCTGTTGCAAAGAACCCGTAACGGGTCGTAAGTAAAAAAATAAAAAAATGTAACTTATATTCCAAACCCTTAATATTTTGAACATGGTACATGTAATAATGGTATAGGTAATCTGAAAATCATTTGAGGTGAGTAATATTTCATGTTTTAAACTGTTAAAAGTGTATATGTGTTTCTTTTGATTAAGTGATCTAATCACTTTCGGTATGAATAAGATTTGAGCAATTCCATTAAAGAAAAAAATTCAATCGTGTACCGTTTTAGCATTGTAGAAAATCAACGAAAGCGTTGTCTTACGATTGGTTCATATCCTCGTCAACGTTCCGCAGCTGATAACCTGATATTTACTTTAAAAAAATATACGAAAGAATTAACGCGTAAACATCGCAAATTACTGCATCGAACTACGGAGGAACAGAAAAACCTTTCGAGCGCCGCAATTATAGTGTAATCGCCCCACAAGGGAGAGATAACGCCTCTCGTTATATTTAACAAGGGATTCAATTAAATTTTGACGTCTGCGTGATATAAAGTAGATATGTTATGTGCCACCGTCCCGCGGACCGCTCGGCGCATTTAGTACGCAGTTTTATTGGATACAGATCGAACTTATCTTTGATTGCCGGTTAGTGATGTGCGTTTATCGATACTTGATGGATATTAAGAATTGATATTTATGTTAGAGGAGCACAGATAAGCATAAGGTTCACTCGATAGAACGGGAATACTCCAGCTAAATAACATGTAAATTAGATGCCCTGGGGACCGATTTTGGATATTGGGAAATCCACTGACTAAAATCGTGATTAAAATTCACGGCCTTCTCATCTGTGGACGGTGGTCGTCGTAACTTGGATATTCCTACCACCCATCGAGATTTCCAGGCGAAGTCCAACATATTTCAGAATTACACCTTGATAAGTAACATGTTAAAGCCGGTAGGGACCGAACCCATAGAATATTAGCCATTGGTACATTGCAGCCTATAGACAAATATATTTTTTTGTCACTCCGTCATTGCCAGATAATTTCTTAATAAATACCTGCACTAGTTTCCGCTTGACTCTTAGTAGAATTTTGAATAATGATAATTACCTCTAGATGTTGATGTACACATATTTATATACCAGCCTCAGTATATCAATTTTAGACAATCTATTTAGCTCTCAGAGCCTATCGTTAATAATACGATAACATCGTACAACCAAACACCTATTCCAATAAGAACATCACTAGTCTGATTCGCGACGATTTCTGTTTGTATAGTTCAAAGCAGTGCGCATCCACGCACCAAGAATAAAAACGATTAAGACTTCCTTATCTAGTTATTAAATTGTAAAAGCAAAAAAATAAAATATCTTTATGATTATTGTTTAACACGAAGCTTTTAACATATTATCGTACAAATATTTGCTTTGATAATAATATGCTTTTATAGTTTCTTTGACGGTTAGTTGTTATGTGAAAAGTATTTCTGTAAAGTAAACTTTCTTAAAACTGCCCTTTTAAATATAAATAGTAAGGTATAGTTTTTATATAATTATCGCAGTAAGTATAAAACGCTTTTACGTCTACGTTGCTTTTAGTTTTCGTTTCTACATATGTCAGACATAGAATCGAACTCACAATCACTTTTATGATAGAGAAGGACGCAAAAGTATGGCATTCTTATATTTTTTTTAAATTGTACGGCTTCGGCAGGACTTGAACCCGCATTTACAGCGATAATCCGAGCTGTTGCTCTAACCGATTGAGCTACCGAGTCGGAGCTCATCGGTTAGAGCAACATATAGTGCCATCATAAAGTTTACAAATTCTAAACATGTTGGACCCGATGGGGATCGAACCCGGTGACCGTTGATTATCAGCATAGACATTGTTACCGCTACAACAAGATGTCTATTATTATTTTAACAGAAAAAAATGAAATTTCTGGAAGTTTCGAATAACAAAAATCGCTCATAGTTCTCGCTAGTTAACCAGCTATGTTATTAAGCGTCGCTATTAGACGGACGCTCTGGTGCGTTGGAAAGGTTACAACAATTACAGCGAAATTACAATCAGCTTAAATTGCTTATAATTTACTTTCTTTCGCAAAAATGAAAAAAATCAATTACGGGCCGCCACATACGAAAGGAGTCTATACAATAATTGTAGACTTGTTTCCAAAGAAAGCTTATTATTTAGAAAGCTAATAAACAACAAAAAAGTTTGTTTGTTCATCACGAGTTCGAGACGACCTGGCAAACGTTCTTTTGCCATATTATGATGTACTAGCTCTGCCTGCGACTTCGCCCGTGTAGAATAATTATTTAGGGTACCAAAATTCGATGTTGCAAACCATCTACTTCAATTTATCAATTATGGCTATTACCTACCTCCGGCTTTGTCCGCGTTCCGTCGTTCTAGCAAGTTCATCTTTAAAGATCAGATTATCAAGGTAGAATAATTATTCTATCATATTTTGGCTTCTACTGGTCGTAGCCTGTTTTATATTCCTTTCTCTACGATTCCTTTAACCAACACAACAATTTTTTAATTCGACCCACTAATGCCTAAGTTTAAATCAACAAACATACTCTTCAGCGTTAACATTTTAGTATAAAGGGGATTTCTTACCTGTACTTCTGAATTCTTACTTAGGAATTTCACCAATACATTATCAACGTCTAATGTCAACCACGTAATTTTATTTATTCGGCGTTGATAAAACTTCACTTTGTTATTTAGAATAATCTAGGTTACTACGTTTTCCTTCTTAATGTATGTATAGTAATTTTATCGAACTCCCGAATTGTAGAATCGGATTATACCACTTTACTAACACTGCCTCCGACAAAAGAATATAAAAGACAATACCTTTAACTATTCCAGAGTACATAAAGTGACACAAAGAATTCAGTAGACCGTCGACAATTGCGCACAGATTAAACAATATCTGGTAATTCCGAAAAGTACCGTAACGGCCCACCAGAGGGCCACCGGTAGGTTTTTGTTTATGGGCCAATTTGCATAATTTAACCCTTCAATGGCAGATCTGTGTTCAGTGCGTTTTTATTGGGGCAAAAAATTGGGACATTAAACTGTTTGTTGACGATTTCCTTACGGTGAAAGCTGAAAAAATGGACTGGCGTATCCATTGTTTCATTGTCTATGACAGTTAAACGCAACTTTGTTATTTTTTATATTTAGGAAAAACAAAGCGGTACATTTTAGACAAAATTATATTTATTTCATGAAAGTTGTCTGAGTCATAGGTATTTTTTTTATCTGATGTCATATTTATAACACCTTTTATTTCATTTTTTTATTATAGAGGAGGACAGACAAGCATGGGGTTTTACTTGAAGCTGAAAAACTTCAGACTTAAGACATCGCGACAGATGCGCTATCGACCTATTGTGGCTCAGGTTATATATTAGTAAATTGAACGGAATTAACCAAGACTTTTCATCACTGGTACTGATTGGTGCTAGTTGCTGATATGCATGGAATTTTCGATAAGGCCACGACACATTATCCAGATTTTCACGTAGTGTTGGAGAAAATAATGAATTTTTATTTATAACTACTAAATCAGTACACCAAGAAATCCAATTAGGAAAAATATATCTAGTTAAGTAATCGTATGATAAGTAAATTGTTTAGTACATTTTTCACAAATCGCAATAATAAAAAAAAATGTTGTCTATAATTAATTCTGTATTGTATTAAATATGAATGTTCTTAACACCTAATATATTGTTACTTCACACTTTGTTTTGCGCATGTACAAAAACAAGATCACCTCAATTCATTCTTCCACACATTAAAATGACAAATAAAACCAAGCAATCGTGCGCATCCCCAACTTTTTCAACGTATAAATGACACAGGTGTTATTAAATGGAAATGAATCATTATTCTCGCGTAATAACTATCATTATTACCCTTTATGATAATCTTGAAATCATTCATTCATTATTCAGTTAAATGAACGCGCGGCGCTCATTCAAAAATCTCGCACGCGCGTATTAAAATGTAATACAGAAGTCGATATTAGTGATGCTAATGTATGTAAAATAAAGTATAATGAATTTACAACTTAAAGCAGATGAATGGAATATTTGCCAAGTGAACCTGTTACTCGTGAGGCCGATTTTATTCTTTTTTTTCCTCTAAGTAGTGGAGGCACGCTGCGAAGCGAGTAGTTTTTGTATCGTGTGGATGTCCAGGATAAAATTGTAGTTGTAGTAATTACATACACCGATAACGGTATAAATTATGAATAATACCGGTTCAGAACCTGGCGTGGTCACGGCTGTGTAACATCCAAAAAAGGTGGTAGTTAAATAAATCTAATTAAATAGCGCGTTTTCAACCGTTTAAAAGCCTTATCCTAAAATGGAGTCACCGCTTCACTTGTAATTCTATTAAATAAAACGTTTTTGACGGTTTAAAACGCGGTATATTTTAGTTAAACTTGTTAGAAAAATATTTTTATCTACGGCCCGACGTTTCGGATGCTTTGCAGCAGCCGTGGTCACGGGGAGACAATAATTATTTATTCAGAGTTAAACCAGTCTTTATAAACAATCCTATATATACAACACATATAAAGTTCATATTGTGAGAAATACATAAAACGAAAATTTGGAAAGTAGTGTGATCAACAGACAACTGCGTTTCATCTTATTATTATGTTGTTAGATTCGAATGTAGGACCTCCGTCCATATAACCATTCAGCCACAGATGCGGGTAATGTTCACATTACTAATAGTATTTTAATATGTCTATTTTAAACGCTAAAATAAATATAAACAGATAAAACGCAAAGGCAAGCTGCTCCACATTCTAACCACAATAATTCTTTTAGTGAATACTTTTATGAGTGTACCGGGTTTACTATCCAACCCTTTGTTCAACAATATAATGCCCGAACCATTTACCTCTCTCACAATATTTGTTTTAAATAGCCCGAGCCGCAAAAACTAGAGCAAACAACCCGAACGAAATAAAACACGAAAACTCATAAAAACTAATATGACCGAAATGGCGGAATTGCTAGCGTTGGATAAAAAATTACAAATATATATATAGATTATATAACAACATATAATCTATATTAATATTATATGGTTAAGAATTTGTTTGTACGCGCCAACCTCAAGAACAACTCACTAGTGCGACAAATAGGAGCGAACAAACACTGGATATGTGGAAAAACGAAAAAAAACGTTCATCTTTGAAACCAAAAATATATATGAAAGAATGATTACTCTTTAATCGATCTAAAAATGTCCGCGACAGTACATGTCGGCCATCGTGGATAAAAGCTATAATTTGAAGAAAAAGCTGAGGAGCTTGTTCGCAAAAACAAATAATATGACGCCCAAAATAACTATTCTACGAGGACGAAATCGCGGGCACAGCTAGTTATATATTTAGTATTAATATATGTTAATCGCGGATAAGCTGCTCTTGTCGTAACTCTAGTCCAAATATAACGAAATATTATGATACCAATATGACACCTACGAATATCATTTTTCAATATTTATACTCCTATTAACATATTCAAAGACGAAATAGGTCGACAGCGGTTCTTATTTAGATACTAGCTGTGCCAGTGACTTCGTCCGCAGGAATAGTTATTTTGGGCGTCCAAATTCGTTTTTGAAAACCCCGTCATCTTTATTAACTTAAGCTGTTAGCCACAACGTCGATCGCATCCCTTAAAAGATAGCTTTATGTCTATCATTTATTGGGGAATCATTCGTTTATACACAATTTTTCGTTATCTTGAACCGTTTTCGTAGCGTCCGCATCTGAAACCTAGAGAGATGAAAAATTTCCCCCTTTTTTTTTCTTCACATTTCTCACTGTATCTTCGCTCCTATTTGTCGCATCGCAATGTGTTATAGCCTTCCTCGATAAATGCTCTAACCGACACAAAAATAATTTTTCAATTCGAACCCGTACTTCCTGAGATTAGCACGTTCAAACAAACGAACAAACTCTTCAGCTTTATAGATTATATGACTGGAGTAATTCAACCTCCATCAAGCGAATCTCATGCTTGTCTGTCCACCTCTATCGTTAAACTTAAATAACTTATCCGTTGTTCAATAGTTAAGCACGGGAGAATATAAGTTTGAATCCCAAAGAAGCAAATGTACAAAAACGGGATGTCATTTTTTTATTAGCATCATTATTATTATTTTTGTAATTAATATATATTTTTGTAACAGACTTATCCACAAGATTAAAGAAGAGAGTGTGTCTGTTTTCAACGTGTGTTACCTTAGGCATATATTTACTTTGAATTTACCATTTATCATCTATATGTGTTGTTATTCATTAGGTTTTGTAAACTAAAAATTTCTATGA
Organism: Leptosia nina; assembly: GCA_963661955.1. NCBI lineage: Eukaryota > Metazoa > Arthropoda > Insecta > Lepidoptera > Pieridae > Leptosia > Leptosia nina. Next base: position 743,318 of record CAVLEF010000144.1, on the reverse strand, counting down.
AACATTGTCTTATAAAACGACGTACAAAGGATATTTTTAAATAATAAATTATTTTTATCATAATCTCCTTTTATCACAATTGTTTGTGTTAAATACACAACTGACATTCACCTGTCAATTTTAACTGCAACTTCAAATTTATGACGAATTTTGATGTTTCTTGACATATTATTTTTGAACCAGTAAGTCTCCTAAATTTAAAAATTAAGTTTTGGAATTCAAAGGGGCAACGGTCAGCGTGGCCACTACAAAAATTAACACAGTACGCATAAAACAGTTATGACCGTAACAAAAAACGCGACCAGCAAAAGGACAGTAGCAAAAAGTTGTAACGGTCCCAGTTTTTTAACGACATTTCTTAACCCTTTAGGAAACATTCCGTTATCGAGACAAAGCCTCGATAGATTATGCAAAAAAGGTTCGAACTCTTCCTTTCCACTGTATCAATTCCCATGGCCTTATAAAAGAAGTAACGGCAATCGATATTCACAGAGATGACACCTTGTTTGAATATTCACGTCGTTCCCATGATTCCATTCAGACGAAAGGGTTGCCTGGGGTGGATGAGTATAGGCAAATTCGATTATCTCATTTCTCACGCACATCCCGATATCGAACAATAAATCTTTGCATACGGCCCCTAAGAAAAAAACGCTATTAAAAAACGAACTATCTGTGCGACCCTCCGTTCTGCATAAGAAGCTGCAGCAGCCCAAATTACGGTGCAAGGTGACAAGTGCATCTCGCGATTCCTTCGCGAATTCAATAGAATGAACTCCCTTCGGGACACGGTCGCTACCTGCGCGCGGGGACAGTTTATTTGCGTTTTTTCTCTACGCGCCATTCAAATGGTATCTTAACCCTATTCACTAATGTCAGGGGTTGCACTTAATATTCAAAAAGGGCAGGTACATTTCTCTTAATATTCTCGCATAAATTACAGTCAGGTACATTTCGGTTATTGTGCTTCGCGCCGGGGTGCCATAAGGGATCTGAGCGGAGCGGTGTCGATTCGCAACTGTGCCCTTTCATTCTGTGCTTAAGGTTTATAATTATACCGTGAACTTCGATTTCTCACCCGCGAATGCGAGACAGTTCACTTCCTGAATAGTTTAACCCGTTTCCTTTGTACGAATATGCAAAAAAGCTCTACCCATCCTATTTTTTTATTCAATAAAATTTAGGGGCTATGCACATTATGCAAATGCGCGCATAAATTTTTAAGTCACACACGCCGAGCGATATGCGAATATAGGTCTTTTATTGATCACGTTAAGAGGGGAATTTGTGTGCGGGGGGTGTTTTGTTTTTCTAGATTATAGGTGAGTACGCGATTTTTTGGAAGGGTCTCAAGAATGCGGTTAATTTTTTTTCTCAGGCGCGATGAAAGAGTTGCCGTTACTTCGGTGTTTGGTTTTATTGTGTGTGACGTCTGGTGCCCGATTTGGATTAGAATATGTAATTACTTCCTTCATGGTTTTCGGAAGCGACCCTTGAGGCCGTTATTTTGCTGTATCTTGCTTTTGCAGGAATCACTGAACAGTTATGCACATGTTAACGTATACTTACTTATCGATGGAAAATTTTTTTAGAGCTTGTATTAAGGAAAATTATTTGGACTCTTTCTGCTTATCGATACTTTTAACTTCAATTTTTAAAACTCTATTAGAATTAAAAAATAACCTCGGACGTGCTTTGAACTTTCGATTTTGGACTTGACATAGGAAGAAAGACAACTAAGGTGTTCACATGATGAAAATACATCTTTAGTTACATTTACATAACTATTTCAGAATTACAATGCCAATTACACATCGCCGACTGTGTAAATAAATGTAATAGCCCCAGTTGTTTCAATACAGGAATCAAAAATATTGTGTGATATTTATTTTTTACTGAAAATATTGTTTTTCAGTGTTTCATGTTTACCAAGTTACACGTTGAGGATAAATAGTGAACGAATGTTTTCTTTATTATTTCTGTTTTATTTCGATGTAAAAATATGTTATGGGAAGCAAAACAAAAATAATACTTGTAACTTATGTGCCTAGTGTTTAGTATTTAAGAATATACAGCTAAAATAAAAATAGGTTAGTGTAAAATCCTTTTCGACGTTGTCGATCGTACTTTCTGGTCTTGTATTTATTAGTAATAATTGATGATGAAAAATAGGCCTTAGAGATTAAAATGATTACTAATTACGTCAAAATTTTAAAACTGCTTGAATACTCAAGATTACATTCCGTAAAATCTATCCACCTAAATAGATTTGGTTAAAATAACAGTGTCTCATTACAGATCAATAAATATGAATACTATTTATAATTTCTGCGTTTAAAGATTCTGATTATGATACATCTTTAGTAACAAGAAATAAAATATTGTCCGACATTGTTGTGATAGCGTTCGATCGAATGCAGTCTAGTTCTCAGAAGCTAACGGCCTGGACTCCTACCATAATATCTCCTTTATCTTTACGACTCGAACGATTTTTAATATAAAAACACATAACACAGCTCCACCGACAGAATAAACAAACCGAAAAAAGTCCCGGGCGCACTGATTGTCGGGCCTTTCGCAAAAAACAACATTTTTTATCGAAAAAAAAAGCACCTCGGCCCTTTTTGCACCATTGTCTTCCCTCTATTGTCTTCGTTTGAAATACTTTTATGTTTTCCGGATGACAATAATGTTTTAGCTTATTTTTCGATAACTATTATTTAGTGGATTTATCGTTTCGACGGCTTTTTTGATGCACAGTAGTCGTATAATTTGATTAGCAATTTGTATACGGAAGCCGTCTATAAAATTTGTAAAACCGTGTGTTCCTTCAACGACGTTTCATTTCGTCGTTAGATTTCCAAAGATAACCTTAGTAACCAGGTCTTTTCCGTCGATTGTTAACTGTCGATCGGTCGATGCTACGAAAATAATTAACATTTGATCGTTCCTAGCGTTTAAGTGAGATTAAATGTCACCGATTGTCGACTCAACTTCCTTTATGGCGATGTAAATGTGTTCGGAATCGAACAATATGGGTCATTTCTACTCGGAAAATAAATCGCTGTTAATTTTTTACGTTAAAGGCATAAAAAGAGTAATTTATTTAAATTTATTTTAGCGTCTGAGTTTGATCATCGCCACTTGATTAATTGAGGAATTATTTAAATGTACTTATTGAATTGATCGGTTTCTATTGGTTTTGTTTGCAAATTTGCATCTCAATGGCAAAGGTGTGCGTATACAAGTTATAGATTTATTATCTGTGTCTATGTACAGCTGCTTATGTTTAAGAATTCTGTCACTGTGTCAACATTAACTGTGTTAGCTTATCTTAGTTAAGAATATTTACCTTAGTTATATATTTTTTAACGTCAATAACATTTTAATTACATACAAAATCAAAGTAGACGGACTAAGAACCAATGTCTTTACACTTTAGAAGTTGAATGTTGATTTGCTGATAGAGCTGAAAAGTTTATTCGTTTGTTTGAACGCGCTCACCTCAGGAACAACTGGTTCAGATTAAAAATTCTTCTTGTGTTGGTTCCAGAAATAATTGAGAAATCCTCTAGGCTATAAAAATCAGACTGCGACCAATAGGAGTGAAGAAATGTGGAAAAACGAGAAAAAAGATACCCGAAAAGTATGCACGAAATAATTATTTAATATAGATAATCTTAAAAAAAAATATCCGCGACTGATTAGTTAATCTTTTAAGACTACCTCGCAAGAACCGGTATTCATGGTAAGTAAATTTTGGGCGAAGTACTTTATATTATGACGAACCGTCTTACCGGTCAGCTAGTAAGTATAATATAAACTAGTATTCACGAAAGTAATATTTCCGATTAAAAACTTATTATTATCGCACCTCCAGGTGCAAATCAGAAGAGGTCTCAATGTAAAGAAGGACAAATAATTTGAATGGTAATATTTCAGTTATTGTAAAAATTGCATCGTCGGTGCAGCTGCAAAGTAACAGACAGTATGCTAATTCGAAGCTATAAATATGACCCGTTTAATACCGTCAATAGTTCAAATCACTTGTTATTTATATGTTAATGTTAACCCTTCGTAAATGGTTTGGGGTTAGGTTGGTTTCGTCATTCGTAAGAAACGTAACTTAAAAAAATTAAATAAAACACTTCACGGTTTCAACGTGAAAAATATACACCACGGCCCGACGTTTTGGTGGTCACGGCTTTAATTTGCGTCGTTTATTTAAATTAAAAATAAGTTGTCACATTGTTAACCGTTAAAAGTTTTTATTTTTTCAATATATATATACTACTTAAAATTTTAAGACTTGCCTACAAAAATATTCTTATTATGTAAATAATTATTATTTTTAATTAAGTTAAAACTAAATTTCATAAAGAGTAGATAACATATCCACATAATGAAATACAAAACAATTTTAAACATTTTATGGTTTATAATTATTCCATGTTAGAAACTTATATTACAAAATTTAACTATTGAAAACATCCAGAACCCGCTTGAAGTGTATGTTTATCGCAATTTTTACCATGACAGAGTAGAAACGGCGCATTAGCAATGCAAATGTGTTTCCGCCGATATCGACAGTCGATGATAAACTGTGCCCTTTGGCCCGAAACACGTGGCAGATGCCGAGCCATGTTAAAAAAGGGTATTTTTAAAAAATAACGATTTTCAATTTTATCATTATTTTCGGGCGGATTCTTTGAGCAATCGAGGAGCTAACATCTCCTGACGACGCCGTCCGCTCGTGATGGCGAAACGTGGAAAACCTCTTCTCGCTCATGTCAGCTGAACAGCCCGAAAGAGGAAGATATGCTGAACGATGACCGTAAAAGCCTTACACAACCGAGTTTAATTAAGAGCCAAATTAAAAACAACTAGATCTAAGATAAACTTTAATTTATGCTCGTAACAAAATATTAGATTTGTACTGTATCAATTAAAATCTATATTTAATCATTTACTCTATAAGTCTAGAGTTCTACTATTATAAAAAACGTTATATTTTGGAAATCAGTATGTGCCGGCCAGATTCGGGTTGGACTTTTACTACAATTCGTATTTCAACTTCATAGTTAATTCTGGCGTCTACTAAAAACAAAAAAAAAATTTTTAAAAAAAAAAAAAGTTCCTATCTATTTTTATTAAGATACTACATCTAAGTAGTAATACCACTAAATGATTTGTGAATATATAAAAAAGTTCCTATCTGTTTTATTATTAATAATGATTCCTTGTTTTTAATTACGTTAGTTAAGTATTAATTTAATTTAATTTTAAATTTACTACATCGTAAATCGTAGTCGTAAACGCACCATAGTATTTCCAGGTTGTAGGAATGTGTAAGTACTCCACTTTCTTAAGTCAAAACCATACATTTGTAAGCACTAAGTACATACACCAGTAAATAGTAACACATTACAACCAGGAACGCTCTTTCAAACACTTGACATTATACAATGTTCCTTTTGTATCAGCGTCCAGTGTATCTTGGCCCTCTGTACTCCGAGCGTTTCCTTTTACCTAGGTACATTCGCATTGAAAACCGACGGAGTCCAAGATAAGATGGCGACACGGGGAGAGACAATAAGTGTTGAACTGTTGCATATGGATATGCAATTTGGTTGTTCTTCTAATGACAATGAGGGCGAAATTACATGCCAGTTCGACAATGCCTTGTACAAGGTATTGTCGAACTGGGCTTTTAGGCTTATTTTTGCTTGTACCTACTACATCGTTGAAGTTATGTAACTTAATTAGAGATTTTTATAACATGGCATTCATAGCATGGGAGGTAAAATACCCAAACCAATACAATGCGCTGTCGACCCATTTTTGCTTTGGGTATTTGGAAATTCATAGACTGCAACCGAAACGCGGCAAAATTTGAAAGCTTTTTCATCTGTGGTCAGTTTTTCATCTGTTTTGTGATCCGAGTGGTTTTCTAAAAAAGCTTAACAAATATATTTCGCGTTTTAAACCGTCTGTCTTTTCAATATATACAACTTGCGTAAACTACAGACAGTATTTAAGGTATAATATATTTCTCTAGCGATTAACAGGTTAAGCTTCCAGACGTTTTAAGAGTAAAAATTAAATAATATTGTTTCAGATCTAAATAGTAGATTTTAATGATTATACAGATATTTTGAGGACTACCTAAGTTAAAAACGAAACCCAGATCCACCTGACTGTGCCAGAGTTGGCTAGTTAAGCATTGTATAAAATAACTACACTTCGAAAGTCTCAACGTAAGTATGTAAATTGCTGAAAAAAAAAATGTCTGAACATCACTTCGACTAGATGTCAAGATTCCGCGTACCTCGAAACAAAAAGCAGTCCGTTTTTTATAGTAAAGCCCACGGACCGTGCAAGATATATGTGAGCCGGGTAATAATATTGTGATTTTATCTATTATCAGTAATTACTGGCTTTAATTACGTATGCAATTATTCTGTTTTGAATGCTATAATTATCGGACATTTTAGTAACATTGTTGTGGAGTGAATGCTTAACTTTGAATTTTTACTTTTTTATTATAGAGTAGGACAGCACGCAGCAGCAAGCACGGGGTTCACTTGCTGGTTAAAGCAACCTAGCCAAACAACGTGTAAACAAGATGGGCTGTCGACCTATTTTTTTGGATATACAGAAATCCAGAGACTGATAAGCGATTTAAGTCTACAGCTTCTCGTGTCTCAAACGGACTTTCGTTACTTTTACCGCCCATTTAATATCTAGATTTTCAAACGAAGTGTAATAAGACGAATTGATGACAAGAATATGGGACACGGTGGAATCTAACCCACGACCCGTTAATTGTTAGCCTTTTATTGTTCCCATTACACCATCGAGCCCGTTAACTAATTAAGCTAAACTTTTCGCGTTCTAAACGGTTAAGGCGCTGTGATGGACGCAAGGACGTCGACTCCGCCTAAAAAGATGGCGGTGGAAAAGACCAGTCGCCGGTCACGCTGCGTTGGGCGCGCGTGAGGCATCCACTTTCGTTATTGCCAACATCTCCTAATACGGCACTTAGCCGATGCGCGGCCGTCTCGACTCATCGGCTCATCGCGCACTTTTTCTAATCGATTCGTGCAACTGTACAACGCAACTCGATTGTTTCATTCCCATTTTTATTTCTGTTTTATTTCGTCTTCGCGAGCGAACCGCTTTTTTGCCGCTTATATTGTTCCAGGTTGCTTCGAATTACTACCTTTTTCTCCGAGACAGTTAACAATAAATGCATAAAGAAACTTTGTTGTGTGTATGATAATCATTGTCAGCCTTCCCAGTTCCCACAGTTGGGACACAGGCCCTAGTTATATACCTGCTATAGACCATCGAAATACTATAAACGAATGTATGAGACATCAATATCTCTTTCTCCATGTATCTCCGTATTTCTATTAGATGTATGTTTTTTTCAAGACAGAAGAGGACAAACACAGTTTCGCACAATGGAAGTTGAAATACCAAGTAATTACCAAAATAAGAAACCAACAGAATGAAACCGAAACGTGATTGTAAATAAAACACTAACGGTTTAAAACGCGATATATTAGTTAAAAATCATTTTCAAATAAGTTTAACTAATATATTGTTTTAAACCGTTAAAGTGTTTTATTTAAATGTGTACTTCTCGCGTAAGCCATAGACAGTGTTTTTCAACCATCCATTTAATATTCAGATTTCCAGACAAAGGCCAACAAGTTTCGGAAACAATTTAAAAAATGGCCAGAAGCATGGTGGTGGTGATCGAACCCTCACACAGTTGATTATTAGCCATACATTGCTAAATGTACATAGTATATTAAAACGTAGGAGGACAATAATCTAGCATTTTATTTATAACACAGAGAAACACTGAGGAGAGATTAGATATAATATATAAATATAGATTATATATGAGACTCATATATATATATATATCTCAATCTCTCCTTTCATCTTACTTCTTTTCCTCTCAGAACAACACCCAGAAACTTAAGAATGATGTACCCACGCCTCTGGATACCTCATCTGTGTCGTGGAAGGTTGAACCAACGTTTCAAAGGCACTGGAGACTAAATATTCGACACGACATTATGGAAATTTCCAGCGAAGTTCCACAACAGAAGCGCACCATTCGTAATTCATAAAGGAGTAAAATTGAATAGCAGCGGAGAGTCTTCAAGGAGGAAGGTTGGGATCACGTATCAGCCATCAATCAGCTTCGATGGCCGAGTGAACGACCTCTGGTGACAATGTGGTGACGTCACCGCACGTGATGGACATATGCAGGACAAAGAGTTGTCAAGATTATTTACAGCTCTGTGTATTTGGTGCGTCCATTAAAACATAAGCAATTATGGAGGCTCTGACGAGAAAGTAATATATGCAGAAGATCTAGCTAATAAATATTATATCCAACCCGTTCATACGCGTAAACGCACACGATGGCATTCAAAATAATGTAATATAAATGTATTTTAAACCAAAAACTTTAATTTAAACTTCGCATATGCCCCCGTGACCACGAATGCTGGAAAATTATAAGTGGTCAAAGTCAAAGTGTAAAATTTATTTAAATGTGTTCATGTCAAATACAGACAATAATCAAACATGAAGGAAGCATTGTTTATCAAAAATGTAAAAAAATATATTATACTATTACTATACGTTTCTTTACTAATACTATAAAAATCTTTAAAGGTATAAAAAAGTCTTAAGTTGGAAGTAAAATTTCGTTTCGTTTTCAGTAGACAATGATATTGGAAAATAGAAACGAAGGTAAAACAATATAGAAATTACAAACAATATCTTGTTGGAAATAAATGTTTTTACTCAACTATTGTCACGCCATATAATAAAATGGGTTTCAGAAAGTGGTGGAGTGAAATAATTTTATCAAGATCCAAAAAAAAAAAGAAAGAATAACTGCCTCACTGATTCTTCGATTCCCACTTGGGTTCAATATGTTTCTCTTTTTTTATGATAGAAAAAGACAGACAAGCTTTCACTTGATGAAAGGTGACATACTCCAGTACATCTCCTTACTCTCCATTATACTCCGTAAAACATGTCAACAAGATGTGCTGACCTATTTTAGGTTTGGATATTCGGAAATTCGTTATAGGAATACTAGAATATACTCCTAGTTTAGAATCACCGTCTACAAATGAAAAACCGTTTGTTTAGTCGCGTTTCGGTTTTAGTAGTTTTTTCAATATCCAAAGCCAAGATAGGCCTACAGCACATCTTGTTTAGATGTTTTACGGCTGGAGTATTACACCTACCATCAAGTGGCATGCTTGTCTGTCCTCCTCTATCATTAATGTTGTCTTACCCAGTCGTTATTGTTCATTTTTTAATTTAGTGACAATAACTTTAACAAGCTTTTGAAGCCTGTGTCCCATAAAGAACACCTATGTCCAGTGGTGGGACAGGAATCAATCCAGACCAACGCCAAAGAGTTCATAACACTCTCGATAGTGAGACAAATACGCAAACCTAACGATAGTTTTTCCACGCCACAGACTACAAAAAACAGTTCAACACCCAACGAATGAAAGAAACTCCGAACAAATTGTTCACAATTATTTAATCAAATTAACATTAACAACAGTGATAGCGAACATCGCACTTCATAAAGCAATCATTCGTAAACTTGACGAAGCAAAAACTGACCAATCACAGAACAATTATAAGACTGTTCAACAAAACAAACATGGGGCAATTATGCATTTACTCGTGTACATTGCGCGCTGGAAACGGCTGTTAATATAAAGCGTAGTACTCAAGCAGCGATGGTCATTTGTCTCATTATACGGAATCGGTAGGAGCGCATACTTAACAGCTATTATCATACTAATTCTGCTTTTCGATACAGGTGTTGAGATTTTGCTTCATTCCTGCTTTACAAGGCAATTTGTTGGTGCATTTTAAGACAACGATGGATATTTGTATGGGAAGTTTAACTGTTTATAACTACATGTGGTGAATAATGTTACTAAAAAAAATTTGTTGATATGAAATCGTGATTTTCTCAAAATGTTTACTTTGATTTTCACTAAAAACACTTTGAGACATTAGATTATATATTAAACTTATGAACTACCTTAAATTCATGCTAAAATTAATAAAAAAAAACCTCAAAAATTAATTTACGTAATTAGACAGATGAAAACTTGTTTAGTTTGACATTTTCATAAGGATGGTATATGTAAGCAAAGTCAACGACGAAAAGTGTTACAAACGAGTCGAGTTAAATAATATTGACCTAAAAACTTAAAAAAATAATAATTAAAGGGTCTTCATAAAAGTGATTTTGAATATTGATCTCATTTGGTCCATTTATATCTTATCGCTTAGTTTGCCAAGTTACAAAAAACAAATTCGATGGTTAATTCTGTCTAAATGATTCAGTCTGTTCTTTTTTTCGGGAGTAGTAGTAGTACTACTTATAAATAAAACACCTAACCGTCTCAAAGGCGAAATGTATTAGCTTTTTCGAATTTGTTACGATGGACCATCATTTCTAATGCAGCCGCTGTAATAACTGGCGTATTTAACTAATATCTTCGTGTTAACTGTTAAATTGTTTTATAAAATAAAACAAATGTTTCCCAGATTTAACACGATGTTACTTACCTTAAATAAATAATTTGAGCATTAGGATAAATTGGCTATAAATAGGATCATTTACAATCCATAAACAATTTTGCAAAGGCGTTTAATTATTTGAAAATTGCTCTGTTAAGTCAGATCGGCATCGCGTCCTAAATAGATGAAAATGGTAAAGGAAATGATTAGTAAACCGCGCTTTATCCTAGCAAGGACGACTAGTCCGTACAGTCGCGTACGAAATTGCTTTCGGAAATATATAATAAATTAACAGTATAACACCTGTTTGAACTATGTAATAACCTGTTAAAAAACACTAATAAACAGAAAACATTTGAGTTATTATTGCTAACTAATATATTTCGTATATTAAACCGTCGAATGTGAACTAATTATGTAAAGCACAGACAATACTTAGTTACATATTTCTTTTATAACCAAAAATGAATTTTGAAATTATAATGAAGGAAATAGTGAATGTATTTTCTCTAATCAGGAAAATTTGGGATTTCATTTATTACGATAAAAAAATTATATTGTTGTAATAATATGTATGTTTTGTCATATTCAATGTAATTTAAGATGATCGTCTTAGCTGTAAAAAAAGAGTCTTTTTTTAATATTGCCTATAGTTTACGCGAGTTTAAATAAAACACTTTAATGCGATATATATCGCGTTATAAACTGTTCCATCGTTTTTTACGAGATTTTTTCCTAAAGAATTGTATGGCAAAAAATTATAGCAACATGAAAAGGTTATAAAAAATAATAAATTTTACACTATACATAGTATCCACTATCTACGTACATGCAGAACAGTACATTCCTCTAAGTATGTAATAACACCTTTTCGACGCGCATGTACCCGGGCTATATTTCACCCGTGAAGCCTCAATGCTAACCGGCAGGAATGGTGGAATGGCTGCTGCCTACAAATTGCGATATATCTACCTTATTTATCGGCTAGTCTCTGTTTATCGATATTATATTCTTTATCGCCTATCCACCACTCCTTAGTGAGCGTGCATCTAGAGAGAACGGTTAGACTTGAAAATTTTCATAGGTATATGTACATGCGGGCCACGAACCTAGGACAAGTCTATGGATACAAATTTATTGTATGTTGGTGTACTTGTAACAATGAATAGACAGGTTGTGGGTTCAACTGTACCGGCTCTGCCACGTTGTTTTTTATTTAAAAAAAATGAGAAATGTTGGACTTCTTGAAATCGTAATATTGAATCGGTGGTAGGAATATCTGAAGCCAGAATAAGGCGACAGCGTGAGATGTTATGTATAACACATTCCATCATGCTTTTATTTAAAAAAAAAGATATTCGTATATTAACTAATAAGTTTATTTATCTGCTTAATTCTACGCCAGCATGTTTTAATAAGAAATTTAACTTATATATCACGAAGATATGAGAGCGGGTTCGATTCTCATCCCTGTATTTTGTTTATTAAAAGCAATTCGAGTACACGATAATAAAGACACAAAGATAGTTAATCAGTCTTTGAAATAATTGTTTTAATATACATACATATATATATATATATATATATATATATATATATATATATAAAGACACAAAGATAGTTAATCAGTCTTTGAAATAATTGTTTTAATATACATACATATATTTATATATATATATATATATATATATATATATATATATATATATATATATTAAAATTGATATATTTTCCTTATGTTTATATATATATATATAAACATAAGGAAAATATATCAACGTTTATCAAAATAGCGCACGGCAGTGGCAACAGCTGTAGAATTTAACCTTGCTATAGGAAGCCTAGATATACCATACATTAACCGTTTATATTTTATTCATCTTTTTATTTCATATACAGGGATAATAGATTACAGTGGCTGTTAAAAAACTTTTTGTAAACAAGTTAAAAAAACTCGTAGTTTAATTGTAGTTATAATTTTCGTATATATTGGTATTGTTGCCATAATAAATGTTGAATATATTTTTTCAATACTTAGTAGGTCTTAACTTAAAAAAAAATTAGTTAATATATGGAAGAAAAAAAGGCTAAAAACGTTAATATTTTAAGACACATCTAGTACCATAGATGTTTGTTTTAAAACGGCAACTGTCAAGGCGACCAACAAGAACATAAAGTACCTCATCTACATTAGCTGCTTCAGATAGATTCGTATTAGGTTTCAAACAGGTTTCGATTAAAACTCATTTTAATCAAGGAAATTTATTGTTATCTTCTGACTTCAAAATTTTCCACTAACCGAGTTAATTATATGCGGACGTGTAGAGACGATAAAAATGAGTGATATTTTATAAAGAAGGTTTGAAAAAAATACAGTTAGTTAAACGTCACCGTCTGGAGGTCAGACAAGGTTTTACTTGGATGGATGGAAGGATGGTAGGTGATACACGATGCGCCGTCGACCTATTTAAGGTTTGTATAGTGTTGGAGAAATACATAAGTTTTATAATTATCTCGAAGAAAATCAAGCCTTCGTAACTAGAACTACAACGCCTACTTAAATAAGTATAACTAATTACAAAGTCTACAACAACAGACTGTCAGTCGCGCAACTAAGTATCTTGATTCAAATCCTATGAGTGTTGTGACAATTCAAAATCGCGTTGCAGCTAATACCGATTACTAGATATTGTGAACAATATCCCACATAGCGCTTCTTATTTATTTTAACCAATGTAATTATAATTACTATGAACTGTAGCCATGTTTTCATTTTAAATTAAAACGAAATGTATGTCTTCATATACGCATATAACTAAAGACTTTTGCATTATAAATTCTTTCTTAAGTTACATTCTAAAATTAGAAAAAATGTTTTTTTGGTTTTAACAACGTACTCGAAATAGGTAAGCAAATACACATTTGCTTACCTATTTCGAGTATTAAACCGTTAAAAGCGTTTCAAGAAATGTAAATGCCTTGACTGCGGTGTAAGAGACTACGCACATATTATAACGAGTATACATTAAGTTATCGGGGAAATTATTAAGCTTGATTGCCTTTAAGTTTCATTTCTTTATTTGTAGTTTATACAGTAGGATTCAAAAGAAATATTTCAGATCCTAATTTTGGGACATCAGTGCCAACCTAGCTGAGTGGACCACTTTTTAGAATCAACTGCAGTATTATTTAACCTGTATTTAGTAACATAACATTATATTTGTAATTGTTATTTGTACAATTTGTTTATTATAAATTTGGTCTTGTTCTCTGAATATCAAGTCTACTGTTTTCATTTTGAAAGGGTTGTCAAAACTAGCCATTACCAAATCGTTCTGATTCTCCGTTTCGACTGTAACACGGTCACAATACTTGCTTTATTCGACAAGTGTCAATAGCTACAAGTAGACACGCGGACACTTTATGATCTCGCATAGTAAATAATAATAAACTTGTCTCTTTCGACTATTACTTATATACGGGCCTTTACAAGTTGTAAGTTATAGGGATTTCTGTTTGAGTTCTAGATCAGCTATTTATGTACTAGATAAATATTTCTCAATTATGATTGAGGTAGGTTGAAGAAAGTAGTCTTAAATACTGTCTGTAGTTTACGCGAGTAGTACACATTGAAATAAAACACTAACGGTTTAAAACACGATGTACAGACGGATGTTTTGCTGCAGCCGCGGTCAACAAAACGAAAAAATACGTGATCACAAAACGTTGGGCCGAAGTTAAAATAATTAAAAAAAAAAACTTAATATATATCGCGTTTTAAACCGTTAAAATGTTAAAAAGACTATTTCAACGGGCCCGTTGGCTTTAGGTAGCATATAATCAACGGGTCGTCGATTCGACATATCCAACATATTTTTAATTTATAATTTTTATGAATATGAATATTAAATGGATTCACGAACCACCGTCGTGTCGGTTTCAGTGCATGGATTTTGAATATCTCGGGTCAAAATAGGCCAAAAACCCCCCTTTTTTTATTTTTTTTGGCTGGAGTAATTCAACTTCAAGTTGCCACATGCTGTCCTCCTTTGTCAGTTCATAAAAATGGTAGATACCTAGCTTAAGATAAACAGACCGTCGTCACGCGTTACGTAACGAAGAAATTCACACTTTCAAAGGAAGCTATGGCTGATAAATACTTTTATAAATATTGTTTGTATTTTAAGTTTTTAAGAGAAATAGCCTTTAGCTCTTCTATATTCACTTTCGCATGTAAATAAGCTTAATCATAATTACTGAGATAATATCAGCATTAGCAGGTATGCGATAGTGATCAGCGATGTCATGCCAGCCACGCACCGAGCCATCTACAGCTTTCCGGGTTCTGGTTGCAGTTTCAAGATATTTTTAGAAAAGTGTTAAAAATACTAGGTGTAGTTTATGCGTAAACGAAACGTAAGCGAAACGTCGGGCTGTAGTTAAAATAACCTCCAAAAGAGTTTAACTAATATATATCGCGTTTTAAACCGTTTGTGTTTTATTTGAAAGTGTAAACAATGGAAATGTTACCTAGATGTTTAATTATAAGTTGAACACTATTAATTTTGATGAATGGAAAGTCTTGAATTATAAGTCTCCCGTAAATAAACTCGTTAGTCTTATTTACGGATAGTGATCGTGTGTTCAATTTCCACTAGGTTCAACATAATTCTAAGTACAGCTGGCATTTCTGAGCATTATATGGGAGGTAGGTATTTCGAAAGAATCTGGTCACAAACCAACATCCACAGATTCTTTATAATTTCTAATATCAACCTATATGTATACAGACAGCGCATCCTTAATCCTAATATCTAGCGTGTTTAATCGTTATTTAACGTGTACTTAGTAGCCTGTCAAAATATAATGATATAATGTTTAAACCGATATTAGGTGTATTTCTAAATTTGAAACTGCGATAGTTTTGAAAATTATTTCTAAACTCAATTAGACATTTTGCTTGAAACAGAACCGAACTCATGACCTCATACAAAGCTAAATTCTGTTATGGAATACTTTTCAAGAAGATATGTTTTTCAGAAGGCAGCAATCTTTAAGGAAAAATTTACTTTCCCAGGATACAACTCTGGACTTCGCAGCAACTAAGTAGGCTGTCCAAACGAGTCTAAGCCTTTCAAAATAGCGACCTTGCGATGTCGCGCAACTTAGCGACCCACTTGCGACTGGTGTCTGTGCCAATTAGAACCGGCCAGGCTTGATCCTCTTATCGAGACAACTAGGCAATTATTTTTAGCTATCGTCTTATCAAACGGCT
Organism: Leptosia nina; assembly: GCA_963661955.1. NCBI lineage: Eukaryota > Metazoa > Arthropoda > Insecta > Lepidoptera > Pieridae > Leptosia > Leptosia nina. The sequence goes on along the minus strand of CAVLEF010000144.1, from coordinate 727,453 downwards.
ATTTTTTACTGCGCTGCATACCGCTGTGTATATATTGAGAAATTTCTAATTCCGTCTAAACATATTACCTAACCTAAATGTTAAAATAAGTATTAATTTAAGCTCTAACTTTTAACGGTTTAAAACGTGAACAACTTTATGTGGTTACTCCGAGCTATAAGTTTGACGGTTTGCTTAAATGCGTAAAACATTATTCGATCGTTATTAAAAAAAATACTTAAATAATATTTTGGCAGTAATAGAAAATTTCGCGTTTTAATCTGTTTTAGTTACTATAGATTTTAGTATACAAAATACTGTAACAAATTTAAACGTCAATTCTTACCGTCCATTTTTAATCGTCCATTTACTTTTTGCCACCGCTAGTAGCTTCACTATTCTACTTCGCAGGAGAAATCTTGATAGATTAGTGACATCAATAACAAGGTAGACATATTTTTGCACCCGCCATCGGCCACACCCACAGATTTCTGGTGATTATTTGATTTTAATGACCTTATACGAGTAAAACTCGGGTGCGAATGCCAAAAAATGTTGTTGGATTGATGTCATGCATCTAGTACTGACATTTTTTTATAATTTCATTTTTATTAAAAAAAATATCTTACTAAGACTTTGCTGTCTGTCTGTGTCTGTCTGTCAGCAGACTGTACTATGAGAACTGTTATAGTTAGAAACTTAACAATACTAAAATATTATATTTTAAATTTCAATATATTCATAAGTTATAACAAAATAGAATAAATATGGAAAATGTTTTAAATAAAGGAAATGTTTCTTTTAATACCGTCTATAGTTTACGCGAGTAGTACACATTTAAATAAAACACTTTAACGGTTTAAAACGCGATATATTAATTAAACTTCTTTGAAACGTCGGGTCGAAGTTAAAAATCATGTTTCAAATAAGTTTAACTAATATATCGCGTTTTAAACCGTTAAAGTGTTTCATTTTTTTATTTTTTTTTAAAATGTTTTTTTTTTCAATAAAGGAATTCTGTTAAAGTAATAAATATATATATAAAATACGGAGTGTAGTTTTCGCACATCGCGCCTGGACTTAAGTTTAACTTATTTTTGACTTATTAAATATGGTCGTTTGTGAACCTTAATATTCAGATATAGGTACCAAGAAAGACACGAAGATCATAGCTCTAGACTGGGATAAAACGTGACATCGAATTGTCCATTGTGTTCACCCTTCACGTCCCAGCCATGGTCCCAACAATAGCGGGATATGCCCTAATCCCCATCGTTCAAACGATCGATCACAACACCCACAGCATAACAATGGTTGGCGATCGATTTCTTTGTTGTTTAGGGATAACTAGATTATAATAATAACGAGATATAATACACTGGCTAAGTGCGTGTCGGGCAGCCGCACGGACGGTTCCGTAGCATTAGGTGAACATAACTCTTATTGCTTTTCTGTCAAGTATTATATAAGCAAGTAACATCGACAGGTAAGAAGTCGTTTTCTATGTATGAAAGAGCACCGTAAATGTCTTATTTATAATAAAAATAAAAGTGCAAGTAAGTATTTTGTGAATGTCAAGTTTATTATGATATGTGGTGAATATCTATTACACACCTTACAGATACGACTTGTTTAAATTAAAAATCTATTTAGATTATAAAAATTAATGATACGGGCGGGACTTGAACCGGCTCTAACCAATTGACCTACCGTGTTCTAGACGTCATCGTTGAATTTCGTTAACCCATTGTCAAACATGCATGTCTCGCGCAATGTAATTAGAGTCCGCTAGAGCCAGAGTAGCCTAACTGCAATTATATGACTTGACTTATTTATATTTTACAGTCTAAATTGTTAATCTACAAGAACACGGTGACCGATAATAACGTAACTCTTACACAAATAATAGTACAAATTTATTTTCGCCTAAGTTAATTGTGCATTTTTTTTTCGTTCAAAATCATGTTTTTTTTATTAGGCCACTCTGTCACTAGCAACATCATTTCAACCTTAACACTTTATTTTTTCCGTTTCATAGATTCTTTATTTATATAATGCTATCACGTGCTATAATGGGAAAAATATAAAAGTTCGAATTTAGTATCTCAGCATTTATTATTAAATAGATTTTAATCTAAAATTAAGTACTGTTACATCGAATTTACCTATCCGAAGCAATATAGCGGTCTGTGAATCAACAGGGTGACGTAAGCAGAGTCAGTGACTCTTCGCGAAATATAGCGTTATTTCCTAGTTAGAAGACGAAATTTACTACTTTGTTGACCCCGCGTTAAGTCGTACTTGTTGATAACTTATCGGGCTAGTTGATCCATAGCTATGTATGGCTAAAAACCAACAGGTCATGGGTGGGGATCCCACCTAATTGTAATATGTCTCTAAAATAAATTAAATAAATTCTAGAAACATGTTAGACCTAATCTAGAAAATTAGGACAGTAAATAGAAAAATCGAAAAATTCTGTCCAGGCCACGAACCTCTATCCACAGGCGGAAGACCTGTGAAAAGTCGATGCTTTGAATTTTATTCGGATTTTATAATGTCTAAAGTTAAAATAGGTCAACAACGTATCTTGTTGAGATGTTGAATGGTTGGGACATTTCACCATTAAGTGAACCTTCTGTCATAAAAAAATATTATAGCCTCAAAAAGAGATGTCAATTTATGCCTATGTTTTACGTGTAAACGACTTGACTGATATCGATAAAATTTGCAATAAATGTAGCTAATTGCCTGAAATATTATCAAGATAAACAAGGACTTTAAATTAAGTGATTAATTTAATTTTTGAGTTTCAGTGTATTTATCAAGAAAACTTAAGCAACCAAGGGAAGTCTCCCCCTGACCACGGCTGTGCAAGCACCGAAACGTCGGGCCGAAGTTAAAAATCTTTTTTAATCAGTTTAAGCGTTTTAAACCTTAAAGTGTTTTATTTAAATGTGTACTACTCGCGTAAACTATAGACAGTATTTAACCTAAGGGAAGTTTCATTGTATTATCACGCGTTATCAGCGTACATGTAACTTTCCACAAATCGTAATTAAAAGCAATTAAAACAGGTCCGCGCAAGGCCTTCGCGCGCTTCCTGCGATAAATTCAGATATTTTTTTATATTTATTGTATTGTCTTATCGTTTACAAACGTTTCAACAATCGGTTTTTTAGGAGTGAGATTTTATTTTTCAACGGCAATTGTTACGACGTGGTTTCACAGTTATTATCTTTGAAGTAAATTATAAAATTTATTTATCTGTCTTTACATTATGTTCGCTATAGTAAAAAGTGTTGAAAATAAAGTAGGCAGAGGATGACAAAGCATATAAGGCTTAAAAAAATGTAAAACAACACTAATATAATATAATTTCTACAAAAAAGGAAAATTAAAGAAAAATAGAGACTCGGTAAATGCTTTTATTTCACCATACAAAAAACGATCTAAGAATTGAAGTAATTATTTAAAAGTATAATATTATGCTACTTAGTACATGCTCGGCCGTCGTAATTTAAAAATGGTTCTCGACGATTGAGGCCTGTCGAGGAAACAAGCTAGGATGGATCCACTAATGGCGATACGTCGAGAATCATTTCTTGATTACGGCGGACGAACAGCTCTGCATGTTTCTGGTGTGATTTTAGCAAACTAAAAAAATATAAGTGTGTTTCTTTGATATAATAAAAACTTGACCATCGTTGTAGAACTTAGACTCTCTTTTTATTTAATTCGCACCATTGCAAACCGATTGATTTGATGTCGCACTTCGAGGGTCATAAAAACTGATATTTTTTAATGTCAAAGGTGTCCGTGGAACAGAGAGGCGAGGGTCGCTTTGTGTGGCGGACACACGCTCGATTGATGGCCCCGGATTACCGATAAGCGCGAATCTAACGGACCAATATTTACTTCCATACAATATGTTTACGCTGTTTTAAGAGCAGTAGGGTTGACAAAAAAGAAAAATATATTTTTGACATACGGCGACGGACAAGGTTTACTTTATGGAAGGTGAAATAGTCTAAACAAGATGCGCTATCGACCTAGTTTGGCTTTGGATATTTGGTAATCTATAGACTGAAACCGAAACAATATTCCACTCGTTTAATATCCAAATTTCCAGATGAAGTTGGAACAGGAACATTTGCCCGGAGAAATCAACCCACGAGCCGTTGGTTGCCATACATTGCTACCGATTAGGCCAATGAGCCATCTAAATACTATAAATATTCTATGCTTTTTATTTTTTTATTCTGTATTGTGTTATAAGATTCTTGTCTAAATTAAATTAATATAAAAAAACATATTTAATATAGAAAATAGACACAAAAGGAATGTAATGTGTAAACGTAGATAAGTTTCGGATAGCGATCACGGAAGGCCCCGCATTTTCCTGTCGTACGCTAGGAAGCGCCTTGCGCCGAGGTCGGCTCATGTGCAGCCTAATGTATTTACCTTTTACGCATACATACAACAAGTAATAGCTATAGAAGAAATATACCGGTTGAAACTGTGCCCGTGATGGTCTAAAAACCACTCGAATTAATTAAACACGTGTAAGAACTTTAAAGTTTTTGAAAAATGCATAATAAATTATTCCTGTAGTAGTAACGCGAGTAGTACATAATAAAATTAAACAAATTTAACGGTTTAAAACGCGAATTATTTCGTTACCAAACTTTTAAACTATAACTTCGACCTGACCGCATACAAGACCTTATTACAGTTAAAATAAGCTATTAAATATTTTACGTTTTAGACCGTTACAAGTGTTTTATTTAAAAATGTATATATTTGCTATCAGTCCCTTCTTACCATCATCACAACTTAATAGTGGGTTAGAATCCCGGGGACACAATTGTCGTATTTTTAGATTTTGGCAAGCAGGACACTAAATTAAGATCAGCGGTGTCAGTGAAACTCGTTGAATAGTCGGAATGTGAACTCCCGACCTCGTAATTGTATTCTTATGTTTTATCCGATTTTTTTAATCGGGGTCTCTTGACCAATGTCGAGGTCACAGCGGGTGAGAACACAGCTCACAATACCAAACTAAAGATTAACAAGATACCTGTCTGTAATTACTGTGTTTCCCTAATTTTAAGTTATTTATTGACTTCCTTGATATTTTAATTATCTAACGTATAAAAAAATCGCCATATCTTCACATAGAATTAAACAACTTTAAAATTTTACGTGACTGCTTCCGCGGGTCATGGTTGAACGTCGAAGTCGAAATCGATGACTGAAAGAGACATATAAAGACACATATGTATGTCTAATTCTGTTAAGTATCGGAATTTCACGTGGCTTTTTCTTAACTTAAAAATTTAAAAAAGTAAATGATAAAAAAAATTACAATACTTTTCGTATTCCAAACGGAAATAGGCATTAAATACCACCGTGACCACGGCTGAAAAATACAAACATGCTAAGCATTCGAAATGTCAGGCCGTAGATAAATTTATTTTTCTAAATAAGTTAAACGAATATATATCGCGTTCTTAACCGTTAAAGTGTTTTATTTCCATGTGTAGGTACTACTCGCGTCAACTACAAACTACTTATATTTAAATAAGTAATATCCTATGACAAAGGCAGGGTTTGAACCCGCGACAATTGTGTCAAGCTGATGATAGCACTGAATCAAGTTTTAGATTTGGTATAGTAGGTCTACAATTTCCAACCCTCATTACATAATGGTATGGTGTGAAGTGGTCATGCATCTTCCTTGTTTATGTGCATTGTACAAGAGGTCCCACGGTGTGGAAGCCTTATCTCCTCTTATCTAGATATTATATTTTGAGAGGTCATTGCGTGACCTTTATCTGACCTTTCACATTGCTACCCAAACATACATAGATAAATTCATATAACATAGTAATATTGCAAATATAGAAAGATTTTTTATAGACAATAGAGACTATATTATATTTATAGGTTACTTATTTTTAATCATATATACCCAAGACCGTGTTGCCATAGGTATATATTTTATTAGTACATAATTTTACACGTAAGTTAATATATTTTTTTAATTCAATATAAAAAAATTTATAGATCTTTATAGAATTTTTTACTTTGACGTCAGAGACATCCTCCATCTTTAGTCTCCCCGTGACCACGGCTGCTACAAAGCATCCGAAACGTCGGGCCGAAGTTAAAAGTAATTTTCAAATAAGTTTAACTAATATATCGCGTTTTAAACCGTTAAAGTGTTATATTTAAATGTGTACTACTCGCGTAAACTATAGAAAGTACATAACTAACATGCTATTTTCATATAAATAGTAGAACATATTTTGTGCTTTTTAAAGACATGTTTTGTTCTAAAAATATAACTCTACGTCACTACAATAAGAACGATGTCAAAGATAACAAGGTACTGTCGATACCTCTGTATTATCACATAGTTCTTATCAATGCAAATGTTACACGATTTTGAACTCTATTACATACGTAACGTACGATAAGGTTTTGCGCTTCTAAAACGTTATAGTTGTGATTAAGATGTTAGGCCTTATATTAACGAGCGACTTACACGATTTGACTTGTAAGTTTGATAGAAGTATTATTTATTATAATATTAACAATTCTGAACTTTCTTAATATGCATAAGTTTTATTTATGACTTAAATCAGCTATATCTGTGTTTTAAACAATATACGCACATATGTTCGATTCCACATTTAGGTAGTGAACAAAATAGGCTTCTAAAGCCGCGGTACTCGGTACAAAGGTACACAACATTACAACGGTGCATAATAAGCTAATAATAATTTGTAAATTAATTAGTTCCTTAAATACTGCCTGTAGTTTACGCGAGTACTACACATTAACGGTTTAAAATGCAATATATATCAGTTAAACTTATTTGAAAACTATTTTAACTATGGGTCGACGTTTTGGATGCTTTACAGCAGCCGTGGTGACGGGAGACGACGAATGATTTGCAGTAGGCCAGGTTTAAGTGTTAATTTTAAATAATAAGTTACTTCCGGAATGGTGGAGATGTGGCAAGCTTAACCAATTAATATAAAAATGATTTAAACAAACAATTCTTGAAGTCGCAATACAAGACTATATTAAATGATTAAGGTCTTTTAAATATAATAAGTCTATGGCTAACCAGTAAATTTTAGAGTTGATGGTCGTTCGTTTTCTTTTGTGGTGAAAAAAATAATAGTTTAAGCGCTCGTGTGCAACACGCCTTATTCTATACCCCAGGGTTACATTCGTTACAAAAGGATGTTTCTAAACATGTCGAAATATTGTTGTGACCTTGTTCAAGAAGCATCTGATTGAGAAATTCGGCGTCTAATAATTGCCAATATGTGTAATCGACGAGATTTATTGGCCTATTAAGTTATTACAAAAGTTGTCAAGCGTGATCTATACACAAGAGCAACGTAGGAAAAATATGGATAAATGTTTGTAAACTCTTAAATAGTCCCTGATATTATTCGACCAACCTTAAAAATGTATCTCCAACAATGTTTGTTAGCAGAGTTACAAAAAATACTCAGCATTTCTTCGTATGTTTTTGAGGAAACGCTTACAAAGAGAACCCTTAAATTGTGTACCTTCTACTGGTTTTTTTATATATCTGTATTGAACGTTTACTTCAATAATTTATAATTTTTTAACTTTAACAAATTGATGGCATTATATAAGTTAAAACACATTAGTTCAATTGTTTAGACCAACAGCACAGAACTCTGCGGATGCCGGTTCTAGTCCCGACCGTGTTATATTTTTTTAGTCTGCACAGATTTTTAATCTTATGATCAATTAAATAGGGTCATAAATACGATACCTAGCTCTATAATAAATAATCTTTACGTTCGTAAGTAAGTTATAAGAGAAAAAGCACTTTTGCACATAATATCGAAGCTGCGAAGTTAGTCGTGTTTTTGAGACTAAAAAACCTTATCGACTATAAAGAAGAATACGTTAAAATAAAGTCGGTTAAGCTATAAAAAGTGCACAAAGAAAGGATGCTCTTACGTCGTCGCGGCTAATTCCGAGCCGCGTTTTGTGGCTCACGTACGCCTTTGTCACTCTCGCGCAGAACAACTGTTTATCACGAGATTCTGTTTCTGACGTTCCCGACGCTCTTTTCAACACATTTTACACGCTCATTAAGCAAAGATATTATCGGGGCTTTCGAGACGGTAAAGTCTAAAAATAAATGTTTGATGGGTCAATAATGTGTACTTGCAGTCGACTAAATAAATTTTATAATATGTATTAAAACGTATGTTGTCTAACGATGTAATGTGAAAAGGTAGTTACAGTTTTTACAGGTTTAAAATTTGTAATTTATTTAACAAGTGTTAAAAGGATTAAGTAGTGATATTAATATCTCTAATACTAGGCATCTTTTCGATGATACTAATCCAAATTTTAAATTTAGAGGAACCTATACTAATATAACAAAGTTAAACAGTTTGTTCACTAATCTAAGGAACTGCTGGTTCGAATTGGAAAATTATTTTTGTGTTGGTTAGGGTATTTATTGCGAATGGCTATATGTTATAAAACATGTTATAACAGGTGGAAATATGAAAAAAACGGGGATAATCATTATTCTTTATGGGTTGTCGTTGCGTACGCTTCGGGTCAAAATACCCAAAAAGTTTGTACTAAAGAGTGATTTATCTTTATATTATCTAAATGACGGGCTCCGTTTCTTCGTTGCACCCGACGTCGTAGGTAAAAGATTTATAAATAAGAAGAAAAATTTACAAAAATAAATTTTGATGCCCATACCAACTGTTCCACGCGAACGAAGTCGCTGACCCAGCCAGTCACTCTATAAGGGAGAGCAAATCTAGTCTTTTCGAAATTGAATTAAAAGCAATAGGCATTTGTCGCCATCCAAGTTGCGTAGCAGGAAACAAAAAAAGTGTCCATTTAGACCTCCATGAATGGGTTGTATAAAATAATTGAAGAACGAAGCCCGTGACATCACGCACAACGGAATGATGGGACTCGCATCCTGATATCCTTTTTATTATACATACCTGGTACTTCTGTGCACCTGACATACCTATCATATCGACAATATCATTTTTAACCATTGATATATTTTCTACTGTATGTTGTTCATACAGGTCTTAAAAAGTATACTTAATATTGTAAAGCTGAAGAGTTTGTTTGTTTGAACCCGCTAGTCTCAGGAAATACTGGTCGGAATTGAAAAAATATTTTTGTGTTGGTTAGAGCATTACGGCTAAGCGAGAAATATGGAGGTATCGGAAAAAAATCATGATCTTTTTTTGCGAAAAGAGTTCCAAATATCCAAAAAATATGTATGAAAGGTATTTCGCCATCACGGCCAAACGGCATCGTCAGGATATGTTAGCTCCTCGATTGCCCGAAGAATTCTTCGAGAACCTCTCGCTAGTGTTTGCCGAACAGCCCGTAAAACAATGATATGCGATAACGATGGCCATGACAATAGGTAACATCGTGTCTTTCCGTTATTCAAACGGCACTGCAGCAAATAACAAAAACACGCTGTCTGTAAACTATATATAAGCTATTAACTTAATATGTAAAGCTTAACACCAAGCCTTAATAGCTCGAATTATCATAAACAGCTGTTTAAGCAAACAATCAATTAATCATAACTGCATCTAAATAATAGTGAGATGGAACAAAAAGTGAATAGATAAGGTAATTGCCAGCAATATTTACAAGTGGAGCGCTAGATTGAGATAGAATCGTCTTGTTCACACCCATGAAGGATTTATAGTGTCCGACACGACTGTACTTCCATGCTACTGATAGACGGGAATAACGTCAGATAAATGAGTAAAAAACATTGAGGTTTCACTATCAAAAAATTTAAACAAAAAAAGGAATGACTTAAAATGGCCGACCATATTAGCGATAAAAGTAAATAATATTTTTTACACAACGCATGACGTAACGAAGCGATTTGTCCATCCATGAGTTACATAATGTCAAACATATTATTCTTTCAAAGTAATTTAACATCATAAAAAAATATTTAAAAATGCAATTGTCTGTGTTAATTGTATTTAACTGCTATTTTAACCTATTAATATCACAGGCGCAGGTTTCGCATACATAAGGGTATTAGTAGACCCACCACGCAACCCCAATGCGAGTTGGTGGGCTTCAACGACTACATCGTTGTGGAGGCGATGAGAACAGGGAACGACGTTCTAACGTATAACGTGTCCAATTGGTTTATTATTGTAGATTTGTGTGCTTTTCGAGGTGTAGGGATAATGACATCTACTTGCAAAGTCCAAGCTGGTATTAAAAATGTTCTAAAAATAAATAACCAGTATATACTTACCCCTAGACTAACGGGGCGCCTTTCTATTCTTGGACTCGCTTAGTACTATCGTGTCGACTAATTATCGTATCGGTTACAGCGAAGGCGATGCGCTAACGAGCGATATCAGAAATCTATTCAAATCGGTGCGACCGTATAAATATTAATATCGAGCATTGAGCTGCATTACATATTCACGAATTTGTTTAATGGCAACACCCGATTGTTGTCTTGTTTTTATTGTAGCTGCATTCGCTACGGGTCATAAGAGATACAGGATGCTTCTGGCGAGCGACTTCCAAATACAGTAAAATTATATATTATTGTCTGAAAATACATTTATTTTGTCTGACAAAGATTGCTTCTTTTTTTTATGATCAGTAAGACTCCGATATTTACGTTGTTCCTAGTTTTTAAATAATCTCAAACAAGTCGTTAAGATTTCCGCCAAAGTGTTTTTACTGTGCGGCGTCCAAATTGAATTTCGAAAATGTCGTATCGTAAAATGGAGACGTTATAGGTGTTAAATATTGCGTCACCTCGTCGTAGGTATTGTTTCAAGTATCCCAGATAGGCCTGCGTTGACGCAAGACGCGGGACGGGCGTGGGCGAAGCCCGCTCACCTTGAATAATACGCTCCAATCTAACCGCTTATATAAAAACTCGTATCGGATTCTGTTCGATTATCTATACAATAGAAATGCCTTGCTTGAGAGCTACAATTCGCATTATTGCTATGACAACCAACGCTAAACACACCGCTAAATATTCTTTAATACTTATCGAGTCAAAAATTATAGACAAAGGAAAAAATCATGATATTATCAATTATTTTGATTATTATTTATACGTATAATTAAGGCAAATACCACATAACTTTTATTTATCAAAAATTATTTTTTTGCAGTCGACGGCATCTAAAATCCACGTTTTATAATTCAATACAGATTATACATAAGAAATAAATAATTTGTATAACAGATTTGTAAGGTCTTGATTCAAACTCATTTCTATTAGACGTCATGCTAAAATTGATTTTAATTACATTTTTAATAAATTTATTTATTTATGAAAGGCTTATAAACTACACACATAATTAAACTTATAAAAGCAAAGCTTAGTGTAATACTTGCAATTTGAAACAGTCTCTATTCAAATCTCTATCTCTTTCAGAGTAATCGACTCCGGGATTTCGGGAAACGAAAACAACAGCCTGTATTACTACACCTTACGAGTATTTGTTTTAGTAATGTACGTTTAAATAATAAAATTTATTCATAAGCACTTACCATATTTGAGTGAGCGTCCATATGTATGAGGGCCTAAGATATTCTTATTTATGGGTCTATGTCAAGGCCGCTATCGTCTTTTGCATAATATCAAATTGTTTATTCGCTCCGGCGCAGCTACGCGGCCAAAACTGACAATTCAATTTGTAATTCAAATAAATCATTATTATTGTAATTGTCTAGTCGCGGTTATTGTGCTGCTTTTTCTGCTGTTAGTGATGTTTACACTTGTTAATGATATGGTTTCGAGATGCTTATAATAATTAAGTATATTGTGGCTCAATTTGTTGCTAAAGCGACAGGTGTATTATAATTACACTAGCTGTTACCCACGACGTCTGTTACGTCCCGTCGATATTGTTACGGACATTTTTTGAGATCATTTAAAGAGGAATCATTCTTTCATACATACTTTTTGGGATCTTAAACTGTTTTTTTCAACTCACAGAACGGAAGTTTTTGAAGATAAAACTTATTCTCCCTTTTTCCCTCAGTTCCTTTGCTCCTATTAGTCGCAGCGTAGTGTTTTATAGCCTAAAACCTTCGTCGATAAAAAATCTATCCAAAATAAAAATCTATTTTAACCAGTTCTCGTGAGTAGGGCGTTGAAACAAACAAACTCCTTAGCTTCATAATATATATATATATAGATAAATGTTAATCTACTCCACCTGAACAAGATTACTACTGCTACAAGATTTTAACCCAGGTTCCATATTTTTCCGCACCTTTGCGGTATTTATTAAGAACATACTTAAAAGACAAACGTTAAAAGCTCATGTTGCAAAAAGTTGTACGTTTTAATTAGAACTTGTATTTTTTGGTCATTTGTGTTATCAAGATAATATTTTCATCATATTAGTATTGTTATGCAGAATTGGCAAAAACGATGAGTTTAATTAAGATGTAATAAAATTATAACGACCTCGTTTATATGTAGGAAATGCCTTATCGCTACGATATTTTAACGACAGGCTTTGTTCAAACTTCAATCAGAAAAAAGTAATAGTTAAACTCGTTTACAAATTATTTTAACTACGGCCCGACAAATCCAAAAACTGTGTAGAAGCTGTGGCCACAGGGCCGTTGTTAAAATAAATTTTATCGTTTTAAACAGTTAAAAGTGTTTTATTTAAATGTGTAGTACTGATAACAGTAAACTACAAACGTTGCTTAGTCCCCAACATCGTGGCTGTTAGCGGTAAGAGGTTTTGGATTAAATTCCTGAGAAAACAAAAAAATATGTTATATTCTGGAAGGGAACGAAAGACTGTTCTCTTTTTTATCTGTAAACAAAACTTTTCACAGAAACGGGCGGGACGAAACTAAATTTTGTAAGTAATGCGAAACAAATCTATTTATTATTATAGTAAACAAAGTTAAAAAAGGCTTAAAAATTATATTATAATATAGAAAAGCTCATGTTATTATATAAATATTAAAAATATATATATTCGAGAAAACCTTTTCTGTACCAATGTACACATAATCATATCAGCTACCTTTCAGTACTATTGTGTTTAACTTCAATTCTATTTAAAAAAACTTGCGGCTACAAAAGTTTATTCCTTCATTCCTAAGTCCGACGAAGAAATATCTAGAATCAGCACGATGCGCTACTTACTTATAAACACACGCGTTTTGTTAATCACGCGCGTTTAAGATTCAAATAAATTCAAGAGGTGTGAGCTTATGGTAATTCTAATTATTTATTTATTATTTAATGAAAATCACCTCAGGCGCCGACGTCGGGCCACACCGTTTACAGAAAGCCTCATATACATATTTATCAGGGGTTCGTCATCTCATAACGATTGTTTGTTTAAACACTTATGGTCTATGCTAATTCCCATCTCGAGCTAGCTAGAGTGTTAAAATTCAATAAAAACATGTCTGTTACAATTTACACTGACGAAACAAACAAAATGTTTCAATGGAACACATTTAACGGTTTAAAACGCGAAATATATCAATGAATTTACTTATAATTATGCGCCACGGCTGCTGTAAATCCACCAAAATGTCGAACCGTAGGTAGAAAGAGTAAATATTTCATGTTCTAAGCCGTTAAAAAAGCTTTGCTTACACGTTTACTACTTGCAAAAATTCCAACATATGATACAAATAACTTATCTTAACGATTATATGTTTGTATGTTCTTTTTTTACGCCGTAAATAAATGACTTTTGATTTGACTTTTGTCGCCGTGAATAAATATATTATGTTTTACTCTAATTCAACTTCTACGCATTAATAATAATGACTAAATTCATTAATTTCTACATTTCGCGCATTAATCACACAATCGAATTATTGTTAATCATTATGCAATACAAATAAATAAAATTCTCACGAGACACGGCCGTTGTGTCGTGTAGATTAGAATTTTAAATGTTAAACAGCTCACTTTTTCTTATCAATTTTCAAATCAAACGTCTTAAATTAAACCGGTTAAATTATCGCGTTAAAAAACAATGTAATAAAAAGCTATTTTTATAATTATCAGCAACGTGGGAACCGGCCATCGGCGCTAGCGCACGTTGTTTCACTAAAACCACTAATCTAAACGCCTAGGTGAATAAAATGCGTTACCTAGTAAATAATTGTTTTTTTTTATAAAAACTTATTCTAAATTTTCAGGATAATCCTAATGTAATATTTATATTTTATTTTAACAAATAAGCACACCTTTAAAAATAAAAATGTATATAAAACAATTTAACGGTTTTAAACGCGATTTACTTTAGTTAAACTTGTTTGAAATTTATTTTTAACTACGGCCGGACGTTTCGGATGCTTTTAAACCGTTGGAGTTGTTTTATTTAAGTGTAGTATTTAAAAAAAATATTTACAATACTTTGTATGTCAATAAATTACCTATTTACGTCAAACGTTAAACGCTGGTATCGAATCCCGGAAAATAAAGTTTCGGTCGAATAGGGCACCGTGAGCACAGTTTCACATTTTAGCTAATGGCCAGCTCATTATCGACGGTAACAGTTGACGTTTGTTCATCGACGCGTCCCGCCATAAATCAAATGCTATATTCAACGATCGGATAGCGTGCGTTTTATATCCAAGCTATCGATTATTAGTTGTTGTTTGCGCTAAATCAACGGATAAATGCAACGAAATCAGTAAACATCGGCCGTGGCGCAAGTGTATGTCGATTAGCGATTAGTCAATAAATTTCTCAACATCTTAAGACATTAGCAAACTATTTTTTTTACTATAAAGGATGTCCTCTTTGGTCGAGCATGGTCTCTGATGGTAGGTGAAATAACCCAGTCATATATCATTTAAACAAGATCAACTATTTTATACTATCAAACTATTTTAGCTTGGATATTCGGAAATCTCGGAAAAAAGCTTTTTCATCTAACGGCCTACAAAAATTGAAGACAGAACGTTATCGTATAAGATTTAAATTTATTGTATTTCATTTCTTAACTTTTGTACAACGACTGTTAAGATAAAGAGAAAATTACAGTAACAAAAATGATTTTTACGTTGTCGCTTCCGCTTATAAATCGGAGCAAGCGTGGCGTGAAGTCAACAGGGTTTTTGCAATTTGCAATTACTTCGAAGCGATCGATATTTATTTTATCGTGAGTTATGAGCGATCTGTACATAGATTTTGTTCCCAACTTATTTCTACCGTGACTATCCGTCATAAAAACTGGTACTGCCACATTGTTGCTGGGAACTTGATCGTAGCCAGCCTAAATCTGTCTCCAAGGCTGCAAAAAAGTCGACAATCCATGATTTTTAGTGCGTATTAACATTCATTAAAAATATTTAAACGAGGCTGGATATTCATTTGACAATTGACATGTTTTCGAAAGGAATGTTCAACACTCCGCGTTGGTCACTTTTACTATTGGTGCGAGCCTCTACAATAGGTTAATTCTCGTCTACCCTATTTGGGTATAGCATATGGGATAGATTTTGTGTCTGTTAACTTTGTAGATTGGCAACCTAAATTTTTTATGACGGGATCGTTACTATTATGATAGCAATGTATAGAACAGGTCGTGGGTTTGGTCCCCTCTGCATTAACACGATAGCAAACAATTTATAATTTCTCTGAGACTTCGTCTATTAATCCTGGATAGTAATTGGGTGGTAGGAATCGCGGTTCAGTTTTGTGGCTTTCTAATTATACTATGCCATAATATATGGCATATTATATGGCTGAGGTATTTTACCTCCCACCATGTAAACCCTTGCCTGAGATACTCTATCGGTTCTATAGGTATAATTCTAAGCTATAGAGACGGTCAAAGTATGTACAAGGGTTTGTTGTTTATAACATTCGGTTTCCCAGCCCATCCGTCCGGAACGTGTAAAAACAACATCACGCTCAAATGAAGCTGTGTAATTGGTTAGTTTTTCTTTAATATCAACGGTTTTTTGTCGCCATATATGGACGGAGCCAACGCTCGTTTACGTTGGATGGAGTTCCAAGTTATAGGCTATTGTTGGAATTTAAAAAAATAACATTCCTATAATACCGACGGAAATAACGCGCAAACAATTATATCCTTGTATCCTATAGTTTTATTGCCTCGTGCATTTCTGAGCTAATTTAATTACGTTTTCGACGAAGCGACGAAAAGAATTCCTAACTGTGTTTCATTTAATTTAAAGAACGTAAATTTAAAATCGAATCGATAACATAAATTACGAGTTATATGATAGCGGTTATAAATAAGTGAAATAAAACAAAATGGTCTAGAACGAAGTGGAAATTACAACAAGTGGTTCTATTAGGCGTGTAACGCGGGTGCGCCTATTTGCATACAGCCTGCGGTCCACGGCTGCAGACCGACGCGACTGCGATCGATTTATTGATTTCGATCATTAATCGATGTGTTATAATTTAGCGTAGTTACGTTCATACTTTAGCGTACACGATGTTAGTAATCTGGCTAATTATGGCAGAAAAGTGGTTATTGAATAGCCTGTGACGCGAGTTGTACAAATTTAAATATAACACTTCGGAAAGGATGCTGTAACAATTTAAAATTTTACCTACGTCCTGGCAGCTTAATTAGTAGATCGAGTTTTAAACAGTTAAAATTGTTTAATTTAAATATATTTGTCCATCTTACATTTAGAATACTTATTTTGAGTCACCTCCAATAAGATTGTGCTATTTTTTTAGTAATTATATTTATATATATGTAATTTGAAAATTACAATTATGGTAATAAACATACTTAATTATGAATAACTAGCCTAAAAATAAGAGGGAAGACTCTACATTATTAAAATGGCAACAAGAGAATGTGTCATATGATACTCAATTTTCTTTCGCCTAGGATTCAAACTATATACCCCGCGAAACAAAAATTGCACTTGGGTAATTGAGTCTTTGTAAGTATAATTCTATTAAACACGATAACGACAACACATGGCTAAGCAATTTAAAATTATTATGACATTGTCCTAACAGCGCCTATTATGTTACAAACATAACATTCTTGTTATGGGCCTGTTAAGTAATTCTAATGCACATTTAAGCACGAACAATCAATAATTTGTCACTGCACCTTATTTTATCGTAATATTAGTTGCACGGTATAAAGATGTTTGAGAGTTAGATTATATTAACCACAGAACATATACAAACAGTAATTCAAGATTGATTTTTGAGTAACTTTTAAATAATCCCCGCGACCACGGCTGCTGCATAGCATTCCTTCCTAACCTTGGGGTTGTCGTTAAAATAATTTGTACATAAGTTTAACTAAAACATATCGCGTTTGAAACCGTTAAAAGTGTTTTTTTCTTTAGTAACAGCTTTTTTACTTCCTATCTTCTTTTTTGATTTTTTTTTGAGGAAACAAAAATTATCGGTACGTTACGTAACCAAAAATTTTGAGGTAATAAAAACCTACTGGCACCTAGCTTAAAATTTTCTCCTTGTCCTTTTTTATTGAGACATGTTCTCTTTCTTGTTTTGTCTTCCATAATATCTAACAGTAAAAGAAATTACAATGACTACTTAATTTAATACCTTTAATAATTGTATTACAAATGTGAGTGTATCTACTACTTACTACTTGCTGTCGCAGCAGTTTCGTCCGCGTCCCGTCGATTAACATATACTTCCGAAGACGTCATTAGCGTAAAGCCTTTCTCGATAAATACTCTAACCAACACAAAAGTATTTTTAAATTTGAACCAGTAGGTACTTACTGAGATTAGCGCGTTCAAGGAAACAAACTGTTTAGTTTAATAATATTAGTATAGTTGATCAAAGATGCTTAGATTTTGAAAGCAGTCGTTCGCATAATACTTTATACAGATATCGGTGACCAATTGTCAATGGCTATTGGCACTCTGCTAACTAGAGCGGCCAACATGCAAATACATTTCTAAAACCTGTCCGTGGCACGCGCCCGCGTTTGCTTTGGTCGGAACCAAACAAACAGAATCACAGCACCGCACTACCAATTACATTTAACACTTTTTAATTAACATGTCATGAATATTATTTAACTTTTTCAACGCGACGCCCTAGAATCGAGAGCAAAAAATCGTATCTCTCGCAAGAATTAGCATACATTATGCGCTCGTGGCACGACGGGCTGCGCGGGCGCTGCTTTCGGAGAAATTTGAATGACGGGTGAGATGCTAATGAGTTTTATCTCTATCGGGTGAAATTATGAATTGCTTTTTAATGTCGTGTTTTAATTAATTCAATGGCAGTCTAGCTTTTTGGATAGATCTTTACTTTTTTGTTTAATTACATTTTTGGGCTATCAATCTTATTTTAATTAATGAGGACGCTTAAAAACTTATAATTATAGATGTCTAAACTTTTTTTGAATATCCATAAAACTAATTTAGAGCTGCAAGAATTATGCATGAGTTTGCTATTTGGAGTATGAAGCAAACTTATTTTTATGTGATTTTATTTATTGCTAGCAGCGGATCAAACTGCTGCGCCTAGAACTACCCAGAACTTACGCATTTAGCTAAATGCATTTAACCACTTACAAAGAACACATTAATTAGAAATTTCATTTTTTATATTTCACATGACTAGCTCCAGTTGTTCAAGTCCCGCCCATGTCGTCAAATGTAAATTTCAGATTAAGAAATTCATAGTATATATGAATAATAGATTTGGAAAATACCCTTACAAACAATAATGTACATATAAGTTAGCGTCAGCATTTACTTTTCGGCGGTTATGCATTCTTCAAAAACCTTTTTACGACGTGGATATACCTTAACATCTAAAAAAGATGGTTGGTAGACATTCGATTTTTCTGTAAACAATGGTTCGTGACTAGGATACAATTCCTCTCTGTCACCCGTTTAACATCCATATTTCTCAAGCAGTCTGTTTTTTTTTTAATGTTTTTTTTTTTTGAAAATTATGAACCGGTATGAATTGAATCCGCGTTGGTTATAAGGCACCTTATTGGGTCTAAGAAAATAATCAAACCAAACCAGCTAATTAGATATTCTTGTTTATTCTACGAGTCGGAGCCGGCTCATTATAATATACGGCCAATATGTGTCACACGATCTCTAGTTTTTTCTATATTTTATTCGGCGTCCACAGATAAAACATAATGTATGGTGAAAACCACTTTAATTTAATTAAAAGATAAAACATTTTTTTTACTTGACGAATGAGCATTATAATTCAAGAATAAATTATGCTTTTTTAGTAATCTTTGGAATATTTTCTAAATTTAGCTCTTATAATTTATATCATGAGCTAAACATAGGCCGATATATTTTCTATGATAGAGTAGGACAGACAAGCATGGCGTTCGCTTGATTTTAATTTAAATACACTAATCTAGTACTAGTCCTTTGTTGACTACTCAATACGTGTGGACTCACAGGCTGCAACCGAAACGCGATTACACTGCGCGACTTTTTCATCTGTGGACGGTGGTTCGCGACCCGTATGAAATTAACAATATTTCTACAACCTATTTAATATCAGATTTCCAGACGAAGTCAAACATGTATTAGAAATAATATTGATCGATTAGAAATATAAAATATACTTATTCTTTTAAAATTTAAAAAAGTATTTAGGTTCGTCAAAAAAATTTTGGTTTGTCTGTCTGTTTTCGTACAGACACGCTAGACCCGATAGGGCTCGAAGCCACGACTAGTTGATTATTAGGCATTCATCGCTACCATTAGACCAACGAGACCGGCTCAAATGTGATTAAACTATTTCGGTTTAAACAGTTATTAAATACATTAATAGAATAGTCAAATAAAAGCTTGCAAATTTGTGCCTCGAATAACTGTTTGTAAATAGTGTCAGTCATCTTATGTCTATTTGTCTATTGTTTTCAACTTATATATTAAGTTTCACTTTTGAATGACAACCCAATGCTTTTTACAAACGAGATCAAGTTAGGTACTATATAATTTAAAAATCGAAAATAAATTGAATTTCGATTTTTACATTATATGTATAATACCTTCATGTGCAATAACATGTGAATTATATTGAAGTTTTCAAAGATCAAGTTACAAAAAGTATTTATCATAGAGACAGTAATTTTACACTGGTATTAGCACTGCTAAGTTAAGTAATGACGAAAATTCGGCTTCGGTTTGAATAACGGTCAAAAAAGTAGTGACTAATTCGGTTATTGGAAAAGTCGAATTCGGATAACAACAAACTTTAAGTAAGGTTATACAACTACTCTTGTATTAAATACTGTCCGTAGTTTACACGAGTAGTATACATTTAAATAAAGCATTTTAAACTGTTAAAATAACGGTTTAAAACGGAATTCCCCGTGACCACGGCTGCTACAAAGCATCCGAAACATCAGGTCGTAGTTAAAATAATTTCCAAATAAGTTTACTAATATATATCGCGTTTTATACCGTTAAAGTGTTTTAATTTAAACACTCTTGTATTAATAAGTTTGAAATGAATATGGCTTAAGTAAAAACGTAATTAAAATCTTATCTCAAATCTCGCCAGATGGAAATTAACATATGAATCTGTCAAGAATTGCAAGCGTATAATGGCGTAATTAATAACAATTAGTATCAATTAACATGATTGTAATTTCGCCGTTTCGGTGGTCGGAATGACACATGCGCGCGCGCAGTGTAAAGCGATCATACATATTAACCGCGGAGTTAAATATTTATAACGCGTGATGGAACACGAGTTATTTCTTGTTATCGCTTTTTATCAATAATCTTTCTTGTATTGGTGACATTCTTATGTTACACACGAGTTTGGGTTCGTTGACTTTTTTCGATGACAGCCGAGTGGTTATTTTAAATGACATCGTGGGTTTGAATCCCAGCTATGAATAAAAATCTATCTTTGTTAATTAGTTTTAAAAAAATTCTAAGACTACAAGTACTAATAATTATTGGGCTACTACTATTCTACTTTTGCGTTTGAAACTTAAAAGATTAGAATTTTTACTACTAGGAAATTTAGTTGCAATGTTCAAGATTTTTTTTCCGCTGTTTCTTCGATCCTATTGAAGTGAAATCCCGTTTACCCTCGTGGGGCATAGGGCGGAAACACATCTGTGTCCGTTTCACTGAACCAATTCTCTGTGCCCAGCCCGACCGAAACAATTTATGGTTTCCCCGGAATTCGAACCCAGAACCTCTCGCGCTTAACGCAATGCTAGGCAACACGTTTAACCATTTAGCTACAGAGGTGGTCCTATTAGTCACAGCGCAATATTTATAACCTATAGCCTCTCTTGATAAATACTCTAATCAACACAAAAATATTTTTTCCATTCGAACCGGAGGTTCCTGAGATTAGCGCGTTCAAACAAACAAACCCTTCAGCTTTATATATTAGTATTGATAGATTATTGCACTATAAAAATGATAAAGCAAATATGACGTATCTACTTTACATTCAAAATGTCTGCATACACAAGCAAAACTGTTTTCGAATTCCATGTGGGTGTTTCTAGTTTGAGTGAAAGCGAAAACACTTTTACTGGCGGTCAACTTTCTTGGACAAATAACGAGGAATATTCCACCAAATGGCCGATGTTAATTAATTAATTTATTGGCATCGCTGATAATCATAGTTTGCTGTGATGAGAAGCGCCGTTATCATTGGTGATGAATTGATCAAGAGCTGGGATTTCGAGGTATTTATTATAAGATTGTACGACATCGAAACATTATGTCCACACGGTTTCGTTGCAAAAAATATAGTAAAATTAACTATTACATATTATGCAAAACATTCGGAAAAATTTATGCAATTTGCTTGAGAATTATTAATTTACGCTAATAAACTTTTCAACAAAGATTTATAAGTACCTTTTAAGTCAATATCATGTGATTTATGTTAAGTTACATAATTCGTAAACCGCCATTGTAGCTCAAATTGTAAAATTGTGTAACCATAGTAAGACGAAATTTACAAAGAAAAAATACATAATTTCCATAATGTAATATAGTTTACAGAGACAAATGTTGAACATACGTCCATAGAATGCCCTTATTATGCATGTATGGATTATTGACACACAAAATTTGTATTTAGCATTATCTGTAGTTTACGCGTGTAGTACACATTTAAATAAAACACTTCTAACGGTTTTAAACTCAGAATATATTAGTTAACATATTTTTATACATTTTTACATGCAATATAATAAATATATTATAATAATTCATTTAACAGATCGTTGATTCTTTGTAACAGCCGTTGAGTATCATGTCCACGTGAAATTAAGTGATAATATATTTCGAGTTTTAAACCGTTAAGAGTGTTTTATTTATTATGTAGAACAAGCTACAAGTAGGTTAGGTAATAGCCGTGTCCACTGAAGTGTTATAGTAGAGAGAAAATCTTTAAGACCTGCTTAGACGGCAGGTGGAGCCAGCCAGGCGGATAAGCCGCGACAAGACATACACAACGATATTAAATGAACTTAATAAGTAATCTAAAAATTAAGTTAAAATCTACTTCTTTGGCTGTCATAAGCGCCTAGTAATCCGTCAATCGCGACAGCACCTGAGTTCGTTTTCTGAAGAAAAGAAGAAAAAATGAATTAAACAACATATGTATAAATTAAATAACAATTAAAAAACAACAAAGAATACGTATGTACTGTATGCGAGTACACATTTAAATACAAAGCTTTTAACAGTTCAAAACGTGAAATATACTAGTTAAATTATTTTACGTGGTCAAGAGGGTTTTGACTATTTTAAATTACACTCCGCTCCTAAATAATTAATTCTTTAAATTTAATTTAGAAATCTAACTCTTTGGCTTTCATAAGTTCCTAGTACCCATTACGTCAATTGCAACAGTACCTAATTTTGAATCCAGAGAAAGCAATAAACAGATAGATAGATTGACAAGCAGCTTTAATCACGACCTATTTGTACGTGGTCACGGGGGGACTACGTCTGCTGCAAAGCCTATGTTTCGGACTCTTACGGCCGTAGTTAAAGTTAATCAATAATATGTTAACTAATACATACCACGTTTTAAGCCGTTAAAAGTGTTTTTTTTTTAAATGACCACAATCTATACTAATATTATAAAGCTGAATTCTTTGTTTATTTGAACGCACTAATCTTAGAAATTGCTAGATCAAATTGAAAAACTCTTTTAGTGTTGGTTAGATCAATTATCGAGAGAGTCTTTAGGCTATAAAACATCAGGCTGTGACAAAGAGGATCAAAGAAACAGTGGATAATGCAGTCGAAACGCAGCAAAAACGGTTTAAGATACCCAAAAAATATGTGTGAAAGAATGATTCCTCATGTAATGATATAACATAATGTCCACGATATATATTATGTTAGTATAATCTTTTAAAATTAACATGCTTCGCGACATAACAGCTATAATTTATAAAGATAACGAAAAGTTTTGCAGAAACAAATTTTGACGCCCGAACGAAGTCGCTGGCACAGCTAGTAAACGATAACACTGTCTCCTAGTGTAGCCCGTTCGAATACTTCTACACGGCCAAGTGCGTTCACTGCACCGGTCATTAAAAACGAACTCGTTACGCCAATTAATTTCTCAAAGACGATGCTATCCTCACAATAAAACAGTTTATATGAGATGCCGAATGGGCCAGGCATTTCAGGCTGTCAAAGGTCCGATCTATTGCTAGAAGGTCAATAAAGTCACTGTTGTCGTGTAAGTCTATCTAATGCACTTTTCATAGTAGAGCTCTGAGAGCGTATGATGATGCACAGATTTTCTTGCAAAACCTTGAAGATAAAATGATGGAATGGAATAAAGAAGGTTTTTCATTTAAGGGATTTTTTTTCATTTGTATGCACAAACAATAAGTTTCGTATGTATATTTTTTAACATCAGTACTATATTTAAAAAATATATATATTATTTGTCCTATTATTTATTGATTAAAAAAAAATCAAAACTAAATATATACGAATAAATGTCGTGTTTTAAACTGGTTTATTTAAATATGTATACTTTTTTATAATCTGTCGCTAAAATCTCGAATGTACTTTATCATTGCCATCATCATTTTTAATTAAATTCACGAAAAAGAGATACCAATACTCACTTTTAAATCGCGATTAAAACCGTTTAGGTTGGTTAAAGACGAATTGCTATATACTTTATTATTAATTCTATACTGCCGTCTAATGGAAAACTTATTTGGTCAGCCGATACGGTTTGAGGTCTTTATAGCAGTGACGGATAATTAAATTCGACCGCGTAACTAGCCTGAGATTTATATAGTTTCTCCTCTACGCCGACTAATTAGAGCTAATGTTAAAAAAGTTCCGAAAACATCGTTCCGCGCTGGTGCCCGTCTTACGAAACAAAGAGAGACATTTCGTGTTTGCATCGTGATATTAATCTAGTCTGCTTTAGCTTTTTACTCTATGACATATAATTTATAAAGATCCAGTTGTATAAAATAAACAAAAAAAAAAAA
This sequence comes from Leptosia nina, assembly GCA_963661955.1. Lineage (NCBI taxonomy): Eukaryota > Metazoa > Arthropoda > Insecta > Lepidoptera > Pieridae > Leptosia > Leptosia nina. Next base: position 702,932 of record CAVLEF010000144.1, on the reverse strand, counting down.
AAAAAATTTTAAAAAATTTGTGGCATGTGAGTCTGTTTCGTTATTGAGAATAACATAAAAGACGCCACTAACGTCACTACTTAGTCCACTGATTTTAATAATAAAATAAATTATACTTTATTATGAATTATTTAGATTTGTCAAAAAGAAATGTTGTTTGTCGGTCTGTTCGTCGTAATTCTACAGAGTTCAAAAGAGCAGCATAACTAAGAAGACCACCCAACAATGAATTATAAAGCAATAGCACTTAAAAACGCACTCCACTCGCGAAAACTATAAAAACAAAAACTAGTAGTCTCTACAAAACACGGGAGTTATAACTTATATTATCAATTGGTTGTAACATACAGTTCAAAACTGCACAACCGACCCGCGCGAGTGGCACCAAGTTGCGATTGACAGCGCCGCTGACCTCGCTCGGCTGTCCTGTCGAAAAAACTAAACTACCCTCAATTATAATTATGTATAATTCTAAAATATGGCAGATACAACTGAAACGTATTAAGCCATCTAGTTCTCTGTACTATGAGCGTAAGTATTTTTTAAACTGTTGACATGACAACTTTTAAGTTTTACTAATTTGTGTACAATTATTATTTTTTGTACTCTATATTTTAATAACAATTATTTAATCAATACATTTGTTTAAGTTAGACATGTATCTAAATAGTTCCCAAAAAGATTGCAAATTTAATAACTTCAAGCCGGCCGTGACTTATAAATAATTTATTTAATAAAAAATGTTTGCAATGTATTATAAAATAAATAACTTTTACTCACTTATAAGTGCGTAAAATTAAAATAATTAGCAATGAAATGTGCGGTAACAGTTACAATAAAAGATTGAGGTGCGAAAATTGTGGTACAATATTTGAATAAAGAGATTATTTATAAATAAAACACACATAAAGCCGCGAACGCTAATTTATTTAGCATTGTATTTACCACTTTACGTCAATTTAATGTGTCGTAAATGTACCGACTTAGACTCGTAAAAATTTACATTTTTATTATTTATCCTGTGAGTTATTTGCGGTATCGGGTTTATTTGCTTCATATGTTCCTATCGACAGCTTCTTTACATCTTAAAAAGGGCACTGAAAATTAGTACACATAATATAAAACTTATAATTAAACAATATTTCACTTGGAACATAGATAATGTGTTTTCAACATTTCTCTATTCTGTATTTTGAACATTAAATAAAGAAAGTGAATCTATTAATGTTATCATGGAGTAACAATGTAGAGATCTTTAAATAGATATTTGAGTATTGCTGATTCGTATAAAAATCAATAACTTATGAGTCGATTTCTTAGCCCCAATAAACAAGCAAAATTATTTTCAAGAAATGCGTTTGATAACTGTATTCTTTTGTATTCTGAATCTTTACATATTTTAACTGTGCCTAGAGAAGAGAAGCAATTATCAACTAAGTGATATTAGCTACACAAGTCGCGAAATATGCTAGAGATATATATTATATCACGTTTTCGAGAATCACTCCCCCGTAACTAGTCTTAGACGTAAGTTTATCTACCCCATGCGAAACCTATTAGCAGATATCACTAGATCAGTTCACGCAGAGCGGCGACGCACTCCGGCGCAGGGCCGCGGGCCAAATTAATTATTTCTACCACGCACAGGAGCCCATAACGTATTTTATTGCGTATTCGAGTGAATAGCTACCGATGACGGACGCGGACAGTTCGGCTGCGAGACATGCGATTTTATTTATCGCAATCTTGACGCACTTTATTGGATACTAGCTGTGTCAGCGACTACGTCCGCGTAGAAAAGATATTTTGACCATTCAAAATTTGTTTTCACCAAGCTCCTGTTCAACTCTATAAATTTAAGTTGTTACCTAGGACGTCATCCGCATTCTTGTAAGTAAATCTTGAAAGATAGAAACTTTAAAATGGAACACTTTAACGGCCTAAAACGCGATATATTTTAAAGTAAAAAACTGCTACTTTGACGTCAGACATCCTCCATCTTTAGTCTCCCCTTCGGACGTATCCGAAACGTCGGGCCATAGTTAAAATAATTTTCAAACAAGTTTAATTAAAATATATCGCATTTTAAACCGTTAAAGTGTTTTATTTAATACTGTACAACTACAGACAGTATTTAAAAATAAACTGTCGAGGACATTTTTTTTCATTGATAAGCCCGTTCAAAAAAACAAACAAACTCTTTTAGGAATAAAAATCAATAAACTAAATAAACAGTATTTTTCTTATTTAATTTTCATCCCGCCACAACTAAACAATTAACCCCAAGAAATAACAATAACGCGTTACGGGCCTCTGCGGCAAATAAAGCTCTTCCGTTTTCACGTTTTTAAAATAACGAAACAATTAAAAATATATTTAATTGAAGTGGTAAATTAGATTAAGTACGTTTTACACAAAAAGCTTCGAACATTAAGCAGAGCAGCGGCCGTGACAGGCGAAAATCGTAATTAAGTCTGTTAGGCGCGGGCGCATAGGCCGTTGACCCTGCACCTTCGGGCGCCCTCTTTTAATTGAGATTATTCGTCTATAGATCTATGGCTCGGTCGCCATTGACACAGAGGCTGTAAGAGACATATGACTTATTGTTATTGATTATGAGTATACTGGGGCGTAGAACACTGAAGACGAATGTTTTTATGTGATTTTGCTGGCGTTACTTTTTTATATTATTCTTCAATATACATTAGATATATACGTAAGTTTTTGACGGGTGCAATGGTAGCAATATATGTCTAATAATCAATGGGTCGTGGATTCCATCCTGACTGATGTCGCGGTGTCGACCTATTTTGGCTTAGGATATCCGAACCGGCGAAATTTTGATAATAACCCACGGTTTCAAACCCACGACCATATATTACTTTTGCCAAATGTGTAGTCATGTAAAATCCCTAAATGCAATTAACACAGTTCCAAATCCACGTTTTTCAAATGGCTGACTGACATAGACCGACAACCCACCGTAGCTAGATATAATATAATAGACATTCTTCGCTTATAATGTCTGTTATGACATTGTGTGTGTCGCAAGGAACTACTCGGTGCAACGCGTCTCCACATTTTTAACTAGTTCAACAGAAAGAAGTGTAGTGTCAGTAAACATTGAGCATTACCCACTCAAGGCTAACTGCTACCAACGCCACAGAATATAACAGAACAATAGGGCCATCAGTGTTGTTAGAAAAACGAAAGGTACATTGTTAAAACATTTACTAATAGAGAAAGCAACAGGATGTTGCTAAACATACAAACAAACATACAAATACGATTTTTTAATATTGTCTGTAGTTTAGGCGATTTAGTTTAAAGTACACATTTAAACAAAACATTATTAATTAAGGTTTTAACGCGAAATTAATTTGGTAACCTATTTACAATTTTTCACTTGACATTAGGGACACCATCCATCTTAAATTCCTCTTTTAGGTTTTAATATAAGTTTGTTTTAGTAATGCCTTCAATCACGTAGAAAATATTCTAGTCTAAAAGAGTCTAGTCCTAGATCCTAGGATATGATAGGTGTCAACCAAACAGTTGTCTATCGCACTGTTGCTAATATTCTTCGGCAATAAACAGAGTAATGCATAAGCCGCTTTAGATAAGCTCCCGTCCCGTAATGTACACTATTGTTAGATTTATGCGATGGTGTAACTGTAGTGTTTGTGTTTAACACTTATATCGGTTATCATATAGAACTCAATGCAAATATTATTAAAAAATACTAAATTAAGAGAATAACAAACACCTTACGAATGATTTCAAAACAAATAACAAATTACTATTTATAATACGAACTAAATACTTCACATACTAACCCATATTTGTAATATATTTTAAACAATTATATAAAAAACAAACGCAAGCAAAGATTGACCAGCATCGGATATAAAATATTCTCTATGGTATGCCCTCTATGTTCTTGATCTTTTAGACTTAAGTTTAGGAATCTTAAGCAGGTTACCCCAGGATTGGAACCCATGTTTTCTCGTCTTTTACGCAACGATATAAGTGTCACAACGTCGGGTCATAGTTAAAATTAATCTACTATTACTTGTTGCATTTTAAACCGTTTAAAACATCTTGATTTAAATTATAATGTACATGTTACATAGACAAATAAGTCTTGTAGTTATTAGTATTTCTTTTTCCCTACAAAATGTTGCCATCTGCTAAGCGAATGTTCACGTGTGAATCGTTAATTAGAACCTTATAAGCGACGTTAATTAAAATAATATTGTCAACTGGCAACCCTGCGAACCGGTCAGCAGATGCCTGCGCCAAGATTTCGTCATACCAAGCTCATAGCCAGCATACCTGTCGCCGAGTGTTCGTGGACGGCGTTATTCGAGAGGGAAACATGATAGCTCAAAAATATTTTTTACGATGGGGTCGATCAAATACAGGTGGAAGAGCTGTGAATTTTTCGTTTCGGTTTTAGTCTGGGGATTTCCAAATGTCCGAAATAATTGATAACATAATTTGTTTACATTACTTGTCTGGGGTGTTCCTTTCGTTAAGTAAACGAGAGCTAAGTAATTATTTAAAAATATTTTGTATATAGCCTAACAACAATCGCAAGGTAGACCAATCTTATCTGAGCTTCGAATAAAAATGCTTTAAGATTAAAAATATATATAAATAACTTTACTTACATTAACGTTTGTCTTGACATTTTTTTTTTTATTATGAGTTCGAGATTTTTTTGCTAATAGGTTATATTGAGTTTGATTTTACAAGCATCTACCCTTCACACTTGTCGTACAATCTAGGTATCTATCACGAGTTATAAATACAGTGCGATTAACAATCATATATCTAAGAACTGGTACGGATTTACAGGTATGATAATTTTTAATTATAACTATTGACGCAAACACTACGTATTCACGTGCTCACGTGTGAACTTAGACGCAAATTGATTATAATGTCCTTTTTTAAAAAACTTATATTCTTTTAATAAGCTGAATACAATATTTTAATTATTAGTGTCCAATTACACAATTCTAAAGAAAATCTGAAAATTTTCAGAATTGCAATTAGAAATCAAGCTTTTTTTTATGATAGAGGAGGACAGACAGGCTAGGGGTTCACTTGAGGTGGACGCCAGCCCATCTAAACAAGATGCGCTGTGGTCCTACTTACCTTTTTTGGCTTTGGATATTCGGAAACCCACAGACTGAAACCGAAACGCGATTAAACTTCACGGCTTTTTCATGTGTGGACGGTGGTTCGTGCATTCCTACCACCCATTTAATATCCAGATTCCAATTTGGAAAATATATTGGACCCGGTGGGGATCGAACCCATGGCCCGTTGATAGCCATACATTGCTACCGTTAGATCAACGAGTCCGACAAACTAGATTCCTAAACTAGATTGCAGGATTTAAACCGTGTAAACTGTTTTATTTAATTCCTGTTCATTTCTTCGTTGAGATCTATTCTGAGTGATCTATGGTCTACTTATTACGATCTCGATCTGATAACGCAGCAATGTTGGTATTGCGTATAAATCTCATTTTAAACTATTTCTCATATAAATTAATCGTTGTCGTTACGAATGCTTATAAAACCTTAATCTCCCGTGTTATCTACAGATTGTCAAACGATATCTTTAGTTTTAATTGCGTTACTAGCTAAATCTTTTTTAGTTATACAGAATTAAAAACATGTATTGTATTGTATGTATGTTGCTATTTGAAATTTTTTATTATTTCTCCATATTTTCCCGGTTAAAGGTTAGTTATGTGTCGACAAAATATGTATTTGATATAATTATACATGAATCTACTGATTGCGCTATTCGAACCGGGAATAAGTTCAACCAATCGAAGTTAACGTTAAATAATCTCTCGTCTGTGGTTTACGCGAGTAGTACACGTGCTAAAGAGGAAACGTCGGTCTATAGTTAATTTAATATTGAAATAATTTTAACTAATATATATTGCGTTTTAAACCGTTATAGTGTTATATTTAAATTTATAGACGTTCTTCGTACCTTGTTATTTACTTGAACTTAGAATATTTAAATTAATTAGGTCTGCTTAGCATACACCCATCCCAACCCACGGGCGCCACTGCCCGGGCAGTATCAATGAGTACACGACAACTATTCCCTATACTACCGTTAACAATATCAATACAAGCTTATTCCGGTGTAAAGAAGGAAAATACTGTATACGAAGTTATATTCGAGAACGAGTGATTCCAAAGTAAATTGATTTTTATTTATAGAGAAAAGCACGGGGTTAACTAGATGGTGGAAGAAATACCCCAGCCATATAGCATCTAAAGGAGATGTGTATGCGGCCTATTTTGGGTTTAAATATTCGGAAAGCCACTATACTTCTATTTTGTTTCAACGAACGAGCGTAAAATTGAATTTGCTATAAAATAATGTTGAATTTGTTAAAAAGCTTAGGTTTTAGTAGATAAGTATTTTGGGTTATGAAAGGCCAACCGCAGAAATTTACGACCCATAAAGTGTTTAAGATAGTAGTTTCTTATTGAATACAGAGGTCGACAGACAGGCATATTCACTTGATGGAAGAAGCCTCGTAACGTCTTAACAAGATGTAGATTTATTTGGCTTTGGGCATTCATTTATTTTTTTGGTTCTGGAATCGAAACTTACCTACTTAAATACTGGTTTACGCGAGTAGCATACATTTAAATAAAAGACTTCAACGGCTTAAAACGCGATATATTAGGTAAACTTATTTGAAAATTATTTTTAACTTCGCTCCGACGTTTCGGATGCTTTGCAGCAGCCGTAGTCACGGGGAGACCGTGTCTCAACTAGTCTTGTACTTGTACTTGATCGACTGAATACTCGAAAAAGAGTCATCAGACGGACTGTTTAATGCGGAATTTGATCAGTGTTTGAAATAACTGTAATTTAATATCTTAGGGCTTAGGCTCTCCAAATATTAATTCGTACAAACACTACAGAAGTTAAACGTCTATTAACAACTGTCATTATATGTAGTGTTTGCCTAATATTAGTACTTATACGCCGAGTTCAGTATTTCAAGTGGCACACACATGTGCAGAAAATCGCACACAAGCGACACGACGAGGCGCCTATTTGAATATTGTATTGTAAAATGTTTGCCCACTCAGTGAGTTTACTTTCTTTTAACCTCTGCCAAAACCAACTGAGGCTCCCTTCAACATAACGGACCGTTTCCGTCGATCCACGTTCACACTGCACTGCGCACAATTATTGCCTACAAAAATTATATAAGGCTGGATACCAAGGAGCGGAGTAACAAAAAAAATAAGCATTCTAATAGTCGCTCGATGGAAGGCGAAATATGTAAGCCACATAACATCTAAAGTAGACGCACTGTCGACCTATTTTGGCTTTGGATATTCGGAAATGCACAGACAAAACGAAACGCGATAACATTCGACGGCTTTTTTATCTGAGAATTTGTGACCCGAACGGAATTCCGTTATTCCTACCACCCACCTTAATATCTCCAGATGAAGTCCAGCATGTTTCAGTTTGAGAAAAATTCTAAATTGATAAGAAATATATTGGGTTATCATATTAGTATAAAAAATGTTTGGGGGTTGGGAGCGTATGGAGAATCAATGTGAATAAATAATCAGTATCCATAACTGCAGGAATACCTTTTAAGTAATATCATCGTCTTAATAAACTAAAGCAATGATCGAAACACTCGTGTGTACTTCGCCTAAAATCGCTAGACTTAATTAAATCTAATCGCATTATAGCTCGTTAATTTGGCAACATGTATCATACGCTAACACTTTATTTTCTTTAAAGGTATACATGGGCAAGACATATGAACAGCACAGCAGTTAGTTCGTTTATATCTTAATCATAAACTAAAGTGTATTTTTTCCAACATTTTTATAAACAATTACACAATTAAGAAGAAATCGATTTTCTCACTCTAAAATTAAATAAAACGGTCTCCATAAAAGCGACTTTAAATATTGAGGTCCTTTGGTCCACATACTCGATGATAATTGGTGTTTGTGACAACCACTACACTATAAAAATCTTAAACCTTTTGCTAGCTTATCCTAGGCTTGAAAAAAATAGTACAGAAATTTGTACCTGTAATTATTAAAGACGCCATAATCTCTTAAATTCATATTTTGTCTAAATGCACCTCATACTTCACCTTCCATTAAGCGAAACTTAAAACAAAATATATAAACTATCTTAAGAGGGTGGGGGGTCATAATTAAATAACAAAAAATAGTAATTTTAATTGCGTGCTTACTCTTCGTTACTATTTAGTGGTACGGAACTCTGCGTCCGTGAAACCGGATCGCACTTGGTTTTATTATTAGTTGAAGTATCCAGTCAATAAATTAATCTTTTCGACTCACTAGAAATCGTGTCCACGACAGCTTTCCTACCTAATGCGTTACAGACATAAAACTGCACTTAATCTTACGTTTATCGTATATGCCTACGTGATGAGTCTCTAAATAGTGAATACATTAGAGATGATCTTTTCGCGAGAGATATTAAATTTATCGCATTAATTTACTTAAAACACAAAAATGTCTTCTAGATAAGATTTAAAAGTCTCAGTTGTGGCTAAAACGATGTCCGTATCATCTTCATTTGCATATTTTATTTAAATGCCTCAACTCAATCTAGATTCGAGTCAATCGATTGAGAATTGTTCTTCAATTTGTGTCATATTAACTATTATTAGTCGAAAAACTTACTTTTAAACCATCACCAAATATAAGCGACGTGTATAACCCTAATTATTTAATAATGTTAGAGCAATAATAATAGAGCATATTTGAATAAAACACGTATAATGGTTTAAAACGTGATATAGATTAACTAACTTATAATTATGACAAATTTTGCAGAGGCCGTGGTCTTGGAATGAACCTCCAAAATGACGTAGTTAAAAATAAGTGACATAATATCGCGTATTAATCCGATAAAAGTATTGTATTTAAATATGTGTTATTTGCGTTAACAATAACAATAAAATTTAACCTCTACCTGTACCATTTACCCTTATTTATTTAATTACAAAACTCAGTTATAACTTTGACTAATACATACATCTATGTAATAGATATTTAGACATTTAACAATTATACAGAAAAAGTATTTAGCTATAAAGATACTATTAACAGACAGACAGCGAAGACTTACATATTTATTTATGATACGGAACGGAACAAAAATGTTCTCCCACACATTATATAAAACGTTCTGAACTTGTCGCAGCTAAACATTTAATCTAATTCGATCATTAGGACGCGAGTTGAACTAGGCGCCACTCTTGGTTCTGTTTGTTGGGCGCGGTTCGACCTCACATTCCTCGCAGCCTTAACGAGTCGCAATAAATCGGTTATGACTTATCACTTACTGAGCGCTGCAGATAAGAACTACGAGGATTAGCATATTGGTTTTGCAGCTGGGTCACCGATGAAATTATTGATAAAAATTACAATACCCAATAGTGTTGTTAATGGTTTTAAAGACGAAATACATTAGTTTAGAACTCTTTTAGTGGCCAGTCTCAAATGGTCACGTGACGGCTGCTGTAAAGCATCCGAAACGTCAGGACGTAGTTTAGAATAATTTGAAAACAATACATATATTTCGCGTTTTAAACCGTTTAAAGTGTATTTAAATGCAAAATATATTCGTCTATTGCAATTTATTAAGATACCTCTTTTTTAAACGTGCAATGTCTACCACTTCGCTACTCGAAGGAACCCAGTAAACATAAGTCTAAACGAAGGGTTAAAAAGAGCCCAGTAGCACAAAGAAATGTGGATAAAAATTAGTCGGAGGGACGTCGCCAGCCAACACACGCTCGGCAGTCAGCAAACACTCAGCGACCTTCGCAACGCAAACACTCCACTAATGACAGCGAAAACGAAACATTATCAAATAAAACCTCATCGTCAAGCCAGTTCCAGTCATATTCGATAAAGGAAGCGAGAATATAGACAAACATTACCGAAAAAATATAAAAGAATTCTTAAAAATTACTTTGAAGATTTAAATAAAACACTTTAACGATTTAAATTGCGAAATATATAAGTTAAACTTTTCACAAAGTATTATTAAGAAAATAACTGTTGCAGAACATTCGAAACGTCGGGCCGGACAAGTTTAACAATTATATTTCGCGTTTTAAACCGTTAAAGTGTTTTATTTAAACTACAGGCAGTATCTACTTTTTTTTATTAGGAGTGGAGTAAACTACAAAAATTACAATATTCCAATACTGGATACTAAGAGAAATACTTAAAGTTTACAAAGAAATACAATTACTGTAGGGTTTTTTTTATTAATATACAAAATATTAAATTTATAAATATAACCAGTAGAGGAACCTAGCGGTTTATATTTACGGTATTCACGCGTCCATAAAAGCACTTTAATTAAATTGAAGTCACGATACAAATTCAAAAATACTACGAAAGATACACTTAAAAATAACGGTCTAACCACAAGATGAACTAAACTTTCGCATTACGTCAAATCGGTTAAGCATTTTCAAGTATTTGAGTTAAACTCGAGGTCTGTTGACACTGAGACTTTGCTTAGTAGATAGAATTTTTATTTGAATGGTTACTCGATTACCTCAAAACGTAAAAGCCACTCCAATGCGCATTCCGAGACGGAATCCCATTCCAATATATCGGTATATCGGTATATCGATACGGTTCTTTTGCATTCTTCCATCGATTATGTGGATCAGCCATTTTATCTTTTCATCTCTCTCTAATTTATGTTGACAAAACCGTTTCAACTAATTTTTATGCGTCGTTGATACTATGTTTTATTCATTCTGGTTGTTATTTCATTGATATAAGATAATGTTGATAAAGAAAGTTGTTAACTGTTTAAAATTAATTACTAATAAATAATATACATAAGTTTCTATTGTATTTTTATATTACTTCTGTTTCTATCCAATAGTAATTAAGTAAGTAAATACTGTCTTTGATTTACGTAGGTAACATAACTCCTCGATTGCTCGAAGAATTAATTAATTCTTTCGAACTTCTTCTTGCTCACGTCGGCCTAACAGCCCGAAAGACAATGATATGCTTAACTAAAATATATCGCGTTTTAAACCGTTAAAGTGTTTTATTTAAAATAGTACTTTTGATCAAGACGTCTTGGTATTGATAGCTCACTGGTTAGTATTCCTAATTTTCATTTCTGTTAATTTTTCTAATCTTTCCTAAACGTTTTAAAACTGTGATAGCAACTGTGACATGTCGCGTCTCACAAGATATATAAATATTCCGTTATCAGACAAACGTCGCGAGCTTATTACTTGACTTTTATCCGATTTCATGGCCTAATCTACGATCACGCTGGAATCATGTGGATATTCCTTTACATTTAATCCCATATAGATTTTTAAATATATACTACTAAGGAATCGGTTTTGATCTTGTTTACTAACAGACATACATATTATAGGACTTAATGAAGAAAATTTTTACTCAGTTTAAATTAGTAAATGTATTTTCGATTGAAACTAAAAATAAAACAATTAAATTAAAAACAATAGATATTAAGTAGAACAAAATAATCGAGAAATAATTTACACAGTATTCAATTAAGGGCAGCTGTAACATTTTTATACCATATAGACGAAGAAGGAAATAACGATTTGGTGATATGTCCATGCTAAGCCTATCCCCATATGATTGAAAGTAAGGAGTGATCAGATTAGGTCGGCACTCGCAGTGGCGTCGCCCTCACACCAAAACAACAACCACCACTCCGACGCGTGCGCAATGCGCTAAATGTCTGGACAACTACTTCTGTCATAACAGCCGTCATAAGAGCAACTCTTTTAAAATCGTATTATTATTTTCTCTTCAATCAAAAATTATATTTCTGGTCCGAAAACAGTGGTCAGGTGATTTCTGACTATGCCAGGTCCGAGGTTCGAGAAAGCGAAGGTTTTAAGGCACTTCGCATGCGTCGGTTACAATAGAAGCTGGGAAATCAATGATTTGACATAACACTCAAATAAAAAGAGTTAAAAAGTACAAAACACCTCACACCATATCGAGAGAACCTTTATGCTACTCTTTGAAGGCACAAAGCCAGTTGACACACGGTAACAGTTGACAGCAAACAAGACAGTTACTCTGTGGGACTTGGTGCCTGGTGGCAAGTGTTCCAGGAAGTGTGGACACAGCCTAATTAAACACTTATTGTCGCATTGAGGAAAAGATTAAAGTATAGATACTGACATTCGTGTTGATTATAGTAATTGCAAATGTTCTAGTGATCTGAAGCTGGATCATAACGGTATCTATAAGAATTTTCGGCGCTGCGTGTTAAGCTATATATTAGATTGTCAAGAAAAAAGGTTGGCTAATGAAGTCACTAAGTGTTTAATAAGCGAAAGTCTTGTATTTACAAAATTGAAAACAAATTTTAGAAGACATAGATAACATCAATTTAAAACATTTTATTAACGTAAGTTTAATTTCAAGTTTTCGTGAATAGAATTAATACAATTTTTGGAAATGTATGCCCCTTAAATAATTGAAAATAAGACAGTAAAGACTCAAACAAAAAATTGACTCTTTCTTCTCTTTTGAGTCATAGAGTCCTAGTACTTCTACCCCCTTATTAGTTAATCTTTGATAGATCCGGCAGCTCAAAGCGCACGGTGTTTGTATCGCGGGCTGGTGTTATTTGCTCGTGGACGGGCGAGTAGCGACACCGGGCGCTCTTTGACAATGAACGTCAATATTGGTCTTACACATTCACAGACTCCTGATATTGAACACGTTCAATTGTTTTGAATTATGAATAGATTCTTCTCTGGCGGCGTTTCAGATAGTGGCTAGGAAACTGACATGTTCCAACCAACTAAGCTCCTTTTTAATCCGCCAACTGCTGCAAATGGGGGAGAGAAAGAAGACCTTAAAGTCACTAGGAAGTCTTTACATTAAATAAAACACTTTAGGGTCTAAAGCGTGAAATATATTATTGTACACAATTTTAAACATGGCCCGAAATGTCTCGTAGCTATGGTTATGGGAGGACCTGTGTAATATACAATATGAGTCAGTGTTAACTTGCTTAAACCGTAGTTTTATTTCTGGATATGTTAGCTATATATGTTTAGATGTTATTTTTAAGAGTCTTGTTACAATTCATTAAAAAAAACTATTCTATGTACTTTTAGTGTCAAATGGTTGTTTTATTTTAAACACCACTAATTCCAATGCATTGCAGAAGCAATCTTTCGCGAACTCTTTTCGTCAAATATTTATCGCTGAAAAATCGAAAATAAATTGAAAAAAATTTTCGACTGAGGCAAGACTTGAACCGGCATCGTCAGCGTTCCGTGCTGTTGCTCTACCAATTGAGCTACCGAATGCTACAACATTTTTTCAATTTATTTTCGATTTTTAAAGTATATACTGCCTTCATGTGCAATAACATGTGAAAAATATTAAAAAGTTTCCTCATCAAACAAAACATCCATAATTGAGCTATCAACTACGACCCATAACTCCAGAGAACTATCAGATTTCAACCCTACATCAGCACTGAGGATTGCTTCATAGTTTTTCAATGGTCAACTAACATAAATTTAGGGTTCCTTACAAAGGGCTTTGGTACTAACAAAGATCAGTTAGATGTATATGGCTCCAAAACGAATTTAGTAAGGACCAGGTATGTGGTGAAAGTACGTATTAAAATAAATTTGTATGTCTGTTTTAGTTTAATATAAAGAAAGATATTTATATTACAGTGTTAGTCTATTGGATAAGATTTTTTTATTTAAAACAATAGAAATGCGTGTAAAGCTTCAAATTAGTTGTTTTTCTAGCTTAAGCTACTCAAAGCAAATTGTACGTCAAACATTTTGATTAGATTCAACTATCTACTAGACAAGCGCAGCTAACTTATAAAATTACTTTTCACCTAACAAATATCTACGGAACCCCACATCCTAACCCTTTAAGAAGATCATAGGCATTTGTGGCGGGCAGGTGCACTGATGACCACCGGTCACTATCGACTATCGGGTTACGGCCGATGTGAAATTTATTGGTCGTCCGTTTCTTGTACGGTAACGCAGTGACCGCTTCGGTCATTGTCGTGTGAATTGAATTCATTTGAATTGTAATCGATTTGTGTTGGGGTCATGTGGTCATTGTTTTTTCCGCTGCGGACTTTGGCTGGCGTTTTGTAGCTAGTGGATGCTCGCTTTGATTGCAAAGGTTTTGACGGGAGAATGTGATATGCAGGGTACTTGAAGGGGGTCACATTTCAAATTTATTTCATATTGTGTAGAAGAAGCGAATATTCGAGAATATGTACATCTCATATTGAGTGTGTAAGGATTGTAACAAAGATTTGATAAAAGGAGTGGCGGCGAGTTTTTTGCCAGTTCCTCTCTTTCTACTCGTATGTCCTTAATTTGGGAAGAAATGAAAATCGGTGTTAAATGTGAATTTAGAGTTTTTAATTTATTGTATTGACGTTTATAAGTATTAGCTACCTACATAAATAAATAATTTTTGATTTGTCGTGCTTCGTAAGTTGTTCGTGTACTACATGCTTTTTAAGGTAGGTTCTCAAAATAACGACCATGTCTGTAGCCAAGTGGTTAAACGTGTTGTCGTTGTCTTGCAGGTCCTGGGTTTGAATACCAGGGAAACTGTAGATTGATTAGGGCTCATAATTCGGATCTACTTGTCTGTATATGAACCGATCACAGAAATGGGGTCGCCCCATACCCAATGGGCGAAAACGGAATTTCACCTTCTCCAAAGTAGTCTACTGTGAAATATTAATCTGTGACAAGTTGTTGTAACGTTTTAAGACATCAAAATATTTTGATTGAAAAATTTCCGCTTCAATCTACGAGAGTTCCACTGCTATGGAAACGTTGGGCCGTAGTTAAAAATAATTCTCAAACAAGTTTAACTAAAATATATCGTTTTAAACGGTCAAAGTGTTTTAATTAAAATCCACTGATGTATGCAAGTTTTCATGGGTATAAGGGTTTAACACATTATACATAGCGAGGACGATATTTCGTGATAAAAATTAAACACTTGTTCACAGAAAATAAATATAGATATTTTAATCAAAGCGATTTACATTTTAATTTAAGCGAATCAATTTGACGATTTCCTGTTGCATCGGGACAGGTGCAGTCTGTTTAGACAGAATTGTCGATAATTTATTTCACTACACGCAATATGAACCCGCAATCTGCATAAATAATATTTGTTTTTGGCCTTTTATCATTAACTAGTTATTTCCCATTACTTTTTTTTTAAACTGCATATAATTAACTAACATTAACCAATTCTCTCGTGGGCGCAGTGGTCGACTCAGATGTGCAAAGCGAAAATAGATCGACAGCGCATCTTGTTAAACCCCATGCTTGCCTTCGACCTTGTCTGGACCCTCATGTTTATTTTCTCTTTTTAGAGGAGGACTCTAAGGAGCACTAGGTCCCGGAATTGACTCTTGGGTCGAGCAAAGCAAATATTTTTGGATGAAAATGTCTACTAGCAACCAGGAGTTTAGAAGTAGGTAGGAGGTGTTATTACCACCGTTGCGGTTTCGGCTATCATCACAAATTTAGTGGTTGTCGTTATAACCCATCAATCCACATTGGTGGGTGGTGTGCTCTACCTGTATTTTAAAAATTCAGTATCCGTTGTATATGTTGAATTTAATAACAGTTGCTTTGAGTTCACGTTAAATGTATAGGAAACGATTTGACACCAAAACGAAAGTAATTTTATAAATTTGTGACATGTTAGAGCCGTTTCCTATGTGATCCAGTTTTAACAAGACATAAATTTGAAACACAGCGTGACACCATTGTGCTTCGAGAATATTACATGCTTTTTTGTAGAGAAGTAATAAAGAAATCAGTTATAGAAAAGACATTTTGAAGCTTAATGGATATTTTTGTCATAGTTATATATATATTTTATATTTGGGATATTTTATAAAGGTATTTAAATAAAACACTTTAATGGTTTAAAACTCGATATATATTAGTTAAACTTGTTTAAAAATAATTTAAACTACAGCCCGACGTTTTGGATTCTTTGCAGCAGCCGTGGTCACGGGGAGTCGGGGTAGTTAAAATAATTTTCAAATACTCATATTCATATTAAGATACGTTCAATTTGTAAAGCTAGTCGAAACTGGTGTCCTAAATTCGACTCCCGGAAACGATAAAATCTCTCCAAAAAGGCGGAAAAATCTAAACTACTACTTATCAATAAAACACAGATATAGATATATGTTCGCCTCGCGTTCAAACTAAATTGAATACAAGTACCAAAAAGGTGACAGCACATCATCAATTAGCCTCTAACCACCAATATCGGATCCTACGTAACGTGAATAAGTGACATATTTACGCAAATCATATTCAAACGCACACATTTGTATCGCTTAATACGCCCGGAGTGGTGTAGGCAGCGAGGGCCCGACGGAACGGCCAATAATTCAGAATCAAACTAACAGTAGCCAAATAAAGGCTCCTAATCCGTAGCCAATTGGAAATGTTCACATTTTTCAATGAGACCACCGCAATCAGTACCAATAACCGAGAGGATAGATTTTAGGGATGTGTGGGCGGTTCATTTATTAAAAATAGTAAGCGAATGTTTATTGTATTGTTATTATGTACTAGAAGTTCATAATAATTACGAATTGATTATTTGTGTCTTGATTAACTTAACAAATAACAATTAAATGCAAACATTCGCACAAATATAGTTATTATAATTTTATAAGTAATAGCTTTAGTCAAGCAAAGAACTATTATGCCTCAAATGAAATCATTGCCTATCGAAGAAGACAACTATGTCAAGCATTTTCACTTGATGAAATATTAGCAAGCCCTGTAATATCTAAACAAAATGCGCTCTCGGCCTATTTTAGCTTAGCGGTCTTAATGCAAGATCAGGCGATAACTGAGTACACTATATATTAATCAAAGTGTTATAAACCCTACGGAACCCACAGTACATCGCTAGTCACACTTGTAGTTTTTAGTTTGTGTGGGAACTGTGTTTCTTGGGGAACTCGACGGCCGGTGATAAACATCGCAAGTTATGGCCGCGTTCAACTTTGATGTGCCCAGCCCGATTGCTACATCTCCGCTTTTCGTAGATCCCTTATCGCCAAATTGAAAATTATGGGACATAAACTAATTTATCGCTTACTAATAAAAATGCTCACGCGCAATAGAGACACCTGCTCACTTAGTAATTAATCTCTGAAACATTTATTATATTTAAAAAGTTATGACATGGACAGGACTTGAACACATTGTGTTGCCGTCGAATTTCTTTAAACCATACTGACTCATTGTGGTTATATGTACATATGTATTGTGTTTCAAGCTTAAGAAAATAACTGAAGTTTTTCTTCAAACATAGCCTTCAAGGACTAAAATATAGTTGTTGACGATGTCACGATGTCATGTGACGGCACAATGTCCCGGCCTGAAATTATTTTGTCTATGCCCTGTATCTTCAAATACAACCAAAACCTACAGTAGTAGCCTAGTTTCCTTTAGTTAATGTATCTACTTTGCTTGATTGGCTGGATATTTTTTACATAAAGGACAAAAGAACATAAATAATTGTACTATATATAATCTTTTTGTCATCGGTGATTTCAGTTCAGTGCAATAAATTGTCCACCCATTCACCCACGATCTGATTTCCCTCCTTCATTACCAAACACCTCCTGATCATCTCTAATCCCCTAGTGCCAGTCATCCTGCGCCACGCGCCTCCAAACGACACTCGGGTGACTTTTGACTTTCTTGGTTAAGCTTCATAATATAATTGAGCCGAACAAAATCCGGCCGTGTATTACCATACAATGGGCGAGCAGTTCCGTTGGGCCCGCCAGGTCGAGGAGGGCAAAAAAACACTACCACTTGCTAACTAAAACGTTTCGAAGGGTCCTAAGTACATGCGCTTGCGCAGGGATTAACTACAGTATTTGTATGTGATAGGGTATCAAATAGATTGCGAGAGATGGTGAGTTAGGGCGTTCTGGTGTTGAAGAGGAGGTTGGCAGCCGTCCATCGAAGCAGCCCATCATGAGTCCGACGACTGTTTGACGGGTGACAGCATCGGGCAAAAACGTCAGCGTAACTTACCTACTGGCTCCACCGAGTTTTGAGTTATTGTATCCACTAGCGCTTTTTGTTAACGTCCTCACGTCACTCGTTTTCGTCTGATCGATGTTTCTTACTTTCTCTTTTAATACTGTTTGGATCTAATGAATGGAGTCCTTATGCGAATTCCTGGACGGGGCTGATTTAATCTGATTCTTGGAAGGGCTTCGTGTAGACGAGGGAGCATAAGAAAACTGCTGAAAAATAAATTCATTGTTCAATTCTTATATGTTAGGCCTATTGAAATAAAACAAACACCTATTCTATAGTTTTCAAAATTAAACACACAAGTATTCCATATACATAATAAAAACGAACTTGGTGTATTTTTTTCAATAGTTTTGAACGAAAATCAATATTTTGTAATAATATTTCTAGAATACAAAAAAAACTAAATTTCTTCTTTATATTCACGAGAACCGTCTAATTTAAATTCTTTATTCATTTTGTTTACGGACTAAAGTCGTTATTTTAAAGGAAATCAAGATACTGTCTATAGTTTACGCGAGTAGTACACATTTAAATAAAACACTTTAACGGTTTAAAACGCGATATATTAGTTAAACTTATTTGAAAATTATTTAACTAATATATCGCGTTTTAAACCCTTAAAGTGTTTTATTTAAATGTGAAAATCAAGATTTCAACATAATTTTCATAACTTTGTATAAACAAACAACAAACGTGTGTTTTATGTACATATATTTTTTCTAACAGTAGTAATAGAACATCTATTTTAATATCATTAAAGATTAGATCGATAGCGCAGAGCAAGCTACGCTAGTTGAGGGTTACAAAATGTTGTAAATATACTTTGTCCATGAAAAAATATACATACTACAATACATAACAAAATAAGTATTATTTTACCTAAACAATGATAAATGTTTGAGACAGTGTTTTTTTATGATAAAAACGGACAGAAAGACATGGTCTCCACTTGATGGGATGTGAAATACACCAGATTTATAACATCTAAACAAGATGTCCTATTTTTGGCTTTCGCTATTCAAAAATCCAAAGAAACCGACACGTGAATTAACTTTAAGGCATTTTCTATTTGTCGAAAGTTAACGGATTTCAGTATTTATCCCAGATGAGACTAGATATATATATCTTTAGATATTTAACCTCCTACTCTACCTAACGAACGCCCACCTCCTTTGTAGGAATGTAACTTAATAATTGCAAGTGACACGCCATAAATAAGTAGTAATCGTGGGACGGGCTGGACAGTGGGCCTGGACGGACAGATTGACGAAGAGAGTCAAGTCGAATATTCTCTAGTCTAGAAACTGAATGTAATTAGGTATTCGATGGCGTTCGCCACGTCTCACGATGGTAATATATAGCGCCCGGTGCGGCGGTCAGGTACGCGGCCCTTTAGTGGGTACGACTTGAACGATGATACGACTAAAATTTATTCATTAAACTGTCTGTAGACTACGCGAGTAGTACATATTTAAATACACTTTAACGGTTTGAAACGCGAAATATATATTGTTAAACTTGTTTACAAATTAGTTTTAACTACGTTGACGTATCGGATGCTTTGGAGCATGAGATCTACCCGTGACCACGGCTGCTTCAAATATTTAAGCTCCTTGAATATGTGAAAAATACGTATGTTCAGGACGTCTAATACTTGACAAGTTGGTGCCACGCATAACGTAGCTGTTAATCCGTGTATTATTTCCAATGAAAGCATGAATTACCTGCAAAATTAATGTTTCAAGTATATAAACATTTATAGTTTTACTTACCTCTAATACCATAATTATTAACTTAAGATTATTATCAAATAACTAATTTTTTAATAATACACATATGCATTTTATTATATACGTTGGGTCGCAGTTAAAAATTAATTCGTAAATATTTATCGAATTTTTAACCGTTAATAGCGTTTTATTTGTTCAATAATTTTAACGTACTCAAATATTTTTAAATAAAACACTTTAACGGTTTAAAACGCGATATATTAGTTAAACTTATTTGAAAATGATTTTTAACTTCGGCCCGACGTTTCGGATGCTTTGCAGCAGCCGTGGTCACGGGGGGAGTTAAAAATCATTTTCAAATAAGTTTAACTAATAATATATCGCGTTTTAAACCGTTAAAGTGTTTTATTTAAATGTGTACTACTCGCGTAAACTATAGACAGTATGTACTCAAATATTATTAGAAAGTTTAAAATGATTTGTCCTCTATCACTGAACTATCATGTAGAAACTTCTGAACAAAATACCCAGCTTATATCAGTCGAATGGAGATCGTACGTTGTAAATAATCCCCCCGACGACACTTTCTACGCACGACGAGCCGCACATACCCAACTACGTAGCGACATCCGGGTGACGTCGTCTTGTTCATGTGAACGTTTCTTTGTTTTCACACACATATACATTTTCACCACACACGTGACGCTTTCAGTATGCACCAAGGGCTTTGTGGTGCATACAATCGAACCTCTGTTATGAAAAGGACCATACAAGGACGGTATATTTTATTAAAAATTGTTTTTACAAACCTCCTCATCTTTATATAATAAAGCTGTTACACACGACGTCGGTCGCCTCCCGTCGTTCTTGCAAAGTTAATCTTAAAAGATAGTCAAATACGGTTTCGGACATTCTTTTAGACCATTAAAAAAAATAATTATTAGATACATATTTTTTTGATTACTTCAATCGTTTTAGCAGTGCACGCAACGTAGGCCTTTAAAAATAAACATTTTTCTCATTTTTTCGACATTTTCCTCTCTTTCTTCGCTCCTATTGTTCGCTTTACTAACTACAATATTTTGCGTTTCAAAACATTAAAAGTGTTTTATTTAAATATCCACTACTCGTAAACTACAGACAATACTTATCTATGCAGTACATAAGCTAAATAAAGTTTATTTTACATCTATACCTAATAAGGATATAAAAAATCCTACCTAGACATAGTAGTACATATTACCATTAAAAGAATAAAAATGTCGCTATTCGTTGGAGGAAGCTTAAGAAATATACGCATATAAGTCGACCGCTGAACATAGAATAAGGCAATAGAACTGTTTCGATAAGGAATCGCATATTTTATTCATTTTTGACATTTCAAGCAAAATACGAGTATATAATGTTTAAAATAACTCTTTAACGGTTTAAAACGTGATATATATTAAGACGTTTCGGATGCTTTGCAGCAGCCGATTAGTGACGGGGGGGCATTCATACATAATACAGAATAAAATAATAATTGGGGGTAGTTTTGTATCGATAAGACGGCTAATAAAAGTAGCGCGCGTCGGCAGACGCTTTCGGGTGCCGTTCGTGCGAATTTTTATATTAGTTTTTATATAATTAAGTTTATGTGACTGCCAAAGATAAGTTTATGGTTAAGGCCGCGTGTAAGGAAGATGTCGAACTGTGATCATTATAATTTCCGCGAGTCCGGTGCGTTATTAAGAGTGATACATATGATAAATTAAATGTGCATAATTCGTGGTGGCGTGAGTTTAAATAGTCCTTTAATCACATCTACAATTTAATACAGACAGACACGTCACACGCGGAGGTATGTACTTAGAATATTGACCTTAGGCATATCTTAATTAAGTGTGTACCGTTTTTATCCTCGTGATAGTAGATGTTTAAAGTATTTATTTAAACGGGTGGTAGGAATATTCATACTTCGGGTCACGGACCAATGTCCACCGATGAAGAAGCTGATGATGATGATGAGTTCACGTTTCGGTTACGGTCTTTGCATTTTCGAATGTACTTGATCAAAATAGGACAAAGGCGCATCTCGCTTAGAAACAGACAAGACTTGTCTGTTCTCCAGAGTCATATGGGTCATAGGAATCAAACGAATGATTATTAGCCAACCTGCAACCATTGTTGCCATTGGGCAAACAAACCTGTCAATTATGTAAGTAAGTAGTGTTAGTTAAATTAAAAATCGATTATAAATTGAAAAAAATACGACTCGGACAGGACTTGAGCCGGCATCCACGGTGGTCCGTGCTGTTGCCCTAACCAATTCAGCTATCGAGTATTAGTTCACACATATTTTTACACTTGCAAAAATGCCCTAATTTTTAAAAGAAAGATTTTCGAAACCAATCCATTAAGTATCGTATTAATAACTGTAATCGACCGGTTAGTTAACCGTAAACCGTGGGTTAGGCGTTAGAGCGCAGCGCGGTAGCTGATATTCTCGCGATTACGATAGTACGTGAGATTGGTGTAAATGCGGTTGGAATTTTATCAAAAACCGCCTTATCAATATGTTTAATTCAATTTCCACTGCAGTGACCAAACATTTTGTACTGCAGTGTAAATGTGTACTAATCGTGTCTCTTACCTCATATACTTTATATGACTCTTTGAAATATAACACCATTTGAAACCAAAGCATTATTAATTTTTATGATATGCAAACGTAGATATCGCGTTTAGCTGTAAAGCGTTATTTTTTTTATTTAAATTTGTATCACTAGTGAACTACAGACAAGATGATAGATCGGCCCAAGTGCGGGACGTTAGGGCTTAGGCCCAGTCGTGACAGTCGAGGTACGATGAGTCTGTCTGAAGCCCGGACGCACCATAAACGGCCGAGCCAAATACAGGCACGCGGTGACCGGACGCGCTCGGAATAACAATCGCGAATCGATACTGTAAGAAATCCTTACGTGTTTTTGGCGAACGCACTATTTAAAGAACAAAGGTATTTCGATGAATCATAGCATTGTCGTTGCTGAGGCAAAAAGTAACGTTTATGACAGAGGTGGACAAAGTTGGGGCTCACTATCCCAGTCCCAATAATCCCATGCTTGTGTATCCTCTACTATACAAAATGCCATTGGACTTTCATATTTAATTACAGTTACCAGGACATCAGAAATAACCTGAAGATCGACAAATGCACTCTAACTCAGTTTAAGAATTATCCTAGTACGCTGATTTCAATTAAAGAACATGCACCCATATCAATGTGGGAAACATAATCTTAAAATGAAAATGTACCTCCAGTACAGTTAGCAGAGCAGGTGATAGAATTACAGACGATAAGGGAATTAACATAAAGTACGGACATTACGTTGTATGCACGCTTTCCTCCTACTAACTACTGCATTCCTGGTACTAGGTTTTAAATTTTAGGTTTATTATTTCATTTCACGTGATGCAACCGTATGGTTTCTATGCATAAATTGAATAGGTAAAAAACAATGTTTATAAGTTTTTATCGCTTTTCACGATAATCTCATAAATTGTTAAACCAAAATTGATGCAGACAATGATAAGTAGGTATATTGAATAAGAAAACACAAGTAAATAATAATCGTATTGTCTGTAGTTTACGCGAGTAGATAGATATTTATTTCAAGAAAACACATTAAACAATTTAAAACGCAAAATTATTAAGTTAAATATCTTAATTTTTTTATTAAAGCGATAATTCGTAGTGAAAATTAATTAACGAACATGTTTTGTGTTTTAATCTATTAAGAGAGATACCTATTATTTTTATTATTAATTTCTTACATACAATTTTCAGGAATCGAATCCTGAAAAAAGATTTAGCATTCAAGCTACTATGCCATAAGAGAGGAACTTTGAATTTACAATATACGGCTAGAATAAGCATCTAAATGAAATGCCTTTGGCTTTTTAAATTAATGAATGACAAATCAATGATCATAATTCTCTCTCGGCGGGAGATGTCGAGACAGCCTCACACATAACTACGAATACTCGTTTATATCTAAGATTCATCCAACCTATTTATTTATAGCAATAGTGTATAATAGTAGATTTCAAATTACTTAAAAAATATAACTTCAAGTTACAAGTTTATTTAGTTTTTTTATTTAAAATATAGTCTGTTCGAGAATTTGTTGTAAGACTAATAAAGATGATTTTATTTAAATAAGCAATGACTAGGGCTGCTGCATTTATCTAAAACGTTGTATAAGTTAAGCATTTTACAGCGTTAAAAGTGTTTAAATAAAACACTTTAACGGTAGCAGCTGTGGTCAAATTATTTCCAAATAAGTTTAACTAATATATACCGCGTTGTAAACCTTTAAACTGTTTTATTTAAATGTGTACTACTCGCGTAAACTACAGACAGCGTTGAAAGTAACTAATATATATCGCGTTTTAAACCGTTACAGTGTTTTATTTTAATGTACTACTTTCGGAAACCACACACAAAAGACGGCTTGTTTTAACTTACAAGGTTTTCAATTATGACAGACATTGAACTTAAATATATTTCAATCAGTTCTAAAACATATTAAGACCGAAGTCTTATCTACTATATTCAAAAGCCTAATAAAATTACAATGATGAAAATAATCATTGATAATTACGATAAATTAAAAATAAGGTGTAGTCATAATGACTGTTGCTATGAGAATTAATAGCACTTTTTTCTTATAAAGGACAGACATAACGGAAGTGGAAAGGTAAAATATTACAAATATTACATCTGTATAATAAAAACTTCAACCTATTAAATCCACAGACTGAAATTAAAACTCAGCTTTACATTAAAATCGATTTTTTCAACTTATTGATACATTGCGCCACTCGCGCAAGAAATTCGACGATGACGGTAGCTCAATTGGTTAGAGCAATAGCAAGGAGCGCTGTGGATGCCGATTCAAGTCTGCCCGTGTCGTATTTTTTTCCATTTATAATAAAGTTTCAATTTATATAGTGCCTGCACGTGAAAAATATTAAAGTTTTCAAATCCGCACGGTTTTTTTATTAGTGGGTGGTGATTCGTGGTTTGGATGGAATTTAGATATTCCTGTCATGTAGGACATATTGTACCACCACTCCACAATGCGCAATATGAGCGCAACCTTAGTCAGAGTAATTATGTACAATAAATAGCGAATTTTGAACATTTTGTCTATTCGTTCATGTCAGTGCGCACCAGTGAGAGGCATTTAAGAGATTAAAAACAAAGATATCACGATCCCAAAGTGCAGATAAGCCATTGATACGACTGGGTAATTTTTTTATGATGAAAGCTTTTTAAGAAAATCGTTTACAGTTAAATTAATGTGTTATAAATTTTTTAGATTAATTCGCAAGAGTTATATGCCTCTTTGTTATTATTTATAACGCTAATTAAATTAACGAAAAAGTTAGGTTTAGCGTAACTTGATATTTTAAGCCGGTTCTTTAAAAATTATACAGGAAATGTAGTCATTAAAATCATAATTGCTTATTTTGCACAAGAGAAAGTAGTGGGCTGCCTTTTTTTAAATTATTAAATGAAGAATTGCTTTATTGCGATTTTTCAAAACCACCAATTTTCCTACTTAATAAAATTCCGGAAATATTATTATTACCAATGTTTCAGGAGTAACCTAGACTAGCATTATTAAAAATATTTTAAGAATTATAAAGCTTTTGCAAACTTCATGAATTTTCAAATACTAGTCGTAATTAAAAAAATCTTACATCCAACATGTTTATCTTCCCACAACTGGGACACAGGTCCCGTTGCGAGCACTAGAAACATATCTGCTTTGGGTTTCAAAGCACTGGATGATTACATATGTATGTTTGTTTGCCACGAGTTTGTGTCACAGATAAAGATGTCTTCAATAACCCGAGAGAGAGACTTAAACGCTACGCTTAGCGCGTAAGTAACTACTAGGCAGACATAAGTCTACAACTGGTAGTTAAGTGTATTAATACTTAAGTAAAACACTTTAACAGTTTAAAACGCGAGTTGAAAATGATTTTTAACTTCGGCCCGACGTGTCGGATGCTTTGCAGCAGCCGTGACCACGCCGGTGTGTGAATGTGTCCCCGTGAATGTGTACTACTCGCGTAAACTATAGTTAGTATTTGTATTAATACTACTAAGCGAACAATACGAAAATAGGTGTTCCAAATATATTCTTGTCTTTCAGTCGCCAATCGTCCATCGGTTACAGTTCGTATGAATTGAGAAAGTTCGCGTTTCAACCCGTTTAAAATGGTTTTATTTGAAACTTATAAAGCCAGGTTTATGACATGGTCTGCATTGCGTCACGCCCGCATCGGGCATACCACGGTTGACAGGCAGCTATGCGCCATAATTGCTCTACACTAAATAAATACTGATATTTATTGCCTCGCAGGGTCGATAACGTTGAAACTGGTATATATGTAATTGTCGGGCGATAGCTCTGACGAACGACATATCTTAACGAATTAAATTATTGCTAAGGTGAAATACAATTAAAATAAAATACTTGGCAAACGATAACGTGTATTTTTTTTTATTTATAGCCAAAATAAGTTTCAGCTAAGTCATTTAGATTTTAGAAAAGGTGATTAGATAAAACACTTTTAACTGTTTAAAACGCAAATTAAATTTATTAAAATATGTTTAGCGTCTTAAACAGTTACCTAAAGGGTTTTATTTAAGGGGGGAAAAACCCCAAAAAAAAAAGGGGGGGGGATTAACTGGTCACGTGACGATTCAATATTAATTCAATTAACACAAAAAACCGTTAAGTAAATGTTTGAAGAATATAAACTACCTGCCTGTGGATACAAAGAAAACTTACTTATTTTAACAAACGTAGTAATAGCAACAAAACAGTCATCTTTCGATAACAAGATAACTTCTATCTAAAAACTGTAATTTACATAAAAGAAAGGCTTCGTTAAAAAAATATCGAGGGTGAAAACTAAATAAAAGTCGGCGATTAACATTAAGAATTGATATATACGCAAAACTAAAGAATTTAATTGTTATTTTAATTGGCGTTTTTCTTCACTTGCGCCACTATTAGAATTAGTTGACCACTAGAATTCAACATGGAATTAAAAGAAACGCATATCCTAAATACATTTTACCAACTTACTTGACAAGTGAAACCAGATTTATTTTACAGGTTTTTTTAAACTATTTAAGTTTATTTTTTTAACTAAACACTTTAATCTGATTTATTGTTAACCACGACGTGGTGATAACGGGTATATATTAAAATAAATTAACAAATTTTGCGTTTTTTACTGTTAATTTGTTTGCTTTTAGTTAGCTTACAATACTTTTGTTAAAAATATTTTACCATAAAAACGATTTTTGCGAGTTAATCTTGAAAGATATATTTATACTGTCTCAGAATTTTCATATGATTTCAGTCTTTCATATCTATTTGTTACTTTCTTGAAAGGTTTCGCACGCAGCGGAAGCCAACAAAGATGAGTAATTTTCTCCCCCTTTTTCAAATTTAATTGTTTTTAAATACAACACTTTAACGGCTTAAAACGCGATATACTTTAGTTCAACCATTTTGAGTTATTTTTAACTACGTCCCGACGTTTCGGATGCTCTTTGTTTACTAGAGCTTAACTGTTTTTTCGCAGCCATTGGCGCGATATGATATTGTACAGCATAAAGGCCGACAAACCATGAGGTTTGTCCAACACAAAATCTTAATATTTCTTGTAATTAGCGCGTCTAAACAGACAAACAAACTCTTCAGCTCTATAATATTAGTACAGATAAAGAGCTCAGTTTAAACTACGTACTAAAACCTAGGCCAGAGCTAGTTTGAATTCCGCAACATTGCTCAATCGACGGAGCACGTTACTCCTCGTCGTACCGCGTTATTACCTCAGCGGGTTGTAAAATAAAAATAAAATATTTCATCAAGCTCATTTATTTAGCCAAAAGTCAATAAGAACGTTACGCAAAACCTTGCTTAACATAATGTCTGAGACATTTGCGGATCCTTGAATAGAATTAAAATAGAAACGTCGTTATCAGCTCGTTAAGCGGCGAGGATCTACTCAAAAACATTTGGGCGATCGATCGAGATCTACGCATAAATCACGCTTAATTCGTGAAAAATCGTACTAGCGGGATACCGGTTCGAGACTGTCACAATAAATTTAAATATTGATAGTGCTGTAGAACTTTTGCTATATTCGCTTAACGAGCGCGGACACTAAAAAACTAATATCAGTATATCACGGCTCATCCGCGTTTTGGACAACACATTCAATGAAACTAAAACGTTCACAGAGACTCCGTGGAGCCGCGTCTCGATTTATTTTTTGTTTATTTTCTTCCTTTTCTACCGTCTATTCATATAAAGAGATATGAACTGTGTTCATGTAATTTTAAATGCAATGTCTTGTGGCGAAGATTGTTTAAAATGCATCTCTATCAGAATATTAAAGCTATTTAGCCTTTGTTATAAAAACAGATATCTTTATTAGGTAGGTACGATTAAGTCAGCTTGGAGTCTCAAAGCCAAGTTCCAGCAGTCGAGCAAGAATTTTTTATGTAGTTGATTATTCTTCGATATCAAACCGTTATTGTAATATTTAATGAAAAAAATCATGCAATACAATACTGTAATCGATTTCCACGCGAGAATTGAGCGTTTAAGCAAATGTAACGTCGAATGTCACGATGTTTGCACTTAACGTGATAACTGATAAAGAACACGGTTGCGAGGCACGCTTATTTAGTTTTTTGTTCGGGATGCAACCGTTACCGTTGCGAGTTTCGCTCCGCTCAAGCATCCAGTCATATTTCACGGCGGCGTAAAAACGCGCGATCCGAAAAAGGAGTTGCTCGCGTAAAATATCACCCGCGCACAATGAAGCGGATCGTTCCGGCTCAGTGGCGGCGGCCATCGCGGACGTCTAGCGGCCGGGACAGGCCTAGCGCCGCCCAGAGCTGCGCGCGCGACTCCACGCCACGCGGTAGCCCACGGAAACGTGTTCGGGTCATTATGAAACACGAAACTATGATATTTCGAGTCGTGGGTCCGTCCGCGCGACGAACGACCTCAGCGTTGCGCAGTCGTCGCGCGCCCAATAAATATACTTTACTGTTATCTATAAACAACCTTCAGCTAGAAGCCGGACCGGTATCGAGGCGAAACTATTCTAATAAAAAACTAAAACCAGTCCAAATTAAAGATAAGATGGTGGAAACGGAGGAATTAAACGGGCGTAGGTGCGCTCTGTTACTACGCTTGTTTTAATCAATTTTATAATAATACTGGGTAAACAGTTAGTGTTCGAAGGGCTCCTTGGTGCAATGGTAGCAATGTATGGCTAATTATCAACGGGTCATGGATTCGATCCCCACCGGGTCCGAATTGCTCAAATTTTTCTGAAACATGTTTGACTTCGTCTGGAAATCTGGATATTAAATGGGTGGTAGGTATGCACGAACCACCGACCACAGATAAAAAATCCGATAAATTAATCTCGAATAAGTTTCAGTCTGTGACAGCGCATCTTGTGTAGTTGTTATGGCTGATATATTTCACCATCAAGTACTTGCCTGCCCTCCTCTATCATTAAAAGGTTTCCTTCTAGTACTAACAGATACCTCTTATATACCAAATGTTTAAAACCGAAATAGGTCGACAGCGTATCTAGCTAACATGTTTAAAGGTTGCTTTGTTGTTGTTGGCCGATTGTTAAGTTTTAATTTTTATTAGTTGGAAATAAAAATATGCATACATAGACAATACCATTACATAAAAAATATACCTTATCTATAGAGATATATAGATAGGGATCTCTTCCAGGCATCATTAACAAGTCATACGGATTTTACTCTTAATAAAAACATTTTGAGTAGTCTTTTAGCGTGTACTTGACTTTAGGCAAGCTATTCGATTACGATGCACACGGAATCCATCACGCCACTCAGTTGACACTTGTTCAGAAATAGTGTCGATGCATCAAGCTCAAATTATAGCTGTCACCGGCCGCGGTGTAACGATAACTTTGAACATCGACTTGACTGATTAGTACTGAGTATTATGTAATTACAATGTGTTACGAAATAAGTATAGTACTAGCTGTGTTAGCGACTTCGTCCGCATAGAATAAATATTTTCGGCATTAAAATTTCATTTTGCGAACCTCCTCTTAACCTTTATATATATAAGCTGTTGCTCACGACGTCGTACGCGTCCGTTCTTGCAAGCTAATCTTAAAAGGTAGACATATATGTCTATCGGTTAAGATTATCTAAAGAGAAATCATTCTTTTATAAATATTTTTTGGGCATCTGGAACCCTCAAAGACGACTAATTTTCCCCATTTTCTCCACATTGCCCGCTGTCTCTTCTCCTCCTGCTCCTATTACTTGCAGCGCGATATTTAATAGCCTATAACCTTCTTCGATAAATGCTCTAATCAACACAAATATCATTTTTCAACTCGAACAAGTGCTTCCTGAGATGAGCACGTTCAAACAAACAGACAAACTCTTAAAGATGCTATTACAAGTTACAACTGTTACAAAATACGGCATAGTACTAAAAAAAAGTTTCATGATCTCAAATCTACCTTTATACCGCGTTTTAAACCGTAAAAGAGTTTTATTTAAATGTGTACTACTCGCGTAAACCATAGACAGGTGTATGTGATCACCACACAACAGCAAAAAGAAAACTTATAAGAACAAGATAGTCGTAATCTATAAGTGCGCGCACTAAAGTTAATATTAGTTGCGCAAGTCCTAAACACGACCACTTAGCGGGAGCCACTCAGTTCCCGCCTAGTCGCACGAAGATAACTCATGTATTAATGATAGCTTTTATGCGACCAGGATTGACCACGCCATTTTATATCTTGGTTATTGACCAGATTTGACCTCGGTCTTTAATTCTACTATAATTAGAACTTTATATTAACAACTATTAATCGAAAAAGAAGTAAACAACAAAATAAAAGCTCTCCTTGCTAGAAACTGTAGAAATTATAATTAGCGGTTAGAGCAACTGCACTGAACGCTGTAAATGCCGGTTTAAGTCCTTCCCGTATCGTAAATTTTTTTTTCAATGTAAAATGGATTTTAATTTAATTGCATAAATAGATAATAAACACATATTAAATAAAACACTTTTAACGGTTTTAAACTTGAAGTATATATGTATGTATATTACTGAAATTATAGTTAACTCGATCGGTCTTATTTTTGACACCTGCTGCTGCAATGCAAAACGTCGGCAATAAAATTTTGACTAAGTTTAAGTTTTAAACCGTTAAAAACTGTTGTTAAAATAAAACACCTTTATTTAAACTTAAATCCAATTAGTTAAATTTATATGAAAATGATTATTGACTTCGGCCCGACGTTTCGGATGCTTTACAGCAGCCGTGGTCACAGAAGGATCTTAATTATTACAAAACATTACATCTCCCGATTACAACTATTACATAACCCGATAATAGCCACGACAAACGCAAACAATAGTTCACGAGAATCTGTATGATTACTTCTAGCACGGAATGCGATTTATTCATCATTATAATTATCCACTATTATCTTATATAACTCGTGTTGATGCGATACTCAGACAAATGGTTGGAATGAATAACACATTTTGAAATGAATCTAAAAATATAGATATATATACGTAGTTATCTTAAAAAAGTGCTTTATTAATTAAAGTACTGTAAAGTCGTTTACGAGCATTTAATTTTTAATACATTTTCATCAAACAAAACACTTTTAACTGTTCGAAATGCGAAATATTAGAACTAATTTTTTTCTCCCCCTCGTCGCAGTAGTGAGAAAAAATCGTGCTTTAAACCGTTAAAAGTGTTTATTCAAATGCGACAGCACTTGTGTAAGCTATAGACAATTGTTGTGTATATTTTTATTTATGTTAATTATTGAAAGTTAAATAAAATTAAGATTTACAACGTTTAATACACATTTTACAAAATTTCGTAAATTATCTTAAATGTACTTATTACGTTTCCTAAACATTAAACTAAATACTGTCTATAGTTTACGCGAGTAGTACACATTTAGAAAAACACTTTAATGGTTTAAAACGCGATATATTAGTTAAACTTATTTTCAAATAAGTTGTGTCCCCATGACTACGGCTGCTGCAAAGCATCCGAAACGTCGGGCCGAAGTTAAAATCATTTTCAAATAAGTTTAACTAATGTAGCGCGTTTTAAACCGTTAAAGTGTTTTATTTAAATAACATTAAACTACTCAACCAATAGTGACGAATAACGTATAAGTGATCAATTCTTGATTAGCTTATATAGGTAAAGCTATGGAATGAAAAGGAGTCAATTTTTGTAATTAGTACAGTAATTCCCAAGTTTCCCGATAACATACAAACAAATCTCTTAATATCAGTGTTGTAATAACCCCGATCACAGGAGTGCATTGATCTAATCAAAAATTGACGAACGGTTCCCGTGTGGGTCTCGCGAGGTTTTACGAGCCCCATCTTCATAAACTATGAATTCACCGCGGTCGCACCTGACCGCGATAGCTTACGATTTATTATCGAACGGTCCCCCGTTTTATTGCTATCATATCGCTGAATTATTTAGAGTCCCATCGTTTTCGGTATAGCGGGACGTGATATATGGACGGACGGACGGAATGTCGTCTCATTAAGATTGGACGATTAATGTAATTAACTAAATACTGTTATAACAGTCGAAACCAATATTATAATTGAGTTGAGATATATTTCTCTAGACAAATTACATGCGAAAGGCGATTTGTTTGTGTCGGTTGCTAAAAACGCCGCCAAACGCTGTAATAAATATTTGTTTCGTCTATTAATAAACGACGTAACATATCAAAAGTAAAAATATTAATAAATTAAGCGGAAAGTTGTTTTTGGATACTTTATCTATGTATATACAACAGATGGAATAACAAATTTCTACAAAAAATAAAAACCATAGATAAATTTTGTCTGTAGTTTACGTATTTAAATATTTTTTCTGTGATAGTGGTGGATAAACAAACATGAGATTCACTCTATAGAATCACAACAGACAGAAGACACAGAAATCATTTTTGAAATTTCATAGGGATTAAAGTATATTTTATTTATTTCACTAGATGGTAGGTGGAATACTCCAGCTCAAGATGCGCTTCGACCTATTTTGGCGTTTGATATTCGGAAATCCACAGACTGAAAAGTTTACGGGTTTTTCATCTATGGGCGGTGGAACGTAACGCGGAAGGAATTTTGATATTCCACTACCCATTTAATATCCAAATTTCCAGGCAAAGATTTTAACGGTTTAAAACGAAAAATAAATTAATTAACTAACACATAATTATTCATAAAACATTTTTAACATTTTCAAGTCTAGTATCAAACCTATTAAAATATTAAATCTTGTGTATTTCAAAATGATTATGTAATGGAAAATAATCAATTAAGCTCACTATATACGCCTCAGAATATGTTTTTAACACAGATATTTCCTATTGTGACCTGGCCGGACAACTACAACATTTCATTTAAGCTCTGACAGGTGCTAAGGATAGATTAGGGCGTTTACCAACGAACTACTTAGCACCGACTCGATCAGTCATAAATAGCATATCGAATTGTAAAAAAACTGACTATTATGGTAAATCGAAATTGTGTATCTACGCTTTTTTAATTGATATGACGACAACTACACTTAGGTTTTCTCACGTACATCCTAACAGATTAACACTTTATTTTTTTCTAATCTCATTATATTTTTTTCTTTAACAAATGTATATTCCAATTTTCATTTTTCCCGCGAAAAATGAAAATGAGTATATATAGATAGATTTGGCATATACCTTTAACGTTAAATTAAAAACAAGATGGCGGTTTTATCGCGTATTACCTAAATTTGTGTGATTAAAAGAATATTATTAATCTTTTGATAAAAAAATATTGTAAAATGTGTAAATTCAGATTATTATAAGAACGGTTTTAGATAAATGCAAAAACAATCGGCTTTAATATATATTATAATAATTCAGACTCTATTGCCGCATTGGAGCCGCTCGAGTATAGACCGCCTAAGCTGTAAGGAGAGCATTAGTGCAACGAGTCTAGGACTAGTTATTCAAATGACTGCCAATTAAATCGCGTTAATTGTCGGCATGAGCGCGGGTGTCTATTCTAATGCAACTGTTCGACCGTGACGCGATATCGAAGCTTCCACTGCGCAGAATTAGCGCATTTTTTACGCCCGCTTCAAGAACAAAAAGTTGGAGAGTTCTTTTTATATTTTTTGCGGAAGCTGTCTTAAATCTAGTGCATATTTAGTTTCGCTGGCACTATATTAGTTAGATGTCTTTCCTTTACAGATTAAACGATGGTAATATATAATTAAACTTGGTGGTTTTGTTAAAAACCTTAACTGGGCTAATTCATTAACATAACAAAACTTTGCTACTTTTTGCGTTTTAAACCATTAAAAGATGTTTTATTTAAATATGTATTGCTCGCATAAACTACAGCTAGTATTTTTGACTGCCTTATCTTTTAGTTAAAAAACAAGATTTTTTATTAAACATTTAGTTACCTATTAAACATTAATTAAACTCCTTAGAGTTACCAGAAATTACTTCCCATAGAAGGGTCAAAGCAGTAACAATTACGCTGTAAATGGTAAAAGGAAAGAGCACACTGAAATAAAAAGCCATAAGTCAAAGTTGTGTTTATTCTTGATACGAATAACGGTTCGTGTGTCTCTCGGGGACAATAATTCCTTAGGTCGGGAAGCACTGCCGTCTGCCACCTTGGGAAGGGTGCAACACGAAGAAATATTGCGATAATACAGATTATAAAAATATTGCTTTACAAAACAAATAGATAAAACTCTTGTATTTTTAAATAGCACTACTTTAGCGGTTTACAACGCGATGTATATTAGTTAAACTTGTTAGGAAATTATTTTAGATTTTTCGATATTTCGATCCCGACGTCTCGATCGACATCAGGGTTTGATTCATGTAACGAGCTAAAAAGATTGGCTAGTTTTTAAAACTTTTAATATTTTTTAATTGTTATTTTATGAAAATCTTTGAAAATCAAAGCTTAAAAAATCATTGAAGACGTTTATTTATTTTATTTTTAATCCGTACTAATGGGTTAAAGAAATTCGACGATGACGTGTGGGACACAGTAACTCAATTGGTTAAAGCAGCAACATGGAGAGCTGTGGTTGCCGGTTCAATTCCCGTGCCGTTAATTTTTTCAATCCAATTTGATTTTTTAATTTTAACAATCTAATCAAGAAACAAATATTTAATTAACTATAGTATTCTTGTCTTCCCAAATAATGACTGCAAATAACGCCCCTAAAGTTGTTCTTAATGAAATCTCTACTAAGCTCTGAACGTAAAAGTTAATTTCAACCCTTTCACGACCGACTCGTAAATCGTTCTAACATCGGAACGGAAGCTAACGCCGTTGTATTACTTTTTATATTTCAATTCGCACTTTTTATTTGCTATGTCCTGCGAGGAAGCTTTAAAGGAATAGACTGGGAATATTTAAAAACAAAAATACAAGAATTTGAATTCCATGTTATATTGACACCGTGAAACGTCGGGCCGTAGTTAAAATAAGGTTCAAATAAGTTTACCTCATATATATCGCGGTTTAAGTCTTTCATTTACATGCGTTCTACTCGCGTAAACTATAGAAAGCATTACTTTTACTCTAAGTTAATAAGACTTTAAATTTTTATACTTATAGCAATCGTGTATTATACAATTTTAAATTTTTGCGCAATGTCAACCATGTCGAAAGTCAAAATGTTGGTAGCTCTACAAACTAGAATGGACCCTTGCCCGGTCAGCGCCAATGATGAAATCTGCGCGTAAAATAAAAAAGGAAACTCGCTTAATTAAATTTTCTTTGAAATTTAATAAACGCGGGCCATCCGGCCTCGCCCACACTTATTTATTACTTAAATAACCCCACGTCTCTCAACAAGCCAACTTTTTTCATATTTCATCCTTGTATTGTTCCAGTGTTGCAATTTATGCCGCGTATTTGCAGAGATGACAATGTACTGGGAAATAGTTTATTACTTCTGAAGATGACAGTAAAGATTGTCAACATTAAAAATACCTACGAAACCGTACAGAACTACAACAATTACAGACAATGGCAGAATGGTCCCAAAAATTGATATCAAGGACTAGAAAAAAACTAGACATAACTTTGTGTCTGCTTTATGTTCTAACTAGCTAATTATCGAGACGCATGAACTTCTCGGAGGAAGCCTACACACGACAAGGTTCCTTATAAAAATTAAGTTATTTACCTTTCAAACAATCTCGTTCAGGGCAGCTAATTACAATTATTAACTTCTTTTTAAAATATTCCATAACTACTAAAATATTTTTTTTAAGGAAATAAAGGCTTTTTTATGTTACTTTTGTTTATGCTGTGTTCTCAATACATCTCTACAATAGAGTAAGACTGGTATTAGCGTTTTGTTACTGACTTCCAATAGCCTAGATTATATTGTTCTTTCTTCAGCTTTTTCATTTGTATTGTCTACGTGTAGATTACGCGATGAGAACATCACTACGATGCGACGTGATACGGGCAAGTCAGCTCCGCAGCATGAGACGTGAATGCAAAACATAGCAAATAAATATAAGTAGATGCGCCGATAGTCGGGCGGTGTGCGCGCGCGCCGTATTCAAATAAACACTACAATAAACCGCGATAAGTGTCGCTTCTGAACGGACTACGTGAAATACCGTCTGCAAATAAATATATGTTTTGATCTTGATACAAACTTGATTTTTCTGTCAATTTACACGACATTATTTAGGAAATTGTTAACTTGATTTTGGGTACAAAAAACTTTTATTCTTCCCAAATTATACTTCATTTTAAATCAATGAAAATTTAAAAGTCCAAAGATAGGTCTTTCGTTGTGTATAGTACCTACTCATTGTATGTTTAAGTAATCTCTTTTAGTCTCATTTACATTATACTCTTATTAAAGTTTACTAGTAACTAAACAATGAATTAAAAGTGTGTAAACAATTTACAGTCTAAAAAAAAAAAAAAAAAAAAAGGTTTTGTTTTTTTTTTAAATAAATAAAAAAAATTCTCTGGAGCTTAGTGGCTGCTCTTGCTCTACCAACTCGGTAGCTCAATTGGTAGAGCAACAGCACGGAACGCGGACTGTTCAAGTCCTGCCCGAGCAGACATTTTTTTCAATTTAATTTCCATGTTTAAATTATATAGTGCCTTCATGTGCTAGAGAAAGCTACCAGACTGAAGCTTGGTACTACAGAAATAAAACTACTAATTACAAGTACTCGATCTATATTTAATTCACTATTACCAACAAAAAATGTTCGGCCATAAGATCTTAAGATTATTAGCACAACAATGATTTACGATCCATCTCGTGTTTTGTACTAATGTTTCATATAAACTAACGTAGTTTGTGAGGCCCAAGCGTCCAGAACGGCTTTTTACCAGTGTCTAATGAAGGCGGGGGAATTTTATAATTTCTGGAAATGTTTTTGCATTTGAAAAAGCCGGATGTTTGTGTTGTACGGCATGTGTAACTTATATTGGCGCGGGACTAATTGCAAGTACTCACTTTAATGAGAAATTGCGCGCTGGGCCTTACACCTAGACCGCTGTCATATGTCATGATAGAGGAGGACGGACAAGGGTCCAGCTTTGGTTTTGGACATTTGGAAATCCACAGACTGTAACCGAAACGCGATTTTGACCCAGTGGGGATCAAACACACATTGCTACCGTTAGAACAACGAGCCTGTCAAAGGTACAAAATAAGTTGAGAGTAATTAAATTCAACGGATCAAAACGCGAATTACGTTTAAGAAATATTCCCCATCCATTCCATGGCATAAAAGCAAAATTTGTAATTGCGTTGTTAATTCCGTCGTTACCCATGTGAACATATTATTGTCATTTATTGTACTGCATTATTTTATTTTTCGATCTTATTTTTAATAATAGTTGTTTTTAAATTAAGTTCGTATTTCTTTAATTGTTATTGTATTTATCTTATTTTTAATTATTAACTTGTTGATAACATTGTTGTTTATTGGTAATTTAACTTGATAATGTCGTTTTGTTTTAGTCATTAATTATTTTTCGATCATTTCATTAATTGATTTTATTTACAGACAAATAGTTGATCAGACTATTGCGTCTTGATAGACGGAATCTTTTCGTTGTGGTGAAAACCAAATGTTGTAAACGCAGAATATACATTCAGAAAGAAAATATTTTTTACTCATCGCATATATGTTTTTCAAACTCTAATTATTTTTATCTCTCCAATTGTCTTGTCTTTTGACCGTTTAAACTTTGGACATGTTATAACCGTTTCCATGGCAACGATTTGAATAACAAAACAGTCCGATTCATTTTCGGTAACAATTAAGACGTTACTATTTAACGGTGCCCAGATAGGAGCAGTAGAGATCTATCTCTTAATGGTAATGGCAGCAGCAATAATTACATAAATATCAATTAACTCTACTGACCGTATCGTTAGTTGCTGCCGACCGTACCGCGGGTAGGTATCATGTCTCATGAATAATGTATGGCGCTCCAAATAATATATGATTACGGAGGAAAATGCACTTTCTTTCCACTGTGTTTTGTCCGACTAAATTCGGGTAATGACCGCTTACGTGCCCACTACCAAATCCATAAGCGCGACACGGAAGTATTTTTTGATATCCCACCGCTGGGACGCTAGCAACAATCTTTTAGCTTTCAGGGTTGACTTGATGGAAGCTGAAATACCAAGCTATATATCTAACATCTAAACAAATCAATATAATTATTGATGGTATTAAAGTGTTAAAAATCGATTATAGATTTTTTAAAAATTACGATACGGACAGGACTTGAACCGGCACCTACTGCGTTCCGTTGCTCTAACCAAAAGAGTAGACACGATAGCTCAATAGATAGTGGTGAATAGAACACCTTTGACGGTTTACAACGTGGTTTATAGAATTTAATTACTGCAAACTACTTCTTAATAAAATTTTCACACAATTCGTCCGCAAGAAATAAAACCGATACGAATGAAAAAATCATCAATTAAAACGTCTTGTATCGCGTGTAGACACGAAGTGGCTGTCGCGCCCTCCTTATACAATGTCACTGCGAGCAATGATAAATAATTGTCAGAAAAACCGTCGAGAACAATAGCGCTTTACGTGTCTAACGAATAACCTGCGCGTAGGCAGCGAAACGGTAGAATTCGTTTTGATTTTCTTTAAATACACTCTTTAATGAAGGACGGTAGTTCCCAGTACAATGCTTATTACGTTAAAAAAACTTGCGTTGATAATTTTTATCCGTTAGGAATTTCTGAATTGTTACAGTTAAATTGGGTAAGATATATACCTTTTTATAGGAAAAATTTAGGTATTTAAATGTCTTCACATAATTTTCCATAAAACACTCTTAACGGTTTACAACATCGTAATTGGCATAGAACGGAGTCCCCCATTACCCGTGAATAAGTTAGTTATATTTCTTGTTTTAAGCCGTTAAAAGTGTTCATTTAAATAAGTACTACTCGCATACGCTACAGACAATACGTAATGTTAACTTTGTTCACTTTATTTATATTGTTTGATATATTTTGAACAGAGTATTACTTCG
This sequence comes from Leptosia nina, assembly GCA_963661955.1. NCBI lineage: Eukaryota > Metazoa > Arthropoda > Insecta > Lepidoptera > Pieridae > Leptosia > Leptosia nina. The sequence continues at coordinate 663,279 of CAVLEF010000144.1, read as the reverse complement.
AATCGAAATTTCGTATGGATTACGAACCACCATTCAAGATAAAAACCATGATGTTTCAAAGCGTTGTGGTTTCAGTCCCTGGATTTCTGAAAATGGGTCGACAGCTTGATTAGTAATATGTAACGGAGTATTTCAATAATGTTTTTCCACGACCCTCCCAAATAATCGAACCTCCTACCGACTGTCATCACGTCGCGTCGCAAGTTGTCATGCACGGCGTCGTGTGATTCTTAAAAGCCCGTCAATAGATCGTCCACGCACGACGCGACACATTTCAATAGGTTCCTCATATTTCGGTGCGTAACGACGGTCGTTAGCTCTATTGTGCCGGTTAAAACAAACAGACAGCCGTATGCCGATCACGTGTGCTGCCGCCGCGAAGACGCCGCACGCACCACCTCCAGGTTATGGGGCCCTGGTATTGTTGTATTGTCCTGTGAAAGTTGAGACCTATATAACTTTTTAAGGTTAATAAATAAAACAAAACGGTTTAAAACGCGATTATTACTTTATTTATTTTCACTGCGGCCCGACGTTTTCGTACGCATTGCAGCAGGTTAGGTCACGGGAATTGTAAAACTGCCCATTCTTTTATCATATATATATTAGTGCTCTATCTTATTTTAATGATGGAAGAGGACAGATTTAGAAACCCTTAAATCGAAACGCGATAAAACATGCTTTTTCATCTATTTCCAAACGATTTTTTTTATTACAAAATGTTAGTGGAAATCAAACCCACGACCAGTGGATTATCAAGCATGTATTGTTACTATTAAAAGAACGAACAAATAGTAAAAAATTAAGAGGAAAAGCCGGCAACTTGCAAAGAAGGTAATCAAGTTTTCCGTAACATACATACTCCAAGAAAATGCTTCTTTGTCTGTCCAGCTATAAAATATAAGGACATAGTAATACGCGATAATCTCGCGATAATTAAGCCCCTACTAACAGCTCTAGAATATAAATTAGTATGTAATATTCTAAGCAGATGCAATGAGGTAAAATCGTATAAACTTGTTGCTTACAAATAACTTAATACAACTTATGCATTAATTGCCGCGGAATAAAATTGAATCTTTAGTACCTTAGCTACTAGGATTACATGAAAATATATTGGTTGTTTATTTTTAGTGAACCTTTTAGTATTGATTCAATCTAAAAAAAACTACTATTAACTTTTTTAATACTAGAAAATAACTTTTAACCCTTTAAAACGCGAAATATTTTCACAACAAACTTATTCACAATACCGTACTACATGACTGTATGAAGCATCCGAAACATTGGGCCGTAATCAGAATAAATAATATACTTCGCGTTTTATACCGTTAAAAGTGTTTTATTTGAATGTAAACTACACGTATAAAGCTATAGAAAATAACGAAATACCTTAAAATATTATAGTTACCACTAAAATAGATCTTCTTCTTTCTAAGTAGAAGGTAAATTTAAGACTAAAAAAGTAAATTTAAATTTTAAAAAGAGGTAAGTTCTTATTCTTAAAATACTTCAATAAAATTGCTATAATTATGTATAGCGTTAACTAAATGTGTATCCGTTTCTAATGACTTCGAAATTATTATAAACTTCTCTCGCAAATAGTTTTAACAATTATAACATATCATAACGCTAACTAAGCGACACAGTACCTATATTATCGCCGTTCATATTCATTAGTGCACGTCCCTACAGTTTATCGATGATAATTTATCATTGCAACTTTGTTAGTCAATCTATTTATGTTTCGATGAAAAGTCGTTAAGTTTTTCCACCTGCTCTAATTCCGATACCTCTAAAAAAAGATACTAAATGACTACTGTCATTTATAGCTTAGTTTTAGTAGAACTTGTGACGTCATTAACGAAGAAATTTAAGAAAATTGGGCCTAGAAGTACCAAAATCTAGAGTTTATAATAATAATAATTTAATTTAATTAAGATAAATTGTTGTTTAAGTATGTAGATATAATAAGGATAGCAGCTACTGATAAAGGTTTAAATAAAACATTTTTAACAGTTTAAATCGTGAAATAAATATAAAGACACCCAATAAACCGCCTGTATGTAGTTATTATAAATAAAAAAAGTTAATGAATATTTCATGTTTTAAACCGTTAAAAGTGTTTTAGTTAAATCATGTACTCATCTCATGAACGTACAAAGAGACACTTACTTATGTGTTTGATAAAAATCAAGGAATACATTATCTGAATATAAAAGGGTAAGTACTAGGCAAATATTTAGTTGTAGGAAGTTTAAACAAATAATTCATTATAAAAGAATTCCGTTAAGTTAAACTAAATATTATGTTTTGGTATAGGTACTAGAAGCCCATAGTAATATAGGAAGTTGGAATGAAGTTAGAGGTTTTCAGTAATTAAAGAAATAATTTTATATTCCATTACTGATTGTACTAGGACAGCATATGTCTATAGAAAGTTGATATACTGATATCCAGTATCGGCTTATCAACAGTAAGCCATATCTATTCATACAGACAACAGACAGTTGTGTCACGCGTCCGCGTGTCTAATGAGACTAATATGCGCCATTAGACTGACGCTGCCGTTCCGAGAGGACAATGAGACGAACAGACATGCTTTGTGTGGCCTGACTTATTGAGTGTATTCAATAGACACGGAGACCACACTCTTTGAGCCTCTTACGTCTAGTGACGTCCGTATGAAGGTTTTTAGGTTCAAGTCCCGAATTAAAACATAATTACAAATACTAAGTAGACACGAATTTAGTAGTATCTAATTTAACGATTTTTGACTTTGACTTTGACTATCATAAAAAAAGCAAGTAATCGATACTTTAAAATTAAAACACTTAACTCGAAATGTATTAGTTAACTTGTTTATGATTTCTTATATACGGCCTGATGTCTATGATACTTTGCCTTCTTTGTGACCACACATTGTGCAGTATTTACAATAGATTTTAATAAATTTTGCATTTTAAACCATTATAAATGTTTTATTTAAATTTGTGCTACTCGCGTAAACTACAGATATTGTCTATATTAATTTTAATTAATGAATTCTTATCTTCTTTTTCCTTCCCTTAGTAATTGTACCATGGACCTTACATTCAAGCAAGACTGTTACTGTACAATCTAATGTTAATTTGTGAATTAAAACTTTTGTTTATATCTTTTCAAAGACTGTTTATATATAATACGGTAGCAGAAAGCTGCATCTCGGTGTATCTTAGAAATAGCATCAGTGTTACCCAATACAAAAATGCTTAAATCCCGAAGCTAAATAGCCATGCTTAATCAAAAGATCCCCCGCGCACGTGACGAATCGCTATGACGGCTCATTTTTACAATTTATTACTTGCAACAACTCAACTCTCCGGTTTGCATAGTCTAGAAAACTATAGGGCACATATAATTAAATTAAAACGACGACAAACACATATAAATTATATTGAAAAATAATAAATACGAAAATGAGAGTTTTACTTCGATATCTATTATTATAGGCTAATATAATAAAGCTGAACAGTTCGCTTGAATGCGTTAATCTTGGTTTGAATTTAAAATGTTTGTGTTTGATAGACCATTAGTATTATCTCAAGACTTTAAAATATATGTATGAAAGAAATGTCCGCGACAGAATATATCTTTTAAGATTAACTAGCAAGAACGACGGGACGCGGACGACACACCTACACAGACGACAGCTATAATTTATATATTTGAGGAGGTTGTACGTAAAAACCAAAATAACTATTCTATGCAGACGAAGTCGCGGGCACAGCTAGGGATATAAAAGTTCTGATACACAATTACTTTTCGACTAAATGGCTTGAACAATTTTAACGAACTTTTGATATTAATACAAAGGTACCATAACTTCTTTGTTCGCATTCGCAAATATTCATTTTCGCAGTCGGTAAAATTGTTATGCCTACTCTGTGAGCGAGTCGGACGCACGCGTGACGCAACATTTTGCACGGCGTTCGATTCCCGGCGCGGTCATAAATCACGCTCCGACAGGCGAACAAAGCCGCGTAACGCGCCGTGTCTTTGTGGATTTTGAGCCATTCCGCTTAATAATCATTTTTCATTGGCTCTGAGCCGGAATTTTACGGTGATCATGATTACTTTGTAAATTCTTTTTGTGCAGTGATTGCTTTTGTGAGCGCAGGGGTACTTAGCTTTGTTGGCCCTAGTGCAGTGGTGTTACGTAGTGAGGTTTTGGGTTTGAGGTTTCGGACATTTTCTTACCTTACCTTGCTTAGTTACACTTGGACTTCTATCAATGGCGGACTGCGGGACTAATCCTTCAAAAGCAGTCTGCAACTGACTTGGATAATTTACAGTTTACCTAAAAATAAATCGAAATTAGGTTTTTTCTTATATATGCCATAGAGCATTACAAAAAAAAAATGGTATTGATGAAACGTAATAATTGATTAATGTCATAATTATTTTAGACGAATTAACAATAACAAGTCATTACCATAATAATTGACACTTTCTTCGGCTGTCGAAGTTCTGTTCAAAAAACAAACAAACATTCTGTGTTAAAATAATAAATAATAAAAATCTATTTTTTTTATAATGGAGGAGGACAGACATGGCATGGGTTTACTTGGTAGGTGATATACCCAAGCATATATCATCTAAAAAGATGCGGTATCGCCCTATCTTGGCTTTGGATATTCGGAAATCCACAAACTGAAACCGAAACGCGATTAAGCTTTACGGCCTTTTCACCTGAGGACAGTGGCTTGTGAACGGTGGGGATTAAACCCAAAATCCGTTTATCATTAACCATACATTGCTACCATTAGACCAACGAATTATATTTATTTCTATCTAGTTTCAATTGTTCATTAAGCAATTATAAATACGAAAAAGTACACTCATACCTCTAACCTAACCTACCTTAGTGGTTTAATAAAGTATGCATACTTGTCATCGTTGTCATCGCAAAAGGCATCCCGCTGCTACCGAGAGTTGGCAATTTGTGTCCTCGCGTGATTCACTTGCGCGCACGCACCTAGTCTGCGCCCTCTAACTGAGAAAAAGGAAAAATATAGCTTTTTATATTTTCCCAACCATTCTATTTATTTATTAACTAAGTTTTCCTTCTATTTTATTTTATTTCATATAGACGTCAGTACGGCTTTTTTGGTTCGCGATGGGGTTTCGAGGTTAATGTTTTCACTCCAAGACAGACAAATAAAACATTAGTACTTCCGTATATAAATATTTAAAATAAATTTTAGTGCCATGACTTTAGTTTTGTTGGTACCGCTAGCGTAGCTGATTTGACTTTTATATTACCATCTTCAATCCCACTGCGACCACGACTACTGCAGGATTTCCGAACGTCGGCCATAGCTAGAATAGATAAAAAATAAGTTAACCATTATTTTTCGTGTTTTATTTTTAAGCGTTTACTACAGTAGTTTCCTAAACTACAGACAACACTTGTAGTAAAACTAACATTACGTAACGCATAATGCAGTAATAAAACCAAAAAATTGGCCAATTGCTGGTCGGGTCGCGCACCATAGGGCTTCCTAGGAGTTGACTAGGTACACAAACATATATATTATATATTCCACATCTTTCATTATTTCAAATGCTTACCTGTTTTCTGTATGGCAATGAAGTGGGTCTTAAACTTAATATTATTTTAAGTACTTGCTTTTACGAACACTGAATTGCACAATATGTGAAAATTCCACCTCTATCTGTGTCGCTTCTTCAGTACATTCTTATGACAGCAAAGTTTTAGTACTAAGGTCTCAATTTTACACTGTACTGAACCCTAATAAATATATATTTCTTTTATGATACTTCATATCATGTAATTTTATAAATGACTCGTGTACAGGGCTATAATGAAGTTAACAATGCCCTAGCACTAAACATTCACTAATGTTTCTTTGATTTGTTAAAATAACTCGAGCGACGACGATGCACGCGACGCAAAGGTCACGAACATTGCAAAACAATTTAGACTTTTTTGTCTATGACGTGAAACACAATTAAATTAAATTTAATAGGTAAAAAACAATTTGGTGATACATTTATTTGACAATTTCTTTGGATCTTATGTAGTTAGATCCTGAAATTAATTATTGAAAATGAACATGAGACCGCCTTGTTTACAATTTAATCAAACATGATGGGTACTGGATTCGAATCCCTGGGAAACCTAGCAATAGTAATTTTAAACAGTTTCTGATAATAGCTAAAAACAATGTATCAAACTTTTGTTAATAGTAATACATTTCTTTGTGTTGCTGTCCCAGAATTAAGTAAAATATTTTGCGTTTTAAACCGTTCAAAATATTCTATATCATTTTTGAGACAGCAAAAGGTCATCGTTCATACTAACAATTAGTTTTATTATTACAACTGAATGTAACGCATGTTTTGTTGTCAGTTACCCTTTATACCATATCCGAATAAGTACACTCAAACGCAACGAATTTATTCCGTTAATTATATTCCCATATGAAAAACGATAGTTTTATTAAAGGAGCTAAAAAAATACAGTATTTGAAATTTTCATAATCACCTTACTTTTTTAAAATGTATACAAGTAATTTTATATTTTAATCAAAATTAATTTAAGATTATTTTAAAACTCAAGTTTATTATAGATTTAAGTTGAACTATTGACAAATTAAGTAATTACAATTTTATCCTTTTAATTTAATAACAAATAAAAACACGTAATTGTCTTAAAATATATATTTTATTTAATCTAAATGAAATTAACGCGCTCTCGAAATGTTTGTTTAGATTTAGTCGAATTTTATGCAAATCGATAATACGTAAAAGAATTCAAGTGTTATGTAAATTTGTTATTAAAATATTCACTTGCGTAACTTAAGTGTGGGAATATTATAATGAGCGCGAGTGTACCGGCTGTACCCACTGTGCAAACCTGTTCGCACCCCTCACGGTCAGCCACCGGACCCCATTATCCTCATTATTATTACAATCTACGTCCTACGGTTATCTCGCTGGTATTACGAATGTATTTTTTATTTTATAAAATGTCAACTATATATCTATAGCTAAAAGTTTTGTTATCACTAGTGTTTTTAAAGATGTTACAATAAGGAAAAACTATTTTCTTGTTATCAAAATATACTTATATTTTAAATGTTTTTTTGTTCTACAATTATTCTGTTCGAATAGTAAAATTATAATCTATTGTATATACAAGTATTTAGTTAATCATCTTTTAAGAATTAGTATTACGCAAGTTAAACGTGTCTTGCTATACGCTTTTATAAAATCAGTTTTTAAAAGAAACACTTTACACCATCAATCAATTTCGTTAGTTCATTTTCAATACACCTATCTATTTTTATAGATTAACGTAGAGTGGCATTAACAGTCAAAAGATGTGTTAGAGAATATAGTCTATCTAATATGTTGAAAACTCCTCCAAAATGCCGAACCGATTTTTTTAAAATATATTCAATATACAAGGCTGAAAAGGGTAAAAACTTAGTATATCCTTACACACTCGCAATAAGTGAATTGATTTTACCAAAATATTCACGTAAAACATACACTAGGCGATAGAGATTATTTTGTGTTTACTTTGAATAATTATTTTGTTCTATCAATTGACAGACCGTTACCAAATCATAAAACTTTTCCACTTTTTTACTAAATAAACTTCGTTCTCTGTCTGTCTTCTTCGGTAACTTCGCTGATGGTCAAAAGGATTTGTGGCAATATTATTTTGGAGTGTGAGAGATAATAAAAAATGTGTGCACTGACAAAAAGTATGAATCAAAGTCACTTACAAAAATATTCCGTTAGCACATTCGCGCATATTATAATATGCAAAATTCGTCCTTGCGCCGTATGCTGCTATATCATGAACTATATGTTGTACCATATTAGCGCTAATTAATTCTAATATATACGACGCACTCACGAAATCGTTCTTAATGGCGTACGGAAGTGATATATATGTCCTTAATTATATCACACTTAAAGATTGCAATCATTAAAATTAAGTAAAATAACGCTTAGTTGGTAGATCTCCAAATGGAACGCTGCTTGCGGGTTCGAGCTCTGCCTGTATCATTTTTAAAAATTAGTATTTTGTTTTGTTCGGGGTAGTGAAATACCGATTCCGTGCGCGATTCACTGATTGGTTTTATGTAAAGTCTATTTCATCTGACTTCTGTGCCCTGCCCGACCGTAACAAAATAATTTTAACCGGTGATTCGAACCCAGGACCTCTCGTGCTTGACGCAATGCTGGATGCAATGCATTTTACAATTTTCCTACAGAGGCGCTATACATTTTGTATAATTTCCAAAAAAAGTTTAATAATTCCCTAAATAAAGTGTTTCATTTTAAGGGAAATACAAATGTTTTGGAAATAATCTTTATACATTAATTTTAATAAATATAGAAAAAAACTGATAGTGCGAAGTTATAACATCACTCCTTGAAAGAAGATCATAAGAAATTAATTCACCCAAAACAGTAACCGCTAATGAGAAGCAAAATCACCTGTCAGGCTCTGATAAGCAGCAGGTCGTGGGTGACAGACGGCAGGTGACCAAGACCCACCCTCTCGAAATGGCCTTCTAATATTTATTGGCCATTCAATTTGTTCCGGCCATCACTTCCGCCCTTGTCCACAAATTGCCACTAAACGATTAACTTAAAAAAATAAGGCGGTATTAAACATTACATAGCCTCCGGAGACAGTATAATTATTAATTAATTTTTATTTAACTACGGTCGCACGTATCGGAAGCTTTGCAGAAGTCGTGGTCACGGGGGCCTGAAGATGAAAGGTCGTCTGTCGAAATCAAATCTGCTACGTTAGCACCTGGGTCTTTCCAAAACTGACTGCTACCAGTGCACGGTTGCTGCAAAGCTTTTAAAACGTTGGCCTGAGTTAAAATAATAAATTGATATATCTCGGTTTAATACGGTTAAAAGTGTTTTATTCACGATCCATGGGCATTGATACCATTGGACCAACGCGTCTTTCGTCTATTTAAGTTAGCTCGTAAATATTTTTATTTGAAAATCATTACTTCTATAATGCCCCACTTACTTACTTTATATGATAACCAACTAATAAAATTATACATACATATACATGGAAAACGGTCGTAAAATATTATGTTAGTCGTAACCTAAAAAGTCAATTAAGGAACCTTGACTTCCAGATACATAACAATAAATCTAAACGTTATAGACATATAAAACATAGTGCAAGGAAATACTCATCTTCTCTACATATAAAATGTTACGTCCTGGGTGTCTGTACGTACCACTGTACTCTACTGATCGTAGAGATGTGAAACTACGGGAAAGCAAGACGTAGGCGACGTTCTGATGAAGGTGGGGAGGGCGGTGTTGGTTTGTTAGGTTGAGTTATTTTTTTGAAACACAATACCAAAAATTGTTTACCTTTAAAAACACGAAATACATCTTCTAATTGTTTCCGACTACGAACCGACGATTTGAATGGTCAGTAATGAAATTATTAATAAAAATCACGTTTTAAACAGTATAAAAACGTGATTGGTGGTAAAGCAGGTACATTGTTTTGCTTGTAATCTAAATTAATCATTGAAACGGGAATAAAAGTCCTCTAGCCCCATACACAGAATACAGGAGTATGGGGCACCGGTTTTATGAATCTCACATTATATATTAACTTGCCAAAATGCAGATAACACCACGGGCTGACTGCAGTCGCTAATATAAACGTCAAAAATGATAATTGGCCCAATTATGATAATGCGCTATTTGGTGTCAATCAGAACGACGCGCGCGCATTCAAATGCTAATTCGCCTCGTATTAAGCTCACGAGCGCCTCGGACAAATTGGAACATAGGATAGGATAACTTTGATTATATCAAACAATGTTGTGCGCGATTTTTAATTATGAATATTTCATTTTGTTAATAATAACTAAATTTTTACTTAATAAATAGTTATTATACATCTACCGTGTTGTATTCTATTTTTTATATAATCATAATTTATTTGTCCTTCTTTAAACCTCGGAATACCTACAATGTTGCAAAAATACAATACTACATAGCTCTATATTTCCAGTTCAGTTAAGTAAAATAAATTAAATAAAACATTTTTAACTCTTTCAACCTGTATTAGTTAAGTTATTTATACATTATTTAAACTACGGCCCGATGTTACGGATGTTCTGCAGCCGCTGTGGTCCCGGGGTCTGACGATGGACGGTGGCCCTAAAGTCAAAGGAAAATTGCTACGCTAGCGCCATCTGTTTTCCGTACTTGCTAATTCAAGAAACTGGCTGGGTCCTTGCAAAGCTGTCTCATGTTGTCCTCTCGTTAACTGCATTTGGAATCTGAATAGTTAAAAAAATTGTAAAGAAGTTACCTAATCGATTTTGAAGCCGTTGAAAGAGTTTTATTAGAACCTCTGTTGACTTCATTCTTTACGCCTTGTTATAACATCTTCATTCATAAAGATACTCAACACAAATCTTATAAATAAACAAATAATCGTATATCTTGTCTATATCATCCCAAGTACTCGATGTGTCGCTGACCGAACAACATTATTCCTCACCTTTTTGTTATTAATACTTTGCCTGCATCTACGACACTTGTCATGACACTATAACACTTCGAGTGTCATATTATACGACACTTGAGTTTTATATGTTTGATCAATGTTTTCATAAACGTTTTGTGATCTCGTTTATCGTAATACAGGTTTAGCAGAGCACTAAGTAGTAGATGAGGTTGTATTTGTGCCCACTGCTGGGACACCGAGATGGTTAGGGGTATGAGGTATATGTAAATCGTAATATTAAAATTAATATTTTTAACGTGTCATTGCACACGATGTCACTATATAAAATAAAAATCGATTCTATTTTGAAAAATCACGAATAGCCAGTTCTATTCCTGCCCGTGTCGTAGTGATTTTTTAATCTAGAGTAGATTTTAATTTAATTCTTAGTTTTATATTTATAAACTAGAGTTATATATTGGATCTAACAGTGACCGCCAATTTTCTATCGGTATTTAGTAAAGCCTCAAACTAGAACAGTCTGACGGATCTAAACCCCTTAAGCACGAGAGGACTCTAGAGTCCAGCTGTGGGACATTAATAGGTTGGCACGAATTGATCAGACCCTCTTCCAACTACACTAGTATAGACATATACAAGAAAAGGAAGGACCTGGATTTCCGAATAAAATTAATTGCGTAGATAAGTCGGCTAAGCAATAAATAATGCGATGTCAGTCGAGTACAGCGGGCAAAGCAGTTCTCAAGGCGGGCGTCAGCGTCAATCCAAGGCTATCCGCTTTGACATTTGCACAAATGCGCATTTTCATCTGCGACGTACATGTATCATACACTATTGTATATATACACAGAGAGGAAATATACAAAAAACAGTAGTTTACACGAGTACAACACAATTAAATAAAACGTCTTTAACGGTTTAATACGCCAGAAACCATCCACAACAGAACGGATGGCATAGCGTAGTTTTCACTTTTACCTTAGGGACATCCTCCATCTTCATTCACTCCGTGGCCACGGCTGCTGCAAAGCATCTAAAACGTCTGCTGTAGTTGTAATAATTATTAAAAAAAGGTATAATAGTTCGTAAAGTTTTTCATTCAGTATTTTTATCTTGCTAAGTAACTCAGGTTGGGGACCTGTTCGCGTTTTTATTGTGAAATGGCACTTGACTGTTGTCAGTTTTCACCAAGTTGAGGAATGCCCGTCATATGTTGTTGCCATCCAAAGTCAACTGTTTTCATCGCCTACACAACTGCATCTGTTAATAACCGAATTATTTTTAAATACCCGAAATATTCTGTGATTATAAATATATATATTCCTTCTTTTAATTGGTAATTACTTCCTTAGAAGGTTTACTTCAAGTTATCGAAATCCCACGTCAAATATTCTCACAAGGTATGTTAGCGATGTTTGTTAACTTGTACGTCAAACGGATAAACACAACTCTAAACTATTAGTTAAACAAATATTATTCGATGTTTCCTTGTTCCAGTAGTAAAGTGGTATCTACTGTGTGTTTGTCTACTTTTCTATTCGTAATATATGTATAGTAACTAGCTGACCTGGAAATCGTTATTTTGCCATAAGAAGTATTTCGACCAAATTTGATTACCCGAAAAACGGTTGTTCTAAGTTAATCTTGAAAGATAGACATACAGGCAGAGTAGCCTAACTGCAATTTTATGACTTCTTTGTGAATTTATATTTTCATAATGTTAAAAATTGCCTAAAAATGTTAATCTACAAGACCGAAAATCGTTAACATAATTCTTACACAAATAAATCATGTTTTTTGTTACTAGGCCACTTTGCCTCAGCCCATATATTGCCATGGCCATTCGTTTAGATTACTTATAGAACAAATACTACTATTTTTTGGTTATTTCGTGCTGTTTTCGCAGCACACGCAGTGGAAAGCCTCTAAGATGAATTATTTTAATCGACTTTTTGACATTTCCCATTGTTTTACGCTCCTATTATTCGCGGCCTGATTATATAAGGCCTTACACGATAAATTGACACTTAAAAATTCAAATAATAATAGTAGGTATATATTTAGGTACATTTAATTATAATAGAAAGATTTAAATCCTCTTTCACCTTAGGCTTTAGTTTACATCTTGTTTTTTTATAATTAATAGAGATATCCTTACGGGCTTATTGAGAAAAACTGCATAAAACACGTTTTAGTAATTTCCAATCAAACGTTGCTAAGTATTTTCTTACGTAGTTCTAAAGCCACGGCGCATAATATTCTCCATCAATGCATCTATTTATTGTCAAGAGATTCATGTAAAAAAATACATGTCCTCGTTATAATTGACCGCAGCTCAAAGAATAGCTCATCAAGCAGAGTTGTCACGCAGATTCGCTCCCTCACGGCTAACGCCTAACTCGATTAGAGGCTAACCAGATTTGTGGCTGACATTTTTTATTCTACATGAGAGATTCGAGAACGGGAATTGTTTATAAATATAGACTAAGATAACGTTATTTTCAAATGTAATTGTTTATTTACCAATTGTTAGAAAAAAGGTAGCTAGGACTTAGCTCAATTGGTAGAGCAACAGCACGGAACGCTGACGATGCCGGTTCAAGTCCTGCCCGAGTGGTTTCTTTTTTCGATTTATTTTCGATTTTTAAATTATATAATGCCATGTGTGAAAAATATAAAGTTTTCAAACGTCCAGGCCAGGTGCCGTCCGAGCTTCGTAAATTCAGTGAAACGGACACAAAGTCATGAGAACACTGGGAAGATTTTTTAGTCCGACAGATCGCTCCGATAGTTGGACCAGAGTAGTTAAATTAAATGAAAAATAAGCTAAATAATATGTTCCACGTTTTAAACCGTTAAACGTGTTTCATTTATTTATTAGTGCAATTGACTGTGTTAGTACTACTAACACGTACGAGTGGATATAAGAAAAAAATTATGAATTTTTTCCTAACAGGCAAGTTTGGCAAAATGTTAGTAAGTAGTTACGCACGCTGAAATTTTACAGTTCATTAGTTTTGAGGTTAACAAGTACACAATACAACGACTATTTCTCGATAACTGGCCGTTCCTGAAATTTCATGTAACTGGACGTTTAGGTATTATTCAATATGTAGTACCTACGTATCTATATGCGTAACGTTAGAATAATATAAGTTACACATAATTTAACTAATATAATTCGCGTTTTTAAATGTTAAAAGTGTTTTATTTGAATGTGTTCTACTCGTGTTAACTAGACAATACAGAATATAAAATATTCTGTCCACCCACATCATCTATTCTTTTAATCATATTACGGACAATATAAATATATATTAACCATTTATTAACAATTTCTTTTCTGCTATATTAATTTACGTTACTTATATTATTATTATATTAAAATATAACTTTCAAGAATGAACTAAAGACTAGTTCGCAGTAGATAAGTAGTTGCACAGATTGTAGCCTTGGTAACGGATCAATTAATTTGATAAACACCCCCCATGCTACACGCATTAAGTCAACTTAAACGCGTGAAGAATACTTCAAATGAGTGGGTGTCGTAATAAAGTTACAAATCTCAATTCATAATTTAATTTTGCGTTCTCATCTCTATTCCTGATTTAATTTATCAAATTACAGACTTTTAAAATGTTATTTTTAACTATAAAAGAATATAAGATAAAGAAAACATTTTTAACGGTTTAAAAAGCGATGTAAACTTTTTTAAAATTTATTTTACTGGCTCAATGTTACGTATGGTCACGGGGAGACTGAACATGGACGGTGTCCCTAGTTTCAAATTCAAATGTTACACTATCGCCATTTGTTTCGTCATAGTTGGAGAATTTAAATAAGTTACCTTATATATTTGGCATTTTGTGAACTCGCGTAAACAACAGTATAACATAATGTGGGATAATTCGTCCAATAAATCATCTACTTTTTTATAGTACAGACTACAGGCCACATTAATATATACCGTTAATTAACCTTTACTGCTATTTTGATTTACGTCAATAATTAATATTATAGCCCACGGCTGCTGCAAAGCATCCGAAACGTCGGGCCGAAGTTAATATCATTTTCAAATAAGTTTAACTAATATATCGCGTTTTAAACCTTAAAGTTTTATAAAGGACATTAAACTATAACATATTTAAATAATAGAAAAAGTTTTTTTAAGTAATTGAAATTTTTACGTCAAAGACGGAACAGATGGGTTGAAAGGTACCTATTTAAGTACTTTCATTCGTAGAGTTTTTCGTAGTTCGGCTAAATACTTAGATAAGAACAACATACATATTTAAGCATAGATACATATATACAAGTAATGTTCAGCAATAAAATAAATCAAGTACAGCAGTAGAATTAAATTAATTTTATTTATCGAATCGTGGGGTACAGAGGGAACTTGCGATTCTTCCAGATGATAAACCGCATCAAATTAACGAACATTCCACTCGACTGACCACTAACCACTCACCATTCAGCTATCCCGATAGTTGTCACCCTGAAAAATATAAATTGTATACAAGAAGACAAATATAGTTAGCAGTCTCTGTTAGAGGTTGAAGAAAATTATAATTATTATTACTATAAATAATTTAGTCATAGATGAGTACTGTCCACTATTTTTTTACCTAACTTACTGTAAAAATAAAATGCTTAAACATAAAACTTACTTATTTCCTAGTAAACTCAAAACCAAGACTATATTTTGCATCTAGGTAGTATCAATCGATAAGAAAGAATATAGAATAGAATAAAAATACTTTTATACAGAACCAACACTAGACTTACAATAATAAACTAATTTTTGCTAACTACAATAATTATATAACTATAGATAAATACCGATAAAGTAGTCAGCTTGCCAGGGACTTGGGAATTATGTCCCAACACTCATAATCTGTGGCCCCATTAGGGGCCGAGCTAACACAAGCGAGATGGTCTGACATTTTACCTGTTAACTACGTTTATACACAAACACTTAATACAGTAACATTAACGCATATATATAAAAACTAGCTTTTCCCCACGACGTCGTCCGCGTCACCTTCACGTCGTGTTTGTAAGTTAATCTTAAAACATAGACATATACTATCCTGGATATTTTTTTTTTTCATTTAAAGCAAAGGAAGCAATCTTTCATACATTTTTTTTCATATCTTGAACCGTTGATGAATAATTATCCCCTTTTTTTAAAATTCCCACCGTTTCTATAAATTGATTTTATTCAAACCAGTAATTTCTGAGATTAGTGCGTTCAAAATAACATATTTTCAACTGTATAGTGTTAGTATAGATGTACTTTTAACAATGTTTTATAATATCAAAATTTACACTCTGTCTTATTACGTAGTCATATTGGCTGTTATTAAAATTAATATAAAACCGAATCCCAAACTACAAACCAACATGTCGCGCGGGGCTGTCAATCGCATCCGTTCATATTAGTTTTATTAAACTTAGAACAATTTCGGTTTTGTAAAACCCAACCTTGGTTAGGTGAACGCTATCTGAAATATCCCATCGCACTGTGCATGGAGTTTAAAACTCGACTGTAATATAATGTGATAAGGTTGAACTTAGCTATGTATAAAGTGTCGTTATGCGCGTTTATACAGGGTCGTCGCGAGTGCGGTAACAGATGCGTTTATTTACGTTTTGGCTGGAAAGTAGGAACAATAGGCGCGGCGAATCGGACAGACCGTACAATAGAAGGTTGTCCCGATGTACCGAAGCCGGGGTGCCGCCCTCGTGTAGATGACCTCACTCAACTGAGTACCTCGAATATGGCTTTTGTAGCTCATTACACGGTCCATCTAAGATAATCAAGACAACTACTTATAAAGGAATTTATTCTTGAAGTGCCTAGAGTACGTACGTACGTAATCACTAAAAATTACAATCTAGACTAGACAATAAAAGTAATGACTAATCAAGTACCGTCTATAGTTTACGGGAGTACACATTTAAATTTCAAACGCTTTTAACGGATCAAAACGCGTTATATATTACTAAACTTATTCACAATTAATTTTAACTACAGCCCCACGTTTCGAGGTTTACGTTCCTCTGTGATCACAGCTATGCAAAGCCGTGTATAAAACAGTTAAAAATGTTTACATAATTGTCATTTAATTGTTAGAAATATTTATTACATATAAGAATTTGTTTTCTAACACTATTTACACTGTGTCATAAAGATCATAGCCGCACATAGGCCGTTTTCCACTGCTGACGTTTTCGTTACGCCTAATTTTATAGCTTTTACTTGGTCAGACATGATTAGAAAATATAATTATCAGTAAAAGTTAAAATTATACATCGCATGGATATTTAAAAGTCTCTATACGTTATGCACATGGTCGCCAATAAATTGTTTCGATTTAAGAAATCTACCTGTAATTATAATCGATCAATGAAACGGACACAGAAATGTGTTCGCCAAAGCCCACCGGGGAAGCAGGACCTCCCATTAGAACTCTTCAACCAAAAGCTATTCCAAGCTTTTGGTAACAAATTTTCTTACCGAGATGCATTACTTTTTAAATTAGTTAGTTTTACTTAAGGGGCAGCCCTGTTTAGTTTCCTAAATAAATAAAGTATCAGTTTCAAAGAGTGGGATGACCAAAGACAATCACGACTTGAAAGCGCGCAGAAACGCAAGTCATGCGCTTAAAGTTATGACTTTTTAATTTGTCATGAGCGTCACCCACGTGCCATTGTGTCTATGGCAACAATTAAACCGCAGATTAGCAAGCACTCGCGACATATGGCCCGACACCCTCTAGATTGCCATCAATGAGGACAAATGGCGTTAGGCCACAATTT
Source organism: Leptosia nina (assembly GCA_963661955.1). Lineage (NCBI taxonomy): Eukaryota > Metazoa > Arthropoda > Insecta > Lepidoptera > Pieridae > Leptosia > Leptosia nina. The sequence goes on along the minus strand of CAVLEF010000144.1, from coordinate 645,902 downwards.
ATTAGCTCTCAATCGCTTACGGTTTCAATTTAATAATTTATTGGCAACAGATTTGTGTTTAGCAGTTGCTTTGTTAATATCTCGTACAAGACTTAATAAAACTCATAACCACGTTTGTGTAGTACTTGAAGAAAAATAATCTAACTAAGTAGTCAATAAGTTGGCTTTAAATATTATTAAAAACAAGTAAATTAAAGTAACTTAAATGGATTGAAAATATAGGTAAAGTAATACCACTAATAATACCCAGCTCATATCCATTAGCAGATGTATTGTCCCTAATTTGTTGAAAATAAAAAAAGTATGGTTAAAGCTTTACCTTGTTTTCATTTAATTATTAAGTAACTTATTTTTAACAAAGACCCGACGTGACGTGTATTATGTATACTTTTCAGCCGTGGTCATGGAGTCCGCCCATCTTTACAATGTTTTCAGATTTTAAATGTGATTAAATGTATATAATATCAATTTAGTTCAACAATTGTGTGTGGCTATATTATCGCATCGGTAGCCGCTTATAATTTGTCTGTTGAGCGTTCTTGAAGCTCGCATTGCGCGGGCGCATCGCTAATCGAAGATCATTATCGCCGAATGCTATCTCGAGCGTTATTAAAAACGATTTACCATCTCCGTTCACGCCGCGAAGAGTTAATTCCAGAAGTCCTTTATCATTCGGAAGGATACAAATTGTCAGCATATTTTTTCAAATCGATGTACTCTCACAGAAGTTGATAATAAAATTTTAAAGGCGAGAAGATAATAGTTGAGTACTGTCTGTAGTTTACGCGAGTAGTACACATTTAAATAAAACACTTTAACGGTTTAAAACGCGATATATATATTTTGTTAAACATTTGAAAATTACTTTAACTATGCATAAATAATGGATTAATATGAACATAATAGTTGCATTAGGAAGTGTCATAGACGTAGAAGAGACATATTTCTATGTCCGTGTAGCGTTTACTAACTGTCTACGTTATAATAGTATTAAAACAACCTTTAAAACAGCGCTACCAAGCTGCCTTTGTTAATCCAATCTTATATTATACCTAAACTTATTTAAAAATTGTATATTCAAAGCAAGCTATGAATGGTAATATGTTTTTTCAATATTACGAAATTAGACTCCCTTTGTGCGGAAGGAATTTTCTCCCAAACACCCATTGTCCCGCAACAAAACGAAGGCGATACCGCCATCTTTTGATAACCCAGATAAAAATTAAAATCGACCTCTATAAATCATTCATTTTGATTTTGGAAACTTGTCAAACAAACAACAATGTCTGTCGCGGTACGGATCCGTTGAATGAGTCTTTATCTCTTGACTCTCGAAATAAACAGGGTGTCCCAAAGTTTTAAATCACCAAAACGAGCTAAAAAAAATAATAAAATATTTTTCTTTAAATAATAAGCTCTAGTCTTTAAGACGATACGTTGTTTATAATTAAAAATCAATTTTAGATTGATAAACACGAGCAGGATTTGAACGGCCCTCGTGGGTTCCGTGCTATTGCTCTAGCTAATGAAAGTGTCATAAACTTTTTAATTGAAGAAAAAAATGCAATTGGCATTTCTCTAGCTTTGGGTCGACCTGTATATCTTGACGACATTGTCACGAACCCTTTAGTGCCTTGCGCCTCCCCCGATAACCCGACACCGGGGCAGATGCGCCTAGTCTTAGACTCTTACTTTTCAACTTTCACCTCGATTTACATGCACGTGTTGATCGATCGATCCGCGCGATTGTGCGGCGACAAAAAAGCGCGTGGGTGCTTGCATTGTGTCGAAATGCGCCCGCGACCTCTCCAGCCATTGTCTGCGAGGGTTGCTCCGTGACACATTTATTTCTGCCTCTCCCAAGACCATTGTGTCGAGAATTAGAGACGCGATATCGATCGGGCAAAAGTTCGTTAAACAGGTTACGTTAGCTTTCCGTCTTATTTCGACTCTCGTCTTCTTACTCATGTCAAAAACGGCACGGAACTTTTTCACCACATAATTAATTAAGAATCAAGAGATGCATGTTTCAATAGGTTGAAAAACTATTGAAACATGTATCTCGACGAAAACGTGTAGGACACGATGGCACAAAAGATTAAAGTAACAGCACGGAATGCTGTGCACGCCAGTTTAAGTCCTGCCCGTGTATTATTTTTATATTAAGAAATATTAATAGAGGATGACGGAATGGCATAGGTTTAATAAATAGAAGGTGAAATACCTACCATAGCCATATAACGTTTAAACAAGTTATGCGGTCGACCTATTTTTGCCTTGGGATATTAAAAAATGTACAGACTGAAATCGAATTGTAATTATGATTAAGGTTCAATTCAATTTTGACAGTTTTTTGTGTTTCACTGTAACATCCATGAGTGTACTTATTATTAGTTATTTAAAAAATGTCCCATTCTACAATGGTCGTAAAAGACAGGCTTATCTTGAAGGCATCATGAGTATAAATAAAAAATAAAAATACTTCGATCCTTTATTCTAGATTCAAACGTGGGGTCGCAACTAGTTTCCGAAAATCGTTAGATAGACCGTTAGTTTCTTCCAGCATCAGCTGATGTAGAGATGAATGGAGGTCGCGGGGTCGTCAAAGGGTGGTCAGCTATTCTACCGATGGCCAGCATCCGGCCGCGTTAATCTGTACAATGCCTCTATGAGACGGGAAACTAGTTTTGGTAACGTATACACGGTGCATAGTAATCGAATTCCTGTATACGACAATTTACGAACGGTCACTTTTCTAACCGTCCGTAACGTCTATGAGAGCTTTATTATTATCGATACATCTGTCTCGTCTCGCGGACGTGTCACTTATCAATGGACGCTAAATTGCAAGGAGATATGAAATTCAAGTTGCAATAGTGGACTAAGACTGATTTTATTTCTACACAACACTTAACGTTATTCCGTGGGAATTTGGGCTTTGGAATCTTTTCAATAGTACAGAATTACTCCCACATAAGTTTGTTTAAATTCATCTTTGTTTAAATTCGTTTCCTTTAAAACTGCATAGTTCATAAAAATTGTAAAATAGAATAAAACTCATTGCGGGTAAAATAAGTTTAAAGTACTGCTACGTAATATCCGAAACGTTTGGTTGTCCTTAAAAATAAGTTAATTAATATGTATTGTGTTTTAAACCGTTAAAAGTCTTTCCTGACATCACATCTAAAACTCCGGCATACTAGATATTAAGTAAATTTTAATTATAAAATAAATACTTAAACTATAATTTAATAAAACACTTTAACAAAATAATCCAAATAATTCCAAATAAGTTTAACTAATATATCGCGTTTTAAACCGTTAAAGTGTTTTATTTAAATATGTACTACTCGCGTAAACTATAGACAGTATTTAATTAAACTATAATTAACTACTAATACCGCATTGAACAAAACATCCTTTGAATATTCCTTATCAATAATAGAAACGAATATCAATGATATGTTAAAATGTTTTATTTAAACTTTCATATTTGTCTCATGCACATCGAGTCATTATATAAATGAAAAATCGATTTTAGATTGAAAAAAAAATATGACACGGTCGGGACTCGAACCGGCATCCACAGCGTTTTACGCTCTTATCAATATTAGTTAATATATTAAGTTATACTGTTAAGATAAAATTATGTTTTGTTTTTTTTTATGTTTTAGTAGTAAGTGTAACATGTATTTTTGTGTGCCTTAGTAGTAAATAAAGTTCTTTCTTTCTTCTTCTTTCTTAAACTTATTTGAAAATTTATTCATATAACTTGTCTTCTCGTGACTACGGCTGTTGCAAGGCATTTGAAACGTCGGGCCGTAGTATATATGTCGTATAATTTTAAACAATATACATATATCGCGTTTAAAATGTTTTATTTAAATATGTACTACTCGCATTAAATACAGACAGCATTTAGTATTGAAGTGTTCAAATATGTATCTATTAACAAACTTATGAATTCGCATCAAAAGAAAGTGACATAGTTCAAAATGACATTCTTTGATACAAATTGCAAGGATCCAGTCGACATAAAGATAGTGCGATAGCCGGCCACATTCCTCAATATGCTTTCTACCACTGTGGCACTCCGCACAACCATCGGACACAAACTAGACGATTACCATATACCACTAACGGATCTCACGAAACCAGTCTCCGAATTAATGCACGTGCTCTAATAGAAAATCGCCAAGAACCAAACGGCCGTCCACCTTTTTATGGTAATTTCGTTTCCCATCGAATGATAGTTCACGACGAATTAACATAAAATATTGGGGAATAAAATTCAACATCTGCTTTTACAGTTCGGTTCTCGACGCTCCATAAATCCGTATTGCCCAATACTGCTACATGGCCTGCGTACGGTAATGAGTTGGGCGTTAATTGTGCTTGTGACGGCGAAGCAAGTAATAATGCTGTCTTTAAAAATAAAGCTATATAAAATAAAGTACAATTTTGTGTCTGCTTTTCTGATTTTCTTGTGCTTTTTTTAAGTACTCTTGATGGGAGGTGATTTATAGAGGCCTATAGAATATTTTGGCTTTGGATATTCGGAAATCGACAGACTAAACCGAAACGCGTATAAGCTCACGGCTTTTTCTGTGGACGGTGTTTCGTGATCCGTATGGAATTTCTATATTCCTACCACCCATTTAATATCCAGGTTTCCAGACGAAGTCCAACACGTTTCGGAAATATTATAAATTAAAAAATTAGAAACATATTCTACCGGGTCCGGTAGGCATCGAACCCACGACCCGTTGTTCATCAGCCATATATTGCTACCATTAGATAACAACAATAGATGTACATGTACACAACAATACTGTCTATAGTTTACGCGAGTAGTACACATTTAAATAAAACACTTTAACGGTTTAAAACGCGATATATTAGTTAAACTTATTTGAAAAATGATCTCCGCCGTCTCCCCGTGACCACGGCTGCTGCAAAGCATCCGAAACGTCGGGGTGAAGTTAAGAATCATTTTCAAATAAGTTTAACTAATATATCGCGTTTTAAACCGTTAAAGTGTTTTATTTAAACAATAGATAGAGAGACAAGAGAGTTTCGAACTCTCATTTATAACTTTTTTTTCTTATATACAGCCTATGTCCAAACTGCGCTTTACTAAACATTAAGAGCGATGTTAAGAAACTTCTTTATCTCCTTTTTAATTTAAAAATTCAGCAAATAACTTATTTAGATGAACAGATCGATGTGCATCCTAATATCTCGTTACTATTGTCCTATGCCCAACACAATGAGAGCATCAAAATGTTCCCAGGACGACCGAAGCAGCCCTTTCGGTAAGTCAAGTGATGGTACAAGACAATGCAGCCCAGCTGCCGAAACCGCGCCAAAAACACCAGGTGAGTGCACACATTCTAAGACATTCTAAAACCGTCTTTATTTTTATTGCTTTAGATCTTAAAATGTAACAACAATTTATGTTTTATAAGAAGAATTGGTAGGGAGATAGAACTTAGTATAGATGTTGTTAGTTTTTAAATTTGAAGTATTCCCGTGATATAATATTTCTTCCTATCTATCTACTATCTAGAGTTAACGAGAAGTACCATTGAAATATAAAACACTTTTAATGTTATAAAACGCTAATTAAGTTAACATTCCACGTTTTAAACCGTTAAAAGTGGTTTTATTTAAATGTTTTCTATGTTTCGTTCCGTGACGTTTAAGAAAGATTTTTATATATTTCTTAAGAATCTACATAATTTTCACTTTTTGTCTCATGAATACAATAAGTATGTCACAATTTTGTTTCAAAATAATCCTTCGGCTAATGTATGCAAAGGGGAAGTAGCAAAAAGTATTTAAACAAGATTATACACCTGACTCGTGCCGAATGTTTGCATAGGAGAAGCCGGCGCGGGCGCAGGTAACCGGCGAGTGGCCGACACTTACGAATTAATTACATTATGCGCGTCTCGAAAGGCAGTAGCGCACGCGCTAACAAAGGACTCGAGTGCTGCGAATTTTTTTACCGGCCTTCATTTGCATTTCAACTGTTTTTTTAACTAATAGGCGGTTATTATGAAGTTTCTATGGATAACAGCTTCCAGCGGACAAAAGTACAATGTGTTTGTATGTTTGTATACCTAATGAGACATGCATAAATCCGAGTAACGTTTTATTAGGTCTATGCGAAACGATGATTGTTGATAGTGATTTATTGTATAACTTTCAAAGTTAGGTTAACTTTTAATTGCTACAGAGAAACTGTATGAAACTAATTTAACGTTTAAGTAGATCACGTTTAACGGTTAAAAGCGAGAATTATATTTTTATACATTTTTTTAACTCCTGTCAGACGTTTAGGACACCCGTGTCCAAAGCATCCAAAACGTCGGGCCGTAGTTAAAATGAATAAAATTAAGTTTACTAATAAGTTTTTAACCGTTAAAGTACTTCATTTTAATGTGTACTACGCGATACATATTTCCATGTGGCATTTTTTTTATATTTCGTGTTAAACGAAAGAGAGCAATTAAAAAACATGACGGTTAGTTGACAAAGTATAATATTGCTCGTTGAAACGTGAATTCGTCCTGAATGGTCCTTAGAAGACTCAAAAAAACGTTGAATGAAAGATAATTATAGTTTGCAGTAAAATAAGAGTGTGGAACAATGTCGTTTCGCCACCCATCGGGCGATTAGTCGCCCGACTCCTAATTACCGGATTTTCTCACCTCGCCACCACAAAGATGTTTTTGTTCGCAATTTTTTTGGGGACTTCGCGGTTTATGGCTTATTTTTAAGAGTCGCTAATTGTTGACGATGTATAGTTTCGTAACGTCACGATTTTTGATTAGTGAAATTGATTTCGCGTGAAAATCTTAATAACGCGAACTGATATGCCAACTCAACTCAAACCAAAAGACTCTCAATTTATTCTTGTAGGTAACCAGATCCATAGATAACAAAAAACAAATCTTTATATTAGTTTTAAATATATTTATTTTTTTCTATGTAAACGCTTTCTAGCCATATAACTTTTAAGACTTCTCTCATGTATTATATTGTTTAAGGCATATGTCTAATAATAATTATAGTTCGGTAGACTTCTAGAAAAAAAAATATTAGGAATTAATTTCAGCAAACTTAGAGTGGAGGAAATGAAAAATATGTGAGTATTTTTATACGTACTTTTATTAGATCTATTACTAAAGTACTGTTTATTTTCGATTTTACAGCCTTATACTATAAATTTGTATCTTAAGACTACATTAATTAATTTTTATACTGTTTAAGTCCGTTTATGAATTTTGTTGTGAATATTAATATCTTTGTAATTGAGAATTTATGTATGATTGTTCCCATCCTTGTTCATTTAGGTACTCTTTTATTGTTGATGTTTTCTTTGCCTTGAAGAAATTGCCATAGGTGATAAGGCCGGCTATGCACCAAATATTGAAATCATTAATTTAGTATTACTATTTGTATTTTATTTGTTTGTGTAATAAAGTGTTTTAGTATTATTTATTCCTTCTTCTAATTTTGGAACTAATATCTCATATGTGCTGATAAAACTGTATATATATGTCCGAATATCCGAAACCAAAATAGATAGACATCGCGTCTTGTGTAAGTAGTTATATTGCTGGGATATTTTACCTGCCATTAAGTAAACTCCGTAATTCTCTATCATTAAAAAAAGATATCGATTTTAGTAATAAACATACTGACATAAAAATCTTAATACAAGGTTATTTTTCAAACAATTAAACAAAACAGCCCTGAATAGGTATATTAGCGTGTGTTAGCCTTGCTGGTGAGGTGACTTGTTATTTGTGTCGACAACAATGGTAGATGACGTCACGGGATGTCACCTCTGGCTTGACCCTCTGCCCACCACTGGTTTTACATTAAGTAGGTAACTAATATTCCACTTATCAGCACTTTAGCATTTACTTCTAGAGAATATAGGCAATTACCAAATTCTGGCAAATAGTCATCTTTTTGCTATTGTAAATAGGATTAGAAAATTATTAAAAGTAAGTATTATCCATATTTTTACGTGAGTAGTGCATATTTGAATAAAACATTTTTACCAGTTTCAAAGTGTAAAACATTTTATTTTTGCACTAGCCTTGGAAACCACGACTAGTAGGTACCTACTAAGCATCTGAAAGTTAAATTTTAAATTATGTTATAAGAGAAAAGGCTTGTTTAGTAAACTGTTATATCCCAAATCGAGGTAAATTTTAGTTTTGTATACAAAAAAATTTGGGACATAATAATTTATTGGTAAAATCGTAAAACTCGCGAAATTGCACTGGATCAAAGTGGTAGGACTACGTTCTTCTTTGCTAAAAGAGCTTTGCCCGTGTGGGACATTAATAGTTAAAACGAGACTTGATTAGGACGGAAGTATAACGAAGTATCGACAACGTGACCCCTTTGTGTTACCAAAAACGAGAAAATAAAATGCTTTGTCGTAAAGTATTATAATAAGACGCAAAAGAGCTTCTTTACTAGAGACAAAATGTAAGGGAAGGTACCCCAGTGCATCCCACCTCCGCCGTGGTCTTTACAAAGCGATCATTCAAATTCGATAGATTTTTTCTATCGATTCGAATCGTCCCCGAGTGACATCCCGACAATACGAGAGACGAAACCGGATTTCCAAAATCCCGTTTTGTCGCGGCCCTGTTTTCAATTTCTATTCGATTGTTTGTTTTTTCCGACTATTGTTGGCCTCCGTCTGACAGACGCGCGTACCATTTTTGCGGCGTCTGCGCCATTGTTCGCCGAATGACATTTGACGGACGAACCCGCGGCTTGCGTTGCGAAAAAATGCAGCTAACAGTTGTAGCTGACGACGACATAGGTTTGAATAGGTTTCGCCCGCGGCGTCGCCCGGCCTGTAAATAAAAAAGCACACGTAATAGGCACTCTACAGTAACGTCGCGGTCGGGTTGTAGTTAGAATAAACTGTAGGAAAGTAAATTAATATATTTCACGTTTTAAACCGATACCCGCGAACAATACAGGCAATACTGAATACAGTGAACTTATTGATGCTACGGCCCGACGTTTCTATAGACGTATTGTTAAATTTCATTAAAATCTTTAAACCTTCTTTATCATTTTATTTGTTTCCTCAGCGTCACTTATTTAAATGATAGAAGAGGCTTCTCAGCCATATAATAGCAGTTTTAGGTTTGGATATTTGAAAATCCACAGAATAAAGGGGAGATCCCACAACCCGTTAATTAGTAGCCATACATACTATTAGACCGGCGAGCGTCAAACTCCACTTAGTAGTGAAGGTATCTTGTAGCGCTAATCAAAGATGATATTTTCGTATAAATCTTCTATACGAGTAGCGTCCAAGGTGATTCAATCCTGATACCCTTGGGCTACTCAACGGTATTCCTGTTATCATATCGCAAGTTTCAAATTGGTTTTTGTGCAAAACGAAGATGCGCGTAGCTCCGAGCCACGGTCGACCGTCCTAACACTGGGTGGAGTGGACCGCTACCTGCCATCTACGAATACAGAAAGATTAAAAAGTTGGAAACAGAAAAGCTGCAAAAATATATGAAACGCTGTTTTTAAATACAACACTCAAGCTGGTACAAAACACGATATAACGACAATTTAAAATTGAAGCACATGTCTAATAAATCGAAAATTAAATTTTTCCTAAATGCAACGTTTTACCTTTAACAAATGTCTAATAAATCGAAAATTATAATCCTGTGAACATGAAAACCTTATTAAAAAAACCTTTTTAACGCTTTAGATCACGAAATATACATAAGTGTTGACTACGGCTTCTACAAAACATTTTAAACATTGTGTCGTTGTAAAAATAAATTAATAAATAATTCAGGTTTAAAACCGTCAACCAACGACACAAACTCGCCCTAGTGTGGGGACTAGAGACATTCTAACTCCACCAAATTATTATATTGAAAATGAAAGTTTTGAATTTTTGACTAAGTACATACGATAATTTAATAAGCCAAAGTATTTTTTACACCGAGGAAAATTATATTTGATGGATCAGCGAGAGAAACGTTAAAGAAGGATTCGAAAGAAGACTTATTGTCAATATAAAAATACTAGGTACATTTTAGCATAACAATGTTTTTCATGAATACAATACTATTCTTTTACATAATAGTATTCAGTACCTAAAAAATAGAAAAGGGTGTATGCAAACGAACAGAGGTTACTAGAATGCGCGTCGAGATCGCCAATTATGCGCACGCGCCTCCAAAAAAGGCCCACTTTTGTATCCCTCCAATAATAATGCAGTAACACGCGAGAGTATTCGCAAAATGCGATCTTAGAATTTCGTTTCCAAATTCCTCGTGGAGCCATTTATTTTTTACCGCCACCATTGTCTCTACCTTTGTATATGTGTTCGCTCGTGCCCTTTACTCCTTTTTTGTTCCTATACAACTATAGGGCTCATGCCATTTTAATTTTCACGTCAGTCCCTCGTTGGAATGACTCAGGAAGGAATGCAAATCTATCAAGTTAGGCTGATGACTTATATTTTTATTAGATAAATATAATTCGTATAAATGAAATAAAAAAAAGTTTAACGTTACTTAGTATGTAATTAAATAGGAACTATGTACTATTGCTATGCTCTTTCGTGTATTGTGTGTGGCTAATAATCATCGGGTCGTGGGTTTGATGTTCACCGGTTCTAGCATTGATCTAGTGTCTATAGTTTACGCGAGGAGTTCATATTTAAATAAAACACTTTAACAGTTTAAAACGCGATATACTAGTTAAACTTATTTGAAAATAATTTTTAACTTCGGCCCGACGTTTCGGCCGTGCCGTGGTCACGGGGAGACTGAAAAATCTTTTTCAAATAAGTTTAACTAATATATCGCGTTTTAAACCGTTAAAGTGTTTTATTTAAATGTTGGACTTTGTCTGGAAATCTAGATATTAAATGGATGTAGGTATATCGACCGGCTCACGAGGACTTCTAGATATTACAGATGCTTTTGTGTGTGTGGTTTTAAAAATACACAACCAAAAAAGGCTGACGAGGCATCTCGTCTAGTATTTATTGTGGTATTTTACCCACCATCACTGAACTTGACTTTTTCCTCTACCATAAAAAGAGAACTAAAAAATATTAGACTATTCGGTATTCCTTAATAGGATTTTTAATTTACCACCGAATAAATGTTAAATTCATCAAATAACTTAGGAATGGCGTACCTGATATTCTGTGAAAACTTAACCCTTCAGTCGATATCGAGGCATACCGCCAGGGGCTACCCTGGGCCCAGTCTGCTACGTTCGAGGACTAAAGTGGACGTTTTTGTGTCCGGTCACCCCTCGCGGCGATGTCCGGCCCTATCATTACCAAAACGATCCTAATAATATAATAATCCTGTCACATCCTTTAGGAAAGTCCTTTAAGGACAATTTCGTTCGAGTTAATGGTCGATTAAATTTAGCAGTTTATAGAATTATGTGGGACGTACTTAACTATAATTTCGTTCAACTTTTTATTTACATCGAACGATAGAATGAAACTTTTTTATGAAAAAACATGTGTTTATGTAATTTTAAACAACGTTCTACTCTGTAAAGTTCGGAGCTTTACAATCAGTATTTTTAAGATGTCCTAAATTCTTTAACATACGTTTTCCATCCACAATTCTTGTCCCCATTTTTGGGCACAAATATCTGGCATAAAAAGAGAGCTTAGTCCCACAAAGATGATTTTATGTGGGATTTACCATCATTAAGTTTTAGCAAAAATAGGTTTAAATAAAACACTTTAACGGTTTGAAAAGCGATATATTTTAGTTAAACTCGTTTGAAAATAATTTTTAACTACGGCCCGACGTTTTGGACGCTAAGTAGCAGCCGTGGTCTACGGGGAGACTAAAATATATCGCCTTTCAGACCTTTAAAGTTTTTTATTTAAATGTGTACCTACTGCTCGCGTAAACTACACACAGTATTCAAATATAGGTTATCGGAGATCAAACCCCGTACCTACCTCAGAAATGAAAGTATAAACGAAGCTGATGCCTAAAAACCAGACCTACATTATGTGTAAACGCATATCTCTACCGATTAATTAAATAACTAAACTGGGGATCTTTTAAGTTCCATATAACAAAAGGAGTACGCCGGCATGTGGTTCAGGCTGCGCGGGCGCAGACAGGCGAGAGGTTCGGTACCAAATGGCACATTTATATCGTTCATTACAGAACCTCGGAGGTGAGAGATGTTGGCGCTGTCGCCTCTACAGGGGGTCAAATAGGGTTGACTCCGAACAAAAGAGTTATTTATATAGAAGTATTAGGTAAGAATTTGTCAGAACTTGTATGCATATGGAGGATTAGGAGTAAGATACATAATCCAATTTCTGTAATGAAGAAGAACATGTTATCATCATAGAATGGAAATAATGTAGTGGCAATCAAAAGTGACTGCGTACCCCCCGGGGTGGCACTGAAAACCGACATTGGTAGTGATGCCCAAGCCGAATGCTTTCTGCCATTTTGCAAGCCCTCTTAGTATACAGTTCTTAAACAAATATTGTAAATTGTTTGACATAAATAAAAAATTTGAGTTTCATTGTTTTATTTATTACAGCTTTATTATTTATACTACAAAATAACTAGACGAGGTAAAATCTTACAAACTTATATATATAAAAGGCGGCCTTAACGGTAAGCAGCGATCTCTTACTTAAAATTTAGTGCCATACATCCTAAACAGACCAGTTCAGTTAACAGACTTTAAAACCAGCTGTTTGGAGATGCACCAGCCCTGCAGATGCAGCGGGGGTCCACCGCAGCGCGTTGATTTGTGCGCGATCTCCCGCCGACTGTATTTGTACACGCGCCCACGCCCAGCGACATCCACCACTCCTGTCAATCCAGCTTCTCTGTCGGGACCTGAACCAGCTTACTTGTTTACTACCAACACGCAACCACGATACACCAGATCTGAAGATAAGGAGACGAACCGATCGCTGATTGCGGTGGGTTGGAATTTAAGACTGCAATTAAATTAAAAGCCTAGAGAAAGATTTTAGTAGGCTTTTTATTTCGCTTTACCTATTAAAACAATAATTATTATAACCTATTGTAAAACGATGTGTGCTTTTTTTATTCCGTATTCCGTTTGTTCTGTATTCTGTATTTAAATCGTATATTGAAAAAGTCTAAGAGAAATCCATAATAAATTACTGTTGAAATTCCCAAAATAAAACAAATAAAATGTTGTGTAAAAATGCAAAATGTTAGTTGACCTTTTTTTCAAATACAACCTGACAATTTGTTTGGTTTTAATAACCAATTTACCAATATACTTCAAGTTTTAAACCGTTTATTCTTTAAGTATTATTCCAATAAGCCACCGACAGTAGATAACAGTATTCCGCAAAGTGTGCCGTTCAGAAAAGTGAAAATAACGTAGAAACGTTTTACGTAAGCAAACACGTGAGTTATTCGACAGCTAATAGACACAAATAATAATCCCAATCCTCGAATCATATTGCATTTGATTGCGGTGTTAATTAACGGCGGTGAAATATGTAATTTCGGTGAAAACGGTCTCACCTGCCGCACGTATTTTCCAATCTAAGCCGAAATTAGATGGCTAAGACAACTTTGGAACCGGTCAACATAAAATTGGAAACCAACTGTAGTCTCCGCGTTGCGTAAGAGCCGCGTTACCTGTTTGACGCAAGTTCCATTTAGGCCGTCCGCACACGAGGCGATGTAAGGAGTCCAGTAGAAGAATTTCCACTTTTTGTGACAGTCAGTAGTTTTGATGTACTTATATTATTGTTGTATTATACGGTGTATATATACAATTGATCAAAAAACTAAATAATTATTTTTCTTATTTACAGGTTTGATAGCTAGAAAAAATATTGAATGTACTTTTTCGTCCATTACAATCGTTCTAGTAATTTTGATATAACTAATATTAGCAGTGTTAGGACACGTCGGAGAAAACTTTTGGAAGTACCAGGAGTGTATATTATAGAAGAGTTGTACTTTTTACGGTAAAACTTTATCAAATAGGTATAATACTCGTAATGTATTTGTCTCTCGACGTATCGACAGACTTAGACGCGTGGGACCTATGGTTGTCGGGTCTGCGCGCGCGCGTCCAGCCGACCTCACTTACGACCTTCTCGCATTCACGACTAATTTTAGACTGTCACTTTATAGCTACAGATTAAGAATCTCGTTGACATAAATTATTACTCCGCTAAGTACGTAAAGTGTTTGAAATATGGGCATTTATTGAAGCATTAAGTTGGCCGTTGCAGTTGCGAAATGCCCGTTTTTACGTTGGCCAAAGGTTTAACGTTAAAACGTAAAAACTGCAAAATAATCAGTAAAAACAGTTTAAAAATTCCAACTGTTTATCTGTAGCTTTATTCGACATACAGCACATAACATCTGAACTTTTGGTTTTGGATATTCGGAAAGCCAAAAAGTGAAACGTGACTAAACTCAAATTACCCGGACGAATTTTATCCTACCACCCATGGAAGATCCAGTATATCAAGACAAAGTTTAAAGATTAGAAACATGTTAGATCCGGCGGGGAATCAAACCCATGAGCCTAAATAATTAACCATACATCGCTAGCATTAAAAACCGAGAACCCAGTAAGATTAGTCTTATCAAAGTAAGTCATCGATGGTAAGCTGTAAGTATTCTGTCTTGATAATACATTTTTAATGAGCCTTAGCCGAAGGTTGATTTGTGGTCAAGTCGAAACCATAGCCATTAGACTCTTTCGGTTGGTATTGCGATTCCATATGATTTTTCGGTCGCACTCAATAAATCATATTATTGCTCAACTCAATAAATAGTTAGAGCATCCGAAATTCCTTCATTAGAACATTACGGACGTTTCCTAAGTCATGTGAGATAATTGCTCGAACGTTTAACATTTTATAACGGCTACCATATAAGGCCGCATTCCAGTTCAGATTTCTCAAAGAAAATATCGATTCTGTGGTCTATACTAGCGGGACATTACATAAAACAATTTTAAACTGGTCGAAATGCGAAGTTTATTACGCCTTGTAATAAAAACGCGTTTAACTTGCTTTTATTATTTCTTTTAACTATTAAACCATTGACAATTAAAAAATATTCTAATTTAAACCTTATAGATATACAGATTAAAAAAAAAACAATGTTAGATATAAAGATATGATGTCATAATCCCTAGCGCACTATTATTTTTATTAAAGTGTTTAAACTATTGATGATTATCTCTTAAAATCCATCACCATTTATCATCATCATTGTTCCTCTTAATAACATACACATTTTACACAGTCATTATGACAAAATACAGGCCTGGTCGGTTTATCCAGAGACAACACTATTCTATACTTACTAGCTGTGCCAGCGACTTCGTCCGCGATGAACGGTAATTTTGAGCAACAAAATTTGTTTTTGCAAACCTCCCTTCATCTTTATAGTTTTAAGCTGTTGTCGACGTCGCGTCCCGTGGTTCTTGCAGGTTAATCTTAAAAAATAGATTAAAAGTGTGACGGACTTTTTAGATCATTAAAAGAGAAATCATTCTTTGTTACATATTTTTTTCGGTTAACGGAAACCCTCAAAGATGATATTTCCCCGTTTTTTCCTCATTTGTCACTATTACTTGATTCCTATTGGTCCTTTCATACAAGCAAACTCTTCTTTATATATTAGTATAGATGAGTAGGTACCTACGCACAGAATCAAACCCATGACTTTTTCTCGATCGATATTCAAAAATTTCAAATAAATATTTTATACCAGCTATTTGATCATTGTTCCAACCAGAAACATATATAGTCACAGAGGAAGGAAAGTGTACGCAGATCTGTGTTATCTGCTTCCGGCAGCGCGACCTTCCGCCGTGGCAACTGGACATTAGCTGACATCCTTGTGTTGATCTTTCAATAGCAATCAGCTACTACGAACGCAGTGTACATAAGAGATGTATAACTTCCCTACATATTAGATTGGTTCAATACAACCTATTTTTTATTTGTCGTAAAAGAGCAGTGACGATTTAATAAGCGTGAAATTATACTAACATAAAATATAGTTAGTAACATTTTTTTTATATAATATAGTTAAACTATATAGAATAACTCAAGACTGAGGTCCCTTAATCTATACTATTATATAAAAGGGAAGAGTTTGTTTGGACGCGCTAATCTCACGAACTACGGGTTCGAACTGAAATATTTTGTGGTCACAGCGGGAAATGTGAACAGAACGGGGGAAAATTTTCATCCCAAGACACCCAAAAATACGTACAGAGGAATGATTCCTCTTTAAATAATCTTAAAATGTCCGCGACACTATATGTCTACCTTTTAAGATTAACTTGCAAGAACGACGGAACGCGGCCCGTTTTCTTTGGCACCCCAAATTTGTAAAGAAGTAGAGGTTTACAAAGACAAATTTCGATACCCAGAAACAACTATTCTACGCGGCCGAAGTCGCGGACACAGCTAGTTTCAACTATAAGTATAAACTACTGATAAAAATAAATAGTCATATAACAGTTTCTTCTTTCTTTGTCATACCTTCGTATTTATACATGCCTAGTTATATAATACCAGAGATCACAGGCATCTAGTCTTCCAAAATGTAATAAATACAAAACCAGAAACATCCTATTAATTTCAATCTCAAACCGCAATTATTCTATATCAAGAATCCCCGAGCACGATTACCCTTAGTTATTAGCCGTGAAAGAGCCCGGGTTCGATTCTGATAGGGTACATTTATCACCACAATTGGACACCTGCTGCTACGGCGCGGCCCGACCGAGTTCTGTCAAATTAATGCTCCTTGTCCCAAAAAACGTTTATGGTTTATTTGGTTTGGATTCTTTAACGTGCTCTTCGATGTTTATGATAGCTGGGTACGATCACTAATTGTGTTGATTGACTTTTTATGGTGCATCTATGGGAAATAGTATGGGAGAGTTTGGAAAAATTCCTTGGTTCAGTAAATCTTGAATGGCATTCAGTTCGATTTCCACTTTAGTAAAATGTGGACTTTGTAGCTCAAATGGTAAAAGCAACTGCATTGAATACTGTTGATGTCGGTTCGAGTTCCGCCTGTGTTTTCAATTCTCAATTTGGTGAATTAATAATCTAAAATGTTCTCCGCTGTAGGCTTCCTAGGTTATGGGCGTTAAAATACAAGCTTTTTAATTTTCTTATAATGTGGTGAAATACCCCAACCATATAACATCTAAACAAAATGCGCTGTCGACCTATTTTCACTTTCTATATTTGAAAATCCACAGACTAAAAACGAAACGCGATTCAACTTGACAGCTTTTTTCATAGACGCTGATTTATGCCCGGCCGGAATTTCGATATTCCTACAAAGAATTATATTAATTAGAAAGGTGTCGGACCCAGTGGGGATCGAACCCGCGCCCCGTTGATTGTCATACATTGCTACCATTACGCCATCGAGACCGTCAATTATTTTACTGGACTCACGAGTATGTAACAGGAACTGTCTTTCAAATCTTAACATGTTTCCTTTTAAATCGATTTGGGCATTTCTCATGATCTCATTACAAAACAAAAAATCAACGGGAAGTTTTAACTCAGTTACATATAAGTATATTGTCGGTGGAAATTGTAAAAAAATGTCGCCTTCTTATATAGATTTAGCGTGCAAGTGACAGTTTCCGTTTTAATTGTTTTATTTCCTTTTATACGTTTATTTTATACTTTATTCGGCAGTCTGTAGTTCGCGAGAAGTACATTTGAATAAAACACTGTTAATGGTTTCAAACGCAGATAACCTATCTCTAAACTAGAACTATCCGTTAACGATCCTCACCGCGAGTAATTCCTACGATGAAACAGACGGCGATAGCGTAGTAGCTTGAGTATGACATTAGAGACACCCTCCATCTTCAGTCCCCCCGTGGCCACGCCAGATGCAATGCACGGCGGGACATAGCTAAAATAGAAATAAGTTATTTCGCGTTTCCAACAGTTAAGTGTTTTATTTAGGTTAGATTAACTAAACGAGACCGAAAAAGTCGTTTGTCCTGCGGGCCATGGGGGGGGACACATTCCCAAGTCCAATTCATTGTAGTAGTTGATAAGACTTCTATGCCCTGTCTGATTGAACTCTGCGGATTTGAACTCAGGACTCTTGTAGCTACGGTTGGGTTTAAAACCGCATACAACCTTTTAAGGGTGGATTCGATAAATTTATAGACTTTTAAAGTACTTTTCTAGAATAAAAGAGGTTGGACGCGTTGGGAATCGAATCCACAATATTTTTTATTTATTTACGTCCGTTGCTTAAAATATTTCTCAATGACCCTATCTATTTACAAGCCAAAGGCTTAGCTTTTCAAGCTGTATAATAATTTTATGACGTCATAGCTCATGTAATCAATGAATCACTAATTGTGTCACATTTATTTTTAGTCTTTACGTGAACAATATAACAGAAATACTCGGCTTATCGCGTCGTTGTAAGCTATTGTTATCAAATTTAACAGCCACTCGTCAATTGGTGACAATAAAAATCTAAGCTGGAAAGACATTTGCATCTATAAAGAGAAGTATTTTAACTTACAACTTTTTTCTCATTGTTTTAAACTAAGTAATTACTGAAAAAAAACATTTGACTACTTACTTTGAAACCACCTTATCTGTACTTCATAAAATCCTAAACAATAAATTGTTCGGTCGGGCAGGACATGGATGTCTAACCAATTTGCCTGCTTATAAAATTGATCAAGTGGACTCAGAAATCTTTTCGCCCATGCCCCACTGAGAACACAAGATTTCAATATTGAAATAACCCCAATTCTAGGACCTATGTTACCCCCAGTTCCTTATATAAACTTTACCGAGTAAGGATAGCTAGCGAAGTAAGAAATAGATTACAATTAAATTAAAGAAATATCGTTCGTGCATAGTAAGGAATCCACCATATAAGTTCCTAAACTTAGCCCTTGATAGACGGGCTCGTTATTGGTGAGTTCGATCCCCACTGGGTGCAACATAGATCGACAGCGCATCTTATGTGGCGGTGGGATCACACCTACCTACCATCAAGGGGTCACTTGATGGTAGGTGTAATCCAGCACCCTTTTTTTTTATAAAAAAATGATTTAAACTAAACATGTAGAGCAGGGCGGACCTTGGACCGGCATCGACAGCCATGATGCTCTAAACAGGCCCTTTCTAATGATGTGGTCTTATATCCGTATCGCCAAAAGTAAAATAATAAACAATTGAGCTACCGTGTGCTACATCATATACAAAAACAAATAAAAATATTAATGTTCAAATGATTTAGGCTTCAGATAAAATGTATTATTATGTACTTACGCTAACGTTTTACAAAAGCGGCCGCCATTAATTACACAGACATGTCGGGCCTTTTACGAAATTCCTGATAAATAAAACGCCACATTTTTGTGAGACCCAATTTATTGTCTCGCGCCCGGAAGTCCAGACGTTTAAAGTGGTGCGTCCACAAGGCACCGGAACTCGATGTCAGAGGTAACAAATTGTCGCGACGGGTCGCACGCGACTGTCGCGCGACTAAAACCTTATTTATAGTCTGTGGTTAGCGACATGTGTTTAATCCATAAGGTAGTAAGCTTATATAAGGCTGTCGCGGCCATTTTGCAAAGCTGGATTTCAAGCTGTTCGGTGGTTGTATAAAAAGTTGGTTCTCGATGTTTCGCTGTCACGAGTGGACATCATTAGGATAGGCTGAGCGATTCTCAAATCGAAAAAAACCCAAACAGCTCATATACAATCAAAAATAAGAACTTACAATAAAAGCGTTCAATTATAAAGAAATAAAAAACAAAAAAATTAAAAAAATATAATTTATTGCACATACATATACATCATTCAACTTATGTATAAATTTATACCTAATACAAAACATTTAAATTATATACACAACACACAGTTTTATACACAACAGTACTTTTTTGAATACTCAAATGTGTTAATTTAATTAGAATAACTACACACATTATACATTAATTAAATACATATAAAAAAGTTCCTATTTATTTTCTACTACGTACAGGTATTTCAAGTGATATTACAAAACTCGGGTAAACACTATGAAGGCATACTGTTAGTAGTTTACGCGAGTAGTACACATTTAAATACTACTTTTAACGGTTTAAAACGCAATATCTATTATATCCTTATTTTAACTGAAAAACGTCGGGTCGCAATTAAAATACTACTCAAATAAGCTTAACTAATATATATCGCGTTTTAAACTATAGAGGCATGAAAAAATAAGCATTTAATAGCTTCTGTTCCTCAACTCACCATGAAAGGAGGGTGTTTTTGTGGACGTAAAATTAAAAATAATGTCCCAGCGTATCGTACACGTCACAGAATAACACATCGCGAAGGAAGTGCGTTATCTGATGGCTCGCGGGTGTCACGGTGCGGTGTACACCTGCCCCAAGCCCCACGCTCACTAATTATACTTATTGGCGTAAAACAGTGAGGGTCACCTCACATACACTGACCCCCGACGTATATACATGGCTAATATATAAGTACTCAGGAAATGGGGTGTATTTTGTTATACAGTATTTATCGGACATGTTTGTAAATCAATTCCATTTTTAAAACTAAATTGAGTTTATATAAACATGAATATGGATGAGTCAGTAGTAAGGTTTCTTTACATTTCTTCTTTGTTTTTCATATGAAAACATTCAGGAATTTAGTGTTTCATATGTGATAGATGGCTCACATAGTATAAATATTGGTCTACTTCAAAATTTCGTATATACTCGCTTCTTGCTATCTGAAACCCACTGCACCATCTCCCACATAGTCTTTATGTATTTATAATTGAACTCACTCTAACAAATGTAACTATCTAAATGTATCAAATACATACTATTTTCTTTCTTTCAAATATAGATTCAGTATGTTTTACAGCTCCGATAGAAATACATATGTAATAGAATTTCAACCCTTTAGCTAGTAACAAATCCATAAAATTAAATGTGAACGGTCCAAGTAGAGTCTATAAATATAAAACACAAAAATAACATTTTAACGAATAGGTTTCGAACCTAAACGTATAACAGAAATTAATTATAATAAAGTAATAATATTTGCGGGTAGTTTAGTTTTTTCGACAGGACAGCCGAGCGAGGTCAGCGGTCGCTGTCAAACGCAACTTGGCGCCACTCGCGCGGGTCTCTTGTGCACAGTTTTGAATTATATGTTACAACTAATTGAGAATATAGGAAATTATATCTCCCATGTTTTGTAGAGACTACTAGTTATTGCTTTAATAGTTTTCGCGAGTGCAGTGCGCTTTAAAAGTGATTACTTTCAAATCAGTGGACTAAGTGATGTAAGTGGCTTTTTTTATGGGCGTTGTTATTCCCACTATACAGACTGACACGCCACAATAATACTGTACACAAGTCAGGAGTTAACCTGTGGACCAGAAGTATGTATTTAGATTTTTGAGTATTGAATTCCTGTCTTTCAGATAAAAAGCTTTAGGTAACGTAGTGTGGTTAAAATAAAAAATCACAGATACAATCCACTGTTTTTTCGTTAATGGAACTAAAAGATTCTTGGATTTAATTTGAAACAAAAGAAATGCTAGTCTCTATTTTTAGATTAAAAATAAGAATAGAAAAAATCGATTGTAACTGCCGCGATTCTGGTATATTAATACTTACTTACCAAACTTATTTAAATACTTACAATACTTACATAACGTTGTCTTTCTCGTCGTTGATTTGGCATCATATTGTCGTCAGGGCGTCCACGAAGTCTGTATATATATTTGTTCTTGACGTTAGTATGTTGCAGTATGTAGGTTTATTGACAATATCTAATATCTTTAGATTTGTATAAGGGTAATATGTAGTGATATAAGTGAGAAGTAATTTTTATAGGTATAGTGTAATGTGCCTATAAATGTATTCAAGATAATAAAAGATCAATTAAGTTCGTTACTTTTGTGTATGGCTAATAATCAACAAGTCTAGATTTCAACCGGGTCTAACAGATATTCTCCATTAAATCAAGCTATTTTGAAAATACGTCCGCGTTACGAGTAACTGTCTACAGGTAAAAAAAATAAGTACCTAAAATCTGTGTCTCAGTTAGGTCTCTCAAATTAGGTCGATAGCACATCTTGCTTAGATGTTATAAGGCGATATTTCAATCGAGCAAACTTCGTAAATATACAAAAATAAAAAGGACAGTTTGACAATAATATACTCGGATACCTATTGTAAGTATTTCAAACCCTATTTAAGTGTTTGTGTAACACAAACTAACTACAATTACAAGGTACGTGCTACGCTTAGCCTATATGAAGGGTAATTATTCAACGTCAACGTATTTTATTGCATCCGAGATATTTTTCGAACTAAATTACGAAGTATGGCCGACATACCCTAAAACACTCTAATTTAACTCTATAACTATTTCGTAAAATAAAAAGCAAATTTTAAAATGTAGGTACGTAAATATTTTTTATGTTACTAAATGTTTAAAATATAATATTGGTAATCTACCAAGCGTCGAATGAAGCACTAGAGGTTCGAATCGCGGGGATACAACGAATAGTTTCGATCAGACAGGACACAGAAGTCTGACCAACTTGCTTGTAAATTAAATTTTCCAGCGACACGGACAAAACTAGTCCTGATGCCTATAGGGGAAAATAGGATACACAAGTAAGACATTTAAAAGACAACAGTTTTTACTTCACATACTTATTTTAAACATTGTTGTCTATAAACGTGGACTTGAAACCTTTGTTCCGAAGTTTAGCTCCGTGTGTTTTTTATCAATTATTTTCTTTTTTATTCATCAAAGGTTACGGAGTATTCGTTTAAGTATATTAACTTGAACCAAGCAATGAAAATTACAGTCTATAGTTTACGCGAGTAGTACACATTTAAATAAAACACTTTAACGGTTTAAAACGCGATATATTAGTTAAACCTATTAGGAAATTATTTTTAACTTCGGCACGACGTTTCGGATGCTTTGCAGCAGCCGTCTCTCCGTGACCACGGCTGTGCAAATTATTATGCGTAAAAATCGTAAATATACTAATTTTAACACCGTTTACAATACGAACATTGTGCATGCTTACATACGTAAAAAGAGGTCCTAGTTGCGAATCGTGTATTTGATAGCCTATATTTCGGCTTTGTGAAAATTAGTTTAGTAATTTATGGCTGAAAAGTTGACAAGTTAAATTAACGACCTTAAGTTTGCTTATTATAATTTGTAAACAGTTTTAAACGTGAAAAGTTACGGAATAAATAAATCGATATAATAAAGTGGATAAGAAAACCCACTCAAAATTTCTGTGTAAAAAAGTCTGAGTATCGCATTACACCTTTAATAAATGTTAAAAAAATACTAATGACAATAAAGATAATAAAAAATTAGGTATGTTTAGGTGTTAATTAAGAAAACCGGTCGCAATTCTTCCGTGTTCGTTAGGCGACACCTAGACGGTAACAATACTACAAGTTTAGCTAAGCACTCAATATTAAAAAAAAATCAACTCTTAAAAAAGCTCCAGGTAATATCAAGTTTGGAACGAAACTTGATAGGTTATACCAGCGTTGTATCGATGTATGAAAATAATAAAAAAATTGCTTGATATTGTAAAACGATTTTTTGTATTTGTTTGTTTGTACATAAATTAAAAATCGATTAGAAAATGAAAAAAAATACGAAACGAACAGGAATTGAACCGCCATCCGCAGCGTTCTGTGTTCTTCCTCTAACCAATTGAGCTACTGTATCCTTCAATATATAGCTAATTTTTTGTGTTTATAATCGATTTTTAAATTATATAGTGTCATCAGGTGCAATAACATGTGAAAAATATTAATGTTTTCAATGTTTTCATACACGTACGTTATTAATAATATTATTAGTGAATAAAAAACTGAGTTTTAGAAGCAGGTTTATTTTGACGTATTCGAACCTACGACCCGTTATTCCCCATAACACGCTATCACTGGACCAACGAGTCTATATGTATGTAATTGACGTATATAATTTCAGGTGGGCTCCTAATTAAGTATTTCATGGTTATTGTTTGTGTGTTGCGCAAGACAACTGTCTCGAGGGCACTTGTCGCAAGGTGCAAGCGTGGCCCGAGGCGCGAGCACCTGCCGCTAGTTCGAGTCCTGATTTATACATTTATTTTTAAACGTTCGAATTTACCGGATAAAGCGTTAAGCATTTTATATGCTAAATGTTTTGTTGTAATAATTTGTATTGTGTAGTAGTAAACATTTTAATAATAAATTCAACCATTAATTTAAAAAAGAAATGTTTTGTTTTTAGAGAAAAAGTAGGAGTTTAAAATATTAAAGATATTTTAAACTCCTGTTCCCTGTTCTTAAATGATTCAAACCTGGTTCTATCAAGTTTAGCACAACGGTGGAAACTTTTAGCAATTAAGCTAGATATAGTTTAGTTAACATCGCTTTACTTTCCGATATCCCCTTATTTATCCGGGATACATTCTAACGAAAACAGACAATATTTGACAAACAAACAATAGTCTATAGTGGGCCCAGTTGATCCAATTAGCGATGTTCCGTTAGCAGACAATACAATCGAGTGCGACCGGGGTACGGGCCTAGCTAACAGTATCATTATGTAAATTATACTCGATACATCTAATCGAGTCGTCTTTTTGTCCGCCCGTACGATTTTAATCGATTTATAGCTGGCCATTAGAATACTTTTTTAATTCACAGGTTTCTGTTTTTAATTTAATACTGGCAACTTATAATGGCGATTTTATGCCCTGTATAACTTTGTTGCAACAAAATTTTACCCAAAATAAAGATTATTTAAACATGTTTTAACTATGTAAATGCTTAACTCTAACTTTTGGTAGTTTTAGACGACATTTCACGGTCTCCCCGTGACCATGGCTGCTGCAAAGCATTGAAAAGGTCGGGACGTAGTTAAATAATATCCAAATAAGTTTACCTAACATGTATCGCGTTTTAACCGTCAAAGTGTATTCATTTTAACGTGTATTACGCGCGTAAACTAATTACAGACAGTGTTTTGTACGACATTTTATATTTTAACTATGAAATGGCCAGACAGAATAATATTTGTAATTAATTGTGTGGATCCGTAAAAATCAAACCCAATACAAATTGAACTCAGACGTTATTCAAATCGGCGTATCTCGCTACCGACTGCAGCATATATTATAATTAATAATAGAGGCGTGTTCATAAAGCTAATCGCCGCTTCTGTGATGTGCTGATGACACAGTTTTTATACGTCTGAATTATATTTACATATTTTAAATTTACACTGCAGCTTAGCTGTTTTATTTGATTACGAGATAAACTATGAATGATAGGAAAATTAACGTTAAAACCCGTTGATTACCACAAAATTATACATTTAAACGAGAAAGTGCACTACAGTTGTTTGTAATCTTAAATATTTAATAAATATACTTACGATCTATCTATATTTTAGGCAAGTAGTACACTTTAAATAAATCAATTTTAACGGTTTAAACGCGAAACGCACGCAAAGCGAACACGAAGCACATAAGAGTCAAAGAATTCAGACATAAGTTAGCTAGCAGTGCTTTCTTGTATTTTTTTCCACATTTTGTATAATATATATTGAGGTTGAGGGTGTGAATATTACATAACTTGTAAAACATGTCAGTATCGTGAACTAATCTATCTACTAGGGGTATATGACTCAAAGTGTCACCAGGATAAGTGGCCGTCGTTGCATTGTCTAGTCTAGACTTAAATGGCCGGAAGCCAGACAAATAACCGATCAATCATCATTCGCAAATTGCTGCGCGCCTTAGCGGATACACCATTACATATATTAGAAGCGCTCATCAATTCTTCAACCAAATATATATATATAGCAAACCACGAGATATCCTCCACAACCTAGCCTGGACTAGCCTAGTGAGTTCTATAAGTCTTGGCGACGTTTAAGTTTCGATTTCCGTCCAACTAATGTCGAATACAAATTTTGTTCAAATTTTGACAGATAATCGTGGTCGTTATTTCGTTATTTAGTGTGAACATCCAGAGACTTAACGATAAATACGCCATTATTTAAAATTTCTATATACATATTTAGCTATCAATACATACGAGCGCTACACATCCCGACATCTAGTGTCGCATTTGCGAAACTGCAACCGCGCATGCGCGGTATGGAAGTTAAATGAAATTAAAATGTACGTATATTAACGTATAGGTCTTCTACATGAAGTCTTTGTTTGATTTGAATCGAACCCACGACCTGTTGATTTCTAGTTATTGCAACAACAACAATGAGTTCGTAGAAACCTCATCCAATAGGAAAGCAATTCTCAAACAGTTTTGATGTTAATTTAAAAGACTACTATATATATTTGTAGTTAGTAGACAAATAAGACACGTTAGTAACACAACTCTCTAGAGTATCAATAACAACGTGCATTTATACTGTTTACATCAATTTATTGCCATGAGATAAATTTGATAGAGATTCCCACGCTTCGCTTCAAGGCAAGTAGCTACTTGTAACTTGTAAGTACTATTTCTATTATTAATTATGACTAATTCATTGTCTTGACTTATGTGACTGTAACAGGCGTTTTCGTGTCAAGAAGTTAATAGGGAAGTTGACTTAATCTGCATCTAGAATTACATAAAAATCGGCGCTAGAAGAATGTAAAATTAATCTTAAAACCAACATAAAAACAGTTTTCCACGTTGCAGTTTCAATGCGAAACCATAGGCTGACAACGCATCGTATAGTATGGGTTTAAAGCATCTCATCTTTTAAACGATTCCGGTCCTCTCTGTAATAGGTATAATAAACATACTAAATAATTTTACTTTGAGATATACAAACAATCATTATTCATAAGCATATATTTATAACATACTATTCCTAGATTGCTGTATATACCTTTTTATTGTGACACTCTTTTAGATCATATTTCAGAATCCATCATCAATGTACCAAGTGGCCTTGGCCCAGAAAACTTTTGCTCCTAATTGGTTCCCAATTGACTTCAGATCATGTCACTGCCCGCTTTAATGTTTATTAGCAAACGACAAAGAAATATTTTAGTTCACCAAACTGTTATTCGGCCTATGGTTTGAACAAATCATCTTGTTATTACAAAGGCAACTTTATCTTGCCACATCCAATTCTGTGTATAGTATTATATTTATTAAGAAGAGTCAAATAAGATCCAAATTTATTTTTATAACTTTATATTCACATGTTAATTTACTTAAAGATAAATTGACTTTTAAAAACTGATAAAAAACCTTATTAGTTTCGGTTAGAAAAAATATATATTCCTCTGTTAAGCTGTTTGTGTCACAGAATATCAGTGTTGGGACATTAGTCCCAACGTAGCCGAGTGGACTCCTTTTCGGAGGCAACCATTTTATTTTTTTATTATTTTACATGTAATTTTCATTTTATTTGTAAAAAAATGTATATTGTGTTTGTTAAATGTCTTGTGTTGTTTCCGAATAAACGTCTTCTATTCTATTCTTAAGTAGTGAATAAGTTATAACATTTACATTGCCTTTTATTAAACTCTTCTGCATTCGTATATTAAACTTTGTTATTCTCACGTGATTTTAAAGTTTAGTCTCCAAAAATATGAAAGAATTTTAAAGATCGATCGTTTTATATTAAGGAAAATCGCTTTCCTACATCCAACCTAACAATGACATAGCAACCTGATATTACGCTACTTACTGTACAATTAAACTTGATGAGCGAGTAAGGAAAACGATAAATATAGGGAGTTATGAAACATCATAGAGAGCTAACACAATGAGCGATAATAGCTTTGATTGCGGAGGTAATTGATAGATATTTTGCGTTGATGCTATGTTGATATTAATATATGTTATTAAGATATATAAATACTACGATATCATCATTTTGAAGAGATAAACCGTCCCATGGTAGCTTACCGAATTTAAAAAATATATAGAACCTAAAATCTGGATATTAAATGGATGGTAGGAATATTGAAATTCCGTCCCGGTCACGAACCCCCATCTACAGATGAAAAACCCGCGAAGTTTGTTTCAGTCTGTGGATTTCGAATTTCGTAATTAGCTTTCATCGAGTGAACCCCAAGCTTTCTTCTGTCATTGAAAAAATTACATAAATACAATAAAACCAACTTTAATTATAATGTTCTAATTTGCCACTTTAAGCATTCAATTTCTAGCTTCACATGTATTTGCCCCATGCCCCACCTCTAGAAGCATCTCCAGAAATATATCGCACACCGTTTGTTTAAATTAAAATGAGAACTGTAAGTTATTTTAAGGTTACGTCTAAAAGAAATTCAACATAGCTTTTGTTATCGCGCCCGTATCAATCCAACCTTGGGAATATCACATAAATTCTGTTATCATCAAATTAAACTGTTCGATTGCATGTCTTTTGTTCTTGTTGTTTTAAAGAATCTTATAAATATACGAATTCATCGAAATAAGACATCACACAGTACGCGAATTTAATCTTAACCGCGTAGAAAACGTATTCAGCAATGCATTTGATGCAAAATAAATAATAATATTTGTAGTTATTGTGCTTAGTTTGTATAAGAAATTATATTTTTTATTAAATTAAGAAAAGCAATAGACCTCTATACTACTAAACTACACTCTGAAGTTTAGTAGTATTTGTTAAAGTAAAACTGTAGTGTCTATAGTTTACAAGTTAAAAACAATACACAGGGTTAATTCTCATTATTTCTAGATAGAAATTGTGTTAAAACCTCTCCATCTTAATTTATGGATTTGAGGTACCTTCTATACTAATATTTGAGGGTTGTAACGTATCTTATGTCTGTCTTGAAGCCTTTTATCACGAAAGAAGCGTTCAACTTGAAAAAAGTAACTAAGCACAGTAAATTATTCAAACTAAACAATATTACCAAAGGAATGTTATTGAATATTCATTGGTATATAATAAACGTTCAGTGTGCTGCTTACGAGATTAAAAAATGTCTGCAAGTTAACATTACAATAATAATTGAACCGGTTGTAGATATGGCTCTAGTCTAGCGAACTTAAACCGACTGCTTAATATTCACTATAACGAAATTTAAAACAGTTTAGATAACACTAAATACTATAAATGACATTCTTACCTAATAAAAAGAAAAAGTTAACAATCCTATTAAGAGTTTCAGATGAAATAATGCATTAGAGTTCTTCTTTAGTTTTTAAACCTGTATGTTTGTTGCTTCGAGTTAAAATTAGTGTTGAAAAGATCAAAGTTAATGATTTTATCTTCACTCCATCTTATTAAAACATACCGATGTCATAAATCATTACATTTTTTTTTATAGCGAAACAACTCAAAAGCATATCCTAGAAAACCAATGTTTTTTTCCATTATTTATATAACTTAACTATAAAATGTCTACCTTTAAAATAGAATCAACACATTAAAAATTAGGTGATGCCCGACAAATATTTTTATTATGTAAGAACCATTTGCTTACAAATGTAAGACAACAACGCATTAATAGAGTCAATAATTATTCTATTCTGACGCAATAATATCGCAAATAGAAGAAATCGAAAGAAACCAGACTTTACCACATCCAGCAACGCGAAATTTCTATCCAACGCGTTGCTGGTTGGTATAGAAATTTTAAGAAGAATTACTTTTATTAAATAGGTACTAGGTATGTAGAAATCGGTAACAGTCAATATAGTCCCATGTATTTATTTAATAAAATGTCTGAAAACAAAATATTTTATAAAAATACAGAGAGATTGACTGTTTTCTTACGGGCCGTGTATTTATATTACACAAGTACCAGGCATGTAGAAATTAGAAACAGTCAAAATAGATATACTTAATATAATAATTTTTAATGTTTGAAATCCAATTCCTATTTATGTATTATTATTATTATGTATTTTTCTTAGAGAAGGTTGTGATGTGTGAAGTGATGTGTTTTAATATAAGATATACATAAATCAGCAACACATAACACAGACCGATCTTATTTACAAAAAGGTAAATAAATATAGGAATCGTTTAGAATAATATATTTTTGTTAAAGTATGAGTTTTATACGAGCAAGACTCGAACCTACGAACATAGCTGCGTAATTCTATAGAACCAGTTATCATTGTATCGATAGATTTTTAAATATTCTTTGAATCTACAACGTACAACGGTTCGCTTCTGAACAGTTTTGTCACGCTTTCCTTGCGTATTAAAATATTGTTTAATTTTCCATGAGTTACTACTAGGCATAGAGAAACGGTTGAAGGTCGCAATATTATTAGACACCTACTGTCTTATCTCGAACCTTGACAACAGTACTATCGACTTAAGTGTCATTAACGCGGGGCCTGTGTATAAGTAGGTTTCGACTATTTGAAATTGGCAAAAGTAATTTACGGTAAAAAATGTCTTTATTCGCAAAACAACAATTTATCGTTGTATTGTTTGTAGTTTACGCGAGTAGTACACATTTAAATAAGGCACATTTACTTCTTCTAAAAAAAGGTCTTTTTTTTAATAGATCCCTAAGGGTTAACTGATTTGATCGTAGCAATGTTTCATTATTAATAAAGGGGTCATGGGTATTCTGATACTTATGGATGTTAAGTAGGTTGTGGGAATACCATTCGGGTATCGAGCCACATATAACTGGCCCACGTTTCGATTTTAGTTTATTTATTAACTTTTATTTCGTCATTTATTAAAAAAATGAAACGACCAAAGCCAACGTCAACTGGACAGTAGTACAAATATACTATAACTCTATATAGTTTGTCCTATCCTTCTCTATCATAAAAAAAACTTGCCGTTTAAAAAAAAACTAATTTAATAAGGCTAACATTTTTCAAATTGAGAACACAATGTACTTGTTAGTAGGTACTTGTCATGTATCATACGCTCTAGACAACTGGCTTATCGAAGTGTTTTAAATTCACCTTAACAAATATTCCGCTGAATAATTTCTTGATAGCAAATTGAAACGAGTCATTGTAACGAGTGGAATGTGCCCTTTCTTATCTCTCTAAGACAATTGCAATACAAAATAAATAAAATAATGAAAAAAATTCTGTTCAAAGTTATCTTCTTTATAGTAAATTGTTTATTATATGCCACAATATAGTAATTACAAACTTTAATACAGTTCCTACATATTTTTACAGGTACCTTAAATAAAAATCCTTCGTAACTAGACGTCCCGCGGTCGAAACCCGGGGACACATCACAAATGGTTTCGTTATGACTGACCACAGATAAATGATCAACTATCATGTAAATAAAATAGAGCACTTACGTCTTACCTATCAATAATTATTGTTTTCTTTAATCATAGTACATCTTCTATATAAGTTGTAATATGTATATCATATGCTATTTTCCATATTTGTATAGATATAATATATTTTATTTTAAAAAAGGTTATTAAATATATAATAACAGATCACTGTTTGAAAGCGCGTTTATCTCTAATACAAGAGCTTAAAAATCAAAATTTTATTAAGTTCGTTTTTGTGAAGATAGATGGCACGAAAATCAATAAACAATGATTTCATTTGTTTCATAGTCGAGTAATTTTTTCGCTCATTTTTAGTAATAGTAAGTGGTATATAGAAATAATCCTTTTTTCTGTTCTATAAGTACCCACATATTAATGAGATGTTTTACGGCTGGGTTTCGTCAATTTATTCATTGTCTGTCCTTGTCTACCATAAAAATAGGTACATGCACGTAATATAAATATTTTTCAAGTATTAAAATGTCAACCGTAGGCAAATGTTTGCGCGTACAGATGTTGGAATTTGAAGGTGTACAAGTTTAAAATCTCCGAGGCTCGAAAACTTAGAGAGAGACAGTGTGCCCAATTCTTGGATTAGGCCGACGTGAATTATTGCCTCGTGGGGCCGAAATTTATCACACACGTCTATTAATGCTAGATTAATCGCTGCGTAGAAAAAATGTGAATTCTCAATTCGATATCCGGGCATGTAACATTTCAATTTATGTTATAGCTTTTAAATAAAACACTTTAACGGTTTAAAACGCGATATGTATAGGTTAAACTTTCGGCCGGGCCGACGTTTCAAATAAGTTTAATATATCGCGTTTTAAACCGTTTAAGTGTTTTATTTAAATGTGTACCTACTCGCATAAACTACAGACAGTATTTATGTTGTCACGTTCAAATGTCGCGGTGGCTCTTTTACAAAGAGATGACTTGGGTTCTAATCTTTAACATTTGCGTCCATATAAAATTTATTTTATGTGACAATAAAGAATGTTTGTTTTTGTATTGATTGGTGAAAAAGAAATCACAGAGTCTTATAGTAAAGTTTTTTATAAAATCTACAATATTATTATTTGCTACTAAATTAGCATAGAAATTGATAAAAATGTTTATATTAACAATTAAAATATGAAAGTAAAACATTATGACATGAAGACATTTAAATTGAAACATTTGGGAGGTTATTAATATTTATTAGTGAATTTGAAATGCAAAATGATCGGTCAGTTTAGTAAATAACTGTCTCTTAACGTATTCTCTAATTGATATGAATTTACCTCATATACACGATAGAGTCGTGGATTCAAGTCCTGTCCGATTTTTTTCAATTTAAAATAGATCTTTTATTACGGAACAACAAGTTTATGTTTTTGTTTTTCTAAGCTTACATAACTTATTACTCGTGGCTTTGACAGTGAAACAGCTCAAAAGCATTTTTTAGAGAATGTACTTTAGTGTCCTATCATTTTTCACCTTCTAACAATATTTTCCCTGGACAGAAAAAACAATTAGAACAGGTTAGAACTTGAAATTATCAAAGATATAAAACTAACTATGTTTTATAATCAATTTATAATTTTATGAAACATCTTAGCTTCCGTCTAGAAATTTTTGTATTAAATGCGTGGTAGGTATATCGCATTTTCGTCCGGGTCACGAACCGACGTCCGCAGATAAAAAAACACCATGAAATAACTGAATTTCGGTTTCGCCAGTGACAGAACTCCATATTTGTCTGCCTTTCTCTATCGTAAAAAAACACATTTGCAATAGGACGGAACGCTAACGATACCCGTTCAAGTCCTGCTCGAATCGAAATTTTTTTCAATTTATTTTCGATTTTTAAATTATATTACAGTGCCTTCATGTGCAATAACATGTAAAAAAATTAATAAAGTTTTCAAACGCTTCACGATTTATCAAGATCGATGTACTTACCTACAAATGCTTGTCACTTGTTTACGTTTGTTAAAAGTTGCTTAGTTTTAAAAGCCGGTTCGTCATAAATGAAGTTTTAATTATAACTTAAAAAAATGAATAAATTCTTCGCTTTCTATTTAAATAGAACGGTTACTTATAAAACATTTTTTTTTCGCCTTCTTTGTTTTCTATGAGTGATCATAGGCCTTAATTTGCTTGCGCACTTGCTTAATTTGCATAAAATAAATACATAAACAGTTTAATTTATTTAATAGTCTTAGGACAAAGTCAGTAAGTTTAATTTGTACTGGTTACTGACACATTTTGACATAATATGTACTCTACTTGACAAAAAAATAATCACGAATTGCCTGCACTTTACGCGAATAATACACATTTAAAAAAACGGTTTAAAATGCGAAATATTATAAACTAATTTATAATTTATTTTCATTACGTCCCCCCGAGAACGCGGCTGCTGAAACGCGGTTCAAAATAAATTGTCAATAAGTTAAGTAATATATATGTCGCGTTTTAAACTGGTAAATGTGTTTTATTTGAATGAAAACAACTATGTATGAGTTCAAGTATGATTCAAGTTTTGACTGAAAATCGAACTACTGAAAGCCGCACGGATAACTTCAGCAGCGCGATTTCTCCTTGGAGGAATGCGCATACCCTTATCTTCGATGTGCGTACGCAGCACACTTGACTAGGCCCGCGGAATGCCATTTTGTCCATGACCGCGTCACGTGAGGTTTTTGTCACAAAAGTTATGAGCCTCGGCCGATCGTTCGCTTCTTAGTGACAGCAGGTGAAACGACCGAATAGACCCGCGCTGGATCATTCTCTAGTCTATATTACAATGCTGACGAGTCTGTTTGTTTGAACGCGCTAATCTCCGGAACTGCTGAAGTCACGGCTAGTGATTTATAATCCACAAGGTAATCACATCTTAGTTATTAACACCGCTAACTCTTTACTCCTACTTTGATTGAACTTCTAACTTTTAACTATCTAAGTTGACACATATCACATCCTGTATAGTTTTATTCTCTCAGTGACGATAAATCTAAAAGCAAGTATATTGAAACTTGGTCATCTTAAGAAATTACAATTGATATTATGTTTAAATACTTGTCTGTAGTTTAAGTAAAACACTTCACAGCTTAAAACGCGATATATGTTAGTTAAAATGTGTGAGACCCTTAATAATGTCATGCGAGAAACCGACGCTGATCCTTACTTTGATTCTTTTACACGATTTAAAAATAAAGTATTGCGACTATAGACACTTTATTATAATTAAGTTGGAATTCTGTAATTTCGAAACACTAATTTTAAGTTAACAATGCTGTGTACATCAGTAATTGGGTCCTACATAGGTATCTTAACTTATTGTTATGTTAAGTATAATGAACTACATGTAAGTGATCTGTTGATGTACCATAATAGATAAATAAATAAATAAATAAATAAAATTATTTGTAACTACGGCCCGACGTTTCGGGTCTTTTTCGTTTTCTTAAATAACTCAATTATATCTATATAAAAATATGCATTAAGTAAATGAATAAATTTACCGGTGAAGCAGAAAATGTCGAACCGACACAATTGCGTTCAAAGAGTTTTTTTTTTATCAATTTTAAATGGTATTTAGGTTAGCACGATCCTACTTGAGATGTTCAGCTAGATGTTCTAAAAACCATAATAGGTTATGTAATTACTAACACAGGGGATGTAAACAAAGAATTTTCTTAACTCTCCTTATATATATACAGAAATTACATTTAATAAATGTGGATTTATATCCTAAGTCATCATAGTTCAACCAGTCAATCATTGTATCCTATGTTTGTTGTTCTCTTTGTGAAGGATTTTTTACCGTCGGAGTAAGTCCCCTCTTCATTGCGGTTTTTATTAAAAATATAATATTGATTACGATATAATCTACTTGCCACTTTTAATTTGTTTTATAAAACATATACGGACAATTCAATACATATATGTTTTTCAAATAAAAAAAAATATTGATCTATATCTGGAACTAAATTAATACTTATAGACCTAAATATCTTAAATTCAATTCAAACTTATAAAGTTATTAGTCTTAATATTTTCATAAAACTTAGAATGGTTTTTAACTCGAAATATATAAGTTAACTTAGGCCCTTGGACTTGTTGTGGATGCTTTACGCGTTTTAAACCGTTAACAGTGTTTTATGTTAACGGTTGTAAGCTACTGTCTAGACTAGAATTAAATTAAATTGCTATACCTAAATACCAATGATTTAGTTTTTTCGGAAATCGACCCCGTTTGAAGTATCTATATTTATCTTTCATTTGAGTATTCAAATAAGGTTCAAAAACCATACTTTTTAACCAAGCAATAATAATTATTAATATAATTATTTGCAGAATGTTGTATTGAAATCCGAAACGCAAAGAAACAGAGGTTTGATACCCGTTTTACAGTTAAGGTGGATATCGAACCGAGAGCGAAGTGAGACTAGTTTTTTATCGAGAAATCAAAAAATCCGCAGGTAGCGGGCCCGACACGACATCGGTAATTGAGTCGACTTTTTAACAAAGCGGTTAACACAATATTTCATTAGACAGTGCTACAAACAAAATGTTTACAACTTTGAGGATAGTCAAGCATGTGGTTCGCTTGCGGTGAAATAGCCATACACGTCTAAACAAAATGTGTTGTCGACCTATTTTGGCCTTCAGTTAGAAATACTGCAATCCTTTAATTGACGAATCACTATAAGTTATTTATTTATAAAATTCATTAAACGTTACAGGACTGCCCATTTAAGAAATTTGCGTCGGCATGTTAATAAACAATGTTATTTAACCATTAAAGACAAAAATATGATAAATTACAAACGCCTTACTTAAAAACAGCGGATTATTGTAATGCAATTTGATTGTAAAGGTATACCTATAATAGTGTAGTTTTTTTATATGTAAAAGCTCACATTTTAGCCATTTATCTTGCAAATGCGCGTGTACTTTTGAAAGATTCAGTATCGAGGCCCATATTTCATTATTCAAACATGCTTATAAGATTTATGAGGCTTCTTATAATTTTAGAAACCGCTCAAGTCGTTTCACAATTAGCTGGCAACATTTTCTATTAGCTGCCGATTACTGGTAATTTACTAGATTGCGGAGTTTCTGTCGAGTTATAAAACTGTCAATAAATCGATGAAACTGGACATGAATCGGATCGTTCGTGTGTTGCCGTAATGTGTGTTATTGTGTAAGGTGGAAGCGAGCGTTCGCCGCGGAACGGAATATGCCAGAAGAACGGAATTTAGCTAGAACGGCGGCTCGTCTCAGACCGAAACATCCGATAAGCGATTAACTAGAGCACAAGTAATCGAATGTAAGGTGACAAGAGACAGCCGACGGCACGCTCCACACAAAAAGCGGACAACACATCGTGCGAAACAAACGAACGTGTCACATAGCTCCTTATCAAAGTTTTTTCCAAAGGTCTCGGGTTCGATCGGCCCTCGCCCTACCTGCGACACGCCGCGCCCTAACCGGGATTCAATAATACGACCTTTTAAAATATTTACTCTGGTTTATTTAAATACTTAGATAATAATATAAAACATTTTAAGACTAATTATTCATTATTTAGCTAGAGGCTCGCGCTACCGCGGCCGGCCCTTAATTACCTACAATTTATACAGTTATATACATATCAACTTCAACTTCGTTGAGAATAACGAAATAATTACATTTACACGGTTCCGTCGAATCGGGTCCACACGCCGCAGCGCGACAGAACTAAGAGCTACCTAATATGGCTCGCCGCCGCCTCGCCCGGTCTACTGTACAATGGCGTGGTCGCGGGGCGGACGGCGCTTCGGACCTCGCGAGCCGGCCGTTCACAAACCAACGGAATAACGAAACGAGGGAACGCCACACCTGACCGTAACCTAGGGTAAATTCGATGCGATCGTCTCTCGAGCGCGGCCAGTACTTACCGAGCGACGCGGTCGGCTCGGGCACTGCACTGCACTGCACTCGACACTGCGTCTACGCGCGTATTGTCCCGCGGGCTAGTGCGGCTCCGCGTAGAAGGGCCGCGGCGGCGCCCACGGGGCGAACTGTTAGTGCGCCGCCAGCGTGTGGGCGCTCTGGAGCGGGTGCTGTCCGTGCTGGCCGTGCGGCGCGTGTTGCGAGTGCGCGTGGGCGTGGGCCGAGTGCTGCGAGTGCGGCGGCGAGAGCGCGGGCGAATGCGCATGCAGCGGTGGCGAGCCGTGCACGTCGTGCGCGTAGTGGCCGTGGCCCATGCCCTCCAGCATCTCGCCGCCCAGCGTGTTCGGCGGCGTCATGCGCTTCTCCTTTTGCCTCCGATTGCAGAACCACACGCGCACCACCTCCTTCTCCAGCTGCAGGCTATCCGCCAGCGACGTGATCTCCTGTGCCGATGGCTTCGGCTGCTTGTGGAAGTGCTGCTCGAGCGCGCCTTTCACCGACACCTCGATGGAGGTGCGCTTCTTGCGCTTGCGGCCCTGCGCCGCTATCTTGTCGATACTGGTGGGGCTGCCGGTCGTCGAATCGGCCTCCTCCAGCCACTTTTGTAATAACGGTTTCAATTTGCACATGTTCTTAAAACTCAACTGCAGCGCCTCGAAGCGGCAAATCGTCGTCTGCGAGAACACGTTGCCGTAGAGTGTGCCCAGCGCGAGGCCCACGTCGGCCTGCGTAAAGCCGAGCTTGATCCGCCGCTGCTTGAACTGTTTGGCGAAGGCCTCGAGGTCGTCGCTCGTCGGCGTGTCTTCCTCGGGCTGGTCGCGCTCCAGCGCGTGGTGGTGGTGCAGTGCGTGCGGCGAGGGCTGCACGTCGCGCAGCATGTGGTGCTGGTGGACGGGCACCGGGTATCCGCCGTGCAGAGCCACGGGGGAGCCGGCGCCGTAATGCGCGGATACCACGGGCGCGTGCCAGCCGCCCTGGAGATGCCTGTGGTCGTGCGGCGCGGCGGGCGGCTTAACGTCGGGGGCGTGCGCGTGAGCGTGGTGCTGGTGCATGCCCCAAGGGTCGGTGGGCGGAAGCGAGGCCCAGGGGTTGAGCGGCGCGCCTGGCGAGGGCGAGCCCGCCGCGTGCAGGTGGTGCTGGTACTTCATATCGGCGGGCTCGACGCTGCGCGGCGAAGCAGCGTGGTACCCGCTCAGGTTGCCGAGATCCAGCTCTCCCGGCATGTACGTGGTCGCCGCCATGGCGCCGTACCTCAGATCCACGGTGGACGGCGTCTTGCCGGTTCGAAGGCTCGCGAGCCTTCACCTGGCGCACACGATCGCGAAACAAGCGCGGAATTCGCGCGGAGCGGCAGCGAGGGCCACCTCACATCACCGTGCACGTCAACGAGCGACATGCGCGTGCGTGCTCGATGGCAGCACGGAGCGGACTGGCGCGAGGCGGTCGCGGCGGGCGCGCGCCGGCGCCGAGAGGGGCGGCCCCGCCCATCGCCCGCCCGCCCCGCGCCACCCGCTCTCCCCGCCGCCCGCTAATGACGCCGTAATTGCGCCCCGCCCGGGCCCCGCGCCCCGCTACGCGCTCGCCCCTCGAACGCATCGACACCTGATTATTTACAAACATTATCATTACTTGTGCGCGAATTGCGACGCGATTTCGGCCGCTCCTGCTGCCTTGCTGTCTTGCTGCCTTGCTGCTGCGTCTGTTGAATCGTAATATATTCATACGTACATGTTTTAAATGCAATTTTATGCATATCTCATAATGCGTATTATAATTATAATGAGAATTACTTCACTCTCTACACATGTTCGGTTTTCGTTCGACAAGTGACAATAAGAGCAATGAATGTAGTATCGTAATTTTATTTTAAATAAAAAATAGGTAAATAATAAAGCAATAATTCATATCTACCATAAACTCTACATTTTATGAAGTTATTTACGTATCTACTTATTTAAGTCAGTTGTACAAGTTAATAATGCTGTGTACATCAGTAATTGGGTCCTACTTAGGTATTTTAACGTATTATGATGTTAAGAACATGTAATTTGGTACATGTAAGTGATCTGTCGATGTACCATAATAAATAAATAAATCTACTGATTGCCACGAATTGAATAATTCTTTTATTTAATAAAATAAGTGTAGAATAAGCAAGATATTATTACTGATGAAACTAGACACTAATGTTAGTTTCTACAAACTAAATAAGTGAGTTTTCTAGCCGTTAGTAATTTTAAAATTTCTTAGATTTCTTTGAGAACTTTACTTTATTTTTACTTGAATTGACCTAAGTCCTTGGCATTGGCATGTGTAACTGACCTATAGCTACTATAACAATTCCACTTTGTAAACTTTACTAGGATAAAATTAACTCCTAAAATAATAAATGTTAAAATATATTTCATACTTATTTATTAACGTTTTATTCCTTATATTATACGCGTTTATGCTTGGAAACTAAACTAAAAAGATATCTCAGTAGAAAAATAACATACCTAAAGGATTTGTTACATAAGGCAGATATTAAATATTAATGAATAATTCGGAAACAAAACAAACAGCATGACAGACAATACTTAATACTTAGATTAATATATTTACGATTTATTTTAAAAATACATCGATGATGAATAATATATGTTATGCAGCTGTCTACTAGGTACTATAGTAAATTCATAATTTCGCATTTACTTTATGTTAATTAGTCTATATTACAATTAAATAAACATTTTAAATACGTTTGAAAAGACATAAGTACCTGTATGTGTCTGATTCCATAAATTCAGATAATGTAGAGTCAAAATATTTTTCTTTCAATAAAAATATTTATAGGCGTATTTATATGTGTAGGAATAAAATTTTATTTTATAAAGAAACACAGTATATTACCTGCGAATGTGTCTGTTTTTAGTATGTAAACGTATTCTTCAGAAATTAATACACTCGACGCCATCTAGCGTCGAGTAGATGAACGTCAAATTTGATAATGCCTCACAAACCTGTAAATATTATAATAATATAAATAATAAGAAAGACAAATATACTTTTTTAAATATTCTGTTGGACCCAATACTATTTATAGATATATTATCTAAACAACTTACGTAACTAAACGCGTAAACATTACCCCGCTTATAATAATTTGTCATCTAAATGTCAAAATGTTACAGAGATAACTTATAAGTCTGTTCAGGTTTGTTTTATTCAATGCATGTAAAATTAATTTGAATTTATTATCATAACATTTGTGGCTGGGACAACTAACGCCATCTCTCGGCGCGATCGAACATCGCCTGCCACAAATAATACAACCTTCAAAGTTTATTTCTACCTATCCCAGATGCGCTTGGAAACAAATTTAATGAAAAATATTATTTTTAATAAACAATAACATTGTACAGGGTGCTGTCTGACTAAAATTAGTATAACTGTGCGTTATTCTCATTGAAATATCAATAATTAAAATAAATTTAGATCAAATTTTAGACGTCATTTTTTAGACACACAAAATAGCACGAAACATTAGCACACTTTTATGTTTTAAAATGACAACACACACTTCGCAGTTATCAATTGGTAATTTATTCTAGTTTCTGTAAGTATAATCTTAAAGTATTTTTCCAATTAGATAAATAACTCTCAGGCCAAAATTACTAGGACGCTTTGAATAAAATTTTCCAATGATTAGAATGATATTAAATGTGATAAGTCTGACGGCCTATACATTACAACAATTAGAACGGTTTTGTAATTCAAAGAGACCAATTACAATATTATTATGTCCTTTACAAATCTCTATTAAAATTATGATTAGAGTTGATTCATGAGATTTTTTTTTAAGTATTTTTCACGTGTCAAACCCGAAAAGAAAATTTACACTACTGTCTGTTTTGTTATTCCTATTTATTTTCACGATGGCGTATACAAAACAAATTTGACCTAAGCACTAAATATTCTAATGAGATTGTTCAATTAGATTGAAGACTCTTTCTTAGATATAAATAAGTAAGAGCATGTTTTTCGGTCTATTTACCTACAACGTACCTAATGTTATAATACTGATGATTTTTTAATAAATTGTCTAAGGCTTTTGCAGTAACTTCACAAATACTTGGGCATTAGTGCTTAGTCGTCGTAATTTATTAAGAAATGGTTATCGTGTCGCTATCACTAGTAGATGGTTTTTTTTACTTGATCACCAATTCAGGAGATTTATTTTTAGTTCTTGTTATATTATGTTTGTTAAATGTCTTGTGTTGTTTCTGAACAAACGTCTTCTATTCTATTCTAGATCTTGAGCGTTTTTCGACAGTACATGACAGACATGTACAGCACTTAGTCTTCGCTTCGAATATTCGGTTGAAGTCCTACCTGAGTCATTTTTTTTCAATTTAATAATCGACTTTAATTATGTGTTAATTATTAAAACTTTCAAAATATTTACTTAATTTTAATATAGCGTCATTACGTTACGTCATTAATTTAGTATAAATAATAAAACATTACGGCTTTGGCTTCAAAATGTAAGTAAACTAATAGAGATTTAGCATAAAGTCACACGTGTTTAATATGAGAACCGTTTTGTTTCCAATTGGGCAATCATTCGCGGGCTCAGGAGGCCGAACAAACAGACAAACAATAATGTTTGGCGAGGGGCGAGAGGGCCGAATGGGGAGCTCGGCCAATATTAGTTCCGGTCCCTCACTTGGATCCCATAACTTGCATTTTAACTCCCTTTTATCTTTTGAGTCAACCTTTGCGTGTTAGACTTTTAATGACAGGGGGGTAGAATCGAATGAGTATTTCATAATCAAAACGAAATAGTAAATAAGGAGAAATCTAAAACAAAAGAAAGGTCTTTTAAAATAATATTGTGACGTAGTAATGAAGACTTATTTCCTCACCGAGACTATTTTGCACGACTTTTCCGGATTGGAAGCCGG
The DNA here is from genome assembly GCA_963661955.1 of Leptosia nina. Classification (NCBI taxonomy): domain Eukaryota; kingdom Metazoa; phylum Arthropoda; class Insecta; order Lepidoptera; family Pieridae; genus Leptosia; species Leptosia nina. The sequence goes on along the minus strand of CAVLEF010000144.1, from coordinate 603,646 downwards.
AAAACTTTTCACTGTTTACAATGCAAACAAGATGGCGATATATTTAGCGTTTTAAACCGTTTAAAGTGTTTTACTTTAATGTGTGCTACTCGCATAAACTACAAAAAGGGCTACAAGTTTGTAATTTTTCTTTTTAGATCGGCGAAAGTGGCGCTCTTTAGTTTCGGACGCCAACTCACTTTGGGTCGCTGCGCCAGCGGAGTAAGTAAGTTTATACTTTTTACTACTATGCCTATATATGACAGATGACAAGTCGGCACAAGGTCACATCTAAGTAATGTGACATTAATCAGCCACAGACTAGACATAAGTATCTCTCTAGCTTACTTTGGCTTCGAATTCATATCAAGTCCTGGTCTTCATTGAAAAATAACAATTGAAATTAGATGATCATAAGTTAATAATTACGTCATGAACTTGTAGTTCTTATAAGATTTCTTTCTCATTATAATATTTAATTTTATGTTAATGAATCTTTCCTATATGACACAACATGTTGTTTTGCTGGACACTGGACAATGAAATAAAGACTAACGTTCACTTTTTATTAAAGCCATATAATATTTTTGGAAATTACAACATAAACAATTGTTTGCACTTAATTTTTATATATGTATGACTTGAGCTTACGCTCAGTTAGTTTCTATATGCTCTGTAGTTTAAGTTTTTAACTCGTTGCTAAGGATAGCGTTGCGCAAGACTCCTGATATCATAGCCCGGTGAAACATAAGTCCTAGTTAATCCCAACAACACGTACGGCTAATAATCAATCGCAGGTTCGATTCCCACCGAGTCCAACATTTTTCTCATAAATGTATAATCCTGAAACATTTTGGACTTCGCCTGGATATCTGGATATTAAATGGGTGGTAGGAATATAAAAATACCGCCCGGGTCTCGAACCACCGTCCACAGTTGAAAAAGCTTAATCACGTTTCGGCTTCAGTCTGTGGATTTTCTTAGGTTGGGGTAGGTCAACTACCATCGAGTGAACTCTATGCTTGTCTGCCGTCCTCTGTTATTAAAAAAAATAAGTCATGCTAACTAAGACAGACGTTGTGTAAAAACATACCAGATACGAAGTAAACGGGAATAAACTTACGTAAAAAGCACCTTGGACTTGGTAATATAATTTCGTGAACACTTTGTCGTTAATACGGCGGAGACCGACGAGAAATTTCCTAAAATAATTTTTAATAAACCCGGCTCAATTATAATCGGTTTTAAATCGCTGTGAAGCCTTAAGTGTCCGATCCGGGCTACTGTATCATGTTTATGTCTTGAGAGGCTGCAAATTTGTCTGCGCGTGCGACGACCTATAATGAAACTTATTCGGTTCACACAGAGTCGATTGTTTTATTCGGTTTATTAGTTCTTACGACGTTTTTGGGATACATAAGATGCAGTTAAAGGCAGTTTATTTCATAAGAGTGTAATTAGTGGGTGGAGTAGATGCGCGGCGGTCGGTCGTTCCGTGGAGATAAATCTATCGCGGAGGAATTTGAGGGTCGCCGCGTGCGCAACTCGGCGAATTCTTTTATTTTCGATAATGTTTGACGAAAACACTTGGGTTCTAGACTTGTTCACGCGTTTTCTGTGTTGTTTTATTACTAAAATTTTATATTTTACATTTGTTAATAAACTAACTATATACGACACTTTATGAATGTGCATCCGTTTTTGGTTATATTTGTTTGATTTGTTTTTATATACTTTAATCATTTAGTAGACAAAGCGAAATATTTCTTATTCAAAAATAAATTCTCCAATAAGAATATTAACTTACGTATTTTAAAGTTATATTTTGTCATTATACTTTTACATGTACCTACTTGTTTTTTTTTAATAAATGTCAAAAAAACAACAATTATTAAATTAAACACATCCCAATATCACAACTGTAGGTCGCTGTTTGACGCTGATCTTTACTATTTGTGTCTAATATAAAAATGAATGCCTAATCGTTTTACTAGTACTTAAAAGACAATTAAAGTATAATATCATGATATCAATAAAGGAACCTATCTTTGTCGCATTGAAGAGACAGTGTTCCTTACCTTGAAACATTTTAAATTTATATCACATAAAATTTTAAGTGAAACTTGGTAATTAACTGTCTCTGAGTATATAATACTTGGCAATATTGTACTAAATACTGTCTATAGTTTACGCGAGTAGTACACATTTGAACAAAACACTAAAACGGTATAAAACGCGACCCTATGTATGAGCTTTGTACCCTATGTCGGACCCTACTGTAATAATTTTTCAAATAAGTTTAACTAATAGATTTCACGTATTAAACCGTTGTTTATTATTTTCTATTGGAGACAACTATAGAAGGCTGGATGATCAATCTGATTATTTCACCCATTTCCTCCTTGCAGAGGACTCTGGGTTTAAAACCAATAATTTTAAAACATTACGGTGTTTTTTTAAATTGAATTATATCTATTTATTATATACATACTATTCTCTTGATAGTTTTTCAGAAATATTGTTAAATTTGTTTTACTTATCACAAGGGACATCTCTGTTTAGTTTATATAAAATGTAACTTGAAGTTGAAGTAATTGATTTTTTTTTACTGGCTAACAGAAGACTATCGCAGATTATTGGATTCCCAGCAGCAGAGCATCTGCCGTCTAATGCAAAATAAGAATTTGCCTTCTGACGGAGATAATATCATGGCCTCTTTAAAAACATCACATGATATATTTTTAAATTAACTGACGAAATTAAATAAGGAAAGCGTTTTAATTTTACGTGTCTATAAATACATTTTATAAGAAGTTTAAACATTTTGAATTCACAGTATGATCCTTGTCTATAGCACAACTTTAATATTTATTAAAATGTACTTACTCATACAATATATATTGACAAACAATATAAAATTTTGTTTTATATTGTATACAAATAAGAGTGTTTTTATAATGGGGGAAAGCACACGGCTTTTCCAATGCCCTGGGAGTGTAAGAAGTGACTATTAACTACAAAACAACAATCTATATTAGTGTAAAAATTAAAAAAAACAAAATTAATTAAACTTATAAACTGAATAAACTGTATTTTTGTAAAACTAAGTAAGTACAGTAAATATAAAAATCCCCTCTTGAAACGCATCATTAATTTTCAATGCTGTGTTGTTTTATGATATATTTTTTAATTTTATATATATATATATATTAGATATTTATTTGTTGTATGAGTTAGCTTTGTTTTTCACACGGGGCACGCAAGCACTTTAAAATAGTAAGGACAGACAAAACCTCATTAAGAGCCGTCATGCATTAGATCGCAAAAAAGGCTTTGATGTTCGCGGGTCATTGACCCGTCTGCACGTGAAGTATGGAGCTATTAAATGCGATTTGCATGAGAGTCATCGCGGGCGGCGCCAGGCGGCGATCTGATAGCTACGTGACACGCGCCCCCCCTTTTCTTCACCGCTAGCTGGCTTCGAAGGTCATCAGCAGCCAAAGTCGAGAATGTCTATAATGTTAAGATAGTAAAACAGTGTTTATGTCTATTAAACACTGTCTATAGTTTTACTTGTTTATACATTTAAAAAATGTATAGTTCTGTGTATTGTTTGATCAACACTATAATTGCTATTCCCCAGAAAGCGAACCCAGACCTCTTGCGTTTAGCAGGCACATAAACGAACTTCCCCGTCTCCCCGTGACCACGGCTGCTGCAAAGCATCCGAAACGTTGGGCCGAAGTTAAAAATCATTTTCAAATAAGTTTAACTAATATATCGCGTTTTAAACCGTTAGAGTGCTTATTTGAATATTTAGATTCGTCAAAAAAATTAAATAATATGTTTGTCTGTCCGTTCGTCGTGATTCTACAGAGTGTTCAAAAGAGCGACATAATCGAGAAGAACACCCAAGAATCTCGGTCTGGCTTTTTCAACATGTCTTATAAACTAATACATTTTTGTGAATTTAATGACCTAAGGAGCAATTTATATCACTGCTAGGCAGCCCTGTCATTGCACCTCTTGCGCTAGGTTGGTCAAAAATATTACAGTATTTTTGTAACAAACATGTACCTAATTGTCCAAACTTTAACTCGATTATAATTCAAGACAGAGCAACTCGTCAGATCTGGCGCAAGGCAGATATAATCGTTTGCCGCCGAAACAGTTAGCTGCTGACAGCGCTCCATACTAAATAGACTTATCTCTTATCAAACACTGACTGATTGACTCGATGCCAAATGGGTTATTCCATTTGAGTCTTCCGCCATATTTATGGGACAAATAATTAAGCGTCCTGCTTTGAATATACATTTAACAAAACATTAGACGAACTCGTTCAGTAATGTATGGCTAATCGACAAGTCGTGGGTTCGACATTTTTCTAGTCAATTTATAATTATTTTAACGTTTTGGTGACCAAAATGCGCAATAAATCGTAAAAACATGGGTGTGAATCCTACTGAGAATATCTATTCTTAATAAGTTTCCAATAAGCAATATATTGGACATAGTCTGGTAATCTAAAATTGTACAAATGTTAACTGTAATTTGGAAATTATTTTTACTAAGACCCGAGATTTCGGATGCTTTGCAGCAGCCATGGTCACGGGAAGGCTCCTGATATTTCGCGTTTTAAACCGTTAAAACCTACAGACGTAGGTAAGTAAGTATCCAAAGCTAAAATAGTCCGATAGTGTATCTCGTTGATCTGGACGTGGCTGGCACCTTCTCATAAGTAAACTTGCTAGTTTATCCTCCTTCACCAAAAAACACGTTTGCAGCATTTTTGGGACAATTTTCCCCACTCGCTGAACAACGTGTTCGGACACATTTTCCAAGTATTCCAGTAGCTCTGCAGGTACCAGGCGAGCATGGAAGCGAAGCGTTCGCACGGGCGAGCACGTCCACCTTTCTAGCGCGCCACGCTGCCGCACGAAGCGCGCCGCGCCGAGCATCCCAATGCGCGCTCTCGACAATAACTCTTGGACTGCGCTGAATCTACAAGTGGCTTCCACGACGGTCTCAATTTCTTAGGAATTAGCTATTTACAGGTTTACACGCTAGTCGGTCTATGGGCTGTAGGTACGATTCCCACGAAGTGCAAAGTTTTATGAAACCTTATTGAAAGCGTGATTTTTAAGACCTTCTACGTGGTTTTAAACACATTTTTATGCCGTTTAATAACGTTACGGACAGAGAAATGTGTTGTCCCCATGTCCCACAAATATAGTTCGTAGTTCCATTGTTAATGTCAATTCTAACGCGAGGGAAAACTGCTGCACATCAGCGCTACCTACTCTTCGTAACAATATTTTTTTTTTCTATTATTCTTAATATTTTTATAAGTATTTAAGTTTGAGTTTGAAAAAACAGATTTTTACTAATAATAAAGTTTTCTAGAATATTACAATTCAATCGCTTTGAGCGCACTATTTTTTCAAATTGGACATAAAGGATTAAATGTACAAGCCGTATAAATTTCCAATTTTTAAAATTCAAATGTATCGAATTTACCTAGACCATTATTATTCAGAATCATGTTTTCTGAAAAACAAACGTATGCTTATGTAGAACCTTTTTTTACCTTCATATCCTGGCCGCTCGTATAAATTATGAATAAATTCGGAAAGTTTCTCCACACTGAACTGAATTAATTCAAATCCAAAAACCGAATTCGAAAGACGCGATTAGGTAAACTCATACGATATTCATACATTCGAAAACGTCGCACGCGCATTATTCACGTTTACGGACACGTCAATATTCCGGCCGAAATCTATCATCTAAGACAGGTATCGACATCATAAAACCGACTTTATGGGTCTTGTAATAGAATTGAAAATTGCTCGACACTTCAGCTAGTTTTCGGTGCCCCTACGCATCCATAACAATGAGACAACGACGGACAAATCACAAATGTATTTATTATAATTTATTACAATCGCCACTTAATAAACTGCTGTTAACACTACATAATGTCGGTATCAATATTGCTATTTACATATTTTTTCGGCATTTATCAATATCGCGGTATTATGTAATCTGTTGATACTGAATCCCTAGATTCGGTTACATAAGCAGATAATTGCTTCTATAAATGACTCGGCTGAACTTAACAAACAGAATTAAATCTTTTTAATTTTTAGTTTAGTTTAATGGTAGCAATGTATGAGTTGTCGCTTCGATCCCCACTGGGTCTCACATTTTTCTTATAAATTTATAATGTTTTTTAATCATTTTGGCCTTCTTCTGGACATGTGGGTATTAAAAGGGTGGAATATCGATATTCAATCTGGGTCACGAACCAGCGTCCACGGATGAAAAAGCCCTGAAGTGAATTCGCGTTGCGGTTTCATGTTGTGAATTTTCGAATATCACAAGCGGCCCATAGACGATCAATATTATTGTGCAATATCCCGGGTTGTACTATAAAATTGATCGTGTGTAGATGACATTGATGCGTCTGTGGGCATTGCATCAATCAAATCAAATGCAAGTATCAATCGTCTATGGGCAGCTTTAAGCTAAAAATAGGCCAACAGCACACCTTAGTAAGAGTTACATTGCTGGAGTATTTTACCTTCTATGAAGTAAGTATTATACTAAGTAAGTGGTCCTCAATATGGTATAAGTTCTTCAAAGACATCCATTTCCCCGGGGGCCCACGTTTTAAAAAAAAAAAAATTTTTCTGTTTCCCAGGGTCTCAAACGTACTTTCAACAGTAGGTACGATCCATTCAACTACGAAGGTGGTTTACAACCAAATTTACACAAAAGTCTTATTTTAGATAAGCTAAGGGAATCTAAGAGTGATGTTTTAGTATCTAATTAATTATTTGTGCATTTTTAAATAAAAACCCTTTCAACTGTTTAATGGTTTTCTTATATTACAAAATGCAACGTTTCGCCGTTGTAGTAAAAAATACATGTAATTACAGCAAAAACGTCAAGTCAAATGTGATTGAATGTACTTATATCGCGTTTTGAAATGTTATATTTAAATGTGTGTCTACTTGCTTATTATGCCTAATAACAAGTCTCATTCCCGGGAAAAAATGGCTTATTAGATAAACTATTTTTTTATTAATGCAACTATTACAATTTTACTATTATTAAATTCATTAAATAATTCATGTAGATCCGTTCATCAAACAGTAATAGGAAAATTGTTAGCATTGAAGCGGAGAGATATGTTAAAACTAATTAGATTTAATGTATGCAATAACCGTACGAAGCCTTATTAGTTTCATTAATTAGATGATTGCAGAAGTCTAGACTTGTTCCTTTTTTATGACATCAAAGGAAAAACTATTTCTCATTAATTTCATTCATAAATTAGAATACAGTGCGGTTAACAAGTAGCTAAAATGTATTGTTACATTCTATGTTTAAAAGGGAGATCCCGTTTCCCATGCGTGGGGCTTGGGGCATGAGACAAAACTATATTTCAGTGTCTGTTTAACAATACGTCACATGAATATTGAATGTACGGTCGTCGGTTAGATTCTCACTGACCACCGACATGCCAATAAATTTATTATTTTCTGAATTTGCTTCTGACTAATATGTGGTAGGAATGCCAATATTCCGTCCGGGTCACTAACTACTGTCCAAAGGCGAAATTGTGATTTCAAATTATTTGAACCCGGGTCTCTTCCGTTCGATCGCACGATATTTCTTTTTCGTCCAGCAATACATAAAGTCGAAAATTAATTTAAAGGAAAATCATTTTTTATTTTTATATTGTAAGGACGAGGAGTAGAATCTATTTCTCTGTAACATTGGATCTTTCATAAATATTGAAGTGTTTGATTAACTAACATATATGTTCTTAACTTCATCTACTTAAATGTTCTCTACTAAAATATGATCCCCTCAATATAGTTAGCAATTTTAAAATACAGACAGTCATTTATGTATCTCCATATTAACTCAAAAAAATTTGTTTTTTTTTTCATATTTTACCCTTCTAATAATTCAATTATAATATAAAAAAGAAATTATTTATGCCCAGTCCAATAATACACACAAAAACAAACAAAAAAAAGTCTCAAACTAGACTACTCTGTTCTTTGTCTCTTTCTAATTGCATTACTGTGTATACCCGTCAAACGAACGCCACTCGTTACGCTGTGAAATTGAATCGCCGCTACCGGCGCAAGCGCGTGCTAGAAGCGGCTCTGGGCTCACTAAATAATTCATTAATTTGCGTTATCAAACGGATCGTTTTTTTGTGGCCCGACTGAGCCGTTTTGCATCGCATTACAATACAATGGTAATTCGTAGCGGCCCAGGTGGCCGGCGCAGACTACGCGCATGTTTTGTTACAAATTTTTTTATCTCGCGGTTCCGACTGCTTCGAATGTTTATTTTGAGCGTGCTTTTCGTACTTACGCGGTAAGCAATAGATATGACGTCACGATTAATATAATATGTAGGGTTTAAAGGGATCATGTTTAGCTAAAGAAAAAAATAATCAATTTTCTTTTGAAATCCTATAACATTATATTTACGTGCTAATAGTGGGATTCATAAATACTTTGACCACGCCCAGAGTTCGATACCACTACAGATCTTGTGGAAGTGGAGAGACAAGAATGTAGGTATGCCACTCGAACAAATCTCATGAACTAGCTACCCACTTGCCTCTAAATAAATACGATCAGTCAAATAGACACAGATAAGTATTGTCTGTAGTCTACATAGTATAAATTTAAATAAAACACTTGTAACGGTTAAAAAGGCGGAACGTATTAGTTAATTAAGAAAAATTATTACTATGGCCTAACGTTACCGATGCTTTGCGAGAGCCTTTTTTATCTGGTGACCGCGGTTTCAACGGACCTTCGTTTCGCCATTCAAACCGTTAAAAGTGTTTTATTTAAATTAACACAGAAGGAAAATTAATTTCATTTTTTCAGTTTCAATCTAATGTTTGGCAATAGTAATAAATCAAAATGTCTTTAGTTCATATTATGTTAAATGTATATACAATTGGTCCCAGCTATGGGTAAAGTTGACGCTGAATTATTTGTTAAATGAAAAATATATTTTGTTGGTACAATATGAACGTGAACTGGAGTTTAGGGATTTATAATGAGTTACCGAGCACGTCAGAAGCGGAGGATGTGGGAATCGTTATCGGGCAGAGTGCAAGAGGTAGACTAAGGACACGCATAGGGCCGGAAACGTACAGCTTACGTGCGCGCGCGCACAGCGTCGTGACGTTTGCGTTTTTTGTCGCTTCCTGTCGACTTTATGTCACCGTAAATAAAGATGTCTGGTTACAGAAATTATGGTTTATTAAAAATTTTATTTCGATCAAATCTTTACTATTATAATACTGGAGAAAAAATAATTTACTAGCTATTAAACTTATTTTTATTAATGTAGTGCTTAAATAAAAGAAATGGTCACGTCCTATAAACGTCATATTATAAGTGTGATTAAAAGTTTTTCTTTGAAACCTTTAAACATAAATATATAAATTGCATAATTGTAAAGTGCTTACTTTTCTAGAAATCAATACCTGAAATATGGGCATAATTTTTTTTTTGCCTGTAAAGATAAGATATTCATTTATTTACTAGTGAGTCGCGACACTGTAAATTTGTTACATAAAAATAATTTTGTCTTTACAGAAAAACCGCAATTGTGCATTTCACTTTTTGAAGTGCAGTGCTATAAAACAACATTAAAAGCGTTAAAAAAAAAACTTACTTCAGGTATTCATATTTTCTTTAAAGGATAGTAAGATTTCTACATCCTAATAAGAAATATAATGTTGTACATTCACACTTTAAAAGTCACATAGACCAACTATGTGACTTTTTAAATGTGAATGTACAACAACTACAAGGTGGATTCAAAACGAATACTCAAGAAAATCGATACTGTAATGTAGTGATTTTCTGTACAAATATGCGGCGGCTAGACGCAGAGTAGCCTAACTGCAATTTTATGACTTGACTTATTTATATTTTTATAGTCTAAAAATACTGTCTATAGTTTGCGCGAATAGTACACATTTAAATCAAACACTTTATACGGTTTAAAACCATTATAGTTAAACTTATTTGAAAATGCTGTGGTCACGGGGAGACCCGTGACCAGGGCATCTGCAAAGCATTCGAAATGTCGGGCCGAAGTTAAAAATCATTTTCAAATAAGTTTAACTAATATATCGCGTTAAAGTGTTTTATATAAATAGCCTAAAAATGTTAGTGTTCCAAGACATAGTGACATAATGTTAACACAAATAATAGTATAAATTAATTTTTGCTTAAATTAGTAGCACATTTTTATTTTCCTTCTTATTGAAAGTCATGTTTTTTGTTATTAGGCCACTCTGCCTCTCGCAGACTCATATATATGAGACTCATAATAAGTTTAATTCAAATTCAATTATTTATTGCCGATACAATTAAACAAAAAAGAATTATACAAAATACAACACTTCTTATTAAATTTGACATATACGGAGGGACACTACTCGGCTTTTGTCGTACCTACCTAAAAGTAAACACAACACCGATTTTCAGTGATATCCCACTCTTGACTTTTGAAGTAGACAGTAATACTTCGGATATAATTGCGGCGACCTTGTCTTCTTTTATAATGAATACTTAATCATGAGTTTCACCAAACTTAGGCCAAGCCGTAAAAAGTAACTCCACAATCTACATTCAAAGCATGGATGACAATTTACCCTTTCTTAAATGAAACCTACGTAACACCTACACGTCGCTTGAAGTTGTCTACAGAATACATAAATCTATCTATATTTTGACGAGGCGTTGGTCAAATGGTGGCAATGTACGGCTAACCCCCACCAGGTCCACAATGTTTCAAATTTTTCAATTTATAATTTTCTGAAAGTCTAAGATTGTGGCTATTAAATGGGTTGTAGGAATATAGAAATTCCGTCCATGTCCATGCAATTTAAGTCTTTAGTTTTTAACTGGTTTAATTTTCGCAAGTGTACATAGTTACCTACGTGAATAAAAGTTTTTGACTTTGACTCTATTACTGAATTATCATTGATACCCTGTGTCGTCAATTTTATTAAATTTAAATAGATTTTTGATTTACCACACGGGCGAGACTTGAACTGGCATCGATAACAATTCAGTAATAGAGTTTATTTGCTTTTGGTATGTTCCATCACTGTTATATTGTAAAATATGTAGTTTATAAACTGTCGGCATATATTGCCATGCTTATACTCAATCTAATGTTACTAGCTGATCTTGAGTTCGAATCCCGATTAAATGATAATTTGTTTGGCCCAGACTCATCAAATACTGTAAATAAAATCGATCAAGTATATCTGTAATTTACGCGAGCAGTACACATTAAAATAAAACACTATTAACGGTTTAAAATGCAAATTTATTTTCAATGTACTTTAGAGCAGCTGTGGTCACGGGTGGACCAAGCATCCAAAGCGCCGGGCCTTAGTTAAATTACCTGTTATGTTTCCCGTTTTAGACAGTTAAAACTATCTTTGATAAAAATGTGAATCAAACACACAAACGTTTCGGCTCCCAGGGGAAAACGTAATTTTTAAGCACTTTTTCGAATTCAACTCATACAAACCTATAACATTAGACTATAATAATTTTTCTCATTGTTAGCATTTGATGGCAAGTAATGTACAAATAAAAATGGCGGCTACCAACAGATCATCAACCAATTAGATGCGCTTGCGACGTTTCGCCTAGAGATACTAAACGGACTGCCAGCTAAATAGCTGTGTAATTAACATGCCTTAACGCAGTCTGTCCACAGGATCAATTATACAATCCCCGATTGACCGCACTGCATCGGTAAACGCAGTTCTATCAACTAGTATTTAGATCGACATTACTTACGTCTTGAGCTGTGACCTAAGACAGCGTAGTGTTGGTCTCGTCCAAACTTAAAATCGTTGAAATAAAACACTCTTAACAGGTTGCAACCGATAAATATATACGTTGAATTACTCACTATTTATTTTAAACTACATTCCGACGTTTTAGATGCTTTGCAGCTTAACTTTAACGTCGTTCGTAAATAATTTGTAAAAAAGTCAATTAATATAATTCTCGTTTAAAACCGCAAAAAGGTTTTATATAAACGTGTACTAATCGCGTAAACTACAGACAATAAATTCGCATACTTACATTTCCGAGCCCTAGACTGTGTTCACTAAAACGTGAAATCCTTTTGTACATGGTGAAACAGACACAGATAGATGACTGTATCATATATCTGTGTCTGTTTCACTGGACCAGGAGAGATTCAAAAATCCCTCGCATAGTTTCTCCCTTCGCTTAAGTAATTCTAACTAAACCTACTACCTACTTGAGTAAATAATTTATTATTTAAAGTCAAAAGCCAGTATAGGTCGACACTGTTTAGATCCCCCTATCCGTATAGTTCTATCCTGTCCATCATAAATAATTTATTTTTGAAACTTTAATTATATCTATATACCTACCCACTAAATAAATTATTTTCTATTTCTTTTCTCCTGTATTAGGTTCCTGGAAGAGATCGTTACTTAGTGATAAGGCCGCTTTTATTTATAAGTTAGACGTAAGTTTTTCCTCATTTAATGTATTTTCTGTGTAAAAAATAAAGCAATAAAAAATGTATTTAAAAACAATGCTAAGAAATCAGTACATTGGAACTTCCAACAGCACTGTCTTCCAGGTCGGCCCTAGTCATTAAGATGTTAATGTATGATAAGCGGCAGTGACCACGACAATTGGAAGGATATTCTCACCAGTCGGCCACGGTCGCGGTCAATTAGCAATCGCTTATTCCATCACGACGGCATCTGGTATTCGTGGCGTCTTCGGTGATTAGAATGTTAAGGGCCTAGCTAATTCTATACGCACGCGTTGGGTAGTTAGATTAATTTACGTTACACGTCTGCAAATGGAGTGTCCGTTATATACTTTTCTCATGCATGCTTAGAATGTACTTTGCAGCCGTGGTCATGGGTGGACCAAGTATCCAAAACGCCGGCAGTAAATGTAAATTGTAAAAAAAAAAAAAAAAAAAAAAAAATCCCGCAAAAAAGGCGCGGGGGAACGTAAATAAAACGCATTAACGATTCAAAACTTGATGCTTTGCAGCCGTGGTCACGGGGAGACATTAAAATTTTCAAATAAGTTAACTAATACATTTCACGTTTTAGACCGTTAACAGTGGAAAATATAATAATTATACCTCAATAAAGGTACTGAATGATGATTTTTAAGAATTTAACAATAATATCGTAACGTTTTAGTGATTATCTACGATCCGACATTCCTATAGCTCATTAGTCAAAAATTGGGGCTAGATCAACATCAACTCATCAGAAAAAGTGTAGCCACGAATTTTTCTTTAATTATTATTTTTTATCCCACGTCTTCTACTGGGCGTGGGCGCCGCGGGATCTTTATAAAGCGATCACCCAGTTACAAGTTCCCGATGCCGGGCACGTTACAATAAGGAGAGGTCAGGCTCGTCTCCTCCACGAACAAAATAGTCGAAAAAGGAGCGGACTCGTGACGGGAATGCCGCGATATACATTTGAGCGGACTCATTGTATTTTAAACCGCCATTGTTTCGTATTTCGCGCCTGCGCGGCGCACGCGCATTCCCCCTAATATCTCTCATGTCAGGAGCGAAAGCGCTTCCACGAAACTCGGACATTGATGAACTGTCAAGCCTAACTGAGATTTATTGATTCTTAAAGAAAGTGACATGTTTTTTAAATAAATCGATATCGTTTGGTAAATAGATTTTAGAGAAGAAAAGAAGAGAATTTTAATAAATGCTTGACATCGGAAGTAGTTTCGAAGTTAGATTTTGAATTCTAAAGAAAAATTATGAGTGATGTCTTGTCCCAGATTATACACTCGTTGGTCTAAAGGTATTACAAATAATCAACGTATTGGGTTGATCCCCACCAATTCTAACACGTTTTTAATGAAGTTATATTTTTTCTGGAACATGCAGGAAACCTTTACTTGGAAATACATACCAAAGGGATGGTATGTTGAAAATCCGTCCGGATCAAAAACCACTGTCCACAGATGCAATAGCCGTGAAGTTTTAATTGTGTTTCGGTCTCTTCAAATGTCCAAAGCCAAAAAAGGTCGACAACGCATCTCGTGTAGATGGTATTTACTCAGAACCCCATGTTTCTATCAAAAAAACATACCTACCTGGATAGTTTCTCTCGTCTTCTAGTTACTCCCTCATTGAATATTCTTCGCTATCGGTGCTGAAGTTGATGTGTCCCACGGTCGATTGATTAACGGACGCCCAACTACGTGAGACCCACTACGAGCCTCGTCGTGTCACGTCGCCACGTGACAGAATTGCAAGCCGCCTGTTGCTATGGCAGGTGGTAGCAGCTATCCATAACCCTCTTTACATAGCTGGCTAGATTTTTTGTACTCACTAATATGGTAAGCGCGTTGCATTGCGAAGTCCTGAACTTTAATCCCGGCGAAGTCTGATGAGCTGTTTATAAAATCGATCTGTGAAACGGCCACAGCTGTGTTCGCCCCATGCCTTACGGGGGCAAACATGTCTTCAATATAATGTATGTAAATTGAAATATTTGTTTCTGTAAAAGCAATAATCTAAAAAATCAAGACCAACACCTACCGGGCTATATACTACCCGTCTTATCAACTATCTAAACATAAATTAAATTACTAAATTTACAAACTTAAAAATAGTTTGGAGTTGACGGTTGACGGGCACATTGGTCTAATGGTAGCAATGTTCGGCTAACAGTGGCCGTGGGATCTATTCCAACCGGGCCAACCATGTCTCTTAACAATTAATAATTTTTAAACAGTTCGACTTTATATGGAAATCTGGATATGATATTCTCGCGACCCAAAAAATGGAGAAGTTTAAACGCATTCCGGTTTCACTCTGTGGATTTCCGGATATCCAAAGCATATCAACAACGCATCTTATGTTGCTGTTATATAATTGGGTATTTCTCCTTCCATCAAGTAAACTATATACTCCTCTGTTCTCCTGTATGCATTTAAAATAGTACGAACCATTGATGAATAACAAATTTAAAAAAATAACATACATTCTTAACATACTACTAGTTACTATAAGACACTTTTTCTGAAGACATCAAATCAAGAAAAAGCCAATACATTTGGTCATTGAATTATTCACAGCGCGTCACAGAACGACCATTTAGTACTCGAATCCGCAATCTAACGGTGAGAAAAATTCCCAAATGGTCCCGAAGCGTTTTTTGATCGTCAAATGAAATTGCCAATCAGTCGCTCATATGGATGAGAAATGGAACAGAAAAACGTTCTCCATTTTAATATAACATAGTCCTTTTATTTCGTCGTTCATACTTTAATTTTTTTTTACAACATAACAAAATATGTGATTTATCTTTCCTAGACATCTTGAAACTGAACCATTTTCACTTGAAAGCAAGTATGGCTATTAATTATATATATAGATATAGAATGTATAAAATAAATATTTTTTATTATTATTAAAGTTATTTGGAACTTTAATTGCGTCTTATTATTACATAATTGTTTTTAAAATGAAACACTTTAACGGTTTAAAACGCGATATATTAGTTAAACTTATTTGAGAATTATTTTGACGTAAAATCATTTTCAAATAAGTTTAACTAATATATCGCATTTTAAACCGTTAAAGTGTTTCATTTAAATGTGTACTACTCGCAACTAAGACATAATTGTTTAATTACCTTACAAAAGCAGTAATTTAAGTTTGACTTTATATTAATATAAATGATAGAGGTAATGTTTATCTGGATATTAGATGGGTGTTAATAACAGCTGAACTCCGTCCAAATTACGAATCACCGAACAAAGAAAAAGGCGATTTCCCAATGGCCAATATACCAATCCAAAATAGGCCGATAGCGTTTATGTTTGTATGTTATGCGGCTAGGCTATTTCGCCTACCATGAAGCGAACCCCACGCCTGCCTATCCTCCCACTAAAGGAAAAGCTGAAGGAGACTGAGTGGAAAACATTATAAGCCACGAAATCCCAAAAGCAACAGATGTCGCAAAGAACGAGCAATTACAAAGAAATGTCCATCGAAAGTAGAAAGCTCGATTCCGCGATGCTATCTCTCGAGTGAAGGAATGCCTTGGGCGGTTTTTATGACGCGGGATCCACAATACGTTTAGTCCGGCACAAATATGGTCATTAGTATGCCGGACATTCGGCCGCTGCCGAACAGCCATCGATGACGGGCAATGGTTTTTGTGGGTTAGATTCCGCGCACTGCTCCGTCGTTTCGATATTTTTGAATATATATTCTCGGTTTGAATAAAACACTTTTAACGGTTTGAACGCGAAATAAAGATATAGTTCCAATTTATTTTTAACTACGGACCTACGTTTCGGATGCCTGTAGAGATCGGGGGTGTCTCTAAGGCCTAATGTCTTACTGTGTTTAATATAAATGTGTACCACTCGCGTAAGCTTAACTTAATCGAATTTAACATATTTTTTCGGCATAAATACGGTTTATATTAATATTATTTTATTTTTAATAATCTTTTAATAGCTTTTAAAACTGAAAGTTTATGCTAATCAAAAATCTACATGGATTAGGCTCACAGATGGATAGAAGGGACAACAACACATCTCTGTACGTATGAACGCATATTAAAACAACACTGCTTTATTATTTTCCTACATCTTAGACAAAAGTTAGCTTATTAACAGAATAAAAAATATTCTCAGTTTCGTACACGAGTAAAACACATTAAAAAAAAAAACACTTTTTCTGTTAAAAATTAAATGTTATTATTTATTTTAACTACGACCAGACGTTAAAAGAACTTACGACCGAATTGCATAGTTTAGATTTTTAGCCCACTCACTTATATTCAATATGGTATACGTCAAATAGTGAAAAAATGTATCTTATGCTTATCTGTATCCGTCATCTTGGACACCATTCCTTGGACGACAGAGTTCCGAATAATGAAAAAAACAGTAGCGAAAATTTATGGCCTGTGAGCGAAAAATGTCGCTTCTAATTGCACTCGGTAGAACGAAGTATGAGGGGGAAGCTGTTTTTCCATATGCTCGAGTTCTTGGTCGCCCCTCGACTATGGCCGGAAGGTCATAATTGGTCTCCGGAGCGCGAGATATGTGTGCAGAGGTTTGCCCGGCGCTCGTGGCTCGATCGCGATGCTTCGGAGGTTTGGAGGGCCGCAGTTCGATGATCGGAACAGTAATTGGGAGTTTTGCGATATTCTTAGAATACTCTTGGCTGATATTTGACGGGCTAGTGATGGTAGCAATGTAAGATTTATAGTCAACGGGTCGTGGGTTCGATCGCCACTTTAATTCTAAATATATTTTGTAAAAAACGTTGGAAAACTGGATATTAACTACTCTGGATATTAAAATATTCCTACCACCCATGGTAGGAATATCGAAATTCCGTCCGAATCATAGACTTCTGAATAAGCAAAGCCTTTGACCTAACATGAGACAGCCTCGTCCTTGTCTGTCCTCTTCTCTCATAAAACAAATGAAACCTGTAAAATTAAAAAAAAACAAGATGAACCTTTTAGGAACTTGATAGTTTCCACAATAAAGACCTTACACAGGATCAACTTTTATACTAAAAATTAAAACCGATTCATGTTTAAAATTGTATTTCTATATATAGAAATATGTATTTTAACAAAAGTAAATATATTGTTAAAGTTAAAGAAATCAATATATCGACTTTAAACAAATTCTGTTAAAAAAACCTATATTTTATACTGTCTATAGTTTACGCGAGTAGTACACATTTAAATAAAACACTTTAACCGTTTAAAACGCGAAATATTTACATCAGTTAAACCTATTTACAAATTATCGCCAAATACCCATTTTAAACCTCTATCAATGCATCTCGTATGGTATTATAGAGTATAGGTAAGCGCTAGAAATAGCTATGTGAGGCTTGAGGACTGAGGGGGTGGGGGTGCGGGGTGCACATTCCAGCGCCGGCGCACCTTGTTGGTATTCCGCGCTCGCGTCGCGCGCAAACGCAAAAAAAGACAATGACTCTCCGTATAGCTCTTTAAGTTCCATCAGTTCGATACGATTCTGTCTTGTCCTAAAACGAAGCTTCGTTTATGGAACTGTTTTATATGTCCCTCGTTGTTCCTACCGACTAATGATCTTTTTCATATTATACATTTTCTCCTGGGCGTCTTAATTCCCGGTTTCATTTTTCTGCTTGTTCAACTAATTCCAAATAGAATTGTTTAGGGTGTAAGAAAGAACCTATTATTAAATTTAAATAAAAAACGTTTAACTGTTTAAACGCAATACATTAAGTCACTTATTCCAAATTTATTAAAGTCCCCCTGTGATCACGGCTACTGTAAAGCATCCGAAACGTCGGGCCGAAGTTAAAAATCATTTTCAAATAAGTTTAACTAATATATCGCGTTTTAAACCGTTGAAGTGTTTTATTTAAATGTGTAGTACTCGCGTAAAATATAGACAGTATTTAACTACATAGCTTCCCATATGATTAGGCCCGCTGCAGGAAAATAAATTTTACCTTAATACAGCTATGTTCGAGCAAAAAATGAACCGCTCAAACTATAAATAACAATAACACGACTAATTCAATTAGCTGAGATGACATTTAGGTGAAAAAAAGTTATTAAAATGGCTCTTAATGAGAGTCGTTGCTAAATGTGGTTGTCAAAAACACAACTTACTAGCTGTGTCAGCGAATACGTCCGCATCAAATATGTTTTTGTATACCTCCTATTCAGTTATATAAATTTAAACTGTTCGCGTCCCGTCGTTCTCGCATGTTAATCTTAAAAGATAGACTTAAACTGACGTGAACACGTTTTGACATCAATTAAAAAGGAATCAATCAAAATTTTGTATCATTTTTCATACTGAATCAACAATCATTCTCTTCACATTTTCCGCTTTTTCTTCGCTCTTAATAGTAGCAGTATGTTTTATAGCCTTCCTCGATAAATGCTCTAAGACAAAAACAATTTTTAACCATTCCTGAGATTAGCTCGTTCAAACAAACAAAGAAACTCTTCGACTTTTTATATTAGTATGGATAAATAATAACACACTACTTTTGATAAGAGCCATGTTGCTCAAGCAGTATGAGTACAACAGTTTGTGATAGAAGTGATAGACAAGCAGATTCACTTCATACAATGTAAAATACCCCAGTTATGTAACTGGTTAACAAGATGCACTTACTACATATTTGAGTCTTGGACAGATGTTCATTTCCCCATTGGAGGAAATTTAGAGCAAATAGCTCGAGACCCAACTGTGGGATCTGTTGTGGATGCAATGTGTGCAATGGAAGCATTTTGAATTATAATTCAAAATTATATAAAAACATTGATTGAGTTATTTACCTAACTCAATCACCATATTACTTAGTACGAAGTAAATTTATTTATTTAAATCTATATTGCAACACGCACAAAATATATACAAATGAAACCTGAAATATATTCTTAATAATATACCTACCTAACTGTTACGCAATTATTATTACTAGATAAGAAGTGCAATGGGCGGCCTTGTCGCTTTAGAGCGATATCTTTTAGGCAACATTGGTTAAATTTTATTTTAAATAGCGGCTGTCAAACTGTGTAAATACATTTGCATTTACCCCGTTTTGTTCACTGCGTCCGATAACCTAAGTGTGAAGTAAAAATTACGTGTGTAGACTCGTTTTATGACGTTTAAAAATGGAATGCGAAGGAACGAGACGTATTGCGCTAGAACGCAGCGGAGACGCCCACGGGCGGGCGGCCAATGGCGGCGGAGCGCGGCCGCCATTGGCCGTCGTTTGCCGCCGAAACGCGGAAAAAACGCGCCAAACGAAAAACAATGGCACACCGCTGCCAATGTCACCGCGATACGAGTACACGGGCGATCGCGTGGTAATTACAATGTATCGGCTTTAAATCCGTTTAATTGCACGCGACTTATTTACTTTTTTATGATAATGGAGGACAGACGGGCATGGGGTTTACTGATGGTAGGTGATAATATACCTCAGACATATTACTGTATGTAATGCAATGCGCTGTCGATCTATTTTGGCTTTGGATATTCGGAAATCCACAGACACCAAAACGCGATTAAATTTCCAGACTTTTTCATTTGTTGCTGGGGTGCAAATTTAAGAGATTCTGAGTTCGGTCCTACTGGGTCCAATATGTTTGTAATTAATTTACATTTTTTCTGAAACATGTTGGGCTTCGTGTGGAAATCTAAATGGTGGTTGGAATATCTCAATTTCCGTCCAGGTCACGCACCACCGTCCACAAATAAAAAGCCGTTAAATTTAATCACCTTTCGGGTTTAGTCTGTGGTTTTAGAATATCCACAGTCAAAACAAATCAACGGCGCATCTTGATTAGATGTGAAATGGCTAAAAAAATTCAATCGAACACCATGCCTCTCTATCCTCCTCTATCATAAAAAAAATATCGTCTAACCCAGAATATCAAACTAAGATCTGTTTTCGATCGAGTGAACTAGGTGACTAGACCAAGGGTGGTAGGTACTTTACACTGACTATAATAAAGGTATGGGAGGAAACCAGTCTCCAGGGTGGTCTTGAGGTCGTGCTTAAGGTGCTCTATCAGCAATCAACAACTTCCACGCACAGCACAGTGCCGCTTTCCCACGCGACTGTCCAGCCCATCTTACAACTTTGATGTAATCTCAAATCTATGTTCGTACTGTTTATTCAGCGACGAAGCTGGAGGTTGCTATTTGTCCTTAGTACTTATATTTACAGATGTAGGTAAACAGTACTAAATCCAAAGAATATCTCAAACCAAAATAGGCCGATAGCGCATCTTAATTAGATGTTATATGGCTGTAGTCACCTACCATCGAGTGAGCTCCATTCTGTTTTATCGTGCTCTATCGTAAAACAGTTGGGCTTATTTTTTACTTAATAAGGTAAACTGAAAACAAATGTTTTAGATGAAGACATAATTATTGACAGATTAAAATTGCTTCAATATATAGATAGAAACTACAAATTAATAAGAGTCATATAATTTTTTTCATAGATTAGATACGCTGTTGTAAAAGTAGAAAGAAAAAACATGTCCCGTAGGTACATGAGTAAATCAATTTTAAGGACATAAAAATAACTCCTATTTAAGCGCATTATTTATGTTAGCTCAATTGGTAGAGCAAAAGGAAGGAATCTTTTGGTAGTAGATTCAAGTTTCAATGTGTCATCGTTCCAATCTAAAAGCCAAATAATTTACATATTTAAATTGAACACTTACAGTTTAAAACTCCATTGCCTAAAAAGCATAATTTGATTTACCCGTCACGGCTGCTGCAAGGCATCCGAAACGTCAAACCGTTGTTATAATACATTGAAAATAAGTTAGGTAATATAGATCGCGTTTTGAACAGTTAAGATTGTTTTATTTAGATGTATATTACTCGTATAACTACAGACAATACCTAATTAACATTATAAAATTATACTATATACAAACTATAAGAAAACACATAACCTAGAGATATGATTGTTACAGCTATGTATGTTTGTGTTTCCAAATGAAAGTTTTATTTTAAACGGGACTGCTCGTCAAACACGATCCATTTAATGTGCAAACACTAAAAGGGGTGTGTATTTGTGTTTGTACAACACTGAGACGTGCAAACAGAAAGGTCCCCAAGTTTTTAATATAGTGTTAACGTTACATGTAGAAATGAAGATTCAATAAGCAACACGGCCCGATGGTCTCCCCGTGACCACGGCCGCTGCAAAGCTTTGTAAACGTCGGGCCGTAGTTAAAATTGTTTGGAAATTAATTTAACAAATACATTTCGCGTTAACGAAGAAAATAATTTTAATCACAGTGTCTAGAAGAAGGGAAAACTGTTATATCTGTTAGGTTATTATTTTATAATCATACTTTACCAGTGATTTTTACTTCCGTGTCGTATAAAAAAAATATGTTCCTACTCGTTACGCGTTCCGGGGTAACGTACTTTCAAGTAGCAAAGTTCAGGTGGAAATATTGCAGAGTGTTTCGTATTTAAATCCCGCTTCTTGACAAAACAAACGGCCGAAGTGCCCTCCAGAGGTCCCGGGCTCTCAAACAATATCACTCGCTCGAGAATCGGTTTTTCATCATCCCCTAATGACACCCTCGAAGGGCTTTCGCAATTTAGGAACGAGAAGTACTAGGTATACATTCGTACTAATAAAAAGGAAGAATAACAGTTTTGGAAGCGTAGTGCGGACGAATTCCTGTGCCCAAAATAATTTACTATTTGTATTTATTTCACTTAGTTTTAAAGTACAAAAGTACTTTGTAAAAATATGAATATTATACCGGTATACATGAATCATACAACTCACCTGTACAAAAATACTTTTTCTTTTAAAAGTAATTAACAAAGACGATCGAGTTAAATATGTAACTAAATATTATGTAATCAATTGCTATAAATGATTCAAAACGTATATTTTATTTAAATGAAACACTTAACAGTTTAGTACGCGAAATATATAAGTTAACTACAATTTATTTTAACTGCGACCCGACGCTGCATTCTGGATGCTTTACATCAGCCGTGTCGCCCCATGACCACTTCACTAATATACTTCGCGTTTTATACCGTTAAAAGTGTCTTATTTAAACGTGTACTCGCGTAAACTACAGACAATACGTATATTTTATAAGTACATAATCCATATTAACTTTGACGCATCTGTAACACTTAGTTAGGCCGCTCTTGAAAGTAGCTTTAATTAAAAAATAGAAAATAATTGAAAAACAAAGTGTAAAACGCGTGTTCAAGTACGCGCCAGAATCGCTTTGATATGCAAAGTAGCGAGGCACAAGCGTGACTTTTACAACTTCACATAATCAAATCTAATCCGAGCTTGGGGCAACAGAATATAATAATTAATTATGTGAGATTGTTGTCTGCCTTATTTACTATGTTTTATTCATAATTGAGTCACTAAAGACATTCAGTAGCTAGACAAAACTATTTGCTTATCCTTGCGAAAGTAACTCTGTCTGTCTGTCTGTCTCTTTCACACCAAAACTACTGAACGGATTTGAATGACATTTGTTACACAGATGGTTTAGACCCTGAGAAAGAACATAGGCCATTTTTTATTGCGAAAAAGGGGTTGTAAGGGGTTAAAAGGGGGGGGTGAAAGCTTGTATGGAAATTCGTGGTTTTTGAAGCTAGAACAATGTAACTTTCTTCTTTGGCTTTTTGGGAATAGGAGTGGGAGTGGGGATGGGAGTGCGAGTGGGAGTCGAGTTAGAGTAGGAGTGATGTGAGGTGACAGTGTTGCAGCAAAATAGCATTGGCTGCGATAAAAGTGCAATTACATAAATTAATAAACAGCCTAAATAATTAAAATTTCTACCCCAAGTCATTATTCCACACGAACGAAGTCGCGGGCACAGCTAGTTATATATATTAATAAATACGTCTGCAGTAGGTACACCCCGTAAACCCATAAACCGTTGAATAAAAAACTTTTAACGGTTTAAAACGCAAAATTCATTAGTTTACTTATTTGCAATTTGTTTAAACGGGTGGTACTTCAGATGCCTTCCAGTAGCCGTGGTTACGGAGGGTCTCCCTCTGTAAGTAAACTGTAAATGAGGTCTAATAGATTTCGCGATTTAAACCGTTAAATGTGAGAACTATACTCTAAAATAGCTTATTTATATCTCTCATACCAGTAGATTGACCAATGTATGTAGTTAAAAATAAGTTAACTAATATATCTTGCGTTTTGTAACGTTAAATGTACTGTCCGTAGTTACGGCAAGTAGTACACACTAAAATAAAACACTTAGATTGTTTAAAACGTGATATCTATCAGTTGAACTTGTTTGGAGATGATTTTAGCGACGGCCCGACGTATCAAATAGAGTATTTATAATAATTATATAATAAACAATAATCATTAATCGTTATGCGATTCTTGTTAACGAATAAACAATGTTAAAAACATCAGAAGACGATAATAAAATTGTTATGCTAATAGCAGCACCAATTAATTGATCAGCTGAACGCGTTACCAGTTATCGACCAGTCAGGAAGATCTTAGCAGCAAGGTGGGTGGGTAGCCCTGTCTCAGCATTGCTGAGAAACAGCTGCTGATTTCTTAGAACGAACACTATGTACGAACACTTGCGTAATTGGTAAATAACTTTTTGTCGCGGCTATCTATAGATCTAATTAAAACCAACGGACATAATACACATTGTAATGTAAGTAGGTACGTACAAAACGAACGTGTTTTGTTTGTTTGTTCGCGTATATGTATGCGTATGTATAATACGTTGCCGGTTGATGTTGCGAATTTATCAATTAATAAATTTTAAAAAGTCATAAAATTTAGATTGTCTCAAAAGGCGTATTATGGCTTGAACGATTTCTTTAATGACAAGGATGCCTAGCAGTAATTCGAATTGCTTCTTAGGTCAATAAATTCAGAAAAATGTATTAGTTTATATAACGTGTTGCAAAAAGCCGGACTGATTTTCTTGGGTGTTCTTCTCGGTCATGTTGCTCTTTGGAACACTCTGCAGAATCACGTCAGACAGACAAGACTAACATTTTATTCACGACTCTAAATATTTTTTTATATTTTTATAGAGAATAAAGTATAGTAAGGAATATCTTACCAGTAAGGTATCAAACCGGCGCGCCGCTCGCATTCGTCGAGGAAACATCGTTCAAAAAGACTCTAAGTGTCCGTGTTTAAGTGGGTAGATTTGAAATAACTCCGGTTTGTTTTTTATTATTATTTTATTTTTATCAAATTACCTAAATCTATATTTTATTTCATAGATGTGGATAGTTAAAAGGCATGTAAAAATAACAAGAGCTTTTATCGCTTCAATAATTATTATCAAATAAAATGTACATGAGATAAATTATATGAAGTAAATTATTATTTCAAAATTTGATTTATTAAAATATTGTTACGGTACTGTTGAGGGAATAAAAAATGAATTATTATCTGTAGACGAAAATGTGCAAATTTAATTTCTAATCTGTGATCATAATATTACATAAAAATTATCTGTCATAAACTTATTGTATAATTTGTCTAACGCAGTCTGTGGCATATTGTAAAATTTTATGTTAGCGGTAAATAATTCATCTCCTCTATGTTACTTGTCTCAATACGCCAAAGAAACATTATTTAATAGATAATATATCATTCTATTGTGCAATAAGTAGTATAAGATGTCTTTTTTCTTCCTTTAGTGCTTCATACCTTACTCGAAGCTACCACGAAAAATACTCGTCTTAAGTTTTGGAATTTTTATCTGTTGCTTTTCCTTATTAACTACGAGTAATTAGCGAATGAGAGTTCTTCTGCCTTACAATTTTTTTTAAGGTATTTTTTCGTTGTATTATTCGATTTATGTCTTTACGAGTCTATAAACTTTTCTTAATGCAGATTCCATCTGTCTACAAAAATGGTTCCTTTTGACATGACCAGACGTATACATACACTAGGTGTGTCAGTGACTTCGTCCACGTAGAATAGTTATTTTGCCCATCAAAATTTGTTTTACTTCATCTTCCCCCATAAAATATAGCTGTTACCCACGAATTTGGTCGTGTCCCGTCATCTTTGCAAGATAATCTTAAAATAGAGATCTATCTTAAAAGAAAGACTATCCTGGACATTTTTAGTTTTCGAAGCGCACGCAGCGGAATCCCACAAAAATGAATAATTTTCCCCGTTTTTCCACGCTTCCCGCTTTTCTTTCGTTTCTATCAATTTCTCCTCTCTTGCTTCTATTAATTTCCTCGATAAATGCTCTAACCAACACAAAACGTTTTTTTTTTCAATTCGAACCAGAAGTTCCTGAGATTAGCGCGTTCAAACAAACAAACTCTTCACTTTATATATAAGTATGGATACATGTACATGTTTTTTCTTCCATGACCTTGTTTAACCTATAAGTATTACACTTTAATGAAAAAGTATTCAGTAAGCTGTTTTAATAATCGCAATGCGCTCGCGCAGGGGCGCCGCCGCTCTAATGAAGTGTCAATCAATCAGCGGACGCGTGTCGATGTAATGATTGTTAGCCGACACAATTGCCCAATGGGACCCTCGTATTTGCAAACAGACGTCAATAGTCAATAGCCGCTCTTTGACTCGTTTGCGGTTCATCGATGCGAATATTACGACGCAGTGGGACTGCATTGTTTTTAAAATTAAATTGACATTTTTAAATTTCGTAATGAACGTAAAATTAATAAGGATAAATGGCGTTGCGGTTTCCTAGTAGCGTGAGGTTTAGATTCGACTTTAATAATATTGACAGACGATATATACATATATTCAACAAATTTATTTTAATATTCGAAGAAATAGTCTAAAAAAAAAGAATGATAAGTGATAAACAAGGACAGATAAATTTAAAAAAACATAACAAACAGAAAATTTTTTTTTTCCCTCTTCCCGGGGTTTTTGGGGGCTGCCGGGGACCCGGGGAGGATATTTAGGATTCCTAGGTATTTACCAAACATATGCTGCCAACATTAAAAACATGTTGAAAGCACGCACCCATTTATCAATTGACTTTTCCTACGAAAGTAAGTGAAATCCCGTTTCACCGTCATGGGGCATGGGGCGAACGCATTTCTGTGTCCGTTTCAATGATCCGTTTTTCACAGGCAAGTAGTTGAACAGACTTCTGTGCCCTACCCGACCGAAACAATTTTTTGTTCCCCTAGGATTCGAAGTCAGGACCTCTCGCGCATAACGCAATACTAGCCAATACCTTTAACCTTTGGCTACAGAGACGGTTCTTCCACTAGAGTTAAACGCAAAACTTGAAATATCCCGGAAGATGAAACACAATAATACTTAGTCGATTTAGAAGTAGGATATTTATTTGTTTTTATTACTTCAAAATTGAATATTTTTAACAACAATGTTGTAACAAATCTAAGCTTTGTTGCTAATCTAATTAACTGCGATAGTTATCTACTGATGTTATTGCAGAACAACCATACTTACATATTGTACCCGTGCTGTAATTATAACTTATAATGTATGTTCCTATTTATAAAAATGTTATTTTTTTAAAGACATAAGCATTCCAATCCATTGACTAATTCAATAACTAGTTTAAACAAATTAAATTCATTTATTTTATCACTCACCACGTTATAACTTTACTCACCGGCCGAAATATTTTTTGTCACACATTCGAACTCGGGACCTCTCGAAGTGAATGGTCATTCCTTTAATAGTTATATAATTTGTTATAACAATTAGTCACGCATTCGATGCGACATTTCTCACACTTGTACGGGACAGCCATAAATCTGTGGACGGCTACCTGCAAACGAAGGTTCATCCACATTGAGATAGTATCTGGCTGGTTCCACCTGCACGTATTAACTTAAATGAGGCAATACTAGAACTATATCATAAGAAAAAATGGCCTAAATCTTCTACCTTAAAAGTGCCCCGAAAACGTATCCAAATAGAATAGTAATTCGATTTTAGATTCACCTTTTTTAAAAACCTAGTTGTGCCTTCGACTTCGTCCGCGTAGAATAGATAATTTGGGCATGGATATTTATTTTTGCAACCCCCAGCTTTATAAATTAACACTCACAACATCGTCCTAGACATAATATACTGTCGCAGACATTTTTTAGATTATTTAAAAAGATATCATACAATCATACATACAATCTTTTTTTGTTTTCTCGACCGCTATCGCACGCGAGGGAAACCCTCAAAGATGAATATATATTCCACGTTTTCTTCACTCCTACTGGTCGCGACGTGATAGAAAGCTAAAAGCCTAAAGTCTTCCCCAATGAATGGTCTATCCAACTGAACCTGAGATTAGCGCGTTCAAACATACAAACAAACTCTTCAGTTTTATAATATTAGAATAAATTTATGTAAATGCCCTGTAGGGCATGGGGCAACCATATTTCTGTGTCCGTTTCATTGATCAATTTAATTTACAGGCAAGTAGTCAATAATCGCGTTTCGGCTTCTCTGGATTTCCGAATATCCAATGGAAAAATAGGCCGACAGCGCATTTTGTCGAGATATTATTAATACTTCGCTTTCCGTCAATGTTTGTCTTCTTTTCATGCTTTTCTGTTCTCCTCTATTTAAAAAAGAGCAGTGCCAATCTAAATAAACTGTGATATTTTATATTGTAACCCTTTCCTTACCTTATAGTTTCTTTACATCGTCATACTGGTAAGTGATTTATAACTCTCCAAATTGTATTAAAATCGGACGGCACAATACGAGGTCTTGTATTATTTGATTTATAGGGGCATTTTATTGTCCTTGTAAAGATACAGGTGTGAAAAAGTGGAACACAACACTCGACAAACCTGTAGTAGTGATCAAACCCAAAATATTTCTGACATATTATTTTGTAAGTCTTACTAGGTTTAGTAAAAACATTAATATATTATCCTATACTAAACCGCCGTTACGTTACGCGTTACGAAACTGAGTTATCAATTCTGCCCGACTATAGTAGCGACGAATCCAGAAAAGTTCCTAGTTTAGGTGTCGCCAAGACTTCGCATACATAATATCAGTAATCACGGACGACTGATTGACAGCCGAGGCTGCGTTTGACGTTCTCAGGCAACCTCAGCGATCGGCCAATCCCACAATTCCGGATAATTTCGAAAAACATCGCCAATGTATGCGTAAGCGCGTAACGGTCGACATTTCGAGAACTCATCAATATTTGATCGGTCATTTGAGTTGCAGATGTCGACCTCCTAAGCGTATTCTTGTTTTTTTATATAGATCCGTTCAAATTAGATCTGTGAGCTTTTTTGAGAGCTTCCGTCATTGTCAAGTTTAAGTCAAGAAACGCAAAATACATTAGTCAATTTATTCTAACTAGGGCTCGACGTTTGGTTTTCTTTGCCGTAAATAAGTTAACAAATATTATTCTCGTTTTAAACCGTTCAAAGTGATTTATTTAATTGTTATATTCGGCATGAATACAGAAAAATCCACTTACTGACATCATGCGCGAGAGGTGTTTTTATAGATTTGTGTAATTTGATGGTTTCGTTGTTTAATTATTGGAAGCACTGTACGTCGTTTGGCATACTTTTTGTAAAGTCTTAAGATTCATATCAAATATTTATTCAAAAGCCCCTGAAAAGCGTGGTAGATAGGTACTCACCGTAGTAAGGAATAGTATTAAAAGTATAAAAATTATATCAACTTAATACATGAAATGAACTATTGTTGATGTTGAAATAATGACAATTGACTATTGTTAAATACAGAATGTTTCTTTTTAGACGTTGAATATGATTTTTTTAAACATTCTGATTCTGAAAAGAAAGTTTTACCATTCACTTGTGACGCTCTGACTCCCGCAAGCCACTTTGCCTAACTTTGACTTGCCAAACACTAGCTTACCTCGCTAACATACATTTACATAATATCAGATGCATATACTGTCTATAGTTTACGCGAGTAGTACACATTTAAATAAAACACTTTAACGGTTTAAAACGCGATATATTAGATATTGTAGTAGATGATAGTAGCAATTTTTTACTTTGACGTCAGAGACATCCTCCATCTTTAGTCTCCCCGTGACCACGGCTGCTGCAAAGCATCCGAAACGTCGGGCCGAAGTTAAAAATCATTTTCAAATAAGTTTAACTAATATATCGCGTTTTAAACCGTTAAAGTGTTTTATTTAAATTCAGATGCATAGTTAGTACCCCACTATATGTAGGTTATGTAAAGTAGGTGTTGGTCATCCTTTATTCAATTGCAATTAAGATTAAAATAATGGAGGATGCACGAGGCTGCTAGAGGCAGAGTGGCCCAATAACAAATAGAGGGAAGAAAATAAATTGATTAGCATCAAATCATTCTCACTTTAGGATATCTAATTATACTAGTTTAAAATAGGAAAGAATTGAAATATGGATGATTTCCTCAGATGGCGCTACCGTAGCAAGTAATGACAAGTGTTTTATTTAAATGTGTCCTAGTCGCGTAACTACGTAGAATATTTATTTCTTATTTGGTTAAAACTTAAAAAAGGGCCTTCGGAGAAAGTCCCACCTGACATATACAAAACACAAATAATGTCCACCAAGATATTTGATCGCGCGCGCCGATCGAAATTGCTAAGAGATGATAACGAGAGATAATGATAAATATCTCAATATAGGTATGACAGTCATTTGTTTAAATGAAACAATACTGTTCTTACTTAGGTTTTGAAGGTACCTACGGCCGCGGTATTCGATGCTCGGTTGATAAAGTGACTTGCAGTCCGAGCAATTATTGAGGAACTCGATACAGCGGTTTCATATTACTTGGTATCTCGTATCGCTATGGCTTTTTGCACCCAGTGTTGAGACGTATTGCGAGTACACTTTAACCTGGGCTGTGTTGGGATTAAAAAATCTTTAAAATAGGAAATAATTAAATTTCATTTAATACTTTGCAGCAGCGGCGATCACGGCTGGTTCAACGTGAATTTAATTTGAAATTAGTTAATACAAATATTCCGCGTTTTTAAACCGTTTAATTTTAAACCGATTAGTTTTATTTAAATGTGTACTACTCGGATAAACTACAGAGAGTATTTAACAGTGAAGTGAACAATATAAGTGATAAACGAAGGCGAATTATTATGGAACGCGTTTTGGCTTACGTAAATTTGAGTTATACTCTATATTTCTATATTATAAAAATACTATACATAAATAATAATTAAAAATGAAGGAATCAAACTGATAAACAATTTGAACCGCTACACCCGGACCCATGGTATATTCGGGGAAGTCAAAAGTCCCGTTGTTACCTGCTCAAACATTGATGCCATGCATCTCGAGATGCGTATTTTTTTTTATTTATTTATATGAAATACGTGCTTAATGATCCAGTAACTACTGTTAGAGGGACGTGATATCACTTTGTCTTTTCCGGGAAAATGGGGTTTACAGTTAACTATGTTTTATGGAGGACAGGCAAGCACAGGATTTACTCGATGGAAGGTGAAATAACCCCTGCTATATGACATCTTAACTAGATTCACAATTTTTGCAACCTATTTTGGTTTTGGATATTTGGAAATTATAGGCTGACTTGAGTTTAAATAACCAATGTCAAAGTCAAGAATCATTTATTCACGTAGGTAACTTATGGACGTCACAAAACTAAAGAATTTAACTTTACGTCAACTACAAGGGCTCAAATCAAGGGCGTAGAAAGAACGAGACGAACTGTCAATACAGTGTACCCTGTGATAATGCTTTAGATCTGACATTTCAGATAGCATCGTAGCGTGAAACGAATTGCCTAAATACCAATAACCGAGACTGAAATGTCGGACTGTGTCGCTAATGAAATGAAACTGCTCATGGGCAAAAAGTAATGGCGGCGGGCCTCATTCCTCTACCTGTTTGCTACAGTTGCTGAGATTACATTGTTAGCGTTCGCGTGTCATATCATGCCATTGCGTCGTTATATTGCGCATGCGCTGATAAACTGGTAACATTGTGTATGTCTATGCATTAGCTTATAATGAAAGGTTCTTTTTAATTTTTGGTAAACAACAATACAACAATTTGTTGCTAAGTAGTAAAGAGATAAATTATTATATTTTTTTGGAGACATCGATAGAAGGCCGGGAAGGTGAATTTTATCCATTTCCCCTTTGTGCCCTTTTGGAGGTAGTTGGTGTATAAAAATCACAAAAACTCTAGATAAATTAAGAAATAAATATAAAATAGCGATCAATACTATGCAGATTTACTGTATAAGTTATAAAATTATTATAATGTAACAAAAACAGAGAAACAGTCTTGTTATTCTTAGCTAGATTTTACTCACTTTACTTAAGTCATTTCATCAACAAATTCAGTGATTTTAAACTAAGAACTGTCAAAAATATTGCTGCTGCACATTTAAGAAAAACTTATCAATCTAAGTAAATCTTCGTGAGATACCTAGAAGCAATAGATTCGACAAAGCTTGCTAGATGAACACTATAGACTACCTTTTCCCCTATAACCTTTGATACCAACATTTGATATTAAAATATGAGAAACGGCATAAAATAAAATTACTATAATCGTTGCATCAGAGATTAGCACTCGACGCGCCAACTCGCGCTTAGAAGCCGTGGTGATACGAACAAATTAAAATCGACTTTAAACCTAGGTAGTAGAGTCGAAATTAGATTGATAAAGTTGTGGATAGAGAAGAGGTGCGCTTGCGATGCGCGATATGCAAATGGCGGCTCCCGTATTGCCCGCTCTATTGTCCGGCGTCCTTTTGTCCGGTAACGATGCGCACGCGCCGTAACTTATGGCCGCTTATCACAATAACCTGGTCCTTTGGACCGGCGGCGTGGGACAAGGCGGCCCCGCGCTTTTGTCTACCGCCATTGTCGATTCGTACCTTGTAATATTAATTCTGCATATTCGCAGTCGCAGAAGACGTAGGCTCGTGAGGTTGCACGTTCGATTACTTGTTGTGCATTGACATTACTTGTAACTGTATTGTTCTGTAAAACAAGTCAAAGTAGACACGCTCTATAAGAGAAAATAACGATTCGAGTCGTCTAATAATAACTACGTATTTTTAAATAAAACAGTTTAAAACGCGATGTATTTGTCTCTCCATGACCACGGCTGCTGCAAATTATCCCAAATATAGTAGGTACACGTTTAAAATTGTGTAGTTAAAAATAAATTGCAAATAAGTTACATTCCGCGTTTTAACCGTTAAAAGGGTTTCATTGAAATTTACACTTTTAACGGTTTAATATGCGAAATATAAGAGTTATCTTATTAACAACATATTTTAACTATTCAGAGAACCATATGTTAAGTTTTAGTGTAAGTACCTAACACAAAATTACTTGACTGGTTGTTTACTAAATGTTCAAATATGCTGCCTAGCATTGCTTAAAACGCGATTTTAAAGAGGTCCTGACTTCTAATGCCGGGGAACAATTTCGGTCGGGCAGAGCACAGATGATCAATTTGCCTGTAAATAAAACCGGTTAGTGAACCGCACACAGAAATGCTTCAACTCCATGCCCTACTGGGGAAACGATTTATTGTTTTTTAAAATTACGTTACAAAGGCATGTAAACAACGAGACAGAGTGGCCTAATAACAAAAAACATGATTTTCAACAATAACTTTTTGGTTATAATTTTCTTGGTTGGTTAACAAGTTTTGGTCATTGTGTTCTTGTAACATTTTAAACTTAGCACAAAACTGTTCTAATATACGGAATAAAAACACATCAGAATCGGTGTAATGTAAAGTTCACTACAAAAAAAAAATTATTATTAGTTCCATTTTTTTATTTGTATATTCTTGTAGACACTTATCACCGACTCGAAAGTCGTATCTCTATTTACTTATTCGTAGAGCCAAAAATGACGCATTGTTACTTCAATAAATTCCCCGAGGGCCAATGGCTAATAAATCAAATCTTTGCGTTGGCAACTTCTCGTCGTTTTAGCTACTGATATACGGATAGTTTTGTTCGCTGTGTCACTTGCGTCGCACTGAATGTGGGGTCTTAAAAAAATAGGAGGGACCCTCTCTCCTTTTTTGTTCATAAATAACCTTTGCAATAAACATTAATTATTATAGATACCTACTTTTTTGTGACAGAAGAAGACAGATAACCATGGATTTAAGTTAATGGTATTGAGTTGAAATACCCCAACCATATAAAATCTAAACAAGCGTTGTCGACCAATTTCGGCTGACGGTATTTGGAAATCCAGAGATTGAAACGAAAACGCGATTAAACTTTGATGTGAACCCACCTTTTACGGGGTGGAAAATGCAGGTCTTTAACGGCCATAGGAATTAGAAATTATAATAACACTAGCTGAGTCAGCGACTTTGTACGCATAGAATAGTTATTTTGGGTATCAAGTTTTGTTTTTGCAAACCTCTTTAAATTAAAGCTGTTACCCACGATGTCGTCCGTCGTTTTTGCAAGTTAATCTTAAAAATTAGACATACATATACTGTCGCGGACTTTCTTTATATAATTTAAAGAGAAATTATTCTTTTCCATTTATTCTTCGGGTATCTTGAACCGTTTTTTGCAGCGTACGCAATAGAAACCCACAAGGTTGAATAATTTTCCCCGTTTTTACACTTCCTAATATTTCTTCGGTAGTCACAGATCATAAGAACAAACAGTTTACAATATAAAATATTAACTACCGTTGATATATAGTTATTTTAGCTCTAAGATATTCAAATTTAACACGGGAAAGAGCTTTGGTAAAGAGCTGCACACTATTCTGTAGTACATTAGTACTGTACGAGTACATATATTTCCACCTATTTCATACGAACCAGATTTCCAAACGAAATCCAACACGTTTCAGAAAAAAAAAATTATAAAAAAAATGTTGGAACCAACGAATATCGAACCCACGACCCGTTGATTATGTATGGATAACATTGCCACCATTACACCAACGAGCTCGTCATATACATTAAAATATTCAGTATTTTTTTTTATTTATTTAATGTTGAACGCAATGAACAGTTTGAGGTTCATATGTGTCACCTTACAAATACCTTTCTTTGTAAAATTGTTTGAGTAATCCTTCCTTTTTAAACAGTTTTATTTAGCCTGATTCGTACGGAAATTAAAAAATGAAATTGAAATTTAAGCACCTTCCCGTTGTCAGGTTTATCTGAAATTTGGTACTCAATAACATTATAAATCCAAGATGGCCGCTGATACAAAATGGCGGATTGCACATTTTTCCTTAATCCCCCTCAATGTGGATATCAAATGAAAGGGCTACTACTAGTAAAACACGATGATTATGCCAAAATTTAAAATGTTTTGTAGTTTTCAGTGCACACTTAAAAGTTTTTTTTAAGTTGATACTTGTTTGACATAGGCAATTATATTTAGTTTAATGTCTGTTTGTCTTATCTTTTTTGCATTTATTTGCACTCCATAAATCTATGTATATTAATTATGATTAATTAATAAAATTAAATTACTATGCTTTACTTTAATTAGATTACTTTACTATATTTTACTTTAATGAGATAATTAAATTACTTCTGACAGACCAATAAATATATAAATTTATAAAAAAAATGTTATAAATAATTAAAAATCATTGTCCGAGACGTGTAAACTCACAGAGAGTCATTTCAGACGTCTACAGACAAAAAAATATTTAATCGAGAAACATAGGGATTACCTACATACGGGCCTAGTAAAATATTTATATATTAGTTTGAGCGAGTAGGACAAATTGAAATAAAACACGATATTTTTATCTATTTTAACTATGACTGGAAAATAAGTCGGGTCCTCGAATCTAAAATGTATTTAAGTAAATTGTTACTTCGTTTTGAACCGTGAAAAGTGTTGCATTTTGAAGCCTAATCATATATTTTAAAGACGGTTTCAACAAACAGAAACACCTGCGCCGCCTATTTTAATAATGCTTAGTTAACAAAGCGCTGGGACCACTGTCGCGGGGTGGTTTTTACTGAAGCATTGTCTGACGAGGTCCAAGGATCCTTCATATTTTTTGTTACGCCTTTATTATTGGCTATTAATAATACGCGTCCCGCTTATATTAGAAGTGTGAAGTTTTTTAACGTCTAATCTTTATTAAATGTAGTTTATTTATTTAATTTTGTTTTTAACAGCAGCAGTTGACCAGGGGTTTCTTTGATGAAAAGTGATATTTCCTAGCCGCATAACATCTACCCAGGTGCGCTTGAGACCTATTTTGACTTAGAATATTTACGAAGCCACAGATTAAAACTGAAATTTAAGCCATTACACTTCACATCATTTTATGTTTGGGGGAATTCAACATATGACCCGTTGAATATTATTGTATCGCTAAAACCCATGACAACAGCGAGTCCACGTCAGAGTGTAAAAAATCTAAACTAAAAGGTAGGTTAGGGGTTCGTCTATAAGCAGACTGAACAAACGCAATAGTTGGCCTATATCAATTCCAGATATCCAAAGCCAAATAGGCCGATAGCGCATTTTGTGGACATGATAAGCATATCTGCCCTCCAATATCACAAAAGGATAAAAATAAGATCTGATGGACCTAGTATATAATTTTTTGTGCATGAGTCCCACTCGGACTTAGCCTCAATATAAACAACAAACCAGGTGTTAGGTGTATAATCAGATAGACTGTGCTCCACAGCATCACGTGGAGCCGCGTGACACATTAGCATGCATTTGAATTGATTGACAGATGACAAACGGAGGTTTTCCACATGACCCCGCGTCCGCGCAGATCACCGGTACGGACTTATCATGGCCTTTTATAAGCATTTTTATTTTTTGTATGTTTTGGGTAGTTTATGGGTTTTCATTTGACATTCTTAACTTAAAATATATAAATTAAGGATTGGTGTCACCTTTTTTAATGGTTTTTTTATGCACCCATTTTGTAACAGAGGAGGGACATGCATGCTTGCATGCATGGGTATGTTTGAAATCAGAAACACCATAGCTCAGTGATATCTAATAATGAGGCAGTGTCGACCGGCTAAATAGGTCGACATACTTATGACATTCCGAAATCTACAAATTGAAATCAAAACGTGACTTTACATCTAATGGTTTTTCGTCCGTGGACAATGTAAGTATTATATTATATCTGTGTTAGGGATTAAAAAAGGTTTCTCGATTCAATTCGTATGATATCCTTGTTTTATGTTTGTTTGCGGATCACCTCGTCGTTTTGTGAACCGATTTAATGATTTTGAATTACAAGGAAATCAGGCTACGGTAATCACAGACCAGACCAGACCAGACCAGAAATCGATGGGACTTTAAAAAATCGTAGTTTTTCATTTAGTATTATTATATTTTATTAAACATTATTTTACACTATCGAGATTTTCAAATTTGTGAAGAAAGGTGGAAAAATTAATTACTAACGTGCCCGGTGGGAATCGAATCCATGACCCCTTACTTATTATTTTCCTATACATGGCTTCTACTGAATATTTATACTTTTAGTTATTTTTCTGTGAGTAATGATTCACATCTACGGTAATAAATGTAAAGTCCAGTTATGTACTTAAACTTGTAATCTTTAAAGCTGTATATAGATCTTATGTTAATTTAACTACTTTTGACGTCTTTTTACTTATGTTTAAATACGTTTTTTAAGTTGTATTAAGACACATACATTTTTGCAATTAATCTGCATAATTATTGTATGTTTTAATTACGTTCTTGTCATGCATTAAATACGGTTAGACGAGATACTAGAATTTATTTAAAGTTTTCTTCGCTAGCAGGTGCCTTTATACTGGTAAAAATTATTCCTTCAAGTCAACAAACGACCTATACGTTTATCTATGTATCTGTCTTTATTATATTTTTCTGTCTTTGTGGGTTTTGCTTAATATTTTACACAAAACAACGGCTGTGCCCAAAACGCAGGGTTTAAAATTTATTATTTTGATAAAATGCGTTTAAACTAGTTCGAAATATAAACACGAAATACATTCGCGGTTTAAAATAGTATTATATAAATATTTGTTATGTGGACCGTTCTCTATGATGGGTCCGCTTCACTGACCAATTTGTATTAACATTATTTTTATTAACCCTTGTGCAATTAAAATTATAAGAATCTTGTTTCACCATTCATTTACCAAGTAAATGCTTGAGAAAAAACGTGAAGGTGAATTTTGGTTTAAAACGAGTCTTAACGAATCTGCAAAGACGTGTTCTCATACGATTTACAAAAGGAAGGCAAAGGTTCTTAAGGTACTTAGTATTAATTTATTTCTGGTCTGCTTAGTGTCCGGCAATTGTCAAAACTGTTTGGAGACTTTTTGTTCGGCGGCGACGACTCGAAACAGCTTTCAGCGACTCTTCATGTTTAATTCATTGTCTTTCATTAGCAATAGTTTTTCACTGTCTCCGTTCTTCCGAACCGACTTCGTGTGTTTTAAATTAGGAACAACACCCGACTTTACTTTTAAAATTTTGATTTAAGTAAAAATTAGTTTGATCACTGAAAAGGAATTGTAGACTTGTGAATCTAGAACGGGAATTGTAATTTTTGCTTAATTACCTAAAAATTAACCTAAACCTATTTTAGGTCTAGTCACTTACCATAATTAGACTTACCATAATTACCATAGAGGGAAAAATTCGTAGGAATTAGAAGTCTTATTGACACAATTTTTAACTCTATGGGAAATTAATGTAACTTCACCTCAATTTTAAGAACTAATTTGACAGGACTATTTCTAACTTATCTTAAAACGCCCGATTTCGTAAGTATTATTAAGTAGTAAATATTTACAACATTAGATACGCTACATTTTACTTCCAATAAAAGGCCTTACAGAGTATTAGCACAAATATACGAACGAATCCATTACAATTTATCGTCTCATTGCTCTATTGTCCGTAATAATTTCCTAAAAAGCAATGTTTGGTAAGAGTTCTTCTCTTTATCTGTAATGTCGGAGGCACGTGGCGGCTTCCGCGAGAGCGAGTTTTTTACGACAAAACACTCCGGAAGTTATGTTTCAAGCGCATTAAGCACAGATCATTAAGTTTTCGCTGAAAGCTTCGCTATATTTATTGCTGTGACTTACCAACCCTGCTGTCTGAACCTGACCTACGAGCTAAATTGATCTTTCCTACCCTGCAATAAGGTTGCATGTCGACTACAATCGCGTGTCGCTTACGTCATTTCGCACCCTCCGTTTCCTAACGAAGTCCTCGGAGGGTTGTCAAATATAACATTATAATGATGTAGGAAAATAATGTCGTCATTACTTTATGACGTCTTCATTCGGATTGGTCACGGCGCGGGGGGCAGTGGCCAGGAAATGCGAGCTCACAGTAGAATGACTCTAAAGAGGGCAGAACTCACTATCTCTTCGTGTTATTTATGACTTTCGCTTTGTATTTACTTTAAATTCTTCTATCTGATATAGGAGTGACACTTTATAAAAGTCTCATATCAGTGAAACTATGGGTAGAATGCACTACAAAAGTGTTAGCTAAGATTTTTCGTACTAAATAAGTGAAGAGTAACATATAAGATAAAAATGCCAATCAAATCTTCATTATTCCTTCTTTAAGTATAACTATAATGCGATCAAAAGCAATAAAATTAAAAGTAATTAATTTAGCCATAATTACGTTGTTTGACATAAACAGAACATATTTTTCATATCATATTAATTTTACTTAACTGCCATCTATCATAATAAATGGGAATCAGCAGTGTATTTTAATTTCACGGGCGATTGAGAATTTAACACTATAAAGTTCATTCACATTTATTCTAGATGGCAGTGTAATCAAATTAAAATGAATTGATTTTTGTGTACTTATAATTTTTTTAATATTATATTTTACCTAGTCTTACATATATAATATTTGTCTTGTATTAATTATAAAATAAAAAATAACACAAATAAATCTAATAAAGAAAACAACGATTTAAATTAATGTATTTTTAAAATAAACAGTGCAATTTCAGTCATTGTCATAAACTAAAACGATCATACCTTCGAACCAAATAAGCTTAATAAAGCTATTGATATATAATACACATTAATAATAAGATCACACTTAGTGATCATTCTACCTTACCAAAATATTATCTGTGTGTTTACTTTTTGTTTATCTCTAGATTATTAGCATAGAAGGCCGGAAATGCGTGTACCAGTTGCCATGGCAACAGACATCTGTTTATATATTGCTAAAGTTTACTGCCCTTGCTTTGTGATTTTGTGAACTGCGAAGACATGTATACTCACATACTTTTAAAGTGTTTAGAATATAAATATGTATATTGTAACTTTTTGCATAAGGTTCATAGCAATTCTAATTAACGAGACCTGACCGTCAATTTTAAGTTCACAA
Organism: Leptosia nina; assembly: GCA_963661955.1. Taxonomy (NCBI): domain Eukaryota; kingdom Metazoa; phylum Arthropoda; class Insecta; order Lepidoptera; family Pieridae; genus Leptosia; species Leptosia nina. The sequence goes on along the minus strand of CAVLEF010000144.1, from coordinate 563,653 downwards.
CCAAGGAGTTAACGATACATAACGAACGTCATGCAATTCTTTTTTCGAAAAGTGACAGCGTCCTTGTCAGTGTGTTGGCTGTTGTTTGGTTATGTGTTGCTTAGTGTTGTCAGCAGTGGAACAGTGTTTCGGGGCTGCTGAGCGCGCGCTAAGAAGCGCCTGCCGACGCGTGGATGAGCGTGTCAGTTCGCTCGGTGCTGGTGGAGGCCCCGACGCCGGCCAAGCAAAAGGGGCCCTACACGTTTGCTAGCCAGCCGAGGGCTCTGTACCACAATGCCAAACTGCGGAGAAACCCCTCCTGGTAAGTACTGACTAGATTAATTATAATTTATTAGATTAGATCAAAACGTTAGTACATACTGTTTAAGTGACTGATTAAAATCATATACTGTCCGTAGTTTACGCGATTTAAATAAAACACTTTAACGGTTTAAAACGCGATGTATTTTAGTTAAACTTGTTTGAATATTATTTTTAACTAAGGCCCGACGTTTCAGATGCTTTACAGCAGCCGTGTTCACAGGGAGACTGTCCGAAAAGTCGGGCCGTAGTTAAAAATAATATTCAAACAAGTATACTTAAAATATATCACGTTTTTAACCGTTAAAGTTCTTTATTTAAATTATTAAAATTAATCCTAGCTTTAAGTAGGTACTGTGTAAGTTCCGATTTCTTATTGAAAACAAAGGTATTTACAGTTAAAGTACTTAAATTCATAACTGAATATCCCGGGTTTTGTACTCGATATTATATTTTGTTGTTTTCTTAAAACTTAAATTCCTACCCCCGCATTGGTGTTATATAAAGTAAGTGTCTTACATATTATTGCTTACCTGTAAACAATTTAATATAAGCAGTTTAATAGTAGTTTCACAGATTCACATATTATTATTTGTTAATTTTGTTGTATAAACTCGTAAAATTCATGAAATTAACGGTAAATACTTATTGATTGAATTATCGACTATATTAAAATCCACAGACGTTTATCAATTAAAATGCTAACGAAACAGATTAAGATCACTTTCATTTTTATAAATCCTTGAACTGTCTCGCCTGCAGTCTGCACGTAATATCGCGTTATGAAGCGATGTGGTGGGGTGGTGTGAGGGTAGGTGGAAAGTGGTGTACTTCAGTCTCGGACTGGATCGCTGATAAGCTTTATTTTGCTCATGAGATTACACGTAAAGGAATAAACGCATTGACACCGAGCTTTAGTTGCTGTCTCGTTAATTAGTTAACAACATCTAAGCATTTAATTTAATAAAACACTTTAACGGTTTAGAACGCGATTTATATTAGTTAAGCTTGTTAGAAAATTATTTTAACTACGGCTCGACGTTACGAAGTTGGTATTCGACAGAACGGATGGCGGTAGCGTAGCAGTTTTTTACTTTGACGTCAGAGACACCCTCCGACTTTAGTCCCGGCTGCTGCAAAGTATCCGAAACGTCGGGGCAAACAAGTTAAACTAATATATATCACGTTTAAACTGTTAAAGTGATTTATTTAAATGTGTACTACAGACAGTATTTAATATCTCAGTATTTGATTAAACCGACCGAACTACAGACCGAAGTTCAATATACGTTTATTTCCCTTAGACGAAATTTTGTCCGCCACTTACCAACCTGCCGTCCTTCATCAAGGTGAAGGTGGCTGGCGAATGGCTACTTATTAACCACCGAATTTCTTATCTACATGAATATCTAAAAGGCTCGTTTTACGCGTTTTCACCGTCTAAGCGCTACTTGCTGTTTTACGTCATCGGCTAATTTTCGCTATAAAACCCATTAGATTATTTGCGTGATATATTTATTAGAGTTTTCTAGGTATTCCCGAATTATACCTTAGTCATATCCTGTAGGGTTATTTTTCGTATAGACCTATTTTCTTTCATGACAGCTTAAGCAGCAGCTTAGCAAAATATATACTTATTTTACAATAGCTTTGCGTTTACAAGTTTTTGGCGGACTCAACTGTTCGTGGCTTCGACCGGGTTTAAGATTATTCTAATGAATTTATATTTTTTCTGAAACATGTTGGACTTCGTCTGGAAATGAAGATATTAAATGGGTGGTAGGAATTTCGAGATTAAGTCCGAGTCTCGATATCTGTGGCTGAAAAAGAATGAATGAAGGATGAAAAAGCCATGAAGTTTAATCGCGTTTCGGTTGCAATATCGAAAGCCAAAATAGGTCGACAGCACATCAAAGCATTATTTAGATGCTACTGGCTGGGGTATTTCATCTAACATCAAGTAAACCTCTTGCTTGTCTGTCCTCATCTATTATTATAAAAAATTACATAAGTAATATTTTATAAAGTAAAACTAACCTATAATAATTAAATTATAATAATTAATAAACACTGAAACCGATTGGTAACCGAATTTCGGTACACCTTTAGTAAAAATATTAATCTTAAATGTACAACAATCATTGAACTATATTTACATTAATTAATTTGAAGATATTTTAACTTGATTCGTAATTTGCTTTGGATTCTTAGATGTAACTTTTAATGAATGAACTTAAAAATATATTTGTATGTCGTTTAAGATGTTGCTTAATTTAGTCAGATAAAATGGGTTCTTATTTTTAACTACACCTCGACATTTCGAATGTTTTACGGCAACTGTGGTCACGGGGGAACAAACTACGTAAACAAAAATTAAAGTACTTTTCCCTAAACAGCAGGCTAAGTCCACAGACTAAATCCAAAACGCGGTTAACATTCACGGCTATTTCGTCTGTGAATTGTGGTTCGTAACCCGGACGAAGTTACAATATTCCTACCGCCCGGCCCGTAGAATAGCCAGATTACCAGACGAACCACGTACCAAGTGACGTAACCACGGCAACCGACCACTTCCGCTCGACAACACTTGACCCTTACCAGAAAACGTTAATCCTACCAATTCACGCAATGTCTTTATCAAGATAACGAATGACCGACATTTTTACGTATAGCTAAATAATATTTAATTATATGGCCCAGCTCTATGGCTTTTAAAGGTTGAAGGTTTTCTAAACCAATATGGCTTGCTTCGGAGCATTAGGTGAATATAATAATGGATTTTATATAAAAAATAAATTGTGTAATTATTGTTCGGTAAAAGTTGTCATATAATAGAACGAAAAAGGTATTTGAAAAGATTATGGAACAGAAAACAACTAAAAGAAATTATATATATCTAATAAAGAAATTAAACTCGCAAACTGCACACTTCGTTTTAAATGTGTTACAAACGTTAATTCATGGTTTTGTTTTGATACCGTACTAAGATACATCGGTGCTAGAACGATTTTGTCAAGAGAAGTATTTTAATTGTATTTGTTACTTCGTTGTAGTTGGGGGGTAGTTCAATAAAATAATAAATATTTTAATACTGGAATACTTTATATTGTACTTAATTAATTAGCCCGTGCTAAAAGGTTAAATCGTCACGATCATTAACTGCAACTGTGGTACTTATTATTCGTGAAACACTTAAGTAGAGTTATTGTAAATTAAACATTTCTAATAATAAAGCTAATATTATTCTCGCGAGTCTTAAATTAGCGCTTGCGCGATTTCACTTGGCGCAGTGAAAAACGTCGTAAGTGACCCGGGGTACACGACGGCACCCGTCCAGCGGTGACCAGTATGCGCTGACCGTCGGCGAAGCGGCCGCTATGACTCAGAGCAGTTGAGTCGGCAGCATGCCCCTAGTCAACATCGAGGGCAATGTATCGAATGCGTTTACCGTTATCAACCAGGCGGGCGCTGATATGTCGGTGCCTATACGTAACGTGAACGTTGTGAAGCCGCTAGAACGCCATGTGCCTCCGGCGCCCGATAACGCGCAGTCGATCCTCGACCCGAAGTTCTCGCGAGCCCTGGACTACAAGTTGCGCCGGCTCAAGGAGAAGGAGACCCTCGCTGCCAACCTCCGCCGGCCGACGCGCTGCCGGCCACACCCGCACACCTCCCAGCCCGACATCCGCGTGACCGACGGGATGAGGCCGCAGGATGTCAGCCGTTCTCATCCCAGGATCGACACTCTTGGCGCCGAACGGCACAGGATACTGCCGAAAATCGAAACGCCGTCGCCCACTAAAGTCCGAGGGAAAGTTAACGGAGGCAGTGAATCCGATAAGCCCCGCTTCGTGACTACTGTGAAGAGTGGGGAATTCCTACTACCGCCGCCCGATCTGGCGCGTCTCCTAGGTCTCAACACGCTATATCCCTTATACACGCCGCGTAGCAGGGAAAACCTGGTCTACTCTTACTCAAGTCGGCCCAAGCCGGTGGCTAACAGGACGAAACGGTCGCTAGTTGAGAAGAAAGAGAAGTCGGATCGCCCAGACGCGGCCCAAGTCCCCAATGAAGCGAAACGAATGCGAGGCGTGTTTAACGGGGTGAGAAATCTGGCTGCCGGAGTGTCCGGACTGCAGCAACTGCTGAAAGAGAATGAGAATCGCCTTCACCCAGAGTTTGTATTAGTTTACTTCTATAAATTACTACTAGGGAACGCGAGTTTTTCAGTACCAAAATTATTGAAGCGGTTACTTAGCTGTTTTTTAGCTAAATGTCATTTGAAATTGGTCTAGATAAAAAAAAATTATTCAAAATTAATGGAAAATTTTAAACGCTCGCAAAAGTATACTTTCTACCGCTTTGCTGTTAAAGAAGCAATAAAGGTTTTTTTTTCAAGACCTCTATGGCTGTATAATTAGTTAAAATGAACATCTTCAAGTAAAGAATGTTATTAGTATCGATTACAAGTACAACGACACACTGACACACATGTTTGATGTGTCACGAGAGCGGCCAGAGGGTGCCCTGCCAGGTAAGCAGATAATGTTCCACGTGCTCGGTTCTATCACGTGCTGGGCTGGCGAATCAAAGGGCGGGGGCTAATAAGATTACTAAATGCTAAACACAGCCTTGATACTTGTAATACATTTAAATCTTTAAATAATTGAGATTTAAGAAATTACGCGAGGGTTTCAATCTCAACATAATCTTAAATATATTATATTTTTTGAGTTACGTTTCTTAAATGCTGTATGTAGTGTACGCGAGTCGTACAAATTTAAATGAATCATCGGGCCGCTGTTAAGTAAAATTATTTTAAAATAAGTTTAACCAATATCAATCAATTGTCTAACTAACGGCGAATTAAATTATTCTTCTATCGCACATTAATTCGATAATTTGTAGACAATTGACGTGCCCCACGGTTTTATTTTAGTCTAGTCTATGCATATGTTTATAATTCCCACGACTGTATCTATTTTATTATTTTTTGGTTTTTAGTACATTTATCTTAAACATTACAATTAACAAAAATTAACATAAAACCGTTTAACTAACTAAAAAATTAACCTACGTTATCCGCCATTTTGTAGCGGCCGCCATCTTGGATTTATAATGATAATGAATAAACATAATTGTATTGTCACCAAAATCCAAAGTGTAAACAAAATTTCAGATTAATCGGTTGACAGGAAGAGGGCGAAATTGGAATTACTAAATTTGACCCAAGAATAAATAATAAAAAAACAAACGGTGTGAGCTAAATAAAACAGTTTAAAAACGGGGAAGTTATTCATCTTTGAGGGTTTCTGTTGCTTGCGCTGCGAAGACGGTTTAACATACCTAAAAGATGTGTATTATACTTCTTTCAATAATAAAAAAAAAACGTCCGCGACGGTTTGTCTAAAGATTATCTCATAAGAACCGTTTTTATCATAATAAAATTTGGTAGAAATAATTCATATGGAAAAATAATGTTTGCCAGGTCGGCATGCCGTGACATATTTATTGGGGGTAGTCCATGAACCATCAACCTTATTGGAAGAAAACAAACCATTTAATTTTGAAGCAAAAAAAGACATCAAATAAAAAAAAGCCTCTCCTTTTCCTTTATATTATGTTACTTATCCAAGATCTATTTTATCCAGTTTTCTTTATAAGTGTGTTTGCCATCGATGTAGCCTCTCAGGTGCTTCTAACAACCAGCAATCACTCACCAAAATTTTATCAATGTTTGCTTGACCTAGAAATGATTTAACGTGTCACGGAGTTTACGGTGGTACGGCACGTAAGTGAGGTTGCGGGCATATAGGGAGGGGGCGAGGTGGTCAGCGAGCCCCCCGTGGGGTGAGGGGAGACCGGGGTCGATCACCTTGTTACCCTTATCTTACCTTTCCATACCGTCGATACAAAGCTGGACTTGGGAATTTTCCAATTCGTTTTCCTCGGTCCAACATCTACTGAAATAGACGCGTCATAAGAACATAACGTCGCGTTGTGAACCGTTGGTGATTTATTTTAAAGGTCAATGCTAAATAGTAATATTTAAACTTTCAAAAAATTTAAAGCTTATTTTATTCTACAAGTTAAATCATTTTTATAAGCTAGTTATATTAGAAACGAGTTATTTTCAAGCTTAGTTGTATTGCACAAGTGCCGTCAAAAAAGGCAATTGTCGGCCTATTGAGAACGTTAAAATGCTAGAAGTATATCTACAATAACATATCACATACTATTAGTGTGTACCTTACTTAAGCATTCATGTACAATTACAATAGGCTTTCAGTAATCGTCTTAGATGGCTTACCTATTGTTCTTCAACTCTTTCAAAGCCTCTTAGCTTTAATTATACAGCGGGTTTTCCACTTAAATTACGCTTGAACTGAATAATTGTTTAACTGACATTAGAACAGTTGGTCTGTTAAGTTTACTTTATGTTTAATTTCGTTAGAAATAATTTGAAAAACATTTACATATAAAAGTTTTGCTTTCAGTAAAGTATAATGATATTTTTTAGGCTTTCCGACCTAAATAGAGCGAGAACGTTGTGTGATGCAAAGAATGCTGCTTTCATTAAAACAAAAATATAACCCGAATTGCCTGGCATAATATCTGGGTTTTATTTAACCTAACGTATGCTTAAAACAAATTTTGGCGGTTGCACACTGAAAAAAAACTAGTTTTATTGATATACACAAATATGTGTCCTCATAATATTATGTATTATATTAAATTATCATATTAAATATGTTACCTTTCACGTCATACGATATATGTACATCTACATTGTACTTATTCAATTTATGTACTGTTGCCATAGTTGTCTAATCATTTATTAAAACTACCCTCGTTTTTTTTAAATTACCAGATAATACTGCCGATTCAAATTACATCTTAACATTATGTTATTTTGAACCTTTCCCAACAGTGGGAGCGTCACGACGGCCGCCACTGGCGCGACGGGCGCTCAGTACTCCAACGTGATGCACGACAAGAGGGTGGTGCGGGGCAGCACTTTTGCAGCACATCCACATGCAGCTGTGAGTAGTATTTTTACATCAAATGAGTGAAAGTAAAAAACGTATTAATCATGTTGGTACACTTAATTACAACAAGGTACACTTATAAACGTCATTAAAAGCAAACGATTCTAAATTTCCTGCAAGTTCATAAATGAACTCGCCGCTTAATTTCATTTCTTTTCAGCCTTCGAGTACTTTAACTTTACAGTAGCCTATCTCTTATTACTGCATTCATTACATTTATATGATGATGATATTATCACCGTCGCATGACCCGATATAAAATTAAAAATAATTTCCTTTGTTAGTCATCTTCATGATTAAAACCATAATGCCCCATCAAAAGCCCCATTCCCATCGTTATGCCAAAATAACAAATTGACAACTGACCACTTCTATCTCTCGAACATTAATGCCACTATATTGACCTTACTCAAATCAACTGTTAACAGTTGTGATTCGTCGTGTACGATGGCAGCACTGCGACATAATATGTATATATTAATGCTGAATTTCTTTTAAATTCATTTAACAGTTGCCAAGCACGATCTAATAATACGATGACAAAATGATGAGGTAGGTACATTATTTAATTAAATTATTTATTGGATATTCGTTTTAAAGAAAGATTCAAAATCAGCTTACCGTGTCAATACTTTGTCGCTGAGCTTCTTTATTGGTTGTAGTTAGTTCACCAATTTCTTAATATTGAAAATGTACTTATCAGGGTGATGGAGCGGAAAGTGCGGCGGCGCGAGCGGCGCGCACACGCAGACGTGCGTTGGCACGACGTGCTGCTTTGGCTCGGCTGCGACCTGGCACCCCACCGCCTGCACCAGGTCGAAGACACCACCCCATTCAGACTGAATACTACCTCGAGGAGGTGAGATTTTACGACAGCCACAGAAGTGTACATAGTTTCAACTGCGAGGCCTGATGCAGAGAGGACTCACTCTAATCTGAGAAAAAAATTAGTGGCGTGATACTCATTTTAAATTCTTTCTTAGTTGTTCGACAAAGGCGTCGAGATGGAGGTGGGTGTGCAGACAGACCTCTTCGTCGACCGACCGGCCACGCCGATCTACGTGCCTGCTAAGACCGGCGCAGACGCAGCCACACAGATCTACCCGGGAGATGTAAGAATTTATTTAATCATTGAATCCTTCATGTTAACGAAAAGTTTTTAAGATAGAGAGTCTGTATTCAGATGGTCTGGATGGAAGGTAGAGAACTATGTGCATGTTTCAAATATAAAATTGACATAAAAATTGTTTGTCTGGCTAAAGTTCCGCTGGTCTGATTTTGACTTTTCGTTTTGAAATACATATTAAGACTAGTCAAGGCACAGTTTAAACGGTGTATTTTCCAACATTACAACTACAGCAAGATTAAATTTCGAGTAAGGCAGTAAATAAAATATGTTTAAAAAATCCCATCCTTTTAGCTATTCGACTTCGATCTAGAAGTGCAACCAATACTCGAAGTGCTGGTCGGCAAGACGGTTGAACAGGCCCTAGCCGAAGTGGCGCAGGAGGAAGAGCTTAGCACCCTACGTGAGCAGCAGCGTCGATACAGAGAGTTGCGAGCAGCCGAGCTCGCTGAACGGCAACGGTTAGCAGCACAAGACAGGCGGCTGCATCACGAAGCGCAACGGCGAGTCGCAGAGGCCCGCCGTGCGAAAGTCTCCGCGACAGAAGCGAGACACCGCGTCGCTGCTAGTGCCCTGGTCCAGGGTTACGTGGCGGAACTCTTGCCTTCAGTGCTGGCTGGCCTCCGAGACGCTGGGTACCTCGTGCGTCGGCTGCATAGAGGTAAACTATGTTGTCAAAAGTATACATCACATATAATTGTTTTAGGGCAATTAAAACGACCGACGACGAATATTTAAAATAACTACCGAAAGCTATATAATACATAGAGACTATTGTAAGAAATCTGATTCTGTTTTAGTCTCCTATTGAATATTATATATTATTTTATAACTGTGATTCAGATTTTTGTAAATTATTGCAAGTAATAATATCGAGCCTCCCAACTTTCAGGTGTAGAAGAAGAGTTCATGCCGTGGCTGGTGGAAGAGGTGTCAAAGGAGATCGAGTCTATTATAACGAGTCGCGATGTTATAAGCGGTAAAATATTGCCTTAATCAAACATGCGAACTTATGACATCCAGAATTAAGGCGACATTTGTTTTTTTGCCATAATACTGCAACTAAACATATTGTGACTGAATCAACGAACGAGCATCGAGTTATAAGTTCGACTTATTAGTTTCTAAAATCAATTTGCGAAATATATAAAACATACATACTTCTTCTGAAAATCTTGATATTATGTACTCAAATTCAGTCCGTGTCACAGGTGAATAGGGAAAACAGCACACTTTGTCTTAATACTAAGTATATGACTGGGATATTGCACCTTTCAAGAAGTGCATGCCTGCATGCACACCTCACCGAAATTTACGTAAAGAATCTTTTAGTCTCTTTCATTTGATGTCTATATGATATATGTGTGACAAAGATGATAACTATTCTCACTCATGTACTATGTAGGTGTGTCCTATAAGTTTAAATAAAATGTTGCAGAGATAGTCCGCGAGGTGGCAGAGGCCCGAGCAGAATTGTACGCTGCGGCCGGTGAACGAGAGTACGAAAATGAGACGCCACCAGACTCCATCACACCACCAGAGCTTGCTCCTGAAGAAGAAGAAGGTAACTATTTCACTTATAGTCGTGGGATAAGAGTGCCATTGAGGATTTGAAGTAAATTCTTTTGGTTTCCTCGCAATTTCAACCCATCGCGGGAATCAAATCAAAAATTGTCATGCGAACATTGTAAATGTTGTGTAATGTTAACTTTTTCAAGCTTAATGAGAAAGATCAGTTTCGTTTTAAATTTTTCCCAGGCAACAAAAAGTATTATCGATGATAGATTTTTAATTGAAACAGCCAATTTTAATTAAAACGGCCTCGTTTGCCAACGAGGCCGTTTTAATTAAACGAGGTCCCGAGTTCGATTGCTGGGTGTAGTGAATGGGGCGAAATGATATGAGATTTTTATCGAACTTAGATCGAATAGAGCGAATCTTCGACTTACACCGCAAGTACTTAATTACTACTTGCTTTTATCCTATGGCTGCGTTAAAACCTGACAACACTGCGCAAGATTAGACACACACACTTGTTGCAACCTCAATACGTTCATTAGAGTACCCTCGCCCTATCTCGCAGTGTGACGAATCGCCGTGGTGCGGTGTCACTGCAGGACCATGACATATACGAACGCTATTTACTGCATCCCTATAGAAATATAAATCGTATGATTACACACAAAGTATGGAATTAACGTTGTAATAGTAAAAAAAGTCTGTAAAATAATTAAACTAAGGTAATATGTGTAGAGATAAATCATTCCGCGATTTTTCAATATTTCTTGTAGCAAGTGGAAATTAAACATTTAAAAAAGGAACTTAATTAGACTTTAAAATGCGTTCAGCGTGTATCTCTTGATGTACTTGCAAAGCAATTATTAATGATATTAATAACTATGAAATCAGCTTAACTTTTTCGTACAAGCCTGTAATTAGTCCTGCCCATATCGTAAATAGTTTTACACAGATTTATTAATTTATAAAACCCGAAATTCATAAATAAACTCATTTATAGTTTTATTTAACTACGGCCCAACGTTTCCGATGCTTTGTAGCAGCCGTGGTCACGAGCGAACAACTGTCGCTGCAAACGACGGCATCGAGTCGTAGTTACAATAAAATTTGAAATAATTTTTATAAAATTGCCTTAGTTATTTAGGTCAATGTGTAAAAAGTAATATTTCGAGTGATATTTCCATATTATGATCTTTTGTATTTCTCCATTTTTCACCTGTCAAGTTTAGTTAGGTTTATGTCGCAACACAATATTTTAGCTATTACTTTGGTCGATACGGTATGATTGCGTTGTAATTGTCGTAACCCGCGTTCGGCTTAGTGGCCACACGTGCGCCACACTTGTTCTCTTGTGTCATTCTATAATATTTATTCGACAATAGCCTATTATGCCCGCTATTTTGAATCACACTTGCGAATCGTTAATGCGTTATTCAATACCCGACTTAGATAATCGTTTAAACCACACGGTTTAGATGTTTTAGCCAAATACATATTTACAATATTTAAGAATACAGACGATAGAAGGCTCGTCAAATAAACTAATCCCGCTTGGGTTATAAATGAAATTTCAAACTTGCCACTATTAGTCTTATATTTTTATGAAGGAGATACTATAATGTTTATACGTTTCTCTTAATATAGCACAGTGTGATTTTAAAAGTACCTAACCTATGTTTAAGAACATTAAGGGTTAGATTTGTACCCCACATGTATACTGTATACGCTATGCACAAACAAGTAAGCCACAGAAGCGGTCAAAATGTTAATTGTTAATAAGATAAATCTAAAGATAAGACAATCAGATAAGGCGTTTATTTAATAGTGGCCGTGCACGTGTGACGTCTGGCGGAGGGTTGTGTTTTGACGTCATAGAAATGACTGCGCGCGCGCAGACATATACAATACGTTGCGGATTAGTGGCACGTGCTGATTGTAAAGCGATAGCAGTGCCACTTTGCTAATATAATCATCAAATGCACTTCGCTTATAAGTTTAAATCATTAATGGACAAACGGCTGGGCAGTTTTAGTTACAAAGTGTAGGTCGTATAATAATAAGTACTACTTATTGGCACAACTTAGATACTTTTTATTAATATATAATAAGATTTTTCCCCTTTGAACGTAAATTTTATTAAAGCAATGCAGCTCTCAATAAGAAATAGTTTTGTTTCGTACTTTTTGCTTCTATAGTGGTCAAATAGTATGTGCTTTAAAAAAATATTGGCAAACACCATTACCAACACACACCCCCGACACTCGACACTCCTGACACATTCGAAGATCAAAAATATCTGTGCTATATCGCGGAAGAGACGGACTTATGAACAAAATGTTAATAAAGACCTTATTCCATGGAGTTATGGTCTAGAGGCATTTGCAGAGAGACTGTTTGTGCAGCTGCCTCGCTCGCCTCGCCTCCGAACAATACAATAATATTGTAAAGAGCTTAATGTAACCGTTTAGAAGTGAATTAAAATAAGTTTAGATATTGTAGCTAGATTGGCACGACTTAATTGTTGAAGTCCGATATTTTAAATTAAAAAATAAATATTAATTCAGACTAACGATTAAATGTAAATTAATATAATGGTATGTTTCGTCAACATGCACTTCTATACATATGTGCAAAAATTAAGGCTTTAAATTTCGATTATTTTATTTTATTTTATTATTTTCATGTTTATTTATTTGATAACATGTGTTATTGTATAAATAGCCTATAAAAAGATATTCAAAAAAAATATAATGGCACGTCGTGATTGGCCCTACCACTGTGTCTCCTACATCAATGAATATTAAATTTAATTTGCAAAAGTTACCTGGTAAATTTTTTAAGATTGACTTTACAGTTGCAAATTTTGTATTAATATTAATTACAGCATACATGTCTCGAAGTATTGTTTGTGAAAGCTGACTGTTTGCTAGTATCAATATCACTTTGTCGCGGTATTAAATGCACATTTAGGAATCAATTATATTAAAAACAAATTTAAATTAAACTCCCTACATATATATGTACCAAAGATCTGACTCGGTCTCATTTTTGGATTTGTTTGATGCAAATTCTAACTTTCGACTGCTCAATTTTTACGCACATTTTAAATTTAATATTTGCTATTTAAGTATTGCGAATTTATTTTTAAAGGTAAGGTATTTGTCTAAAAAATATAGAAGGAAGAGAAAAAAGCCTTTCGCTTCTATGACATCTCTGGTTTATTTAAATAAAACACTTTAACGGTTTAAAACGCGATATATTAGTTAAACTTATTTGAAAATTATTTTTAACCTTCGGCCCGACGTTTCCGATGCTTTGCATCAGCCGTGACACGGCTGCTGCAAAGCATCCGAAATATCCGTCGGATCCGTTTTAAACCGTTAAAGTGTTTTATTTAAATGTGTACTCTCCCGTAAATTTAGACAGTATCTCTGGTTTAGTTTGTAGTGCGCTTCCTTGTTTTATATTAAGGTGTTCCTGCCCAATGGCTGGCATGATTAAAGACGTGTTGTATTGTTTCAAGTAAATTATCTACTTAAGCGAAACGATCCTAGATGTATGTAAACCTTTTATGTAAAATGTTCATTGGAAAATTGATGTAAATACATTGTTATTTACTATTGGTGTATTAATATAATATATAATATGATGATTTTTTCCGCAGTACATGAAGATCCACCGCAGTGATTTTACTGACTTCGTGATAACTCTACACCAACATTGCAGTTGACTGTGCATATCATACGGTAAATTCTTTAACGACGTGGGAGAATAATTATTAATTTCGACCTTTACTATATAGACTTTAGGCCAATCAATAAGTTAAGTGTTGCTCAAGGAATAAAATTTTTAGTGTTAAGTACTGACATAGTGTTGTTATAATGTATTCTCGGTTTCGACAGTGTACGCTTTTGTAGACTAACAATTCACCAAGTTGGCCTTATGAAGTCGCCGATCGTGCTACTATTTTATCTTTGTAGCCCGTAATTAAAAAAAAAATACAATTACTTACATTTCTAAATACATCGTTACAGTACATTCTCAGAGGAAATAAAATGGACTTCAACATAACTGTATAACTACAAAACTAATTTAACGAGAAAAATCTTTTATTTATTAATACAATTGCTGATTTAAGTGTAAAAAGAAAAGACGCGTAGTTTTTGTAAATACTCTACGAATTTTCGTAGCACTGTGTAGCCTACGCTGTAGCCCGTAGCGGCGTCGTAGCATGTAGCTATGGAAATTGGAAACTAATCGTAAACGCTTTGAAATTACTACAATACTACTTTTTTTAATGATGGAAGAGGACAGACCTATAATGTAATTATTTTGGCTCTGGATATTCTGAGAAACTTCATTTTGAGAATTTTTCATCCGTTCGTCCTGAAAATTATATGAATTTCAGTTTGTAATTTTATCTAACCCTATGTATGTAGCGAGAAAATTGAGAGGTAAGGAATATAATATAATAACAATTTAATATTTCTAGAAAATAATGTTACTTGAAAAAATTTTCGACTCGGGCAGGACGTGCTGTTGCTCTATCAATTTAGCTACCGAGTCCTAATTGGTCAAATCCTGCCCGAGTCGAAAATTGTTGATTTTTAAATTGTATAGTGCCTCCATGTGCAATAACGTGTAAAAAATAATAAAGTTTTCAAATAATGTTTCATTAATATTTAGTTCACAGAATTTGTTTAATCGGGAAAAATTTGCAAACGTCCGACTTTAGCCATCAACAATATCTAACCTAATTGTATAAATGTTCTGCTTTCAGTTAAAAAATATTTTTGATGACAAGTTGAAGAAGTATATAATTGTTTTATAAACCTTCTAACTTATAAAACTTGGATGTTTGCGACGTAGATTTTTATTACATTTCTTATTAAAACAATTTTACCTTGAAATTGATTTAAGTATGCATTACGAGTGTTATCATTGTTTTGTTTAGTACGTGAAAAGCAAATTTGTTTTTTACACCAAATTCTTAATTATTAAATTATATTGCATTGTCTCGTTAAAAAATATTTGTTGTTTATACTAATGTGTTTTGTCCTGATTACCTAGATTGTTTTGTACTTGTGTTACGTTTAGATGTTTATGATTATATTAAAATAAATAGTGTAAAATCAAATGATTTATTTCACTTAAGAAACATGAAATGCGCTTAATGCGTGTACTAGATACATTTATTCGTACCAACTGACAATTTGGATACTGTCTGTAGTTTATGCGTGTAGTACACAGGTAAATAAAACGTTTTTTGACGCTTTAAAACACGGTATGTATTAGTTAAACTTATGTACAATTTGTACACAGTTTAACCAATATATTTAGCGTTTGAAAGCGTCATATAAATAAAGTATTTTATTTCAATGACTGAATTTGTTCTTTTTGTTGGTACTCTGATATAGAAAATTTTGGGGTTTGGGCAAAAGTATGGAATAGCGACAAGTGACCAGCGCCGGATGATGTGATGGGTGCATTAGTTAATCGGCAAGTGCAGAGGGTGGCGCCGGGTGCGAACCACCACGTGTAATTCAATAACAATTGTTTAATTGCGGAGAGATTTGCGGAGGGTGTTTCGCCGATTTGTTCAGCCCTCGGCCCTCCGCCCTCGCTTCTATATAACGACAAGTGAGCCGGATGGAATAACAGTCCTCACCTGCGCACGAGCATGTCGGGTCGCGTGGTGGTTGCACGCCGTGGTGTGCAGAGGGATTGCTGTTCAGCTTGCTTCACCTTCGAGGAACTAGAGTCTGCGATGGATACTCTTCACACACCGGAAAATGTGAGTTGTGATTTTTTTTCTTCAGTACAAATTGCATCCTATATCAGCGTTAGGTGCCGATACCATACCAATTCAGTGCGTGCTCATATCTCGAAATATGTACAGCCTTTTTTTTACACGTAAGAAGCGATTGTATTGACAGAGGAGTACAGACATAGGGTCCACTTGATGGAAGGTGAAATACACTACCATAACATGATAAGATGCGCTGTCGACCTTTTAGATTTGGATATTCGGAAACTTGGACGGTAGTTCGAGACACGGACGGAATCTCCACACAACGCAAATAATATCAAATTATGCCAAGTGGACTGCAATGTTTCAGAAAAAATATTGTTTAAAAATATGTTGGACCCGGCGAGAATAAAACCCAGGACCCCTTGATGGAACAATCGTAGCAATGCATTGTTACGATTAAGCCATTTAGTCTGTCGTAACTTTTATTTACTCGTAGTTACAAGTCTGCCCGTGGAATATAAACAGCTTCGAGTAGGTTGGCGTTGTCTGTGAGTTTAATGGATTGATGGACGTCTTGTCCTACAGGTATACATGGAACTTGACAGTGCTGGCCAGTTGACTTGCCGCGGTGGTTGCGCACGAGCGGCCGTACGGGCTACACTTGCTGCTTCTTTACCAGCTGCACAACTGCTACTTGAAGTAGTCAATGGGAACCTAAGACTTCGAGTTGTGAACGAGGCACCACCACATGCCGAGTTGACGCTCTGGTTTGACGAAACGACGTTGGCGATACTGGACATGCCATTCCTAACACTGCGGAATATTACAGGTAGGGACATGTGTAACCACACTATACACAAATCTGTGAAATTTATTGGCGTTCCAGTTTGTGTGTAGATATGCCAATATTCAAAGCAAAGTTATAAGGTTGACGTCTTTGGTCCCAAGGGAAAAAACAACTAAACCTGATCTTTTCTTCATCATATTATCCTAAAAAAAAAACAGTAGATATATTACATAATTGTACAACGCACTTTTTGACTTGAAATAATGATTATTTTGTCTTATGTCCGCTTTTTATCGTAGGTAATAAGAAGAGTTACTCCTGCCACGAGTGCGGCGCTGTATTCGACAATCCAAACCCGGTAAAAGTGCATTTATTCCTCAAATGCGGAGAGTACAACGCTGTATTATTTTGGAGAAAACTATTGAAACTCCTGCGCAAGAGTTCAGCAACGTGGGACCGCGTCTCTCCAGGTGTGGATATAAAGACTTGGGCTTTACCTCCAGGTCCAGCCGAGTTGGAGACGATAGCGGCCGCGTGGGGTCGCGCCCGCGAAGGACATATCTGCGTGTATTGCGGTAAAATGTATTCGCGTAAATATGGACTGAAAATTCATATACGAACGCACACAGGGTATAAACCGTTGCGTTGTCGGCATTGCGCCCGCGCATTTGCCGATCCGAGTAATCTTAACAAGCATGTGCGTTTGCACGCGGCATCATCCAGGACACGTACACGCGTATACAACCCTAGCTAGTGATTTTGTTGTCAGACAAGAGAGCCCATAGAATTTCACTTGTTGTATATTAAAATAATTATGTTCTGTTTAAATTTAGTATTAGTACATTAAAAATGTTAAAACATTTTTCTAATATATCGCCACTGCGTTTGTATGGACGATAAGATAAAACTGTAAAACGTGATTAATTATTATTTATGCATAAGTTTTGTATTAGTTTACGCGAGTACTGAACAATGTAAATAAAAACAAAACATCAAGTGTTGTATCTTCGTTTTCTTATTTTAACTAAGATCCGATGTTTCGGATGTGTTTCGGTAGCCTTAGTCACGGGGGGATAACTTAACGGTATAGACCCGGCTGCGACAGTGAAAAAATATTAAGCAAGTGTAGTAAAACATAGTAGACAGATGTGGCACAATTGTCTGGTGCGGCCATAAAAGAAAAGGAGAACGTCTTTTGTATTAGTTTATTGTCTTAGCCTAGTGTTGCGCGACCTTCGCGGCGATCCTCTTGTCGCGCTCCTCGGCGATTGTGAGCCGGATGCCCTTGCCTCGGGGCAGCGAGATGTACGCCTTGGTGCCCTTGCCGATTATGAACACGTTGTTCATCCTGGAACGAGCGTTATGATTATTAGTCTCCATTTGGTATCTTTAAGTTCCTCATAAATAGTCTAGGGTCGGAGCCAAGTGTCATGAAAATGGTCTACACTTGTAAATGTGTATAATAATATAAAAGGTTAGTTCACATGATGGGCAATTGTTTGCTTGGGACCATATAAACTTAGTAATAATGAGACAAATGTTAGTCATATCTTTTTCTTAATAATTTTATTAGTTTTTAGTAGGAAGTTGTTGTGAAGATTTGCAACAATTATTTTGATATCTATATATCAAAATAACTGTTACAATGTTTGTTAAATATTGACACTTACGTTATTATATTCTGAATCACATTATAAAATGTAAGCTCTAATAATAAGAAGTACTATTATAAAGATGACAGATAATCTTACCTAGTGGCAAAAGTGTGGCCCGTTGAATCCTTGATGTGGACAATGTCAAACGACCCAGGATGACGTTCACGCGATACAATAGTACCGACACGCCCCAAGTTTCTTCCACCCGTGATCATGCACAGGTTGCCGGACTCGAACTTAATGTAGTCCATAATTTTGGTGGTGGCGATGTCCAGCTGGATTGAGTCGTTCACCTTAATGAGAGGGTCTGGGTAGCGGATGGTGCGGCCGTCGTGTGTCACAATGTAGGGCACGCCCTTGGGGCCAGTGCCTACCTGTCGGACTTTGCACAGCTTGTACTGTAATTGAAAAAAAAATGGAATTATTAATGGTATTCTTATTTATATCATAACAATATGTGTAAGGGGTACAAAATGATAAGTCCCACTTTGGATCAGTGTGCTAGTGACATAAATAACATAACAGTTAATAACAACTAAAGAAATAACCTAATAACTTAAAAGTTTAAAAATAAAAATTTGAAAAAAATATGTTTTAAGATATCCTAACCTAGCACAAAGTTTTTATGTATACAAACTATACATGCTTTCATGGGTTTTTTTTAATTCACCAATTTCTCAATTTACTTGCATTCATAAAAACTTAAATCATTAAAATCATCAGTTTCTATCAATAAAAATTAAAAAGTAATTAAATAAGTGAAAAAAAATACAATGATTTATTAATCTATAATATCTATCAATATTAATCTAATATAATAAAGTTCTTCTCCCGATATTTCTGGAGAAGAACTTTAAATGTAATTTAACATAATGATTATAAAACTACAGAAGTAAATAAAGTTAATTTTAAAAAATACATCCTTAACTGTAGAATTAATGGTACAAATTTATGTAACATACCTGATAACAAATATTATTTCAATAAAAAAAACATCCATACTTAAAAAAACTTTCTACTCATAATAACTCAATTTTAACATGTAGTTAAAATGCCATATTAAATTAACATGGTAAAGATAATCTAAATTACTGTTTTATGCAACAAAAGTGAAATCTCATTTCCCGCACATGAGGCAAATAGATTTCTGTGACCAAAAAATTTATTGTTTGCCCTTGATTAGAACCCAGGATATCTCACACTTAAGGCACAGCAACATGTTTAACCATTTAGCTACAGAGGCAGGCATATGCAGCAGTGTTGCAGTTGTATACAGGTTATTATTTTATATTATTTAGTAATTAGGTTATTTTTTAGTAATTAGATTATTTTAAGAAATCTTTATGATCTAACCTTGGCTTCCTCTGGAGTTATTCTGTGGATGGTGAAACGACCTTTGACATCATAGATCAATCGGAACAACTCATTGGTCTTCTCAATTGAAACAACATCTGAAATTTTTGGTAAAAAATTAGCACATGATGTAAGAGAAATCAATGTAATATTGATATTATAGTTATAATATATAATTAAAGAATGATATGAATATATAGATAGCACTTACAGGATTTTAAAATAAGTCTTAAATGAGATATAGTCAACCAAGTTTTCTATTTCATGAATTTGATAAAATACTGTTTTGACTTACCCATAAAACCTGCAGGGTAGGTTGGGTCGGTTCGTACCTTGCCATCAACCTTGATAAGTCGCTGCTTAACAATCTTGAGCACTTCATTGCCGGTGAGAGCGTACTTTAATCGATTACGCAGGAAAATCACGAGCGGCAGGCACTCACGAAGTTTGTGTGGCCCAGTTGAAGGCCTGGGAGCATACACTCCGCCTAACTTGTCCAACATCCATGCTTTAGGCGCGTTTAAACGCTTCAAGTGCTTCTTCGGTCCACGAGCCTAAACATAATGATACCATTTAATTCCACACTTTAAGGGCTTGTATTGTAACTCCGGCATACTACAGTGAATGTAGCTGTTTATATTTGCACTATTTATTTCATATGTAGGAGAACACGTCTCCAAAACACGATTACTTGGGTTCCCAATAAACAAATACAGTATAACCATTTTTCAACAAGTAACGACAAGAAATCATAGAAATACAACCGTCACAATAATTTGAGATCGATATTTACTTCATAGGCGAAGTGAAAAAGGGCATTATTATAATTTTAATGTGGATATAAATGGATTTATTAACACTGTAGCTTTAAACTCACCATGATGGACACAAATTATTTTTAAAAAGAACGTCAAATTTAAAAGTCAATCACAATATCTGTCACTCGATTCCACAGTATAAAAATGTTATAAAGACAGATGTCATTCCAACAGACATTCCCAGATGTCACCCAATCGCAGACTACGCAAAAGTTAGGATCCGTAATAAAAATTCTAATCTCTCTAAAAATATGACAAAAACTATTTATATCTTTTCATTAAAAATATCACTTTTTTGTATAATGCACGTCACGATGAGAACGTCGTAACGTATAGAAAGTACATCTGTTTAATTCGTTTCTTGCAATAGTATACAACAAAGTTTAATTCAAAATTATGCATTTAATTATTTAAATGCCCTAAACATTCATTTCCTTAGTTGCTATTGCTATTTAACATCGATCATTAAAGAGAATGGTTGATATTGCAAAACTTCCCAACCGTACTGTCAATTGTCAAATTTATAAATTTAATCTGGAGTTACATTGATAATCAATGCTTACATTTATCACTACAATTAACAGATTGAGATTTGGTCACAATGCCGCACCCGCACATCTTGCGAGGTTCAATATAATAAATAGCAATATTTGCAACTACTGTGACGAAGAAGGAGACATCGAACACATATTTTTTAAGTGTCAAAACCCTATGTTTATTTTTCATAGACTTATATTGGCAAGTGATATTATAGAAGCTAGTGAAACCTCCCGCCGCCAGTTGTGTAATTTACTTAAAAACAAAAAGTGTTATAGTGCGTTATACAAATACATTAAAAACACTATAGGGACTATATAAGAAGAAAAGTGTGAAGTCAAAATAAGACTTGGCTTAAAGGTCTTGTTACCAGGCCATTAAATATTATTAAAAAAAAATGACATTAACTTAAATTTGAGGTTATATTGGACCGCAAAGCATACTTTTCGTGGTTATAATATATTATTTAAAATACAATAACATAGGCTCTTAATAAAATTTTATGTTTTTTAAACGGTTATAATAAAAAGTAGAAAGAATGTAAGATACATTAAAATTATTGTATAATATTCAGTATTTTGCTGAAATGAGATGTTATCATGTCCTCTAACGATGACGATAGCTTTGTGTGGGGAAGTGCTTCAGATGATAGTAAAAGTATGAGTGACAACGAGAATATGTAAGTATTGAAACTGTTTTGTAGGCGTCATAAAAATATTCAAAACTTGAAAGGGCTAAAATTAATTAAAATTAAGTTAAAAGTGAGCTACAAATAACAACATGGTTAACTACCATGCTACTGTTGACTGGCAACTTTATCAAAATTGTTTTATAAAATATATTCCATTGCTTCAGATTTAATTGATGTTTTATACTTGAGTTAATTTGTGCCCCATTTTTGTACTATTCCAGGAAGCGAGAGTCGCCAGTTAAGATGGAAGTTGACGAATTAGATACAGAGCAAAGCTTTTCAAAAAAAGACCTTGATAAAAGTAAAAAATCAAAAAAAAAGAAAAACAATAAAGATATAAAGTGTTTAGATAATTTTGTTAAGGAAGAATCTGAAAGTGATTCAAAGCATACAATTAAAACTGAAACCAAGGGAATACTTAGTCCAAACAAAATCGATACATATGATGAGAGCTATCTTAACTTGAGAATAAAAGAAGAAGAGTCAACTATTGTTGAAAATGGTAAGAGAAAAAAAAACAAAAAGAAACGTCGGTCAGAGAGAGAGACTAGTGACACAGACATTACTATTAAATCACCGAAAATTGATGAAATGGATGTAGACTCTGTAAACTTAAGTAAAGAAGATAAAGTAAAAGATAATGAAACTAGCAAAATGAATGCTCCTATTAATTTTGAGTCAGACGAAAATATTAGGCACCATAAACCTAAAAAGAAGAAAAAGCGTAAAGCATCTTATAGTGAAGACTGTAGTATTGCTGAAAATTCTCAAAATGATATAACACATAGCAGTGATGCTGAAATCAAAGTCTTGGAAAATGGTTATGCGAGTGATAAACAGTCACATAATAATACCAAACATTCTAATCAAAGTTGCAATGTTACTAACATTTCAACTACATTACATTTTGAAGAAGATGTAAGCAGTATAGATCTTAATCACAGTACAGAATATACAGAAAGCGAAAAAGTAAACTCAAAACAAATACGAAAGTACCTCAAGAACAACCCTTATTTGCAGCCAGTATCATCTAAATCTAAACCTGACTCCATAATCACTAATAATGATGATATATGGCTTCTAAAATGTCCTCGTGATATTGACATATTAAACTTAAAAGGTGTGTGTGTGAAAATGAATGACAAAACAAAACTAAAAATAGATGGTAAAGCTTACCTAAGCACAATAGAAAGTAGTTTGTGTCAATTATCAGTCATGACATTTTATAACAAAACTGAATCAGTAATTAAAAGCATAAAAGCAAATGGATGTATTGTCATTAAAAATAAAGTACCCAGACTCCACATACCAGAGAATGAGACAATGGTTAATAATCAAAGAAACTTTATACCGCTTCCTGAAACAAAATGTCGTCATCCGTTATTTGGTGTGAATTATAAAAAATCTATCAAATTACCCACTGATATAGTGCAAAGGTTACACAATGATGCATGTTATAATGAGGAAGATAATGTTACTCCTGTGACTAAGAAGAAAAAGAAACACAAAAAGAATAAGCACCAGTCACAGGAGCAAAGTTTAGTAGAGGAAATTAAGACGGAAGAAGTGCTTCCCAGCAAGAAGAAAAAGAAACGCAAGCATAGTGAAAGTATAGATGACACACCTGTTAAAGCAAAGAGGATGAAACATAATCCAGAAGCACCCACTTGGGATTCTGAGAAAGCCATAGCAGAAACATTGTTTAATTTTTAAATTACTTAATTATGTTTATCTAAATACATTGGTATTAGATATTTTGTGTCATAGCTTATTGCAAGATTGTGTCTCTCAAGAAAAACATATCTAAGTTTGAGCACTGAACACGGATACTATTACTTTGCTTATAAGTTAGTCTTAAGATGCTATGACTTATAAATACATAGTATAATTGTTCTGACAATTTAAATAAAACACTTTAACGGTTTAAAACGCGATATATTAGTTAAACTTATTTGAAAATGATTTTTAACTTCGGCCCGCGTTTCGGATGCTTTGCAGAGCCGTGGTCACGGGAGACCATTATGTCGCGTTTTAAACCGTTAAGTGTTTTATTTAAATGTGTACTACTCGCGTAAACTAAGTGTTTGAGTTATGTTTATACATAAACAAGCCAAAAGGTAGCTCTACCTTGATATGATAAGAAATATATTATATTTTTAGAGAAAATAAACTTTTGCTCATAAATTTTTGTTTTTTTAGCTCCGATTATCTTAAATTTCCTATTACCACACAATTTATAGCGTTTTAGGTCACAGAAATATTTGAAAATTTTGTATTATCTGTTATATGTTGTCAAAACAAAGTTGTCAAACTTTTCACTAAAGGTCGTTTCAAGGTGAACCTTGTCAAATACAGTTCAACATGGGAGGGAAATACGATTTTATGCTATCAATTGAATAAAGTTTACTTATTAGTGAAACCTCAATTCTTTCTTTATAATACGCTATATCGAAATTATTTACACTACTGAAATAGGTTCACGAAGAAATTGATGTTCTCTTTTAACGATGACTATCCTTTCTGTAAGTTAAAATGGATTGATGGATAAATGAATGATAAGATAATTGTTTACAATAAATTCGATGTTTTTGGTTTTCGTTCCTTATTTAATATAAATATATTGCACGTTTATAAATAACATTGCTAAAGGTGAATTGGGTTGCTTTACTAATCATTAACTAAAATATTAATACTTATTCTTATTAGTATTGATTCTATTTATTTATAGTTACTTAATAAGTAGGCCATATTATCTTAACTATCTGTCAATTTATATGTTATTATAAATAATATTTTCAAAGTCATTTTATGCTGCTAGGTGTTGTGTTAACATATTATTATTTAGTAATTATTTATAGGAATGAAAACTAACATAAATACAAGTTTTGTTTGTTTTAACTCCTAATAATCATCCTGTTTGGCAAAGGTCATCTCTCTTATAAAAGAAAGGGTTTAACAGCTAAGACACACACTGCTTCACATTGTGTTGATGTGGTTTTATCTACATTTGGGATAGCAACTGGAAACATATTTAATGTGGCTTGAGAGAGCAAAGTTATAGTGTTTAAAATTTAATAGTTTTAATATTATTATACTTAACGATTTTTTTCTAAACCTTTGTATTAAATTGACTTTATATGAAATTGCTAATAAGAGCAGATGTTATTAGAAAAATTTTACATAGTACACAAAAGAAACAGAAAGGTTAAGAAAGATTGATTCATTCTATAATATGTTTGAATTTAAACTACTGAAGGACAAATAAATGCACTTTACCTACGGAAACAATTACAAGTGAATTGATGATGTTAAGAAAAAACAGGCTTTCATGATATATGATATAGTATTTACGATCATAATGATTTTTTTCTTTCATTCTTTATGACTTTTTAATGCTTCTTTGTTCTGGTTATTGTTTTAATGTGTAGCTATTACTAGTATCAGCATGTTGTTTGTTGTATAGTGTCCACAATATTGACTCAAGAAAAATGATGATAATTTGTTGCTTAACAAGAAAATACAAATGTTTAAAAGTAAGACATTTTTTTCTATGATAACTAACATTCATATTTTTTTACAATGCTTTTAATGCTAAAATATAAAGATCTTTTTGCTGATTCATTTAAAATTAAACTTAGGTGTGCCTTAAAAATAGTCACATTGATTCTTATGGTTTTATAGCGTATATATAAATAGGTTTTATACAATATGAAACATTATTATTTTTACACAATTTACTCATTTTAGTGAGGGTACGATAAACAAGTTCGATGACCTTTAACGACCTTGATTTGACCTTAAAATCAAGTTACATCATAAAAGTAAAAGCTAAAATTAAATCATATTATCACGGTATAAATAAAATGCTTAATCCGACTAAATCCTGCCTTTTTAAGCCATCCTACACAAATTAAATGACTCTTTCAGACAAAAAGTAGGTTAAATCCTGTCTACTTTGTTAACATGTACTTGTCTATTTTAATGGGGAACACAGTGTACGTATTGTGAATAATGTGGAATCCCGTTTCCTTCAGTTTTTCTGAACCAATTTATTTACACGTTTCGTTTCGTTTCAACGTTCGTTTTAATTTTTGCCGTGAACCGATGCTATTGTTTCCTGCGATTCGTTCGAAACCACGGTCTTTCAAGCTTAGTACGTAGTTGTAATAAATGCGTTTGACAATTGAATAGCAGGCCGCATATCGTTATTACAAAGATAAAGCCGGGGGGCAATTCAAAATCAATGATATTTAAATAATACGTTTGTCTGCAACGTGCGATCTATTCTTATGTCTTAAATAAAATCATATGTCACTTGAGAATCGCCCCCCAGAAATACTTCCAGTGAGGCACTGATCACAGACAAAAGCGTTACGCTTCAGCCCCTCTATTATACTTTAACAGACAAAGCATGTAACAGGATCCCGATGGATGTGGTTTCGAGGGTAGTTATATAGTGGCGAGTGGTCGTCGGCGCGTGCCCATACGCCGCCGCGTCGGCTGACTGACGGTTTGTTCCAGGAGGGAGATATGGAGCTAAGGCCTGATGAAGAGGCTCCAGCGCAGGAGAAACGCAGCGATGTACGGCGCCTCGAGCTCAACCACGGCGAGCACCAAGACTCCACGTTATATCGGTAAGAAGAAAGTGCTATATTACGTGTTAAAAATAGCAAATATTTGAGAACACATGATAAATTACAAATCGAATTTAAATTGAAAAATTTGGTTAGAGAACATCACCGTTTTTTTTCAATTCTTTTTTAAATTTGAATACATTACTAATTATAAAACGTTGAGGGTAGAATTAACCGCTAAATATAAATAACGACGTTCGCCAAAACTTTATAGATGTATATTGTAAAGAATTTAAAGCAATATCTAAATGGCTATTTTATTATAGTACATATAGGTAGCCATTATGTCTTGTTATTTATCACATAAGGCTCAAGTCTAAAGCTATAAGCAATAATAAAATTGCGTATACAAAATTAAATGGTTTTATATTTTTAGGTTCGATAAAGGATGTAACATCCGTTTTTCACCTGGACCCAGTCTGATGGGACGCAAAGTGTATCTATACACAAATTATATTGTTATCGATAAAGGTTCGTATAATGGGTTCAAATATATTACTCTACGAAGGGCCCAGTTTCACAGATAATGTATTTGTAATTTATAGCATTGCCAGCAGAGAAAACTGACCTGATAGAATTCGACCGCAACCAGTATTATTTACTGGAATGGTGTCGTACTACAGTTGAGTCGAATTCAGGCGAAGCGAGTCTGACTGAAAACCTGGGTACTGGGTTACTCGTGACCGATACGGATGCATTTTGCGAGTTGCGTTTGGAGCGGGCTGGCTCTTTTCATTACTATTTCGTTTATGATAGTCCGTAAGTAACTGTTCTACAATAAAAATCATGTAAGCTATTACGTCATTAACTAGTACTACAAGTAAATAACATCCTTTACACATTGCACATTTAGTAAGAAAGATCTAAATACTGTCTGTAGTTTATGCGAGTAGTACAGATTTAAATGAAACACTTAAACGGTTTGAAAATTTTATGTGAAATTAGGAAACACAAAAATTCTATACAGAAGACGGCCTCAAGTTATCACACACCTGCGATCTCATATTAAAAACTAGATTCCAAAAAACAGCATACTAGTAAACGCTAGGACACCGTTAATCAATTCTGCAAGGACCAAGCCAGTTTCGCCAAATACCAACTACGACGGTACAGATGACGCTAGCGTAGCAGTCTTTACTAACATTAGTGGCACCCTCCAGTTTAGTCTCCCCCTGACCACAGTTGCTGTAAAGTTTTTGAAATGTCAGGCTGTAGTTAAAATTAGTTTAACTAATATATTTCGCGTTTTAAACCGTTTAAGTGTTTTATTTAAACAAAGCCTCTATCTATAATAATTTGTTGAAAATGGAAACTAATCGTACATAAATTTTTGCTTTACAGGGAATCCCGTGTAGGTCCCCAGGGCTCAGGATGGTTCGCCGTAAACCCCACTCTGTCTGCTGGAGGTTGCGAGCTGCCTTTGGATGGCTTGATGTGTCAGACTGTCCTCACCAAATGCTTGGGTCCATTGGCCCGTTGGGAACGTACTTTGCGAGTTGCACACGAGTCTGGTTACAATATGATACATTTTACTCCAGTTCAGGTACTCTACACTATAAAGGGTGCATGAGCTATGTAAATATGGAGACATAACATACAAATAGAGTTTAAACATATTACGTGAAAAAAGTAATCAACTTCTTAAATTTAAAAGTTTTTGCAAACAGGAGTTGGGGGCGTCTCGGTCGAGCTACAGCATTGCAGACCAAATGAAACTGAATCCACGTTTCAATGACCCCTCCACTGGTCGAACGGCGACTTTCGCTGACCTCGAAAAGCTGATTTCAAAGATGCACAACGATTGGAAGGTACTTGCTGTAAAATAAGTACCCACACATTTATTTTTGAGGGTAGTCTAGTATATTCAGTTTATAAAAATCGGATCACGTGTTTTGTACTAAGATATCTGTAGTACAATAGCATCTAAACATATTTAGCAAATTATATTAAATTATATAATAAAAATTGCTACTGAATCATTATTATTATTAAAACGAATAAAACTGTCTACTAAGTAACTACTAATAAATATGTTAACTAAGCTATTTAAGAACTAATAGTTTTTGTATTAGGATTATTATAATCTAATGAAAGTATAATTACTTTAACCAAAACCTGATTTGATAAGGTTCAATGAAATTCGTGAATTTTTTTAAGTCCTTGTGTGGTCAAGTTAAGTAAATGTAATCACAAACATTGTCTATGATTATATTAAAAGTATGATGTTTATGTATGAATCAAACAGATGCTGGGCATATGCGACGTGGTACTAAACCACACGGCGAACGAAACCCCCTGGCTCGCAGACCATCCTGAGGCAACTTACAATTGTGCAGAATGTCCCCATTTGCGTCCCGCTGCCCTATTAGATGCGGCACTAGCCAGGTTTTCAGCCCGCGTGGGCACTGGTCTGCTCGCTCCAGCTATACCAGCAGAGGTGTGCACCCACGAGCAAGTTCAGGCGGTGCGCCAAGCCTTTGAACCAGAAGTGGCCGGGTTACGACTTCACGAGATGTATTCGTGCGATGTGGAGCAGTTGCATCGTCGCTTCTTGCAAGTGGCTGCCAGCAGGTATCGAGAAGTTTTCTTCTGCTAGTATATTGTAACAAATGCGTGCTTATTTTGGTGTCTGTTGTATAATATGGTTATAGAAGTAGAAATTTATTCAGAAACAACACACAAACGACAACATTTAAATTAAAACATAATATAGTATAATAAAATAATGTAGGACGAAGTAAATACAAATTTTAGAAGTTTCGGGTTCAATTCCGAGAGAACATAAATAATTAAGTCGATTTTTAATTTATATAGTGCCATCATGTGCATAGCTTGTAAAAAAAAAGTTTCAAGAATTAATGTCGCAGTTTGTATCATCGGTATACCTTCCAGGGTTCCAGGTGCGAGTAGTGCTCCCAGCGCTTCCGAGCTTCGTCTTGAGTTAGACCCACTCCGTCGTCGTCTCGCAGCCACTGTCGACATGGAGTTGGCTCAGCAGATCTACAATGTTTACAGGTGATCATGGAGCACCAATAATTAAGAATATAATATTAAAACACTACTTAGTGTAAGTATTTTATTTGAGGTCTCAATCCACAAGCAAGCAAATAAAAAATTAACAACATATTATACTGGTCGTTGTTGCGTATAAATAAATAGAATATTGTTTTTTTTTATTTATTTTGTTACAATTCTCTCATTTCTTTTTATAAATTTGATTAACTATAAGTAGTTTGAATGATGTTAAAAACATAAAATTAAATTTGTTCCATAATAATAAAGCTGTATTATTATAATAGTACGGAATGTTTTTAACGTGTAATTTTTAAATTTAAACCTCTATAATTTTGACAGGTCCGATTGTCAAGAGGAAGAAGAACGTGTCGTTCGCTGTGGAGCGGCTTTCAAAGCACGATTGGAGGAGTTGAATTCTGCTGCTCTAACTGCTATGCAAGATCATCTCCGTAATGCCCTTGATAACTGCCTCGCGGGCATGCAGTAAGTTTTTTTTTTCTAAATAGTTCCATCGATATTTTTACAGGCTTAATAATCTGGAAATTTGGTCAATGGTAGTCAATCTAGTCATACTGTCACACTTCTATATCACAATTATGAACACACGTAAAAAAGCCGTGAATTTTAATCGCGTTTCGGTTTCAGTCTAGATTTTCGAACATCCAAAAGCCAAAATAGGTCGGCAGTGCATCATGTTAAGATGTTATGTTACCGGACTATTTTACCTTTGATTAAGTGAACCATGTATGTTTATTCTTCTCTATTATAGAAAAATAATATGAATGCGGCTACATGCGCGTGTTTCCTATATGCTTGCCTAACAAAACATTTAGTTCTTCGGTAAACCGCTAGGGGCGCTCGCAAAACATTTCTATAAAAGATAAGCAATTATTACGTTCATCGATTATAAAAAACGAAATAATTTGGAAATATTTTAAAAACAACAGTGGAACGACGTCGGTAAAAGATTTTTTATTTAATAATTTCTTTACAGATACGAACGTTTACAAAGCGACGGGCCGCGTGTACGCGAAGTCAGCGTCCGTCACCCCCTCGTTCCTTGCTACTTCACTTTGCCGGAAAAGCTCGATGATATCGCAGAAGTCGAGGCTTACATTTACGGCGATATGGGTAAGCACTTGCCGTATTCCAAAATTCACGCTGGATTCTGATATTTTCATTTTATTTCCCAGCGTAAATACTGTCTCTAGTTTACGGGAGCAGTACAGATTTAAATAAAACATTTTAACGGTTACCACATTTAATTAATTAAATTTTTTTGAAAATATTTTTAACTGTGGCCCGACGTTTCGGATGCTTTGCAGCAGCCGTGGTCACGGGGAGACTGGTCTGATATCGCGGTGGTAGTATGGCGTTTTAAACCGTTAAAATGTTTTATTAAAATTTCACCGCGTAGTTACTCGTACCGTTTAACGTGTGTATTGTGACGTCATACATATATTAACAGGCAAAGAAACTCCTAATTTAAGAACTTTCAAGTGGAAAAAAAACGTAATTTTTATAAGAAAAACAATGAAAATGCGGATCAAGATAATAACGATGATGACCGAAAAAAATGCGTATTTTGTTTATTAAAAAAACTCTTGAATAAATTTAATGAGTGTAGGTGCGTGCGCGCATGTTTATGTAAGTTTGTATTGACAAAAGACTAAATCAACCTTAATTTTTTCCACAGATTAAATATTCTGTAAATGATGTGAAACTGTCTTTGATTTCAGGTAGGCTGGTTATGGCTCACAACGGGTGGGTAATGGGTGCCGACCCATTGCAAGATTTCGCTGCAAAGTCCCAAGACGCCCGGGTCTACCTCCGGCGCGAGCTAGTGGCGTGGGGGGACAGCGTCAAGCTGCGGTTCGGTGCACGACCAGCGGACAGCCCATGGCTATGGGCGCACATGCGCGACTACGTGCAGCTCACGGCTACTCTGTTTGATGGTCTTCGTCTCGACAATTGTCACTCTACACCACTCCATGTATGTACATGTAGTTTTGTATGTGTTCCGGACTCAAAATGGCCACCGACAACAAAAAACAATGTTTTTGGTTTTTTGTTTTAAAAATACCATTTCGTTTTACATTAATATTTGAAGCTACATAATATTGTAAAATTTCGTATTTGCAATATAATTTCACCCCCACTCAAATAGACACTAATTGTAAGAAGATATGTCAGTTTAGATATTTTTTATTATGTTTGTAACTTCGAAGAGACTAGTCACCCACGACACAGGCTTGCCCTAGTGTGGGTACTAGGGACTCCATCTGCGTCATGTATTTGAAAACAATAACGAAAAAAAAGCCATTTGCATTAGTTCCACCCGTTGTGGACAAACACAAATACCGTCAATCATATTATATTTTGTAATCTGAGTAGAAAATTAAAATCAGAGTTTACCGTTTAATACAAATTTCATTACAAATACATTCCGTGAAACATAGTCATATAGCTTCACTATTGAAAAAATTATGTACTACAATCACCCAAATGTTTTCAGGTTGCTGAGTACATGGTGGACTGCGCACGCGCAGTGAAGCCCGAGCTATATGTAGTAGCAGAACTATTTACCAATTCAGCTCAAGTCGACAATATCTTCGTCAATCGGCTCGGAATAACCTCCTTGGTCCGTGAAGCGTTAAGCGCGTGGGACGCCCATGAGCAAGGCAGACTAGTTTATCGTTATGGCGGCAGACCGGTGGGCGCTTTCCTTAACCCACCCCGCTACGCCATTGTCCCAGCCGTGCCTTCCGTTGCGCATGCGATGCTGCTTGATCAGACTCATGACAATCCATCACCTGTCAGCAAGAGGTAAGTATTATTATACTACCTGAAGTAAGCTATCTATCAGTAGAAATCGAAAGACACTCGCCATCACTTAACTTAATTTTAATAATTATACAGACAAACTATCCATCACTCTCTACTACTACTACCCAGCACTATATAATGCAGACCGCGTTTGTTTATTCTTTAATATCATTATTCATAATATCAGTTCTTAATTTATTCTACTCAAGGTCACTCTTCGACTTGCTGCCGTCTGCAGCCCTAGTCGCGTTCGCCGCTTGTGCCACAGGCTCCACACGTGGTTATGATGACCTGGTACCACACCACATACACGTGGTGGATGAAGAACGCCTCTACCCGGCCTGGGCTGATGGAGATGAACCCCCAGAAGCGTCTGTCAAGGTAGAAGATGGGTTACTGGCTGCGCGATTGGCTCTTAACCAGTTGCACAGGCAGATGGCAACCGATGGATACACTGAAGTTTTTGTTGATCAGATGGATGAAGATGTAGTTGCAGTTACCAGGCACCACCCAGTTTCGCGTAAGGTAAGTGTTATGACAAACATACGTGGATTATGTCCCGTCATATATGTATTTATAAATGTCTTCTTATTAACAAAATAGCATTATTAAATAAATTTTAAGTCTAAGTCACTGACAATATTAAACTATAACTGCAACTGAGCAAAGTCGAACAGTTTTTTTTTATAATAATAACTGTGTGATTCGCCCGTTTTCATTTTCAGTCTGTGATCCTGGTAGCGTACACTGCGTTCCGTTCACCGAATCCCTCCGCTGGACCGCGTCAGTTGCGCCCCCTACGTTTCGAGGGACAGCTGAGTGAGATCGCCCTCGAAGCCCGTTTACGTCACAAGAAACACGCTGATAGCGGGCGGCCATACGAGCCACCTGGAGAACATATTCGCCACCCGGAATACATCAACGGATTAAAGGAGTACGCAGTGGAGGTGGCTCGCGACGTGCCCGTGGCGCAGTCTCGGGTGTTCGCAGTCGAGAGACGCGAGGGTGCGCACACGGTGCTGGAGTGGCGCGCTTTAGAGCCTGGGAGCATTGCCGTGGTGCGCGTAGCCCCGGCCGGACCCCACGCGGCAGCCTTGGCGACGTTATCGCGGGTTCTACGAACTTGCCCCACCGCTGACCCGCTCCGGTTAGCACCGGCTCTAACCGATCTTCACCCGGTCGACTTTAACACTCTGCTTTTCTGCTGCGACGCTGAAGAACGCGAACGCACCTCCGGGGGCACGTACGAGGTGCCCGGACACGGGGCGCTGGTGTACGCAGGTCTACAGGGTATCGTGTCGTCCTTAGAACCCATCGTGCGCTCTGATTCGCTAGGCCATGCGATCTGCGATAACTTGAGGGCCGGCGATTGGTTGTTGGAGTACCAGTGGCGGAGGTTGGAGAGTAGTGCGCGGTTGGCATTGGTGGCGGAGCGATATCGTGAAGCGTTACGTCCGGTGACTCAGCTGCCGCGCTTTTTGATACCAGCTTACTTCGCCGCAGTTGTCAACGTGTTGTACACAACAGTACAAACGGCGGCACTGGCTAAACTGCGTGTTCCTCTGACGGGTTCGTTTGCCCGCAATCTGGCGCTTACGAGTCTTCAGTTGACAGCGCAGGTAACGTTTCATAGTTATATATTATCTCGTATTTTTTTAGCTATACGTTCTCATTCCTATCCAAATATTTATTTTATTGAGGTCAACTTAGGTATTCCTTGTTATTTATTTCAATTTTAGCAAATTATGTATGTGGTCTGCTAATAACATTTCACATTGTATTCGGAAACCTTTCCACAGAATAGACCTAATTTAT
Organism: Leptosia nina; assembly: GCA_963661955.1. Classification (NCBI taxonomy): domain Eukaryota; kingdom Metazoa; phylum Arthropoda; class Insecta; order Lepidoptera; family Pieridae; genus Leptosia; species Leptosia nina. The sequence goes on along the minus strand of CAVLEF010000144.1, from coordinate 529,777 downwards.
GTTCATTGTATTATAGTTAAAATCTGCGCCGCTCCCTGCGCTGTCGCCGCGCCTGGTCCTAGGTGAGGCGAGTGAGATCGGGTCGATGTCAGCTGGACTGCCCCACTTCACCGTGGGGTACATGCGGTGCTGGGGCCGCGACACCTTTATAGCTTTACGAGGCCTCTACCTACTTACCGGACGCCATACCGCAGCGCGTTCTCACATTCTTGGCTTCGCCGCGTGTCTACGTCACGGACTTATACCGAATCTGCTCGACGGCGGTCGCAACGCCCGCTACAACTGCAGAGATGCTGTTTGGTGGTGGCTCTACAGCATTCAGCAGTACTGCGATGCGCAGCAGTGTACTACGTTGCTCGCCGATCCTGTCGCGCGCCTCTTCCCCGCCGAGGGGGCGCCATCGGAGCAACCGCTGCACGACGTAATGCAGGAGGCACTGGACACCCACTTCCAAGGACTTGTCTTCCGAGAACGCAACGCCGGCCGTCAAATCGATGCGCACATGTCGGACCGCGGCTTCAACGTCCAGATTGGAGTCGACCCGGAAACGGGATTCCCGTTCGGTGGAAACGAGGCTAACTGCGGAACTTGGATGGACAAAATGGGCTCCTCTGAGGCGGCGGGAACGCGCGGCCGCCCCGCCACTCCTCGGGACGGTAGCGCCATAGAGCTAGTTGCGCTCTCCTACAGCACTGTCACCTGGCTAGCTGCGCAGCACCGCGCCGGCCGGTACCCGTACCCAGGCGTGGCGCGGCGCCATCGTGACGGCACGCTCACCGCCTGGACTTTCGCGCAGTGGGCTGAGCGCATTCGTCGGTCGTTCGAGCGCCACTTCTGGATCCCTCCTGTACCCTCGGCGGCGGATGCGCGGCCGGACCTCGTCCACCGGCGAGCTATTTACAAGGACTCTCACGGTGCTTCGCAGCCCTGGGCAGACTACCAACTGCGCTGTAACTTCCCGGTGGCGATGGCGGTAGCGCCGGATCTCTTCGATCCCAAACACGCCTGGATGGCGCTCGACAATGTGGAGCGGCTCCTTCTCGGCCCGTTGGGCGTCAAGACTCTCGATCCGGCGGATTGGGCCTATCGCGGCGACTACGACAACTCCAACGACAGCACCGACCCGAGCGTGGCGCATGGTTTCAACTACCATCAGGGGCCGGAGTGGCTCTGGCCTCTCGGGTTCTACTTGCGCGCTCGGTTAGCCTTCGCGCACCACAACGGTGCACACGCGCGCACCCTCGCCGCGGTGTATTCTACGTTGGGACCGCACGTGGCCGAGATCCGCGACTCGCCGTGGCGCGGTCTGCCTGAACTAACCAACGCGGGAGGCGCCTTTTGCCGCGATTCGTGCCGCACGCAGGCTTGGAGTTCGGCTTGTGTGTTGGAAGCGCTGTATGAGGTGGAGCAATCCCGACGCTCTCGCCCGTTGCCCTCGGACTGACGCTCCCGCCCTCGTCGCCTGCGCCATGCGCCCCACTCGTCCCGACTGTATGCGGAGCCCTATGAATGTGTGCCCCCACGTCGCCGTGCGTCTTTGCGTCGATTAGTGGCCCGTAGAAGGCGGGCACCCCCGCGATCTATCCAAGGGGTGCTCTCCACGGTAGTGTACAGCGACCGATACTTCAGATACGGCCTGCCGCTGCGGATCCGTCCTGGGGCAAAGGAGCATCACGTGCCTCTAGTAGAGGACCGAAGATGGCCTCCGCGTATTTCAGCCGTTCTGTTAAACTTAACGTCTCGGGAACCGGTCCCGCCGCGGGCCTTATATCTGCCCTTGCGCAGGCGACGACGCGACCTGCCACCGGTGTTCGGGTTGCCGCACGACTATGATGCTCAGCTTCTCGGGGCGTACCGGAGCAGATGTCTCGAAGTAAACTATAGGCAGGCATCGGGGTTCATGAGTGTTGCGGTGGGCCGTCCGACGCGACGTCCGCGTCTTCGCCCGCCCTTGTCCGATTTCACGATAGAGAAAACACCGCCGCGTCCGGAATTCGCTTTAGCTGAGAGTGAGTCTCTGGCGTCAAGTCGTAGCAGTGTCGCCTACTCGCCAATCGACTTAGAGGAGGGCGAAGGCACCCTGTACGAGGCGAGTACGGTGGCCTACGAGGCGGTGGAGGCGGGGGACGCGAGCGTAGCAGACGCGGCTGACTTCTATTTGGAAGGGGGGGATGACATACAGCGGACTGCGGTGCGCGTAATAGCAGCGCTTAGCGGGGCGGTGTATGCGACGGCGCTGCTCGCTTTCTACTTCCTAAGCCTCACCTGACAGTTCTCTACAAAGAGTTCCTCTGCGAGTGCCATAGAACTTAGTCGGAGTCGGTTATTAAAATATGTCGCTATTTAAAACAAAGTAACAATTTTTTATTGGCCTAACTTACTTACTTAAATTCTACGGCTTATTCTCAATTTGACGTAGACAACTTTTGTTGGAATACCGTACGTATTTCAATAAGCGACTGCAAATTTTAGAATTTATTTACAGCTTCCAATGAATTATTTTAAAGGCAGCTATTATTTGTAAGGCCACATAATAATATTAAGTGAAATTCATTCTAAATAGAAATTTATAAAGCTTTATATTTTTTACACGAATTTAAATTGTATTGATATTGCAAGTGCGAAGCACTGTTCTGTTGAACTTCTCAAATGTTTAAAATGGCTCTATTTAAAACTTGCCTTAATACTTTGTTATAATTTCAAAAGTTTGAACGGCTGAATTGTTTATTCTGTAATTATGTTTTAGTCATTTATTTTACGATTGCTGAGATTTAATGTTTTAAATATAATAATTAAATAAAACATGTTAATTTGAAAAGTGTTTTTTTTTAACTGAGTCATAGTTTTAACACTATGCCTAAAAAGCAGAGAGCTAAGATATTTAAAAAACTTATTCACATCTTTTAAAAACCCTAGACACCTAACCTTCGTCGAATCGACGAGTACACGACAGAAATTGTACTTTTTTTTAGAAGAAGAGGAAGAGGTAGCCGGGTTCGACGTGAAAGTATACTACTTTTCGAAATATTACGAAAATAATCGTCATTTCGACGAATAGTTAGGGTTTGTGTAAGTTTCTTTACAGGTAGCTTTTTTTTTACTTGCAGTTTATCATGTCGTCGAGACGATTATTGACTGATGAAAGTATATCACGCCTATTGTTGGAGGAAGAAGAGAATAAAAGTCCTTCGGAAGACTTATCAGATAGCGAAGCGGAAGATAATGTGGAAGTCGATGATACTGTCTATAGTTTACGCTAGTAGAACACATTTAAATAAAACACTTTAACCGTTTAAAACGCGATATATTAGTTAATAAAATGATTTTTAACTTCGGTCTCCTCGTGACCACGGCTGCTGCAAAGCATCCGACACGTCGAGGTCGGGCAGAATTTAACTAATATAGCGCGTTTTAAACCGTTAAAGTGTTTTATTTAAATGTGTACTACTCGCGTAAACTGTAGACAGTATTAAATTATAATGTATATGATTAATTTACGAACATTCATTAATATTTTAATGCTAAATTAATGTTCTTTCGTCCCATGTTTCCATTGCTGTCAATAACAACTGCTAATGAACTGATTACACTAGATACTACCATGCTTAAATTAATTAGAGGATAAACAAGATATTTTGAGGAATATTACTACAAACTGAATAAAGGAAGAATTACAATTCGTCATTAGTAACATCAATTGTAGTACAATCTTTCTTTACAATTTTACATTTAAATATAAAAAGGTAATTAATATAAATTGATAATAATTACAAGAATGTAGTTACATGTTATAAAAAGCGGCAGAAGTACTTGGAGAATTTTTACGTTTGTTCTTTTTAAAGATTGAAGACCTAACCGTTGGTTAAAAATTATAGCTAAGTATATGTAAATAGTAGACTAAAACATTTGCAATATCTATTCTAATATTATAAAGCCGAAGAGTTTGTTTGTTTGATAGCGCTAATCTCAGGAAGTACCGGTTCGAATTGAAAAAATATATTTGGGTTGGTTTGAGCATTTATCGCGGAAAGTTTATATGGCTATAACTATAAAACATAACGATGCGACCACTGAAAGCAAAGCGGTGGAAAATGTGTAACTCTCGAGGAAAATTGTAATTTTTTTAGATTTTGCGTCGCGTGCGCTGCAAAAATGGCTCAAGATACCCAAAAAATGTGTATTTCACTTTGATTAAATGATTAAAAATGTCTGCGAGAATGAATGTTTATGTTATCAATTTGCAAAAACAAATTTTGACGCTCGAAATAATTATTCTACGCGGATAAAGCCGCTGGCACACTGTTGAATATTGTACTATATTTGACGATTTATTAGGGTTATGTATGGTATTCATTGAAAGCTAAATATAGGAGCCATTATAAGGCTATGCAAGGACACTGACCAGGAACCTATTGTAGCACTCATTGAATGAGCAATAACGTAACAACAGAGGACTGTGGACTCAACAAACTATGCAAACATGTACATGTGTAGTTTGACCTAACTTTTATTATCACTATATTATAATGCTTATTTCCTTCGAATTACTATCTCTATTATTCTTAAATTCTAAAATAAACTGAAACGGCTCGACCGTTATTTACATTTTATATGCATATTTCTATGAATTCTTTACTATCTATTTTTTATACCTCTAAGTGAGAGTATTTTTTGTAATGTAGCATTGAAAGAAACATATAACCCTAAATTTTCATCATCGCCGACTCTTTTTTTATAATAGTTGTTTTAGTAATCTAATCAGTTTTCATCTCGCTCGATAACTGATAATTTGTCGTTTGGTAAGATTTAGTAATGTTTTATATGGCAAAGCAACTTTGGTAACCTGCGCGAAAATGACTATCGTGTGGTAAGATGGTGATGAATTATCTATAATAATTTTACTTCTTTAAAACGTAGCTATTGTCTAATCCCGTTTCCCCATGGTGCATGCGGACATATTTCAGTGTCCATTTCATTGATTGGCTGAAGTCCAAGCAGATAGAAGTCTGCGGACGAAGAAGAATATCTTAAATTATTGAGATGTCTTCGTTAGCGTAAAGTTTCCTGATTTTTTAGTAAACATACAGTCTAGGTATCATTTAACCACTCGTATCGACAACACATCGAAACAGGCCTGTTAAGATAAACGAGTTAGATGTGTAGTCGATACGAATGTCAGGTTCGAACCCCAGCGAAAATTACACGATCATTTTTTCTATTAAGGCAATGACGAAGCCATTATATATTTTATTATAGTTTTCTCTGAAACGTATTATAACAATAGCACTTCCTGCTAGCTCTTAACAATGAGATGTTAGTTGAAAATTGTAATACAAACGGTTAACAATAACAAAATTATAACTTGCACTGCTAGTATACATGGCTTTGCATGTACACCGCGTAGGTATACCATTTAAGTGACAATAGCATCCATACCTTTTGTTGAACAGATTCGTGTAGTCAGTTAAAGAGTGACCACCAGCCGAATAGAAGGAACGAGGAGGAACTACTAAGCATCCATTTTGACTCGTAAGTAAAAATAATGATTAATTGTGATAAAAAGTCGCTTAGATGCTGTTATGAAACGCAATAACCAATAAGGCATTAAACTTTTTCAGACGAAATCTAATGATAAGATGGCCGTCTGTCCGTAAATAATACCGCCAATTTACGTATACGATCTCGTTACTTCGCGTTTATTTATTTAAGAAGCTTTTAATCGGACTTCTGTGCTTGCTATTTGAACCCAGGACATCAAACGTTTAACTAGGGCGCAGTTATTGTATATACATAAGAAAGTTTTGTTATCTAAGACCTTGACACTAAACTGAATCACAGACTGTAAAATGTATCTTAAGTAGAGTACAAAGTATCAACGTTGTCTTTAATGATCGAATTGCGGTTAAGAGGGGTTTGTTTACAATAATGACAGCAATCCACCACGATAAAGCTTGTTGACGAGCAAATGGTCAACAATTAGCGATTCTAATCATTGGATCGTTATCAACGCTTCCGGTTCACAGTTCGCTGTTTCACACAGCTGCGAAAATCACCTATTTTTCGATAAGGTCACGAACGTCCTAATAATGCGTAGTTAATATGTTATGCGACCAAAGGTAGACATGTATGGCTAATAATCATTGATTTAAATAAATCAATATAACGGTTTAAAACGCGATATTTATTGGTTAATTAATTTACTATTTATTTTATTAAGTATCTAGTAGTTAAGGATCGTAGCTAAAATAAATTAGCTAATGTATTTCGCGAATAAAACCATTACTCTCGTAAACTACAGACAAAACTTAATTATCAACGAGATCGACTCCCACTAAGTTTAACATTTCTGAAACATAACTAATGTTAGTAAGACTTCGTTGGAAAATTCTGTTTAGTGATTAAACGCCTGAAATGTAATTCCGTATTTCGGTGTCAGTCTGTGAATTTCTGAAAGTCCAAACACAAAATAGGTCAACAGCACATATTGCTTAGATGTAACATGGCTCAAGTATTTCACCTTCAATTAAATGAACCTATAGATATTTCTTCGTTCTCGCTCGTCATAAAAGATAGAATACACCATAACACATTCCGGCAATTTTGCATGAAATGCTTATTAAGATATAAGAATAATTGAAAATCCTTATCTTCCCCAGAAAATAAACCTGTCTTTATGTAGAGAGTATTTCCAGACTTAAAAATCTAAAAAAGTATAGATAATTATACATAAATTATCTACTACTCTGTATTTATGTTATTTTCCTTATCGTCTACCCAAGCTAACAGCTAAGATGGTTAAAAATCGTATTTCTTGTGTGGAAGACGCACTTCTGTTTCCCCGAGATTCAAACGCAGGGAGACCACTGTTGCTAGGCAACACGTAGTATATATATATATGTCTTCTACCTACACCAAAATAGCTGAGCAAAAGAGAGAAGTGCTTCTTTCGTTTTGAAACATATGTTCACCTCTTAAATCTTCACGCTTGCTGTTTGACTTAAGTTACCGTATCCATTATTTTTTTAAACAAAATCCACGTTGTACTAGAGTGATGTCCTTGCAGTGTAAAGCATCAGACTCTTCGAACAAATAAACAAGCAATTACCTAATTACCGGCGAGTGTAAACAGGGCACAGGGCACTGTGTTATTCAGGAAAATTTCTCCCGCAACCGTTATCTGCGCCCTCCGCCCCTACCCCTCGGCTCTGGTCTCCTTAAATACGACGCGCGCGCCGATACCCGGCACAGATCATTCAGCTAGTGACCTTCACAGCGGACAACACACGGCAACAAAGACAAGATGGCACACAGAATCGCTCTAATTTTCTTCTGCGTCGCTTTGGTGAGTTTCCATATACTGCCCTCATTTTTAACCCAATGCTAAGCTTCTAAATTCCAATCTTGAGGTCCTCGTCTTCATAGCTTGCATATAACGTTTAGTCTGTTATAAAGCTGGATCCTACAAATTTTTATAACATCTTTAAACTGCACCTGCCAACACATAGATTTTTCGTCCAAAAACTATTCCAAATTTTCTGATGATTTGCAGACCGGCGCATTAGGCGCACACATGGTACGCCGCGAAGCCGAGACCCCACTGCAGGAGCTCCAGAAACACGCTCAGGAATTTGGCAACACCTTCAGCGAACAACTTACCTCCCTCACTAGCTCTAAGAACGCACAGGAATTCAACAAAGCCCTGAAGGAGGGCTCTGACTCCGTCCTCAAGCAGCTCTCGGACTTCTCAGCGTCTCTACAGAAAGCTGTGAGTCACAATCGCCACGTCTCTATGTCATGTTATCTGCTTTTTCCGTAGGTCAGAGCGATTCGCCTATCGACATTGACCTCTTGGGTCAAGGATCGACGAAACTTCGATAGTGGCCGAAACCACTGATTATAACTGCGAACTTACATCACTTTTATTAATTTGTGATAAAGCAGTGTTTAGGGCCTTTATGTATCTTTTAGTAATATGTAATTTTCGCCCGATATGATTAACTCTGTCTGAGACCATAAGTGATAGAGAAGGTTTAAAAGAAGGAGTGTCCATTGTGACACACATTGTTCATTAAAAAAACCAATATTATTTCAGCTCTCTGAAGCAAATGGAAAGGCAAAGGAGGCGCTCGAAACAACACGCTCCAACATCGAGAAGACAGTAGAGGACCTGAAGAAGTCTCACCCCGAAGTAGAAGAGCAGGCCAAAGCCCTTAAGGATAAGCTGCAGAGCGCTGTACAGAACACCTTGGAAGAGAGCAAGAAACTCGCTCAACAAGTGTCAGCGAACGTGGAAGAGACGAACAAGAAGTTGGAGCCTCAGATCAAGAAGGCGTACGACGACTTCGTCAAGCAGGCTGAACAGGTCCAACAAAAGTTGCACGAAGCAGCTAACAAGCAGTAGGTCCCCACCGATCCCCCACCTGCACAATGTTTATTAAATAGCTATTAACTTTATTGGCCTGTTTTATTTGTTCCTTCAAGATTTAGCTTAACGAGTTTGAAGTATTACTGCCGAATTTCTTTACTAACTTAGGTGTTTATTCTTTAATGTTTTTAACAATGGAATACATATTGAAACCAAATGTTAAATATTAATTCATATACCAGATCTTTATTACTACTAATAAGTTGGGAAATAAGCTGGTTAACAATGAAGATATATTTTTACTTGTTAATATTAGTATTCTTTGTTTTTAAGTGTTTCATATAGTTATGATATGATTGACCATTTATTTTAGTAACGTTGTTTAGGCTCCAAGTATAGCTAACTCGTAACCACAAACTTTGGCCTGACCGATTCACAGGAATTGAAAGTCGTAGGTTGAAATTAATTGTTTATATTATGAAAACAGACCTGATGACCATAGATCATGTAGTTAGGGAAATCAACCTCCTAGTTTTAAATTTTAATGAAAAAATCTTACATAAACAGGAGTAGTATTTTTTTCAATCCTGAAAGTTTGTTGTTCTTACGTTAATGGTACGAATTGAAAAAAAAAAATCTTCGAAATACACACATAAAAACATGGCTCCGTAGCAGCAGCACGGATCGCCAAAGTTCGAGTTCTTTTCGTCTTTCAATTAAAGCATTATAATAAACTTTACACTATTAGTTATTTTCTGGTTTACTCATGATAGCGTCTGCTTAAAAGTATTTGTTGCTTCCTTTATGTTGGTTGTATCTAATCGCGTCAATTATCGTTAGACTAAGCCAAGCGGACAATGACATTCCTTATGAGCTTCCTAAATGTATGTTATAACAATAACAAATTATGATGGCCCTCTATCAGGTTTTAAAACATACAGAAACGGTATTTAACAGTCCGTAGTTTTGTATATTAGTTAAACTTATTTGAAAGTTATTTTAACTATGGCCCGACGTTTCGGATGCTTTGTAGCAGCCGCGGTCTCGCGTCGTCTCACTGTTATTTATATTCAAAAACGTTGTTAACGTACACCGAAAATTACACACATTCATTTTAGAATAAGCAAAGTTTACGAAAATGTTCTTTGCCGACAAAAAAATTACAGGCGTAAATTTTTGATGCATTATTTAGAAATGACAATAATATCCATTGCGATAGAATTACATACATATTTCTTGGAGTGATGTTTTTGTCAATTTACCCACGTAAAAATGTCGATTCCTCCTGCAGCTTGTTGAAACCGCATAGCACGAACAAGAGGCGATTTCATCACGAAGTTGGTGCGTGAATACGGTAGCGGAAGTAAAGTAATCGCTTTCACACCTATCGGACCGGAACAGACAACTGTAAGGACTGTAGAACTCCTGGGTTCAACTCTCGACCCCGTAATCCTTAACCAGACATATAACACGAAATAAGTCCCTTCAATTGATTGTACCCGACCATGCCTAATATAAAAAGAGTCGGATACATTAAAGGATAAAATGGATATACATACATTATTTGGTACAAATGCCTAACAAATTTGTTTTGAATTCGTTCCAACATTACTATGTATTTTTCTTCGGCCGGGGCCCAAATAGAGATAAATGCCTTACACAGTACCCTTACCGCAGTTGTAACGAGTTGCATAGTTTTAGTATTCTATTAATTTACAAGTAGCTTATGAGAAGGGATTACTTAATTGTATGTAATTTAAAAAGTCTCCTCTTTATGACAAATCAGTTTATTACTAAACGGTTCTTAAATATTATTATTCCGCGTAATAATAATATAAATAATAATCATTAAGTTACTAAGCTTCTTTTGCGATGACGGCGTTATTAGTATAAGTAACACCTCAAGTTATTCTATTTGAGACAAAATTTTAATTGTTTGATAAATGAAGAGTTATATTTTTAATTCTAGTTTCATCTGAAGCTTTCAACAGTAATCTGTTTTGACCCTGACAGTTTCTATGTTCTCTGTAACTGTCTAATTTTCCCTCAATCGAATACAATATTCATTTAAATTATTTAAATTAATCTAGGAAGCTAAGATTTAGCATTTTTGGAAGAAGTTAACGAAACATTATTTTGTTAATAATTAAGGCCTAAGGATGAAGCTGTACATGCCTATTTATAGGTATAGGTAACATATTTATTATGATTCCTTCGTTTGCTTCATAATAATTATATGATAAACTATAGATTTTGACTAAGAGTGAATTGTTGTCTTGTAAATACACGTAACATTATTTGTCTGAAAATTTTCTGTGCACAAAGTTCATTTTCGAAAACTTTGCTAAGATAAAAAATAAGTACCTACTAAATAGTACCGACAGAAATGAAAAATGGATTGGTAACGTCGTTTATTTTTAATATCTGCTTTCATGATCTTGGTAAAAGAATGATAATTTATTGCGCTGTCCACCCGATCTACCGTTTTACGAATTTTTGATCTGCAAGGTAAGTGAAGAGCGCTGTTCAGTTTTAATTGCTGAATATATGTTCATAATTTTCTTCTGTTTAATATTACCTTGTGTTGTGTTAGTACATGAGTAACATATTTGTTTTTATTTACCAATCGCTAAAAACGAAATTTCTTAAGTAAGATGTTTTCTCCGTAGAAACAAAAATTAATTTATCATTATTTTTGCGTGTGCAAAAATTATAACTAGAAGTATCTAATGTACATAAGTCACATAAGGATTTTTTGATGATTGAAACCACAAATAATAACTATAAAAATACATTTAATAACTAGACTTGAATATTAGGTATAATAATAGACTAAGCGTAGAATGTGAGTAGCAGGCGGTCACCGATGCGGGGGTAGGAAGCCGAGTGCTGCAAGCGCAGCCGTGGCACGCTCGGCCAGCGGCTCGCGCCAGCGCCACAGCGCAGTGTCGCGTACGGGTTGCGCTCGCAACTCCGCACAAGTCTTGCTCAGGGCAGTGACGCAGTCGGCGCGATAGTGCTGCAGGCGGGCGTGGTTCGTGTCCAACGCGTAGGAACTGCAGGCGCCACCGAGGCACGCTAGCGGAAAGTGATTATGTAGAGCCAGCACTCTCTCAGTCTCGTGGAACGCCTTCACGTATTGGCCTGGCTTCGTAAAGTTACGTGTTCTATATACGTGCTGCAGCATATGCAAATAGCGCGGTACGCCCTCCTCCCACGAGTGTTCGTGCTGCAGAGAATCAAGGAAGTACAAGTTAGACGCGTGGTAGGAGCTACGCGGCGGCTTGCCTTGCGCCGGCGTAGAGAGAGGTAAAATGCGCCGCATGAGCGATCCCCAGTCTCTGTCTTGCAGCGGGACGATCACTTCGTCGATATCGAGCAGCGCGAGCCAGCGGTACCGATACATGTGCCGGTACAGACAATCATTGTAGGGAATCAGCTCCATCTGACGTTTGTGTGTCGTCTTCTTCTTAAGATACATGTGCTGGAGGCCGGGCAGATTAGGCTGTCCGCCTGGGAGCGTTATAGGCGTCACTTCGGTCACCCCGAGTGCGCTGTAATAGTCCAGAACCTTAGTGATGTTGGGATGCACTTGCAACTCGTAGAAAAAAATCTTATGAGCGCCGAGCAGACGTATAAGCTCTATCCACTCGACCAGACGGACGGAGAGATCCTCGTGGAGGAAATCGAGCCCTTTGACGCAGACGGCGAAGTCTTGCCGGTCTGCCGGCGTCGGAGGTCGGTCGTTGTGTACGCGCAAATTATTTGTAGCGCGGTCGCATGGATTCGACACGATGGACACGGAGGCGGGCGTCAAGTGTCGCACCTCAGCGGGCAGCACGCAAGCGAGCAGGTACGGCTGCAGAACACCATCCCGGTAGTTGCCCCACTTGCTGTTCCACACGTACTTGTACTCGAGGTTGCGAACGACGACTGGCGCGTCGCGCTCTTCGAACCAGAGCTGGCAGTGGGTCGCCAGTGTCGGCTTGATGCGGTCATGCACGGCTAGAATGCGTACGGCCGGCCCGATGCGGGACGCGTTACGGGCGTCCATGTACGCCCCATACAGGTGAAAGACCTCGCCCTTAGCGCGCAACGTCTGCCAGTACGTGTTGTGGAATTCGATATCGTATATCGAGGGGAAGGGCGCACAGTCTTTCTTCTTGTAGAACTTGTTCTTGTCATCTTTGTGTTTGTGCCAATATGTAAGGGGCAGAGAGGGGAGGCGTCGCTCGGCGTCCGCTCGTAGTTCCTCCTCTGTGAGCACACGCGTGTCCGTGGCGGGCAGAGCGGAGAGCGAAGGCGGAAGCGACGCCGGGGCGGGCGTGCTGGCGGCCGGCTCGCTTTGCAGTAGTAGCCGCGCCGGGGGATGCGCGCGTCCCGCCGGTGTGTGTGTCGGGGAGTCAGTTCCTGGGGCGCGCAATCTGGGCAGCGCGACGGCAGCGAGAGCGCACCAGGCGAGCAGCGCGGCGAGGTAGCGCGAGCGCGCGCGCCCACACGCTCCCCACCGCGCACACAAGCCGCGCATCGCCTGAAACACGGAAAGGGAACACATTTAACTCAAGTGCTCATAACAAACATATGAGAGTAATTAATTAAGTCACGGGTGCACCTTCATTCTAAAGTGTAAAGACATGAGGGCTGATGTGATCATTATAGAATCGGTAGGTAATTAGAACAGTCAGAGTTGTATGTAAAGGTTCAGCATACTCTTGCTTGTAAGCACCTAATATATAATATGATAGAAAATACAAAACAATAATTTGAAAATTACATGTTCTCCACAATTAGGTTCAATCTGGTTGTATACACTGAAAGGTCACCAGTTGTATTTCAGCCATCGTTAACCAATTATCAGTTTATCTTAGTGCGAGTTCGAGTTCAAATTATACACTGGTAATTTTACTAATTTTTTTTGTAACATTCCAAAACACTGAGACTAAACCTAACTAAATTAATTTAGCTCCTATTTTATACGTCGACGCTTACATAAGACTTTACATGTTCTATGACGGCTGACAGCGACTTGCCTTGACATTTTTTTTAAGTTTATAATCTTCGTGATCACCGCAATTATAGTTTTTATCTTAGTTTTATATAAACTGAATGGTAGATCTATTAAGATATGTGTACTCAGATTAAAGATATAAATTAAATATTATATGCTTATCTCTAATCCAAGAAAAATATTGTCTTGGATTAAAGATTTTTTTGACAGCTTGATTTTGCTTTATTATACTCTGAAACCATAGTTAGTTATGCTACAAATAAAAAGTAGTAAGTCACATTACGAGTTCAAAGCCAACCGTAAATTGTCGGACTTGTTTGAACTTTTTTTAGCATCTACCAACGTTTGACAATAGTCAAAGCCGAATATGCCTTTAGCTAAAAAAACAGCTTATTTCAAGCAGCAACTGCAGCAAGCCTTGGAAGGGAATATAATTATAATTTAATTTAAGATATGTACCAAGATTCCTAACAAACACATCGATCGTTGATGTAATTCTACCATCAATTTTACAAATATCTCACGAGTTATTAAGGCGTATAATTACTCCGCAGATCTTGTATAATCTTCTCAATAAGGTTGAAGAATTTTAATCGTCTACTGCAGACTGCTATCCGGTTTAACAATTACTTTTATTGGTATAAAAAGATGCTTTAGGTGTTTCTTTTTTTTATTTTTGGCTTAGTTAATGGTACCTATATCAATAAATTTTTGATTGGAGGATTGTCTTAAATGTTACTATGTAAGAATTGAAATAATGATTTTATTTGATTACTTCAGGAACACTAATACGTTCACAGAAAATAAGCTATCAGTAACATTAGCTCTTTTACACTCTTATTTGTCCAACCACGGTACAATGAATTAATAGTTAAATAAAATTGTATTTCACACCACCAAAAGTAAATACTCAAGAAAAAAGAGGAAATTCTGCTCAATCCAGTAGGTACATAGTATAAAATATTTTTTGCGCAGCCGGTAAAATACCGTTACCTGCTTAATTATAAACACCATAATACCATCGTAACGAGCAACATAATTTAAGGGAGCTAAAAACCCCATTAAGACAAAGTTAACTAGTTGAGCCGGCTCTCAGAATTTTCAATGCCTCGACATAATCACGCTGAGAAATCGTCATTTATTATAATAGAATTTCACGGTATTACGTATTGTGCATTCATATAAACAAAGGCAGTTAGTTATGACCAAAAATGTATGAGATTGTATTATTTAATGGGCGCCTTTGTCACTGGTCAATCTATACTAATTCGGAATACTAGTGTCGGTAATAACGGTTTCCGCTGTTTTACATCTAGTATAAATATTACTAGATTCAAGAAATACAACTGGAACACCAGATTACAATCTATCGTGAGAGACAGAAAGGTTTATCTTAAAAACGATTTAGAAATAATTAATGCATGTAAATTGAAGCAACAATATATATATAAAATAGTATGAAGAATTAAGTCTGACACTAATAAGACCAATATACACTATGAAAATTGGTTAAATGCAAACCAATTTAAAAAAAAAAAAAAAACTGAATGGGAAATTTTAAAATATAAGATAATTAATGCTCCTCTGTTACTGTTCGTAAATTTAGTGTAAGAAACTAAAGAAAAAATTTCAAATCGGACAGACAGTTGCTGATGTTTGTTCAAGAAACAAACACTCGACTTTTATAACTGGCCACAGTGCCAATCAATTGAGTGTCGTACTAAGAGTACATAAAAATATGTCGGTATTAACAAAAACTTTAATAGCACCCAAACAGGAAATCTCTTCACCTTGGTAACTTACTTTGATCTAGAATTAAGTGCCTGCACAACCTGAACTATAATGGTCAAAACCAGTATCGATGATAGATTGGTCTTTAATCATCGATCTTCAATTAAGGAATCCATTTTAATTGCCTTGTTTACTGTTTTAATCCTTTTTAGCCGGCTTAAATAAAGATGGCAATTATTTTTAATCTACGTGTTTGTTTCAGAATTACTCGATAAATTAATCGATATATCATCCCTTATCTGGTATGAAATGTCATTACATAAAATTTAAAACGAAGCTTTTAGTTTAATTTTTTTACTTTACGAATATGTTTTTAATAATGTAACTTTTATCATATGTCTACGACGCTATATACTTTATAAACGTACTGTTTGATGTGTTATTTTAAAAGCTTTTATATATAGTCACTTCGCATAAATAAAATATAAATGTACAATTTACGTTTGAACATTTGTTTGATTTTTCTATAGTAGCATAAAAACCAACATTATTTGATTACGCTTAAATTTTTTATGCAAATGTAAGTGGGGTTATTCAAAACATGTATCTAGGAGTAATCACTAAATATATGACATAAAATTATTTATATTTTTCGTTCAAGGTAATTTTCCACATATAAATTATATGGTAGCAATGTTGAAGTTTAAAAGCGAAATCCCGTTTCCCCCTATGGTGCAAGGGGCAAATATATTTCTGTGTCCGTTTTACTGATCAATTTTGTTCAATGATGTAGTCGATCAGACCTCTGCATCCAGTCTGATCAACACAATGATTGTTTCCGCTGATTTCGTACCTAGGACGTCTCGTTAGGAACCAAGGCGTTTAACCACTATCCTACGCAGATAATCGATTTACTACTTTTTCTGTTTGGGTGAGAATTCCCATTACCTACTTTCGCATAGAAAATTTTGTTTCATCTCAACCCCAGCTTCGCAAGTAGGTTTGACTTTAAATGTTTCATCTTAATAGTGGTAAGAAACAAAGCGTTGTTCGTTTGTCTTTCCTGTCTCGCCGCGGTCTCGTCACCATCAACATGTTATGACCTGTACGTGACATCCTTGGATGACGTGACTTGACTACTGAGTTGCAGCTTAGCCTTTACAGATTACACTATTGTCCTTACTATGTTACTTTTGGAACTCGAACACCTTTTTGTAACACGGATTATTTATCATAATAACTGTCACTTCGCATAAATGCCCAAGAGTTCATGATTTAAGCTTGGTGACACGTAACGTTTTCACCAACTCTTTGGTGGAATGGAAGCAATGTATGGCTAATGATCAACGGACCTATTTTTCTTCTGAAACCTGTTGCACTTCGTCTTATATTACTCCAATATTACTTGCCCTTGGGGTTTTAACTGATTCGAAATATTTCTTAAACTGACTAAATAAAAGTTATCGTTGTTTCGGATAAAGACAATTTTAACATTGCTTCACTCATGCCAATTTCCTTTTATTTTTATAAAAATTGTTTACCGCAACGAAGTCCGACGTAGCGACCTTTTTAGACTAGTTTGCACTTTATTTGTTCTATGTAATACGGAATAAAGTACCTCTCCCAACAAGAACACCGAGGCCAGAAACCAAGCCAGCGTATCAGTTGTTTTACGTAAAAATAACAAAAAGTACGCTCCGTTCTACCAAAGTCAATGTAAGGTTAAGCCTCTTCAAGCATTTAAGGTTATTTTGAGACATTTTAATTAATCGGAACGTTGCTCGGCTCATCCGCGTCGTGATTCGCGTTCGTGACTATCGTTTTTATCCTCTGACATCACATTTACAAGGAAATCATCTTTAATGACGAATAGTGGTGATGCGTTGATGCTATTATCAAAGGTAGTTTTAGAAGCCCGTTTTAGCCTCCAGCGAGAATACAACGTTTACGTTACATTAGTATTATTCGCTTTGCAAATATTTCACGCGCTACTTGCTACTGTCAAAGTGTCGGGTCGACGTAAAATATCGGATTAGAGGAATGTTGTGAAAACATTCGGAAGTTATAACGGCTAGTATTACCTACGTAATATTTGCCCACATGCAGGTGCAGTTTATTTCAATAAAATATCGGTTTAAAACGAGAAATTTATTCAATAATTGATTTTAACATTGACACTGACGTTTCGTATGCATCAGCAGCCGTGGCCACGAACCATCACAATAATTGCAGAAACTAGCCGATCCTTGCAGACCTGACTTGTCAGTTTGTTATTGAATATTCAGTGCTTTTAGTATAGAACCTCATGTGTTTGATATATTTTCGATTAATTTCGTTAATTTTTTTTATAGTGGTAAGAATATGTAGTAGTTAATTTAACTTAGGTTAATACATAAACAGTATAGTTCTTGTGCAGTCACCTAATAACAATGCAATGCTGCCCAAATATGTAATGTACTGAGAATCCTAAAATAGGGTTTTATTCTGAGTCATCGATAACAAACTGCACATCGCTGAATTGACAACAAAAAAGGTATAGCTGACGCTCATTGTTGCCGACGCGATTCAATGCGGGCGTCATGTGATGAAAGACGTCTGCGTCGGCGCATTCGGAGTGCAACTGTCAATATTCAAGTGACAGTTCACTGTGACGCTATAAATCGAGGCTTGGCCGCAATCCAACAAAAAAAACCTAGTCTATATTGATTTAATGTTTTCATTAGTAACCTTTTCTTTTGCATCATAGAATTAGCTTGGTTAGTAATCTAATATTAATTTAATTTATACAGCAGAAATAGTTTCTTTACTTAATCGAACATTTGTATCCATATACATAGTATATGAATTATTTTTGCTAGTATTGGATAAATAAAGATATACTATATTTAATTATATGTTAAGTATACCGCTGTCAACTACGCTTCACTTAAGAAATCATGTGTTTATTTCTCGTCTGTTAATCTAGAAGCCTCCCAATAATATAAATTATGTAACATACTTTAAGCCAAGCAAAGCATTTTAAATAATATTTACTGCAACTACTGTGCTGATAAGTAGGCAAGTAGGGTTAGCATGTATACTCGCATTAGTTATAGGAACTAGAGACTGGAGAGTGGTTCCTACTTCCGTCTATGGTAAGAACGGAAAGCTGCGTCCACACGACACACACGCCAACGATGTTGCCCCACCAGCTTTCTTCAAAACCAAATAAAAACTTTGTTTGTTCTATTTAAGTACATACTGTCTTTATGTTGTGGTTATATCGAGAGAATTTAAGATGTACGGAGAACCAATAATAATATTTTGTTCTTACATAATTGCCTACTTTACCTAACTAAACACTAAGCCCTAAGGCCGTTGGTTAGACTCTTTAAATACTTAGATAGTATTTATAAGAAATAATGAAAATGAAAATAATTTAAAGAGACGATTTGATCAATTATATTATAGCTATGTTAAACAGAGTCACGCACGTGCATGCTCAAATGGATGCGCTTGCGCATTCTTCATTGAATATCGGTCTTCAAAATAACTTTACTGTCCGTAGATTTGTTTTCATATTAAGTTTTATTTAGCACGTGTTCATGCAAACCAGTGCATTGGTTACGCGAACTTAGTTTATTGATTTTGGCCGTTTTAATAAAAAGGTTTTCGTGATCATTCGATGATTTGCTCTAGTCTCATCTCAATGGATACAATGAAAACAAAAAAGTTCATTGGCCCAATCTCGAAAAGTTTCGCCATCAATAAAACCTAATTCGGGTCACTGACTAATATATACGTTACAATAAGGCCGTGGCATACTATAAAAGCCATGGATCGCGTGCAACGTAACGCGTGACGCGTTGGGTTGCTTTAGATCTCATTGGCGTACACAGTCATTGGAACACCAGTTATGCTTACGTCAAATTCAAAGTTATCAAACAATAATTGGAAATAACTACACCCACGTCACGTGTATAGAAGACAACTTGTGACAATGTATTTGAAAATAGTAAGCGAAGAAGCTCGTCACGTTGAAGATACGCATAATATAGCGTTTTTAGGAGACAACAACCTAAATTGAGTTCATCCAAGCATGTGACGTCACTGCTCGTCAGTTCCGCTCAATTCACAACTACCTACCAAACACAATGATATGGACATTATGTAGTTGATAGGCTACGGACTACTGACTCGGCAACTGTACAGAAATTCTAATTAATCTTATAAACGGTCATAACGCGACCAGTCATCGGAACGATGTTAAAAAATAGCATTGTCTTCGCTAATAAAATATAAGTTTGCGTGAAACTACTGTATTATCGTTTTATATATACCTTATACACTTTTATACTAAACTATTAAATTTGATGCTGCGCCCAAAGAAAAGTGTTGAGAACACTTTAACGGTTTAAAACCTGATATATAAGTAAATAAGTTTAACTAATATATCGCGTTTTAAACCGTTAAAGTATTTTATTTAAATGTGTACTACTCGCGTAAACTATAGACAGTATTTAAGCGTAATAATACCTCGTTAATTTTTGGAATATACACTAATACTAATATTAAGAGGCTGGATTGTTTTTTTAAACGCTAATCTTAGGAACTACTGGTTCGAATCGAAAAATTGTTTTTGTGTTGGATAGTCTTATTGTCGCGAAAGAAAGAAACAGTGGAAATTGTTGGAACATACGGGAAAAAATGTTCATTTTTCCCGGCTGTAGTTGCGTGTGCTACGAAAACTGTAGAAGAATAAAAAAAATGTCTTAAAGAATTATTCTTCTTTTAAAGATCTAAAAATAAAATATAAATGTAGAGACGCGGACGAAATCGTGGGCATAGCTAGTTCCTTTATAAAACGAATTATTTTCCGAAAACTACTAACCCTGAAACACCCTTGTATCTAGTCATTGTTACAAATCGAATCTTTAAAAATGCGAATGTCTAAATTGTTTTATCGCTGAACTACGTATAATGTATACAAGTAGTAAACTGAGAACATCAAAAAGAACGTAACTAATCTCTCTGACATTACAAATTTACTATTTAGCTAACAATAGTTTACGTCAGCGCGTGCGCATTGTGTAGAAATATTAATTCTCCGATAAATTATTATGCACTATTAAATTGCAAGGGACACTTATCGGTAAGAGGCTGTTTAAAATAAGTGCTAGAAACTAGTTTACCTTCTACATAAGTTATTTAGGGTTCAAGTAGTAATATAAAACAAAACTATTGACGATATTAAAAATTACTTTTAATTATTAGCATCAGTTTCCGGTTTTGCGATGACATTTTCATTATAAAATTACATTTTATTTAAGAAAATGGTTCTACCTAATTATTGACGAATGCATTATTATGCGCTGTATATATATTATGTTGCCATATGAAAGTGTTACGATTCAAAGATACGTAATATAAAAAAATAAACTTTTTTAATACAGATTCTTCGAATGGCATTATGCACTACACCTACAAGAAACGCGTTGTTTGGTTTTAGAGGTCGAATGACAAACACGTTTACTCATTTCACTCTCTATCACCTTCACCACTCAGTCACTAGTCACTAGACTTGACATTTAACATGAAAATGTTTTACTAGCGCCAGTTCATTAATTTCAAATGATTATTATCTATGGTGATGTAGAATAATATAACATCCAAATTTGAACTTCCATTTTAATTACACACTTTTAACTCTTTACCGGGATAGAGGGCCCTAGTTGCGTCATATTTGGAGGAATAGTTTCTTATTGCCACGTGCAAAGAAACGATGAATATTAAATAATGTATGGTACAAATGTTTTCAAAATGTCGTGCTTAAAAGTTGAAATGTTTTGATTTAACATAAAAATTTGCCCATCTTGGTTCTCTTTTGTGTAATCATGGTCTACATTTCCAGAGCTGTTCAGGAAATGAGTACAAATATAGTTATAAACAAAACTGGTTCCTATATTCGACGAACTATCGTAACGGTGAATTGCGAGTACGATCTCTATAAGGCGAGTTTACAAAGTGGAATTATGAGCGACGGACCAAAAATCAATTCAGTTACAAATGTCTGGTTCATGGATAAGTGCTGCACTGGCACTGGTAACTAACTTCCTCTTTGTAATAATGTAGGCCATCTTTATACGTTTTAGTTCAATTTACTCAAAGGCGTCACTTCAGTTTGTTATTTGTGAACAAAGTGTTGGACCAATCCATTAATTAAATGCTGACCTCAATTTTTATTATACGTTGAAAAAGGCACATCAAACGAAGGGTATTAATAGAATAGACTATACCTATAAGAAAATCCAATTTTCTATGTCTAATTCACTGATCAATTTTATAGGTAGTAGAAGAATATTCAAATAAAACACTTTAACGGGGATATATATTTGTTAAACTTATTTTAGACCAGGTGACCATCCTCCAAAGCACGCAACGTCGGGCCGTAGTTAAAAACAATTTTCAAATACGTTTGACTAATATTAATCGTGTTTTAAACCGTTAAAGTGTTTTATTTAAATGTAATGTACTCGCGTAAACTACAGACAGTATTTAGTAGTAAATAGAAAAAATATGCGAATCCTTCGCACCTGAACAATATAATTACGTGGTTCCTTAACTAAGTCTCGCAAGCGATGTTGAAAAGAAGCTGCACACTATACTATGTACTGTACATTCTGAACACGAGTCGCTGTTGCGTCGTGGTCTATGAGGAGGACTCGTTATTAATCTATTCTTAGATTTAGATTACGATGAACGCGAGTCGAGTGGGAGACGAACACATTTTTCAATTATTTTCGATCTTAGCTAGACGGTTCATTCTAAGATTCTGAAGATGGGCGTACAATAAGCAATAGCAACGATTATATTTAAATAAATTAATATGAATAATAAAAAACCAAAAGGAAAAACGTCTCACGAGTCACAACACTTAAATAAATGAACAATTATTTAATGAGTTTTAGCAACTCGGTATGTACATCGTCTAACATTAAATATTATTATGAATATTGTTTTATAGGAAGAATATATAATATTGAAATTGGAACTTTTAAAGTTTGACATTAAAAATGGTTTAAAAATCGAATATGAAATTGAAAAAATTTTTTGGCATAGCCTATGCATACAACAGTTTTAACGGTTTAAAACGAAAAATATAGTAGGTAACTCATTTCACGGAGGGATCATGGCTGCGGTTAAGCATCTGAAACTCGCACCGTAGCTTAAATAAATTCTACAAAAAGTTTTCACGTTTTAAACGGCTGAAAGTGTTTCATTTAAATGCGCACTACTTGCAATACTATACATATATCTTACTATGTTTTTTAATGTATTTCTTTTCCATCTATCTTAACTTTATTACACATAATTGAACTATTAGGTATTAGGGGAGACCGGGGCTGGTTGACCAATTTTCAGCTTAAATGTTTATATTTTTATTTCTATAGAGTATATTATTTTAAAAACAGGTGCAATAATATAAATTAATAGAATACACTATTAAGCTTTAAAAAGAAGTGGCACAAAGTGGGTTATTCATCATAATAATGAGTACAGCCAGTTGTCTCACTTACTTTTTTTTCATCTATCTTAACTTTATTATACATAATTGAAGTATTAGGTATTAGCGATAGATATTATTACGTGTAATCGCTTGTCAATTCGCATTTAATAAAGGATAATTTTAATCGGGGTCGACCGAGCGTTTAACAGCTGTGTAACGTTGTACCGAATTGCACAAGTGCAGCTAAGTGTGCACAGTAATCTCCTAATAAAGTTACGTTTATTATAAAACGTTAAGGAGGTCACAATACGTTGGGTAACGACCACGGGTATTGTTAACAAAGTATAACGGAGTATTTCGATTACTGGAAGTAGTCTTGGCGGGCTCTTTAGAGCATCATTAGGGGAATCAGCTCAAAATATGGGTGTGAATAAAACAACTAGAAATCAATGTCATAAATAAGTAACAAATTTAAATATTTTGTTAATTTTTTTGTAAGTCTATGTATCAACGATTTTGCAGTTAAATTCTTTGATTAGCCTTTTGCATGAAATACATTTTCACTTCTGCTGCTCGAATTATTTCTTCGCATACATAGAAATATTCCTTACATGAAGCTTAGTCGCTTTACACTTTTTTATGGAAAACTCACACTTCATCAAAGAAACATTGTATGTCATTATTTACTTCTAGGAAAAAAATAGTTCCTAGACAGTTTACCTGTATCTTCTACTGTATTGGATTCCCTCCAGTTAAAAAGAACACATTATAATCTATTCATCAATGTCAGCTAGAGCACTAATAAAAATAAAGTTTGTAGGCAAAATATCTGCATTTTCACAAATTCCCAATACTCGTCGAACTTGATTCAAGAAATCTTAATAGCTAATTAGGTCCGCATAATGTTCATATATTGTGATTTATTAGCATTCGACGAAGCAGACAGAGGTTACATAATGAATACGTAAATGTAATTAAAAGTCAAGGTTGGTAGTGTTGGTATTCTCCCAGCGTACGGGCCGAGGAAGTGTAACATTGGCGTTTGGTACCCGCTCCACCAGATAACTGTTAACCGCCAGAGGGCACAACGGAACTGCTCTAAAACCGCTTTTAGACATAAATGCCGCATTATCACAACACTGCTTTACTTAGTACGTACACGGTTAGTACAAAGGTAAAAGTCAAAATCATTCATGTAGGTAACTATGTACACTTATGAACGTCACAAAACTAAAGAATCTAACTTTACATTTACTACCATTTCTCAAATCAAGAACGAACGAGAAGCACTGACTATAAAGTAGCAATGTAATGTGCGACTTTCGCTTTTTAGGCGGGGACTGCATATAAGTAATTTTAAATTTTATATACAAAAAATATAGCAACAACCATAAATATAACGTTTTCTGCAATATCTTCCATATTTTATCGGCGATCTTGCAAGCGTCAGATAATTAATGCAATTAATGTCAAGATGACAACATGCGCGAAGTTGCAAAAATGACCTAATTTCCGAGTGTTTGCCGTGACTGCTTCATAAGATTCGACTCACTTCCGCGTGTTGATTGTGGAGATAGACTAACGCATCGAGCTAATTGAAGTGTTGGGAAACGCTCTACTTGTCATACGTCGTGTCCGCATGACGATTTCTGTTTTGTTCTTGTCAGAATTGTAGGGACAGCATCTCTAAGATATGTGGCATAGACACAATTTATTTTAAATTAATAGCTAAGTTAGGATAACGCACTGTTAAGTTATTTTTTACAAAACAAAAACGAGGTCTCTTTTTAGCATAGAGGTAACAGCACGTAGTTTACTTGATGGAAGGCAATACAGCTGGGTTATCTAAACAAGATGCGCTGGCGAACGATTTGTCTTAAACTCTCGCCTTTTTGTTATAACAGTCCTAGCGAGGATTCATTTATCACCCATTTTTCATTTAAACCACGCAAAATCTCTCTATAGTACAACGTAAATAAAAAATTTCATCACATCAACAAACAAGAAGTTTACGAGAATACTACGAGTACATTTAAACTCGAAATCAAGACATCTCCAAAAACTTTGTAGATTTTCTACTCGGTAGATAAAGCTTATCTAAGCTTCACGGTGGCTACATGTTTAAATTAGATTGTTTAGATGACGCGTTGTCGGAAGTAAATATTGGTTCACGATATATTTAGATCGCCGACGAGTACTATCTTGCTACAATTATGTTAGTAGGTTAACTGATAAATATTTAGCCGTAGTTAATATATACAGATTAGTAAGGTCGACATTTAAGACGTGACGTAGCTTGAGGGAAACTTTTACATTGTTAGAAATTTTAAATGTGCTATGTGCTTATAAAATAAGTTAAAAAACAAGCGATAACACGAACGGTTCAAAATGATCTTTTAATACTCGAAGTAATAAAATACGTAAAAAGAACTATTATTAAAAATATCATTATCTTCTTAAATTCGTATACAAATGTAGCAAAGAATGTACCTTACCCCATAATTACCCGTTAAAATAAGCTGAATAGAAGAATTTCTGAATTAGAGCATCCACAACAGTTTGTGGCAAGAAAAAATTACTTTTTACTGAGATATCTTCGCTTTCGTAAATGGATATTAATGGTTTAAAAACACACGGCAGAAGAGCGTTCTCGCTACGGCCGAGTTGTGCCGAGCCGGTTCCTCTGGTTGCAGTTGGAGGCGAAGTAGAGCGTCCCGCATCAACTAACACGGTATAAATCGATTTTGTATATCGCGAAGAGTGTTATGTGGCTTGTGTGATAAGTAAAAACGACGTTGCGTTTAAAATTTGATGGAAATGAAGCATAGAAAACGGATAAAATTTTGACGCGGTGGTTGGTCTAATGTTAGCGATGAATGGCTAATAATTAATGGTCATCGGTTCAATTTCCCATGTTACTAATCAACATATATATTTTCTAACATATGTTAAATATTAAATGGTTAGGAATATCGAAAATTCCACCCAGGTCACGAACCACCGCCCACAGATAACAAATTGTAGATATGAAAGATTTCCGAATATCCAAAGCCAAAAGCAACAAGGTCCACGGCGGATCTTGTCAAGGTGTTATATGGCTAGGATATTTTTCCTTCCGCGAAGTGCTTGTCTGTCCTCATTTATAATTTAAAAAAAAGGAAAACCTTTTCGAGATGCAGTATTACTAATAAAGAAACACGCTAAACAAAATCTAAATTGAAGTTCTGGATCCAATTAAATTTTCACTATGATTTGAAAGCAATGTAGTATTTTCTATTCGATCTGTACGTTTATAGGTTTTTACCATTAGCCATGTTTGAAACTCATTTCAATCCTGATTTTGTGGTTAGAATGTTGCCTTTTCTATAGATTTTTACGTAATATATCACGAAAGAGATCGTCACTAGGTGTCGCGTGATATTAATATAGAAAAGTCGTAAACGACAAATAACGCCTAATAGTAGAAATTGATATAAATCTTTTCAATATAAAAATAAAGCAATCATCAAACATGGGTTTCATATGATAGAAGGCGAAATACCCGAGTCATTAACCTCTCAGCAAGATGATCTCAACCTATTTTGGCTTGTATATATAGAAATCCAGAAACTTGAAAATAAAAATCTAACTATATGATCGCTACGTTTGGGCATGAAAAAAGGACAAACAATCAAAGCCATTCGCACAGCATTACTTTTGATTAGAATGAGAAATAAATCTATTGATTGTTAGTGCATGCGGTTGTTTAGAGGCGTATTGCTCAATTGGCGTAGCTAAAAATAAAAGTAAGTGTCCGCAAATTGGCGAGTTCTATATCGTGTTGGCAAGTATTGTGTCTCCTTGGACCAGTTTCGCAACACCAGAACACTACCCCAGTTGCGAATTCAGTTATCGCCTCAATTGACACTGGGTCTCCGGTTACAGGCAATGCTGGCACGGTCTACACCTTTTTCTTTGATAAAAAGAATAACACTATACTACAAATAAGAAATCCGTATAAATCTGTTTGACACACGCAGCTTCGCATGTAGACAGACGCATTTCGGTATTTCTCAATTAATCGATTTATGTACCAGTAAGTTAATTGGACCCTGCTTACAGGTCATTACGTAGGTAGGATACTAAGCAAAGGTCTCTGACGCGTAATGTCGCGGTTATATACAAGATAATATGAAGTTTATATTTTTCATGTAAATGAAAACATAGTTTTACAAATAACATTTTGGAACGTAAGAAATTACACATAAAACCCTGCTTGATAAAAACAGTTTAAAATTATATGGACATTCTTCTACGATTTTTGACATGTTTCGCCCCATTACCAGAGCTCAAAAAATAGGTAATGAATACGACTTGTAGTATATTTATGTAAATAAGAACAACAAAGGAATTACAGCCGACAAAGTTGATGGTGACTAAATTAAACCACAAATAAAACAAACACCGTCATTTCAGAACAAAACCGCAAAACTTGGAGCAGTCTCATCCTCGCATGATGGCTTTTGTCATTCCAATTGATAGAGTGCTCAACCTCAATCGATCTTATGTAAATGCGTGTTATATTATTTCGCAAACAATGCGTTGGGATTTTAACATCGACCTTGGAACTGTGATAATTCTGACTTTCGGAGAGATTGCTTCAGACTAATCGGCGTTTTATTGTAATCAATAATGATTTAATTGGATCTATAAACTTAAAGTAAGGAAAACGAAGTAATCAAAACCAATTTTTATGACAGAAACTTAGGGTCCTCATGATGGATTTAATATCGACTAGAATCGGGTGAGACTATCAACCTATCTTTGGCCAAGTATATATTCTTTACTCTTTATTAAGTAGCAAAGAAGAAGCCCCTATTACTTGAATAATTTTTATGTTTTGGTAAGATTTGATTGGATAAAGTTTTAAAATTCCAAGACTAAATTTTATCGCAAAGACACCAAAATTCCTAACAAAAAGTTTCACCTGTTTACTATCGCTAAGTGATATTAATAATTAATGGACAAATATTTACTTTTATTACGTGTCACATGTTCTTTCACATATTTTAACAGTTTACTTAAGAATAAGTGCGCCTTTACACTCTTATCATGTCCTTAAGTTTTTGATACTAAAGATTTTTTTAACAGGTATAAAAAAAATCCCATAAGACAGACATTTCTAACGAATATTAAACATTAATTAATTCTACTTAAAGTGCTTGTACATCAAACAATATAGTGTGGTTTTTGTACGTGTTTTTTTATATATTATTTGATTAGATTTATGACGATATCTGTAAATTTACATTTCTAACATAATTCTGTTAATATAATGTTTGTAAACAAATTTATTCTAAGCATTCATACAAAAGAAAAACCGCGACGGACTGACTGAGAGTGTTTTCACAAAAGAAGACAAATCTTCAACGATCTAAATCTATCAAATGTGTAAGTATGTTCTTGAAAGTGTACCAATGCCATAATGATTGGTAAAATGACGTGTCTAATTCTTTGTGTATACAGCTGATAGATTATGCCGAAGAGAACATTTTAAATTAATGATATAACGCTCTAATAAATGTCACCGAAATGTGCGGAAGAAGATTGCAGTGACATTTGTAAAAGTCAATGAGAATCAGCGAATCGTACTGCCCGTGCATTAATCACTTCGACCAATGGCATATATTATGTCATTTTAGGTATGCGCCTGCGCAGAGGCCATGAACGTTAGTAAAATCGCTCGCATACTTCGTTTAAAGTAAACCGGGGTTAATATATATCTTTCTAGTTGGAATTTAAAAAGGATGGAGACCACTTAGTAAAACGTTCGTGCTGTAGTTACATACCGCTTACGGAATGTATGTAATATATCTTAAGAACTTAATCGATTCGAATTAAAAAGTAAATTTGTTGCGAGGATATTTTTCTTTTTACACGGAATAAACGGCTCTAGTGCATTTGTATGTGTGCATTCTTATTTGAATAACTACCTCGTTTTGATTACATTGGTAAAATAAGGTCATATTGAAGAAATCATGACAGATCTAACTTGATACAGGAGATAGATTTTTCCTTGGTATTGGAAACCTGTAATTTTAAGTTTAACACGTTTAACGATTGAGCTAAGCAGTTAGCTTAACAGAAACAAAGATAGCTAAAAGTACAAGTTGTCACATGAGATATTTCACGTGGGTAGTATGCACTTTAAATCAAACACTTTCAAATAAGTTAAC
The DNA here is from genome assembly GCA_963661955.1 of Leptosia nina. Taxonomy (NCBI): domain Eukaryota; kingdom Metazoa; phylum Arthropoda; class Insecta; order Lepidoptera; family Pieridae; genus Leptosia; species Leptosia nina. The sequence goes on along the minus strand of CAVLEF010000144.1, from coordinate 500,972 downwards.
GAATATATCAAGTGTTTTAAACCGGTGAGATACGATAAACGGTATGTTATAAATGAAGAATAGATCGGATGTAAGGTTAAGAAATATTTCGTTATTCGCCCAAAATTATTATTTGCCCAATTAATGGAGATGAAGCGACCGTGAGTTTTGGTTAACAATTAGCCATTGCAAACAGCAGACCGGGCAATATTTAGTAGGAACAATATTAATGCGCTAATTATGCAAATCTCGGAACCGGCTTTGTCAACTTGTGACCTACATCCTGATAAATCAAAGAGCAAAATTAAAATTTCAAAACGATGCTATCATCCGTGCTTTATGGCTATCGAGGAAATGTTAAATGGATTAATAACTCGTGATTTATTTACGATTACTATCTGGATCGATTTTAAATGTCCTTTAGCACTACTAAACTTAAGACCATATACACAGCGTTACAGCGTTTTGACTTCGCTTAATTTAAAATACTTTAATTATAAGACTGAGATCTGTACCATCCATTTTGTTAGTGATGTAAGTTAACAATAAAAACGATACTTACGTGACAAAAAAAAAATACTTTTAAGATAATTGCGGAAAGGATTTTTGGCAAGGTCGTTTTAGGTACACATAGTATTGAGATATTCAGGGTCTTGTACTATAATTTTGTGTCGAATTTTCCCACTATATTCATGGATTTGTATATATTAAAACACGTCATTTCCACTACATATACATGTACCTATATACTTATAAATTGTTCCCAGAACGATATATTTATACTACATATTTGTGTGTTTAGTTCCTTACTTGATATGTTGCGAAGTATATAATAATAATAATACTATAAAAATAGAAGGTTTTGTGTTTTTATTTGTTCATGTTATCAGACAGCTTATACAAATTTCTAGGTTCCCGCAACGGGAAATATAAAAAAATTATCCACGGGTGGCGGGTTCGCTCGTTATTGAGAATAAGAGTCAACACCGCAGGGCACAGCTAGTCCACGAATGACTCATTAAACTCAACGCATGACCGTGAGTTCAGTTTGCCATTTCCTCTCTCACCCGTACCACTTCAGCCCTCACCGTTCTACACGGTAACCGGTTTTGATACTTACACCTATACTTTTATACCGCAATTTGTCGTTCGAGTTTGATACTTTTTGCGTACGAGTGCAAGTTTAACATCCTGAAGGGACAAGATTAAATGGCCATTAAAAATGATAAAGGAACACTAAATTTTGTATTCAAAGTAAAAAATGTTTCTTTATTAATGTTTTTGCTTTACTGGGTTTGCAATATTGTTTTTCAAATTATAATATATTTTCAAATGATATACTTTTTAATTCAGGAAAAAATATATAGACTAGATTGTTTTCACAAATTGAAATATAATCTTTTTTATATCTTTAAATATCAAACAGCAAACTCAATTAGTTGTGCATAATGTAACTTACAATTTAGTTAAAGAATTACGTAACATTATATCTTAACTATAAAAAAGGCCATTGATCGTATTTTATTATATTAAACCTATGTATGCACTACATAGAACCATTTGTAATATAGACAAGAAATATTACTTTCTGTATTTAACAGATTAGCGTGTTCGTGCAGGATACGCTAATCTGTAAAATTGTCCTCAAACTCTAACGGTTTTTACTATTACAGTAAACTTAGCTATACAAGAAGGCTAAGATAAATATTTTACATATGTTAAAAGGTAGATTATATTGACATAACATGATTACATATTACAAAGAGATTAAAATTAATAGTGATTACATCGAAAACGCTAAAAATAGTCAATCTATAGCTATATGTTGAACTGTAATGGAAAATGCTCGGTATAATTGAAGCTGTTTGTTTGTTTGTAATAGCTGGAGCTGAATTATAAGTAAAATAAATTATACGACGAAATCGCAGGCGATAACTAGTTTAATGAATCAAAATGCACTTCTAGTCACAGCTGCATTGTTAGCACTTAACCATTGAGACACGGCTATAAATCAGCCAACATATTGTGAATGTCAAGTGTTGAAGACGACATTAGCGATTCGAGACGCACTGGCTAATGACCGGAAGAGTAGTTGACCCATCCAACGTAATAGAAGGTGATTATAGGCCAACGCATATCTGTCGATCGTGAAAAATCATGATATTTCACTGATCATTCCAAGATTACACAAACTACTAAATACAGACTATCTGCCACCGTGGCAGTGGTTTATCCCTGGGTTAACTTAATAAATGTTTATAAACATATCAATCTGTTTAACGGTTTTTATGACAAAGAACAAGCTCGGTTCGTTTGTAGAAGGAACCTAAATACCTTAGCTACAAGTGCTGTCGACCTAATATTGGCTATGGATGGTATCCACAGAATGAAAGTGATTATTAAACTGAACGTCTTTTTCATCTGCTGGTTGTTGGTTCAAGACCTGAGTGGAATTTTCAGTATTATTGCCACCAATTTAATATCTACACTCCCAAACGAAGTCCAGTACGTTTCAGAAAAAATATAAATTGATTAGAAACATTTCGGACCCGATGGGAGTCGAACAGGTTGTGGACCTGTTGATCATTTAACAGTATATTTAATTGACAGCAACGAACACTCGTTGTTAAATAAATATATTGTTTCTGTAACCTAAGAAGGGGATACAGGACTACGCTTACTGTTAATAACCTCAAAAGCTATCACTCATCGATTGGTCGTCTTGTTTTTTTCTCGTAAACTGTTTATACGAATGTTATATAAGGCGAGAGAGAACGATAGCGCGTCGCTTACAGCTAATTAAGATGTTTAATTGTGTGTGATATGCAGAAATGTTGGAATTGCAAATGGCCCCGCCCACGAATGTCATTGGTACGCCGTATTAACTTAGGACACTGCGCACTTAAAACCACACTTTAAGTGATATATTAATAATTATAAAATATTACATATGACGCCGCTAGATGCAGAGTAGCCTAACTGCAATTTTATGACTGAGTTATTTATATTCTTATAGTTTAAATAGCACAGCGACCGAAAATTGTTAACATAATTTTTAACCAAATAATACCACAAATTTATTTTATCTAATAGTTATCCTCCTTATTTAAAATTATGTTTTTTGTTATGAGGCCACTCTGCCTCTAGCAGCCTCATATCAATCTTGAATAACTTAAAAAAAGTAAAAATTGAAGTGCAATAATTATTATCAGCTATTGGAAAATACTATCAATGAGCCGTCACCAAATTTTCGTTTACACGAGTTTATTGTTTGTTAAGTGTTAGTGCATATAACACATATGTATATGTAAAACTTGTTATAGATTGATATTTGGTGGCATAAAATGTTTAGTTGTGGGTTCGAGTTTCGCCCAAATACCAAATCTTTAGTTTTTTTAACTAATTCGGCTATTCAGCCATATAGTAGCATATTTTCGTTACTACTTCAGTATCAATATGGGGTTTTATGTTTAAGGTTACACAGATAAAAGAAATTTCAATGATAATGAAAGGAAATGCTTAACAGCGGTGACTTTAAGATGTCTGTGATTATATTTTTAGACAGATATCTATTTAATTAATAGTTTGTGTATTTCTACATTCGTCATATTCCGCCGAATCGCTTCATGCCTTGATTAATGATTTGATAAGAACAATAATGAACGTTATCAGGAAAATCGATGTATTTGAAGTACTGTGCAACACATATTAAATAATGTACAGGCATGCAGCCTGTCTAGCTAAAAATAAAATGTAGTTATTTTTACGTGGGTCAGAAGGTGGACATATTTATTAAATTGTATTTATATTGTTTGTACAGTCTAAACAACCAGAATTCTATTCCCATTCTTTCTTCTATGCCCATCAGAAGCAGATTTGAACTTTTACGATTAGACATAAGCGTTTAACTATTAGTTAGTACACATGTACTAAATTGTTTTTGCAATTGTGGTAGCCATTGACTAAGCTGTATGCATTATTGGAAACTATTCTATTTCTGCAGTTGCTTATGTCGCATATCTTTTAACGATATGTTCTAGTGATAAAATATTAATGAAGAAATTTTGGGCCCCAGTAACAAGACTGATACTAGGTTACTGGGCCCCCTAATCGGTTTAAATTAAAGAACTAATCTCAAATGTTTTGCGCATCTTTATCTCAACCATATACTTGGGCCTCCAACTTTAAAGACTTATGAATGTCGTGAAATTGATTCGAGACTAAGATCAAAGAGGTCGCAACTCGAGTCGTCAGCCAAGCTTTTGTGACCGCATTCCGACCACAAACTCGTCCCAACGTATTACAGAACCTTTGTCATTCTAACTGTTTTTCTATAGAAATATTCGAGATTTTCTAGTTTTTTTTTAAGAGAATACAATTTAACACAGCTTTTGCGAAATCTATGTCACATAAACAGGAAATAGGGCAGACATATTTCTTTGTCCAGTTTTCAACTTTAGTAATAGACTATTCGATATCATACTTTTTATGCGCTACCTAACCGAAACACTTTAATTTTAACTAGAAATTGTTTTAAAACTTAAGACAAGTTACACTCTATTTTATATAATTTAAAGAATTTTAAATGATGCGACGTTTTGAATTCAAAACCTTATTTAATTATATAGTATTTTAGCCTGTTAAATAGTGTTTTATTACACGTTTGCTAGTCGCGTAACTTGGAAATTTTAAACGAATTATAATAAAGTATGATAAAAACTATAATTTTTGCCTAGTTTACAGTGTTTCACTGCAAACAAGGCAAACATTTACGACATATGACAATGTAACAGCTAATAGTTCACGGATCACATTCCGATGTTAATGAGAAGATTGGGTGCCCTGAATGAGGAAGTCGGTCATGAGTCGTGATTCAAAGCAATATAGTCTGTGGTCGGTCTTTATTGAGCCCTATAGGAGATTTTTTTTCCACTTCCATTAATGCTAAGGAGCTAACAGGGATAAACAGAAGGGTTAATTTCTATTATGTATACTTTAAACAATTGCATATCTATCTAAACTAATATTATAAAGATGAAGTAAGAGTTAGTTTGTTCGAAAGCGCTTATCTCAGGTACTACGGGTTCGATATAAAAAAATATTTTTGTGTTGGTAAAACATTTACCGAGGAAGGCTTTAAATACAAATTACGCTGCAAGATAAAGGAGCGAAAAAACAGAATGAAATGTGGAAAAAACGGAGGAAAATGTTAATCTTACAAGGTTTCCGTTGCGTTCGCTGCTAGAACGGTTTAAGATACCCGAAAAATATGTAAGAAAGAAAACTATACTAGAATCCTTGAGTTATATTAAAAGTAACTGATGTTATTCTATTCTATTATATCTTTAATAACATCTCGTATCTTGCGTGTGCAAGTGTATCACAAGATGAATCATGATAACGCAGACATTGAACTCAAGCTCTGTAATAACCCATGCATAATAAAATGCTGACCATCGGATGATAAAACATACACATACAATTTATAAGGAAATGAATATAAGTTGTTAAGAAATTTATGATATGAAATTCGAAGCTTTGTCTGTCCATTGAATATTATGTAAGTATTAGATAGATCAGTGTCATACGGTTTAAAAGTTAATTGATAACAAGTAAAGAAAAATTGCCTTCTCGCTAATCATTCTAAAAAAATTATAATATAGATCGTAGGTTAAAGTGCCTCAATTATTATATCTCCTCTTACCTAGACTTGAAAAATTTCGATGGATTATATGTATTTCGTAACATTGGATCATTTGTATTACATAATATCGGTTATTATGTAATACAACGTCCAATAAATCCTGATTTAAAAATATTTGATTTGAAAAATATGTCAATGGTTAATTTATCTTTAACTTTGTAACATATCATATTGCATTACAAACAGTCAATCGTTTTTTATTTAAGGTAGATATAACTAAGGTATACATTTGTCTTATTTAAATGTAAACAGCTTAAAAAATATAAAAAGCTTACATTGTTGGAGCTATTGGTCATTATGACGTCAACATATTAAAGGTTGAAAATATTGGGAAACCCTCGCTTGGCTCAACTATTAGTCACTCAAGTTTTGAACTGGCTTTGAAGTTTGAACCGATATGGTCAGCACGATGTACTTCACTATCCATGGAACGCGTATCACAGACTGAGCTAGCTCATTCGATTACACCCCACAGGTGCAATTAAATATACATACATACATATTCAATAGCAATTAAAAATTTCAAATTCGTGAATTTTACAACAGCAGTGCAGATTTCTTTTTCTATCAAAATGTATAAGATCCTAGCAATATTCTTGATTCATTTAGCTCTCTAAAACGGAATTGAAAAAAAACATTTTCCCATCCAATCAACAACAATTAGGTATATATATATTTTGTCATAAACAGATCGAAATCTGAAACCTAACACCTAAGTTTCAGTCAATTTAAAAGGTAGTATTTAGTTGACGTTAGGCCTTTACGAAAAGCAATTTATAAGCATTTTCACTTGTGTCAACTTCTTTAAATACGCTATTACACAATTATGTCCTACAATTTCAGTGCAGACATTTTGAATAATCATATTAATTAATTGATAGCGTACTATTACTTCCTTCTTATTCTTATCATATATGTCTCATGACGGTGTTTAAGAAGCCTCATAAAGCTACAATCTTATCAGATTTAATCGCTCTAGAATACACGAAAGTCATTTTGCTAATGGATATATTATGTACAATATAATAACATTATATTTATTATAGACAAAGTCCATGAAGTGTTAGTATTATGTTAGTTACACAGGTTACCTAAAAAATATTTTAGTATGCCTTGATTAAATTTAGTGGTTCTTGTGCGACATTCAGAAAACATATAATTTCTATATTATGAAATTAGCGCTTTGGAATACAGAAAAAGCAGGTATATTTTTATAAAAAAATAATTATTATTCTAGATCAAAACAAAACAACGTTATTTTTTTAAACGTTTTGGTGCGACCACCGTTTAAACCGTTAAAAATGTTTTATTTCAATGGATACGACTCGCATAAACTAGAGAAGAGACTTATCTACAGTTTGTATTACGATGCACTATGTGGTGACGGAATAATATAGGAAGTAGTCTCACAGACAAGTACATGTGCTCCACGACAGGGCGCAGAGAAAGCATATAATTTCGTATCAATAATCGTGAAAGGTCCCGGAAGGTCTTGTGAATTCGCTAGTGGCGTGGAGCTTCGGTCGTTCAACCCTAGGATACTGGATAAAGGTTGAACAGGACTAGAGAAAGCGACGTCTAGAGGCTGTGTGGGTCATAAGTCTTGTCAATTTATATTCGTATAGAACCATATGATCTAAGAAATATTGGAAATAAAATAGGAAATTATACTTTTTTGTTGGATATATTATCATTTTCATTATCAGATTTATTGTACAAAAGTCACCTTTCGTGCTGCTAAAAATATTGACGCAAGGATTATTTTGTTTGCCATCTGATAAACATTCAGTTTACGTTATACGTAAAGGGAATTCCCAAAATACTCATGATTTAATATTACTGTACAGGTCGACCACCGTTAGGAGGGTCATTGATGGTGGTGGCCACGACCCTCAACATTGGGAAATATGACGCGAGGAGGAGGATAGAACGAAAAATGATTGTGCTATGTACACAATGCATGTTAAATATTGTTTTCCCTTGTGATGCTTGGGTGAAAACTAATCTGTGGTCATTTCATCGATTCTTTACTAGTAAGTTATTGACCGAATTTTTGTGCCCTGCTCTACCCCCAAAATGTTTTAATCATAAATTTTTGGTTTACCTAGGATTCGAACCCGGTACACGATTTATAATTGAACTACGCTACGTACTCAATGTTTAAACAGCAATAGTGGGGTGTGTTTATAAACTTATTGACGTTTTACAATTTGACGGAATTTGCAATCTTACAGTGGCATATTAAATATTGCGTAACTAGACTCCTTTTATTGCCTTGACGTCATATGGCGCGGGCATCTACGGGTACTAAGGTTGAAGAAATGAAGGTCTCTGTTGATAATCTAATGATTGTGTTACGGTGTAGGGACCGTATGACAGGAAGTGGAAATAAAACCGCGAACAAATAGTCTGTATGCATATAATCTGTCTGTATTGACAGATTATATGCATACAAACTATGCGAGTTTATTAGTTCATAAAAAAATAAACTACTTTAACTGATTTGTTGGAAGCTTTGCAGCAGCCATGTTCACGGGGAGTCTAACGGTGGATGGTGTGCCCGATTTCAAAGTCAAATCTATTGCGCTAGCGCCATCAGTTTCGTCGTATTTGGATAAGAGAAAGAGCTTCCAGCTATTAAATAATGGCTAATGTTAGAAATCTTCTATATTTATTGAATTTAAGAGAGAATAAATGAAATAACAGCTAAAGTAGATAATTTTATAACCCAGAATACATATGTTTCGAGACCAGCTATTTATCACAAATTGAAACAAATTAAATATCCTCTTGCTTCATGTAGGATGAATGCGCGGGCGCAGGTTATTTATCGTATTATGTTTCGTTATACAACAGCTCTCTCCTCGACCCCGAAGTAACGTTTGTTTAACTAATCAAATATATTTGGTTTTGTTATATCAATTTCCCAGCAGCTCGTTTATTTCCCGAGAACAGAAAAAGTTTAATATTTAAAACTAAATTTATTGTTCTTAATCGTGGAATCAACGTCTAGGTTTTTAATATTTGTGAAGCAATTATAAAATATAAAAAAACTAGAACTGTGAGAAGTGTATTTGGAAAACTATACCTACTTTTGAAACCCATAGGTATATAGCTGTATATTATAAACATCATAATTATTATAAGTTATTTTAAAATACAAAAACTTTTGCACTAGCACATTTTTTAACTTTATCCTAGTGCTTCAGAAGTTTAATTTTTTCGTGTGTGTTAGTTGTGCGATTGGTAGTAATCTACAGACTACGGCTAACGGGTCGTGGGTTCATTGCCACTGTGTCCCAAACGTTTCTGTAATATTTGGATATTTAACGGATAAAAGGAATACATTTCGTCCGGGTCACGAACCATGTTATCGTGCATATAGGTTGAGTTAGTATTATGTTATATTTAATAGGCCGACAGCAGATCTTGTTTAGATATTTAGCCGGAGCATTTCACCTTCTATCAAGTAAACCGGATGCTTATCTGTCCTACTGTAATATAAAAAAATCGAATTCCATTCACTGAGCAGACATATTGAAATATAATAAACAAATAATTCTATCGGAGGACATTACGATGATCTCCGTTGCTCAACAGCAAAATTTCTAGTCACGACTCAAATGTTAAATAGTTTATGGACATTAGAATAGCTGTGTCAGATCAAATGTTGGGGTCATCTTCGTCGTGTGACATGACTAATCTCTTTTCGATCAAATTATATTCTTTGTAAAGTAACAAATGATACAGTACAATGATAACACGCATATATTCTTGACGGATTTTGTTGGTGTAATAGTAGCAATGCATGGCTAATAATCATCGGATCGTGGGTGCGATCATCACCGGCTCCAACGTTTTAGACTGCGCTTAGAAAACAGGATTTTAAATTGGTGGTAGAAATATTGCTATTTCAATTGTGTCACGAATCACCGTCCACCGATGGAAAAGCCGCAAAGTTTAGTCAGTCTGTGGATCTCCTAATATCCAAAAGCAAAATAGGTTGATTTCACTACTTGTTTAGATGGTTGGGACTTGGGGTATGTCACCTACCATCAAGTTTACCCCATGTTCTGTCCTCCTCAATCATAAAAAATAACGAACCTTCGCAGATTAATGGACTACATATCACGTAATATTTTTTAAATTTAACCAAATACACAAAAAAATATGCGAAAGTTTTTTTTAACTAATGTCAGTCACTCCGTTGCACAGGTACAAATCCTGTCATCCAGTCCAGGTGTCAATCATTTTAATTTTATTAATTAGATTTTATACAACGTTTTGTGTTGAAATGTTTTTTATGTCTGCAGCCTACGAAACCAGATCAAAGGTTATTTGTATCATTAATTTTATTACAGCACAGTATTATGCATGCAGAATTTCTACGTCCCAATTTGGGTCATTGATTTCGTGCATTTGTTTTTCTAACACATAACACAGACTGAGGTTAACAAAGCCGGGTTAGGTCAAGCGCCACGTACAGAGAATATTATGTAACTCATATTTCAATGGGGACCAAAGTAATAAATATACGATATATTATACAACTAATAAGCTGAAGAGTTTGTGTATTTAATTAAACGCCCTAACCTCCGAAACTACTAGTAAGAATTAAAAGATTACTTTCTGTTGCAATTATATATCCTGAGAGCGTCCGTTACATGCGCTGTGATAAACGACTCCAGAAACCAAAAAATAAGTACGAAAGAATGATTCCTCTTTGAATGATCTAAAAAATGTCCGCGACAACTTATGACTATTTTTTTTAATTCATTTGCAAGATACGTTTTAATGGTAATCAAAATTGGTCGAAATGCATAGCAACAGGCAACTAATTGTTAGAGTTGTATCTACGTAATAATCTTAATCTTGTTAACAAGAAAACAATGTTTGCCGGATGAGCTAATTATATACAAAATAAAAAATAAATTAACCTTCGTGATAAAGACCATCTTGTAATCAGAAAGCGTGGATTACTGAGAGCTGTTTTGCAGCCTGCAGGTAGACAAATTCGTTATATGTACGACGACGTATTAGTAGTATTGTTTGCTAGTTTGATTAGCCCTCGATGTTACCTACCTTATATGGCAAATAAGACATTTTTGCCTGCTACCAAAATCTAATATTATCATATGTGTGAAATTACTTAAATTTAAACCGTTGTTGAATAAAAAGTTAAACTAATACATTTCGCGTTTGAAACCGTTAAGTGTTTTCTTTAAGTATGATAGAAGCGCTTAAATTTTTTTGGTATAATTCCTACCTACTTTCAATGAGTTTACCTATGACGTAAAAATTACAGAGAAACGCAAATTTAGAAAGTGATAATGTAAAAAATAATTACCATCTATTTAAATAATATTGCAAAACATAAATAAAATGCTAAAGTATAAATAAGCAGCATATATCGTGTGAATGCCGGCATAGTGAAATTACTGCGGGTGGGCATCGCCGCTGACTTTCTGAATACACTCTACATAATAATCCCCTCTAAACCACGTCATCTGTCCACTCTGATAATGCAGCAAGCGATTCTCTCACTACAAATTAAATCTACCGAAATTTCGCTTTCTACAACTGTTATTTAACTCTGACTACAATTACGTTTCAGTTGGTCAAATATGCTTGTTAGTGTACAACATTAAACTCACAATAAAATAAACTAAAAATTAATTTAGATTAATAATAAAGTATTAAATATTTACACTTTACGTGCAGTTTGAGAATATACTTCAAGTGCAAATTAAGTACCTACTGTCTGTTTTAACTTTTCGTTTTAAACCGTTAAAGTGCTTTGTTTAAATAGTGCACATTGCCAGTGTTTACATGTGTCAGTGTAAATGAGCTTTCTAGACGTTTATTAATAATTTCAAGATGTTGGAGGCAGAGCCCACCGGCAACTGGTTCAGGTCCTTAAAAAAATGAAAAAGACTGAAACATCCAAAGTTTTTAAAATTCTCATATAGCCTACTCACACATTCAGTCAATATGCCTAACATACGACATAAACGATAGATAACATATATAGTAAATATTATTTACGTAAAAGTATATCAATTAATATTTCTATTTAAAGTTAAGTGTTGCCTAGTATTGAAAAGTAATTTTATGTGTATCAAAACTTATGTAAGCGATTTGCAATAATGTACCGTATTTTACCGTCCTTCAAATATTTTAATGTAATAAATGTTTAGCATTGAATTTAGAAGCGATAACAATAATCTAACGAGATTAGAAACAATTTACTAATGGACGTTCGGTGTACGCTAGTTTCTTAACGCAGGAAGATCGAAATTTCTTATACATGACGTACATAGTATTTAAACGAAGAACTAACATTCTTAAAACATACATTACAACTCATAGTACTAATAAACGCAGTGGTTATAGAGATAAATTGATATTTAATCTATGCACTACGGGTGCTTTTGCTCCATTAATAGTAACTATATCCGACATAAGTCATTACAAGCGTTAGAACACAGCCACACACGTATGGCAGACATTTATATAATAATAATAATCTTATGCCATTTAAACCCGAATGCAATCTCAACATTCAAAAAATATATCTCAAGTGGCTTTCAAAAATATCTGTTTTCTGACAGCAGATAAAATACATATATGCGTTTGATTAAGTTTACGTTGATGTAAATTATTACCTCGTTGTTATGGATTTATTATTGTTACCATGATGTAACGACATTAACTATTTCAGTCACCAGGTGATGTTCATAAAATCCATTTTGTTTCTGAAACACGTTAGACTTCGTCTAGATTGTCTCGATGAGAAATAGATGTAAGGAGTATTCTCAGCACTAAAAACTCCGCTCTGGTCAATTGTATTGTGATAGGTAATTGCCGGGATGATTGTGTTTCAGTTTCAGCTTGTAAATTCTCTGTCTCTCGTCTTTCATCAAGCGAACGTATCTGTCCTCCTCCTACCGATTATGGCATTTATTCATGTTTTGTTTATTTTGCACCTATGCCAATCAATTTAACTTCATTATCGTAAAGCAAGTCAATAGGAACGAACACTGAACGCGAAGCAAAGAATAGCGTGGTTCCAGTGAGCGGACGCAACATACGGTCCTTACCCCGGCGTACAATGCTATCTCCCATCAGGCAGCCATTATTTCGTATTCATTAATTATTTCTTCTAATACGAAGTGACGTTCAGATAGAGCTTATCCCACAATTTTAATTGTCTTTCCTTTGAGCTGATTAGCATCACTGTTTATGGTTTTCGAGACTTGATTTATCAGTTTTATTAAGTTTGCCAAAATACTACTATCTACCAATCCTTATCTAAATAATACTATTAGTGTAAACCTTTTCATTTTATTTTTATTGTAAACCTTTTGTGCTTCGTTAATTAGGAATCTGAATCTTGGATTAACATAATATAATTAATAATGGCATACAGTTAAATAAGATTTATTCACATTTTATGAAGAACGCAAAAATTTAATCAATACTTTTTCCGCAACGCCCAGACAACGAATAATTTTCTGTTTTACTCTGGTAGACTTGTTTTGTGGTTAAAGGGGGATCCATAACGTTATACTGGAATACATCATCAACGCAGAATAGACGTACGATGAACTGTAAACGAATCAATAATGTTTGACGCCCCTTTATTGGCGTGTCGGGTGACGGCTGATGGTACCTTCCCGTGCCTTTCGCCTTTGTATGTCGATGTTAGAATTATGCATTCAAACATTAACATAGATTATGAATAATATATACTTATGATCTGTTAGAAAAGGTAAGATTCGACGCGGTCGTGGAATGTGACAAAGGGTTTAGTGTTTATAATAATTGTTACGACTGGACGACCTCCCACCAGGTTAGATTCAACTAGCGAACGACTGGAAGTTTTTGAGGGAGGCCTATGTCCAGCAGTAGACACCGAACTCACTCCGAAGTACCTCAATGTTGTGTTTCAGCTTTCCAGTATATTTGAAGGCATAGTTTATAGAATTATCGCATAATGTGCTAATCGCAAGTCTCCAAAACCTTCGCTTGCTCTCAACCTCGTCTCGGCAGCTTTCAATGCACGCTTCTCTTACATCACCTGATGCTATCTCTTAGCCTAATTCTATTGTGTAACGAGTTCAACTCAACAATACCATATCCTTCTCTACGTCACCGAATCCAATCACTGTTGTGCGAATCTTATCTGCTTATCAGATACCGTTTAATAAAGTTTATACTACTACCATATGAGAACGATAATGTTTGTATTAATAATTTTATTTGCATCGATATCCACTAGTTTCTAACATGAAAGTTGTTCTAAGAAATTGGGACTCAGCATCTTCGCTTTCGTTCGCATATTGTCCACGTCTGTTATGTGCGCGTCACTTAGTACCTTTTATTAGAAGGCTCGCGAAGTCTTTTGATGGAAGTTTTTTTTAATATTTGGGGTAAACTTTAGCATTTATACAAAGGTAGGTAGACTACTTAAAAGGGATTGGTAGTGGCTTAAGGAAAATGAATATAGAAATAGTTCTTACTCAGGGATCATATAGAATTATTTCAATGGCAGTATCTTTGCAAGCGATACAGTAGATGTGTTTCTGATACAAACAGATTACGGACAAGTCTTCCCACTTTAGAATATTTACAGATACAATTGCTCTGTCTCGTGCGGTGATTGTCGCATCCGCTAGTCGCTTCTGGTTAATTAAGGGTTGAAATGGGACTCACCTGGTGGGTTTTCGTCAGTATCGGGAACAAGTAAGTGGACGCGCATTCATGCTAGCGCGGTCGACGACCCGGCGCAGGCGCAGGCTAACGGGCTTCAGGCGGGCACTATACACTGTCACACAGAACTGACGCAAGTGGATCGCACGGTGGCTCGCGGCGGACTAAGACTAGCCGCTTGTCGTCGGCGCCGCGTGCGCCTATGGCCTTGACCCCCCTCACACCTCGCCCCTCTCACTCTTGACGACAGCTCGCAAATATCGACATTCGACGGCGCATCCCTATTTACAACACCCTCCGGGCCGTGCCGCGCAGGTAAAAGCATTCAGACTTGTACAGGCGTTTTTTACATTTAAATTTTCGGATTTGGTTCGTATAAATTACATATAGTCTGACATTCCGAATGTTTTGGCCCTAAACACTACTTTCTTATACCTGCGGCAATAATAATCACTGTAATTAATTGTTTCGTTTGCAAGGAAAAATGTTGTAGCTGCTGATTAAACACAAAAAATTTTCCAAAAAAATTTTAAAAAAAAAACCCCCCAAAAAAAAACCGGGAAAAAAAAAAAAAAACCCCTTTTTAAATTTTCCAAAAAAAATTTTTAATTTAAACCCGCCCCAAATTTTTTGGGGTTTTGCGCCAGCCCCACTCACAGGGTGGACAAAAGCGCTAACTTATTTCGCGCTTTAAAATGTTATAAGTGTTTTATTTAAATAAAAGATGTTTTTAGAGCCTGATTAATTGGGAAAATTTAATACTTAAATAAAGTTACAAGAGTAGTCAACAGAACGGTGACAATGCCGGTTCAAGTCCTGCCCGAGTGGAAATTTCATTTTTTTGTTTTCATGTGGAATAGCATGTGATAAATATTAAAGTTTTCAAGTAGTTAATAGTGTTTTTTTACGTATTTTCAACTTTTTATCTATAAATAAGCAAATTGACCGTGACTATCTTTATTTTCAGGAAACGAGGAAACTATTGTTTCAGGTGACGAATACAAAAATACTTACCCTTTTGCGTAATCACGTCGCTAATCAAGGCAGTAAATGCAATTAAAGAATACCGGAAAAATATAAGGTAAAACACAATATTTAAAATACCATTTTATTATTGATTTATAGAACACTGTTTTTAAATTTATACCCATGTTAAAAATGCAAACGTTTCTTTATCCTTTCTGATTGCAAAAAAGAACAAATAGGGTAATATTCGTCATATGTTTGTTAGTTACATATATTAGTCTTCCTAAAAGAAAAACCAATGTAAATGAGAGATCTTGTGACTATCTATATCATATTAATTATAAGAAATAATTATCAATAAAATTACTTGATAGTGGATATATTGTATTGTAAAACGCGAAATATATTAGTTGACTTATTTACCCCCCGACCCCTCGTGAAACCTCGGGCCGTGGGTAAAATAAAATGTAAATAAGTTAACTATAGGCTCCGACCAACTCGTTGGTCTAATGGTAGCAATGCTAATAATAATCAACTGTGGATTTCCGAATATCCAAAGCTAAAAAATGGCGACAGTGCATCTTGTGTAGATGTTATATGGCTGGAGATATTTCACCTGCCCCATGCTTGTCGGTCCTCCTTTAACATTAAAAATAATATTCACGTTTGTAACCGTTAACATTGTATTATTTAAATGATAATACTACTGAAATTACCGTACAAATAATATCGCGCGCAAAAGCTAGTAAACCGGAATAAGCGTAGACGACTAACGGTTTGCAACGAGCAATCAGTCTCAAGATAACCGAATGAAAAGCATTGAAAAAGCAATTTGCTGCCAGCACTTGTAAGCTTGAATCTAGAAATTATGTTCAATAAAGTTTTCCAATTAACCTACTTTATGTTATGTTAATTAGATATTGAATTTGCTGAGTAGGCATCGGAAAGAGACATCAAAGTTGATCATACTTTTTTCAATTTATTTCAAAGAAAAAAGTTCCCAACTAAAAAAGCACAAAATGAAATGACTTCCTCAACACCTTTCTCATGCGACAGAACAACCTGATTTGAAAGACAGAGATGGCTATCTTTTTAACAGTAGCGCGGTTAACATTGACATTGACACATTTTCCTCGATTTTTCATAGGAATTCTACAGCAATGAGTGAAAGAGACGGATGTATCCGTCTACCAAAAAAGGAAGACGAAGAACGTCATGCGCCACACGACATGGAGCCAGGAAATATTTCGTTTTTGTTTACGAATCTTTTTGTTTTCAAACGAGAATTTTGCCCTTTGTATAGCGCCGTGCGAATTTATACTCTATCTCATTCAAATAAGAGTTACTATAGCATATTTGCATAAGTAGAAAGCCTCTTACAGAAACTGGTTGTCGGAGGCCGGGCGCAGTGTTGTGTTGGCGTTACTAAGTTAATAATTTATTTAATTAAACCCCATTGTGCTGGGCTTTCGTCACTGCGCCAACAATGAGAAGACGTACCGATTATTGTGACTGATTGTGCGTTGCATCACAATCGCATAACACTACATCGTATGAAATCAAGCGCATTTATCATCTTCAGATATTGTGTTCATATACACCCGCTTTGGTCAATGGCAAAAAATAGAGGACACGTTTGATCTATCTACTTTTTTATGATCTGGTGTTGTCAAGGTGTTAATGTTAATTATTACCTTATTAAATTGTACTATTTATTGCACCAAGTATTTATTGCACCAAGAACATTTTATAATTGCATTGTAACAAGAAACACTAGACCGTTTTAAGAAAGCCAGTTGCTATTTTCAATGTTAAGTCCCTTAATCCCAGCACTACGTTAGATTAGTTAGTACTTAGCAGCTGGTCAAGGATTGTAGGCCCTTCGCCACAAGTCCTGCGTCAGAGACAATTTTTATGAATTTAGAAGGACTTACTAAGGAGATTCTCCCAAATACTGTCTCTAGTTTACCACACGACTGCTGCAATTAAAGCATCCCGAAACGTTTTTTTTTTCTCCCCCCCCGCTTTGGAAGCTTTGCAGCAGCCGTGGTCACGGGAGACCAAAGAAGTTAAAAATCATTTTCAAATAAGTGTAACTAATATATCGCGTTTTAAACCGTTAAAGTGTTTTATTTAAATAGTTATTTCTTGTTAAACTCAAGCTGTAAACAAAAATAACTTATTCACTCTAAACGTTGAATTATCGTAATCACATTAATTGCTACTAATTCCACATGTCCTGGGTTCAAGACCGCTTCAAAAACATTCCCGGCGACGACATAAAGCTAACATTAAAGTTACGTAGCGTTTAACGAACCGTAATAATCGTTATAAAGATGCTGCATGTTTACGTAATTCTTTGGCTATGTGAATAAGTCGAAATTAAATAACTCGTGACTTCCCAAGCATTTTATTAATTAAGAAGCTGCTCGTGCAGAGCTATTTAGTGTTAGCCATGTTAATTCATGTTAGCAATAGCTTGGAGCGCTGTGAATGACCGAGGGACACTGGATAAAACGTGCAGAGTGGAAATAAAGTGGCTGTTTGACTCGTTGGTGTAATGGTAGCAAATAGCAATCAATGGGTTCGATTCCCACCCGGCCATAATTTTTCTAATTAATTTATAATTTTTCCGACTTTGCTTGGAAATCAGGATATTAAGTGGGTGGTAGGAATATCGAAGTTCCGTCCAGGCCGCAAGCCACCGTGCGCAGATGTAAAAACCGTGAAATTTAATCGTGTTTTCAAATATTTAAGTCAAAATAGATCAACACCGCACCTTGTTCAGATGGCTGGAATGTTTCACCTACCATCAAGTGAATCCTGCGCTTGTACAAAGTGGTCTTGTAATAAGTATTAGAACTTTATGTTATGCATAAATGTACTGTACGCGAGTAACATTTTTTCTATTTTGTCTCACTAAACGAGCAGAACTCTCTTGTTTTTAAATTGCATTTTGTTGTACTCTCTGTTGACGCCATTAAAAACTAACACAGCGGTTTAATGTCTACTTAAAGGTTAATAGGTAAACTTGTATAAAAAAAATATGTATGTTATCCTTCTTGTGCAAAATCGGTAACATGATATTGAATTACAAGGTAGCAAAGCTGCTTTTTTTCGTTATATTATCATTACAATATAAAATTTAATATCTGTTTATAAATGTTATTACAATTTTACGAACAAAATATAAATCGTTATTCATTTGTTCTTTGCGCATCGCGTTAGAACTTCACCAAACAGAATTGTTGGACCCTCAAGATATTTTTTTATTTCTCTACAAATAGAATGCTCATGTATACAAAGCAGCGGGCATTTATAAGTATTGTACATGTGGTAAACATAAGCGTCGAAACACTAAAGGAGCGAGTTATGTTTTAGTGGTTGTCGGAAACAGCTCGTAAGTATTTATTGCGATAATAAAGCAGCTGGTTAGGACTATTTCGGTGTGCAGGCGAAATACTCAGAAATGGACCCAACGTGCACTTTTGTCTGGAGACTTTAAGCAGATTTATGTTACTAGCTTGACTATTACGGAAAGCTGAAAAGATAAACAAACATTTGAATATATGTTAGTGATAAAAATGTGCTTTAAATTTTTTTTAAACTTAACGGGTTGAAACACGCTATATATAACCGTATCGAAATGCTTGCTGCAATGCATCCAAAATGTTGGGTTGTAGTGTAAAATAAGTTGACTATTAAATTTCGCTTTGGTTAAAAATGTTGGATACGATACAAATTGCTGATTATTACAAACTTCATATTTTTTTTTGTCTATAATCAAATTATACTTATAGATAAATTACCTAAGGATTACTATAGATTAATTATGTAAAAAAATATATAAAACAAAATAAAAATATATATCTTTAGTAGTCGAGTTTCGTAGGTGGAAAAAGGATATCGGTTTTTCTTTGCAATTACGCAATTAATTTAATTGCAAAGTATTAATTTATTAAATTGCTTGTATTATAAAATATTAAAAATAGAAGTCCGAACTGACATCTGTCTAAATCGAATCTTAGACCCGTCTAACGATATTAGCTGCTAATACGGTCATCAGAATCCCATCAAACGATAAAAGTTGAGCCCAGCCAGGTGTCGTGGGAAGCCAAGCGTGACTCGAACGGACACGACTCAACGACTGCCGTTATGGCTCCGTGTCCACACGCCAGCAACACAATATCAGATATCTATGTCAAGAATACCGCTTGCAGATACTTAGCAGTGCAATCTGAATTCGATTTATAACACTACAAATGCATTTCATATTTTCACCAAAAAGAGAAAACTTCTCCTTATTTTGGACTTGGCGGTGGACATATTTCTGTGCCATCAATCTTATAATAACGTTCTGTCTAGACGAAATTACTTATTATTACCCGGCATCCAACTTTGGACGAATCACATCAATGCTATTTTAATCGTTTACCAACTGAGCCATAGAGGTGGACAATTGTAACGACTACACTTGATCAGCGCCTCAATTAAATCAACCTCCATATTCTAGATCTATAGATCATTCTATATATGTTCAGTATAGAAGTTTGGTTATTTAATTATATATTTTATAACGGTATGACGTAGATGAATAAAAGACAAGATTACTAACAGTCAAAATTCCACCCAGGTCACGAACAGGTCACTTCAAAAATCGTTTCAGTTTTAGTCTGTGGACTTCCGAATATTAAGAACCTAAAAAGATCGTCAGTATATCTTGCTTACGCTTGCTTATTATTATAGTACTGAACTCTTTTTCATTCCATTAAGTAAACCCTATGCTTTTCCGTTACTTAACGTTACGTTTATTCAGTTTTATTTTATTCACTACGATATTAACTGAAACTGAAAGCTAAAGTATATGCTACTAACATAATATATTTTACGTAGAAGAGAATTCCTAAATTAGCTCAGTTGAGTGGGGCGCTGTCCTCTACCGAAAATAAACAAAAAAAGTATCGCCGAGGCGCCGCCCGCCCAAGCGTGACATCTTAATGTTTTAAACACGAAAGTCTTGTGAGGATGAATGGATGTTTGTTATATATTCTCTGGAAACTACTCAGCGGATAAAAATAAAACGAAATATGTATGCAACACACGTATTACGTTCACATATTCGTATTTCGCGAAACATACATTTTAGACGGGCTTGTTGGTCTAATGGTGGCAATGTATGAGTAATAATCAACTGGGCGTAGGTTCGAATCCTAACGGTTACAACAATCTTTCTTTCTTTTGGGTTTCAATTATAATTTTTTTGACACATATTATTGTTTAAATAAAACACTTAACGGTTTAAAACGCGATATATTAGGTAAACTTATTTGAAAATGATTTTTAACTTCGGCCCGACGTTTCGGATGCTTAGCAGCAGCTGTGGTCACGGGGAGACTAATATATCGCGTTTTAAACCGTTAAAGTGTTTTATTTAAATGTGTACTACTGGCGTAAACTATAGACAGTATTTACATATTGTTGTCTTCGTCTGTAATTCTGGATGTTCAATGATCCGGACGGAATTTCTATATTCCTACAGGTTTCTCAGGGATATAGAAATTACGTCCGGGTCACGAACCATCGTATACAGATGAAAAAGCCGCGAAGCTTAATCGCGTTGCGGTTTCAGTCTGTGGATTTCCGAATATCCAAAGTCCAAATTGGTCGATAGCGGATCGTCAGGCGTTAGTAGAACTTACACTACAAAGAACACACATACTGTGAATTTATCATTTCAAGATACACCTGGTGTATATCGAATTATAAGAGAGATTATTTTCTTTCAACAGATAGCAGTAATTATTCATTATTGTTTTTATTTAAATACGATGCTTAAAGGTTAACAGACAAACTGAATCACTATTTTTATTTTTTCTTCATATTTGCAAAAACGAACAGAAACGAGATATAAATAAAGAAAAAATATCAGTACCTGTTTTTAATTTTAAAAAATGTCGTTTGTGGCAAGTGTGGCAGACAAAGTCAATAAATAATAAATAAAATTAATATGTCTGTTTGTCATATGATATTATGAGTCAACAAGTTAAATTTGTTAATAATGAATACCAAAAAAAGGGAGAAACCCCGCCCCAAAGGTTTTATTACTAATTCCACTCTGTACATGGAGGTTAAGGACTTTTACGATCACTGTATACTTTACTACTGTACTAGCCGCGACTTCTATGTATTTTTTGTATATTGTTTATTTTTTGTGCAAAGTACCTAATTCCATTAATTCACAGACACAAAAATCTTAACAAAGAACTAGTTGGCTGTACCATTAAAGAGTAAAATACATAAAAAATGAACAGGCAGACTATGTAGGTATGGGGGGCAGCATTTTTTTTATTTTTTATTTATTTTAACTACAACCCGCCGTTTCGGATATTTCGCAGTAGTCGAGGTTACTGAGTTGACTAACATATTTCATGTAAAATCGTTAAAAGTGTTTTTTTTAACTTTGTACTATTGTTTACTTAATCAAAAATTATATATTAAGTTAAAAAACTATTGTAATATATAAAATCATAATTTAATGTCAAAACAATATCGAATTGTATGCAGGTATTAATTGTCAGCTCAGTGGCGGAACGGCACGTTGCCTAGTACGTTGAGTTCGAGGTCCGCTTAGAAATAACATTTTTATATCGCGTTTTAAACCGTTAAACTTTTTATTTAAATTTTTTTTTGTGAAGTCATATAGACCAGCACTACATAGCCTTTCGGAAACCGTAAAACGGCTTGCTCATATTAATTCCATAGATTAACTGCTTATCCGGATTAAGGATTAAAGATAATCTCATTATGGTTTAGCGGTTCGGTACACACCCTGTATTAAGTTAGTACTTTTATTAGTACCTACTAAGTAGCTTACGTGTAAATTGTACCAATAATTACAATGTTATAATTATTGATATTTAAAAATGCGAGTAGAATTAAGTCAAAGGAAATTGTTTAGAAAGAGCTACTTGTTTTAAGTATTGCCTGGATACGCGAATAGTACAAATTTAAATAAGACATATCAAACGCCTTAAAACCCGAAGTATATTAGTTTTTTTTTTTTCTACCGCGTCCGCTTCGCTGAAACGTATTAATTGGTTTACAGCAACTAAAATAAGTTAACTTATATATTTAACGTTTTAAACCGTTTAAAGTGTTTGATTTAAACTAGTTGTTAATAATTATACAAATATTCCTATTGTACAGCTCCAAGTATACAATCTATATTAATATTATAAAGCTGAACAGTTTGTTTGTTTGCAAAAATTTGAAAATATGTTCGCGATAGCATGTCTATCTTTTAAGATTAACTCGCAATGACGACGAGATACGGACGACGTGGAGGGTAACAGCTGTAATTTTTAAATCTAGGGTCGTTGGCAAAAATAAATATAATGCCCAAAATTACTATTTCACGCGGACAATGTCGCAGACACAGCTTGTCAATAATAATCACATTATGTACATAGCAAATCCGTGACAAAACATTGAGTACGTTAAATCAGACTTAGTTCGAGTGAATAGCGTTGAAGCAATACTTAAAATGTTGCGTAAGTTTTGGTTATTACGTTTTCTTATAAACACTATTCTCGCTAACTTAAGCATGACATGGGTCAGATAATTGGCCATTTAACGACAGCCTTCAAAACGTAACTGAAGTTTTATTATTCGTAGCAAATGTTTGAATACATAACGACGACGTTTGAAAGTAATATCGGGCCATAGTTAAAATAAAATGTATAAATTAAAGTGTCTTTTTAAACCGGTAAAGATTATTATATTAGTTAAATTTAAAAGTAATATTTAATCGTATCGGGTCGCCCTATTAATGTCCCAGGTCTTTTGTCTTATAAGAGGAAAGAGGGTAGATGAGTTTTTACGACTACCACCACTACATGATTGGTGGCGACAATGAAGAAAACGCGAAATATTGTACCAAAGTAATATTCCCGACCCAAAATTTGAATCAGAGACCTCATGGCCTGAAAGCGTGTCTAACTAGACGAGGGAATTTTCCGAATTAACTAAGGTCTATAACGAGTACATATATACATACCGTATATTGCCATTGCTTCGCCGTTTGCGCTTCTGCATAAGGAAACGTCAGACCTGACCTGAAATAATAACAATTTATTTATTAGCGCTAATTGTTTGATTTACGATCGCTCAAGTCCGTGACCGGAAGAACCAGCGAGCGGACTGGAAATTTGATCAGACAAAACATTTCACGCACTAGGAATTATATGCATACTAATAATATAATTAAGATAAGGACAAACAAGCACATAACAAGACGCGCTGTCGACCTTTTTTGGGCTTTGTACGTCCAAAAATCCTTATATTAGGCTGAAATCGAAACGCAAATTTACCATTTCAATCCGTATTCATCTGTGGTCGCTGGTTCGTAACCCAGCAGAATTTGGAAGATAAAAAAGACTGCTAATACACACTAAACCGTTTACATATGTAATAACGGTGCTACTTTAAATATTACAATAGTGAAAGTTGCCAGAATGGATGTTTGTTAAGTACCCCTTCACGCTGAAATGGCTAAGCCGCTTTTGATATAATTTGATGTTAATCTATCTGATATTGTTTTAGTTAACTATAGTAAATTTTTTGGTTGATTAAGATTTTAAGGAGCCACACTTCTATTACTAGGAACGAGATATATTTGCAAAACATGCGCAAAGTGACGAATCAACTAAAGCCCTTTTAACAAAACAACAACACCATTCTAAGAAAACACATGTGCATTCAGCGGAAGATAATATTAAAATGGGTCTTTGTGACTATTACACTCAAATGATATAATAAGAATTCATTTTATGTATCAATAATTGTATTGGACAAAAATGCTTTAGTGTTGTCATAGGTTCGATCCCCGGTGGTGCAACAAGGAATAATTATTTATTTTAATATTGGTGGTCCATTGTTTAGGAAATATTGTGTCTGAAACCTTCATATCCTTGAAAGAAAAATTCTACACTATTCACAAAAAAGCCCTGAATCTGGGACCCGTCACAAGTGTTACAATGGTAAAGGTGGTAATATAGAAGCCTCCATTTGGAAAATATTCCGATATACCTTAACCTTTACATGGTCAAGTAACATTTCAAATGGATAAGTTTTTTATTACTCATCAATCAGTTTTTGTTAAGCCTTACTTCTAGGCTTAACTGTGTACTTAGCTGACCTCTCAAGAAGAACCTCCACAATGACATCATCGACCTTCAGCCGCGGATTTTTAATTAATTTCACATTTTATCATGCACTCGAAGCACGACTTGAACGGCTAGCGATTCAAAAGCTTTTATTTGTTTTTTTTTACAGGACAAATATGCAAAATCCAAAGTAATAACAAAAAATACTATTTTGCATATTGTATTATTAACTTTTGAAGCCAGGTAAAGACCAAGATTTCACGAGTTGTTGTATTAACAATGCAAGAGTTTTTTTTTTACAATTTAGCTTTTATTAAAAAAAAAAACATTTTACAATTAATACAAATTCTTCAAAATACGGATGGTTTGC
The DNA here is from genome assembly GCA_963661955.1 of Leptosia nina. Classification (NCBI taxonomy): domain Eukaryota; kingdom Metazoa; phylum Arthropoda; class Insecta; order Lepidoptera; family Pieridae; genus Leptosia; species Leptosia nina. The sequence continues at coordinate 476,077 of CAVLEF010000144.1, read as the reverse complement.
CGTACTGATTCTGCAAGTCGAAAGACGAACCATTAAATCTATCTTTTGTATAGCTTTTTTGTCATTGTATCATTTAATGACAAAAAAGCTATATTATACGTTATTATGCTGATGATTATGTTGTAGTATTGATTTACGTCTCTTTTAAATGATGTCATCAACCCAAAAATCGTATAACGTGCAATTAACGGTGGTGTTGCACACCACCGTTTTCAATCCATTAGACCCTCACCGCTAAACACCACGCAATGACAAAGGCAAAAAAACAATAGTTTTACAAGAACACACAATAATTAACGTGTTGCCTAAAGATCAATGGCGTCAAGGATGCTTGCTAAATGCGTCGCGTAATAAATTCCATTTAAATGCTTAAATATTGCCTTTAAAGAAGACTATATAGGGTTCAAGTTTCTGCCATTAAGTTGAAAGGTTTCATTTGTGTTTATTGCTTATTTACTAATACTTATTAAAGCTGAAGAGGTTTTTGTTTGAACGCGCTAAACTCAGGAAGTACTGGTTCAATTCGAAAAATTATTTATGTGTCACAACTAATAGAAGCAAAGAAAGAGTGGGAGATGTGGAAAAAACGGAAATAATTATTCATCTTTGTAAGATTCAGTTGTGTGCGCTGCAATAACGGTTCAAAATGTGAAAAAAATACGATCCCAATAAATGTCCCCGACAGTATATGCCCACTTTTAAAGATTAACTTGCAAGAACAACGGGATGCGGTCTATGTCATGGGTAACAGCTCCAAGTTATAAAGATGAGGAGGAGGTTAGCAAAATCATATTTTGATGTAAAGTAACTTTTCTGCTCTGACGCAGTCGCGACCACAGCAAAGCACAGTAAGGCATAAAATTAAACTGATTTTATGTTAGGTCTAAATAACTATGGATAGTACGTATAGTACTTGACTCCATTGTTCAACTGACGTAGAATCTGCATCAATAGTTAGTTAGTAATCGTAGTATCTTGGGACGTTAGACACCACTTAAAACCTAAACTAAGCGCCATATCAAAGGCGAAACGACATTTAAAAAAGTACGAGTTTGAAGTAAGTACATTACAATGCTGTACTTGATCAGTAGTCTAGAACATTCTGAAGGTAAGGCCTGAAATTGACACGCGTAAGACAGTTGTAAACAAACAAGTGAACATGAGTCTCCAGTTACCAACATTTAATCTTGGGTACTAACCTAGATACAATCAGTATAGCCATATAATTATTATAAATACAAGTGTGTTCGTCTGTCTCAATCAAAAATATTTTTGTATTATATCTACATGAGTGATGTGAACGCAGTTTAATTTAATAACAAAATACTTTTATGTTTTATTTACATTTTACATTTACTGCCAGTTCGCAAAGTACGAGTACGAGACGATCTGTAAATAATACTCGCCGCTCTGTTTATCGCTAAGTTTCGTATTATAGCCTCGTACACAAAATATAGTGGAAGTAGTACATTTAATTGGTATTATATAATATCGTTCCGTCCTAAATTGAAAAATATAGTTGAAACTACGAAGATTATTCTAGTCATTAAAAGATTACAATGACCCTTCTCCATTAATTCATATTTAAGAAGTAGGTAAGTAGACTTCATCTTTTACAATTTCCATTCGAGCAAAGCCGCGGTTAAAACCTAGTCTTACATCATAATGCGTATATGGCTAATATATCTAACTAATATAATAAAGCCGAAGAATTAGTTTGTTTGAACGCGCTAGCTAATCTGACGAACTACTGGTTCGGATTAAAAGATTATTTTTGTTGTTTAGACCATTTCTCGAGGTAGGCTTTAGGCTATAAAACATGCGGCTGCGACCAATGGGAGCAATACAAAGGGTAATGTGGAAAAATAGGAGAAAATTATTTATCTTCGAGGAATTATGAGGCGCGCGCGGCGAAAACGGTTGAAGGACCCAAAAAATATGTATAAAGGAATTATCCAAATAATCTAAAAAATGTTCGCAAAAGTCTATGTTTTAAGATTAACTCACAGGAACCGTCTTTGTGGTAATCAAATTGAGTCAAAATATTTCATATGGCAAAGAACGTTTGCTAGGTCAACTAATTAGGTATAAGAAACGTGGAAAAAGTTCAGTAATTTTTTTATTTGCTGGAAATACATAGAAACACTTTTTGTCTAAACAAATCTTTTGATTGGCAAGGAGTAGATTAGCTAGGATTTTGTGTGTGTTCCCATTTAATTGTAGACCAATTTAGTTACCGTATCGCGTCGAATCAAAAGTAACAGCCACTTTGTTTAATAAACACGGCCGGTGTGATGTGGGTCAGTTACATGAATCGTAACTGTCTCAAGGTTCAATGCCCGACGTGGTCATCTTTTGGCCAAGTGGCGTCCTGGCCGTGCGCCATCTGATACTAGAATAACGGAATAACAAGATTTGTTTCGCGTTTGGAATTAAGGTAGTCATGGAGCTAGCGCAAACCTAGCCCAATGAGAAATCTTTAAGAAATTATTATATATTTACAAAGAGCTTGAAATTCAGTTACTCTTGGCTCAGTGGTACAAATTTATGACTATGATCAACGGGTCGTGGGTTCGATCGCCACCGCATTTTCCAATGAATTTTTATTAAAAAAATAAATCGAAATTCCGTCCAGACACGAACCAACCGTCTGATACAGCCGCGAAGTTTAATCGCGTTTAGCTTTCACTCTGTGGATTTCCGAATATCCAAAGCTAAAATAGGTCGACAGCGACACTTCTTAAGATATGGCTGGTGTATTTCAATTACCATAAAATGAATCCTGTGCTCGTCTGTCCTCCTCTATCATTAAAATAAGAGAAATCTATATTATTAATACTAATATAATAATAAATACCTACGTCTCGAAGCTTCTGTCGCATTAAGAATACCTTTAAAAAGAAACGTCCGTTTAAAATAATTAAGTAACATTTTAATATTCATTTATTGTTTGCAGACGTTTCTGGTCTCGTAAAAATTAAGCGATGCTGCAACATTAAATACCATTCCGCTCATTAAAATCTTAATAACGCGAGATGTTGCACGTATTATAATCTTGTTAATCTCTGTATTGTGAAACTGCAAAGATCTTTTATATGCATTCAAAGACATCTATTCAAAGCTTTGTTCGATATTGAGCATTTTGTAAATATTATCTTATTAGGCTCTAGTCTCCTATATCAACGGTGGCCTGTAGTGGTTCTCTCTGACGTCACACATTCCGTAAAAAAAAGGAGCGACCTCTTGTTGTCCCTCTTACACTTCAGCGAGTCAAAAGCCCAATGGGGGCATAGTTTCTACTCTCTAGTTTAAATAAAACACTTTTACGGTTTAAAACGTGATATATAGTAGTTAAACTTATTTGGATAATTTTAACTACGGCCCGACGTTGCGGAAGCTTTTCAGCAGCCGTATTCACGGGGAAACGTTTTATCGCGTTTTAAGCCGTTAAAGTGTTTTATTTTAATTTATACTACTTACGTAAACTACAGACAGTATTTAGTCTCTAGTTATTATATAGTAATATTGAATACCCTTTCTGTTTATCGAATAAATGTTGCAAAAGAGACGACATCTGTGATGCATGAATTGTGATCACTCAAGATAAGCTTAATCTTGATGCTGCGTAACGCGTTGTACTGTAGCTAACCTGCAATGATTATAGATGACCACGTCCTTAAATGTTACCGAAAATTCGCAAACTTTAACAGCCGTGTCAATTTTCGCATTGACATAAAGCTTGCATCACCAAAGGGCCTTTGTAACTTTGTTAGTTGATGTCAAACGAAATATATACATATAACTCGACGCGTCGCTGTCCACGATTTACGTATTAAATTATTCCCAGTAATTTCTCCTTTCTGTGTGTAGTAACATTATACACCAATCTTATCGAAAAAGATCCAGCCATGTCGGGGGCATTAATTGTATAAGTGCGCCTAAATCAAACTTATTATAAGGCATTAGAAAAACTATATTTATATATTTTTTATTTAATAATAAAATAAATAAATATTTATTTTTACACGGCGTTACACAAGCTTTATTCAAAGTTTCACTAAAAAGGTCCAGTAGAAGATAAGACGATTTAGCTGCAAGTTGCGTCTTAATTTTACTACATATTACGTACAGACGAGGAATATTTAAACTAATGTATAGTAATTATATTAATATACCTGCCAAGATAAATACGCTGGAAAATACTGCAAGAGCCATGTTTGTATTTCGCCATTGTTTCGAAATACTTAGTATTAACTATTACAATTTATAATGTATTCAAAATATCATCTTTAGTTCAATGCCGTGTTGGCCCGGCGTAAGATTCACTAGAATGAAGTAACAGGTTTAATTACCGATTGTGGACACATATTAAAAAATGTGCAGTACAGTTTTACGCTAGAATTATTTAGGATAAAACTTATGTACTAGTGTACTGTTGTAAAGAAAAAGGCGGCCTTATCGATAAGCAGTAATCTCTTCCAGGCGATTTGAAGTACAGGAGAAAATAAGGCTTATTAGGTGGGTAGGTGTAAAGAATAATAAACAAAAAGCAAACGTACATCGTAAAATCATACACAGCAAGTAAGAGAGAAAGTAATTTAAGAGATGGAAATATTTATAAAGCATAGTCTTAATAGAACGGAGAGATTAAGCTTTTCTGATATTAGTAGAGAGAGAGTTCAAACTTTTCCACGTTGTGTGTACATATAACAAAGAATCCATCTAAAATATCTCAAATGCATGAAAAGATACTGTCTATAGTTCGGGGAGACTCCCCGTGACCACGGCTGCTGCAAAGCTTCCGACACGTCGGGCCGAGGGTAAAATCATTTTCTAATAAGTTTAACTAATATATCGCGTTAGAGTTACCGTTAAAGTGTTTTATTTAAATGCATGAAAACATACCAAGAGTGGGATTTAACTATAATTAATTATTTCCATGTAGATTTAGTGGGAATAGATGATTTTGTTGGATAGACTTTTTGTCTATGCCTGCAAGGTGAATAATCTAAGCTCTGCGCGTCCTCAAAGGTCGTGTTGGGTAAATACCTGTTCGTGCTTAAAATACATGACGTCTATCTAGCGATATGGAATGCCATACAAACAGGCTCGGTTTAGCTCGTCTTATCTATAAAATTATATATTATAGTATTTACTATATACGAAAAATATCATACATATATTACTGATAATATAATGACGGAACTGATCTTATTAAATACTTGTGAGAATTCGCTGTAGTAGTGCAATTGTTTATATTTATTCTTGTTAAAAATATCGTCCCGAAAACCTAAATAATTTAACTAAAACAAATTTAACTGTTAAAAACGATTTTTGGTTTAGTATCACAGCTGTTAGAAAGCATCTGGGGGGGGGGTTTGGGGGGGTTGGGGGGGGGGGGGGCCGCGGGGGGCCCTGGGGTTTTTTTTAAAAAAAATTTTTTTTATAAATTTTTTTTAAAAAAACCCAATTTAAAAAAAAAAAAAAAAATTTATTTTTTAAGGGGCCCCAGAGGCAGGGGGGGGGGTGGGGCCGGCAAGGCCCCCCCGTTATATTATTAACATTTTTTGCAATTAAAAAAAATTAAGCTATCACCTCACTCACGAAATAGCCATAACGTATAGTTAAACCCGAAAGAAACACCTTTCAATGAAAAAAAAAAAAAAAAAAAAACCCCCCCCCAAAAAAAAAAAAAAAAAACCCCCCCAAAAAAAAAAACCCCCCCCCCAAAGCATAAATCCACCAATTAGCTAATTAAGGTAAAGTGCAGATAAATATAATCCCACGCGTCGGAAGTTCTTTCTGCGCAAGCGCAGCCTAGTTACCCGGTCACATAGTTGACAGTGACAATACCCACATAGTGACAGTGCCATTGTGGCACTTCTTACAGACTATTGTTGCTATGTGGGTCTATTCGTCCGTAATTCACTTTCGCGCTTTGTTCATTAGATTTTGCATGACTATTCTAAAAGATCATTATGCTGTTCAACTTTGCGGTTTAGCGGTCGAAGCTTACTTTTAACTAGCTGCGCCAGCGACTTCTTTCGTGTGGAAGTTATTTTGTCGGCAAAATATGTTTTGTAATTCCCTTTCTACTCCTTATAAATTATAGCTGTCACCCACGACGTCATTCGCGTCCCGTCGTTCTTGCAAGTTAATCTTTTAAAAAAATAGACAGACTGTCGCGGACATTTTGTAAATTATTTAGTGAGGAATCACTCTTCCATACATATTTTTTTCGGATATCTTGAAACGTTTTCAAACAAACAAACTCTTCAGCCTTATAATATTATATTGGTAGGTGCATACAAAATGTTAAAGTAAATTTAAACCCAAAATTTTTTCATATTGCTTCGTAAAGAAAACCCACGAGCTTTGCAGAGCTTTTTACACTGAATTTCCTTCTATAGAAAATACGAGAACATATCTATACAATCTGCTTTACAAAGGTTATTTTCTACTTTTAACCTTATCAATGTTTTTAAAACTAAAAACAAACGAAAGCAATTTTAATCAAAGCGCAGGGGTTACTGAATAAGAGAACAATCCGTTCACAGAACTATGCGATGTACACAGCTGCAAGCGATTGCTAGGCAGCGAAATGTATTATTTAGGAAGTCTACGCACCCGCGGTAGCCTCTTAATATTTTAAACCGGCTTTCGATATAAGTTCAATTTACATGTACGTTATATTTACAAAAGATTTTAAATAAATATTAAGTTATAGCATTATATAAAATAGAAACCGATTTTAGATTGAAAAAAAAAATATTCGACGATGACGGAACAAAAACTTTTTTGAAAAAAAAATTTTAAAAATCTGAAATCGATTTTTCATTTATAAATATGTACTCAGTTGTTCAGCATCAATTGTTCGCGGCGTAATCCTGACTAATATTATAAATGCGAAAGTAACTCTGTCTGTCGGTCTATTTGTTACTCTTTCACGCCAAAACTACTGAACGGATTTGAATGAAAATTGGCACACAGATGGTCTAGACCCTGAGAAATATTTATAGGGACATATCTTATTACGTAATTAGGTTAAAAGTTAAATAAATTGAGGTTTTAACAGAAATTTGTTTTTTTTTTTTTTTGGGGGGGGGGGGGGGGGGGGGGGGGGGGGGGGGGGAGGAAGGGGGGGGGAGGAGGGTGTTGCGGCAAAGTAGCACTTACAACTGGATTGCTTGCGCAATTGCATAAATTAATAAATAGTAAATAAATTCTACCCAAAAAAAATATTCCCCCAAAAAAAAGGGGGAAAAAATTATAAACCATTGCATTGTTTATTTAGTTAAACGCACTTTTAACATGAAATCAAACGAAGTTACCTACACTTATATAAAAACTATTACATGTTCAAAAGTTTATATAAGTGGGTTGTCTGGCTTTTTGTTGACAGAGAATGGACGACTGGCGCAAATTAAAACGGGACTTTTCCAAGCCTTTGTTTGTAATACGTTTAGCCCCTGTAAAATACAGTGGCTCGTAAAAGATACAACCGATCTGTAAAATCAAATGGTTCGTGGTACATGGAAAGAATCCTAACGAAACCAATTTTTGAATTTTTCAGCATCACATTCCATGACGTCACGACGTCAACATTTCCTGCGAGGGACGCAGACCGACCCTGTATTCGTCACAATGTTATCTCTACGCTACACTTATCACTGCTATATGTGACAGTCTGTCCGAGTCATTGTAATGACAAATTAAGTCATTTGTGTATATGAAACATATATTTTTGCTTATTTTTATTGCATTTTTCTTTTTTAATTTTTTTCTTATTTATTATTGCGTTTCGACATATATCCACAGACCGAAACGAAAATATATTTTACAGCTTTTGCATTTATGGTAGGTGCTTCGTGACCCAAACAGAGTTCTTACCACACGTTAATACCTTCTACCTAACATGTGAGTATCCACAACCTTAAATATATTTATATTTATTACAAATTAATAATGAATATATATAATTGTATAACAAATTAATATGTATAATTATGCCATGCATTGCTTGCTTGCGTATACAGTGACGAATATTTATCGATGAAAATTTGCCATTTACCATTGTAACAAATGTTATCTCGCAAGTAAACCAGTGATCCAAAGCTTGTTGTTTCCATCACTGCATTATGTCACTTTTGTCCTTCCTGTTCGTCACGTTAGTTGCTTTATTATAATCGCGATAAACATCTAGGAACCACATCCCATTGTGCAATATACACGCGACAATGAACCCGTTTTAAGGGCGATGGCCTCCAGACGAGCTGCGTGTTAATTATTAGCTAATCTCTATAGGTATGTATATATTTATCAAGGAAGCTTTTGTGTTGAACAAGTCTTGTGTACATATCCTATATCAAATTGGTTTCAGACCACTATAGTATATAGATTTGACGAACACAATGTAATTCGTAATTTATCAGTGAAAACGGTTTAAGATACCAAAATAAATGTATTAAAAATGATTTTAAGAATCTAAATGCACATAAGTGTAACTTAAACCTATATTTTACAAAAACCGCGGGACGCGGGCGACGTCCTTTGTGACAGCTATGATTTAAGATGAGGAGGTTTGAAAAACAAAGTTTGCTGACCAAAATAACTGCTATACCGACGAAATCACTGGCACAGCTAAGATATATCAATATATACCTTATGCTCTTTCCCTTCAACAAATCGTTGCCAAATAATGTCATAAGGGAAGAACAGATAGATAAAATAGGGTATTTTTTCAAAGCAGAATACAACATTCCGTGTAACGAGCCTTAGTCACTAACAAAATTCCATTACACATATCAAATATCACTTCCTTTTAATGAGTAAACAGTTAAGTGTTTAGTGATTACGTTTAAGCACTTAGAGAGGTCAACACGTCAACTTAGACTCATCAATCCAGCTAGTTGGTGTCTCGCCAAGCTGTAATTGAGAATTAACAACCAATAATCACGAGACCTTGGGCTTTGTCCAGTAAGAACCATTAGATTTGCGCAACAGAAGTCACGATGCACAATACACCTGACCAAATCAAAGATCGGTATGTTGTAAGAAAATCACCTGATATCTAAAACATTTTTTTTTATTCGAGGACAAACTATATTGGCTTTGGATATTCAGATACCCACAGACTGAAACTGAAACGCGATTAATGGCTTTTTCAGCTGTGGATGGTTTTTACGTGACTCGGACGATCGATATTCTTACCACACATTCAAGATCCAGATTTCCCGACGATGTCTAACATTTCAGAGAAATTATAAATTGATTACTTGTTTGACCCCATGGGGATCGAACCTACGACCCATTCGGTCATACATTGCTTCCATTAGACTGACGAGACTGTCAATGTATTATGGTATTTGGCTGCAGTAGGTAGGTTTTGACGACAAAGTTTGAGAGATATAAAAATGTCTCTATATGAAATTAATTAACAAATATATGTAAAAACCTATCTTAGTTATTTAGATTCAATCAATTATTGTAGAGGGTTGTAGGTACTTTAAAAGAATTTCTTTACCTTTAAATACTTCTTAGTAGGCAATTACGTAGTTGTAACTAACGAGAGTCGTACAGGTCAACAAGGAAAAGTCATTTCTAAGCCATTAACGCATGAAAGCGCCTTCTTGGTTTGTAAAGCAAAGTGGGTTTTCGGGCCGAAGCCAAAGTTTGGTTGAGTCTCAGGAAACATGGTAATTTGCAAAAGTGAACGAAATTAGTATTTCACGTAAGCATAATTATATTGAGTATATAGTTACGATATCTCGCTGAGACTAGGACTATAGGTTGAATTTTTTTTTTAAATATCTATCTGAATTATATTAAATTATTTTAAAGAAATACTTTTTTGTTAATGTAATTAGCAAGAATTGCAACGCAAACGGCAAATTTCACTGTCGGCCGTAGCTTTAAGTCTCGCTTATCAATCATTTATCAATGTGATATTATTTTTAAATTACTTATCTTTTTTAAGAAGAAATAATCAAGAGCGAGGTAGGTCAACTCCACTCGTGGCGCTACTTTTCTGCATCATACAGACGACTGCCCTCTGAAAGTCATAAGCATAATACATCTCCATCTTCCATCAAACGGTCATAATACTATCTCCTACAATAAACATAATAATATACCAAAAGGTTTGCAAAGCAAAAAGTATTTTAATTGTTTTTCGGCTTTGGCTAAGTAGTTTGACTTTAGTAGTCGCGAGGTGAAGAAGTTTTTATGTACTTACCTAATAGGGATCAGTCAAATTTTAAGAAAACGATTTGAAACAATCTTCATGGATACTTACTTAGATCAAGAAGATAATGTTATCTATTTATAGCCGTTGAAGGGTATAAAACTGTATTTCAATATGATATGACTAATAATGCCGCCAAAACGATATTGTAACAACGCGTGACATGATGTAAGATGTTTTTAATAAGTGGTCCAAAATATTTTCACTTGGCGGGAAATAGGTGTATCTTGGATGCATCCAATTTTTGCCCACGAATGACGTAACATTTGACAGATGTGTCTGAACGGAATAATATCGTAATTTTAAAAATATTTAACATAATTATATTTTATAGTTTTTCGATAAATAATCATAAAATCGTAAACTAAAGGTTTTAATTTAATACTGTCCGACTCCCTATTCAAAAATTATGAATATTACAACTCAAGCAGCAAATATACTTGTATCCCTGCTAAGTAAATATGTAGCCATAAAAAAAAATAACATAATACTAAAATAAACATTAACTAAAGTTCAGAGGACTGCTTTCATTAGATACCTTTAAGAGATTTTCACAAAGTTTCATCTTGTATGAAACCATCAATCGTGTGACGTTTTTGAAAAGAAAAGTAAATAGTAAATGCCAAAGAGTATGTCAACACAGCGGCATCATTTCAAGATAAAATGATAAATTAGATATCCAAATTATAAATTTTGGAAATTTAGTGCATCAGTATAGTACTGAGTAGTTTTCAAAATGCGTCCAATATTATTAAATTTGTTGCATAATTGTAAAAACAAAATTGGCCAAATACGTTTTTACTGTTCTGAAGTTGTACAACCTAAAAGTGATATTCAGCGAATTGCGGGTGAGTAATTACTTGATATTTATATTGTGAAATGCAAAAATGTGTGAAAATTGATGGATGTTTGTTGGTTTCGTATTTAAAATCTGGATCGATTTTTATATAATTTTATGGCTAATGCACCGACCGAGCCCCTCATTTTTCCCTCCTTGTAAACATATACTTATTTCTTTGTAGGCGACCCTCGCTTGATTGAATTCCACTCATCATGGAAACCTGATGAGGAAGATGACTTAAGAAGACAAATGCTTAAGGACATGCGAGTCATCCCTGACTTTATCAGTGAAGCAGAGGAGATATCCTTGCTATCAGAGGTGGAACCTCAGCTGAAGAGGATGAGATATGAATTTGATCACTGGGACAATGTTGGTACTAAAATTTAGCCTGTAGAATTTTCTAGAAAAGTAGATTGTTTAGATTGAACTAAATTTTTATTTATGAAAATGACTCCTAATTTTAAATTTGTGTGGTAGATAAAAGTATCTTTCTTTAGAGAGACAAAATTATTGAACTTTCTTCTCCACAACTATCAATAATATGCAATTAATAATTATTCATACATTTACAAGAAGACAACTTCAGTATAACTTCACAGTTGACTGTAATTAATTGTATACCTTTTCTACTGTTCCAGGCTATTGAGGGATACCGTGAGACTGAACGTAAAACTTGGAATGAGCAAAATAATGTAACTCTAGCCAGGTTACGCGCTGTTGCTTTTGAAAATGGTGCAGAGTTGCTGCCACACACTCATGTTCTGGATTTGGCACCAGCTGGATATATAAAACCTCATGTAGATGCTGTTAGGGTAAGGGTTTTTAAGGGTGATATGATGGGTAACTTACATTAATGTTATATTCTGTAAAGATGTGATTGGTTTTTAATATAAATTATAAGTAACTCTTGTATACTGAAAATAACAGTAATTTCACAAACCTATAAATAAAAATAAAACTACATGGGTTTACATTTTATTGGGTCAAAACTCATAATCAAATTTTTCTTAAAAATATATGAGAGACAAGCTTGAAGCTATCTTGTTAGCTGAAATCGGTTAGGGATTATTTTGAAAAACTTTTGTATTAATATTGAAAAACCTATAAACTGTATAAAGCTGTGCCATTTTGCTAAGTTTTGAGTAAGTTCTTGACTTGAGTGTCTAGTCCATAAACAATATAATTATATACACTTGTAACGGCAAAACCTCCAGTACCATCTTATAATTTCAATGGCAGAATAGCGAAGCAGTAAAAAAAACGACTTACTCAGCATTTTTATTATTTTCCAGTTCTGTGGTGACACTATAGCTGGTCTCTGTCTATTATCAAGTGCAGTAATGCGACTAATGCATGAGAACCAACCAGATTTTGTATTGGATGCCCTTCTTGCGCGGCGATGTCTCTACATAATGAGGTTTAATTTTATTTTACATTTCTGTGTCCCTCTTCTCTCTGAACTGTTTATTCTATAACTATGTTTTATCTCTTTTTTGCTAGCGGTGTAGCCCGTTACCAGTTCAACCACGCTGTCCTCTCCAATGAGCAGAGCATGTGGCGGGGTGGTAAGCTCCTGAAGAAGCGAAGAATTGCTCTCATCTGCCGCGAGCACCCCAAGAAGCCATCAGACGCTCTTTAACATAGCCAAGCTGAGTTGATAACTAAATATTTTCGTTTGATTCAGCTATTATTTACGTTTATCTTGAGTGTCGTTAAAACTTTGTTTATATTTATTTAAAAGGAGAAAAAGGAATTTATATAGTTCTAAATATGTATTAATTTCTTTATATTTTGGTAAAGATTGACAAATTATATGTTATGGTTAATAATTCCTACAACAATCAAGTCTTGGTTGTTTCTTGTTATAGGCTTGTTGAAATAATCTGTAATGTCAATTCTCCGCGGCTTTAGTTTTGTTACTGGTGCAGTTTACAGTTTTATATTTAGTACTGACGATATATGAGAAGATACGCTACACGAACAATTATTGTAGTATTAATTACCCTATCGGTACCGTATGTATTTTGCCATTGTTGTTGTACTTGTACAAAGAATTAATAACTGTGATATTATTTATACTACAAAATAGGAAATACATTTTTAAAAATGGCAACATAATGTGAAATGCGATATGTAAATGTTTATTGAATAAAATTGTTTTGTTACTGTTAAAACTCTGTTTTACTATTTATTCTTAATAGAATTACTTAAATAATATGGACACAGGTCCAAGCGTGTCCATCTTTCCGTTGATAAAATAAAGAACAATGGCCAAATTTGTATAGGTACTCTGGACCTGACTAAATTTTTTCGCGACCAGTAACAAGTCATATAGGGTTTGATTAACTTTGAGTTTAAATACAACCCAGTACACTATTTAAAAAAACCCAACATAAATTTAATAGCGTCAAAATTTTGTAATAAATAATTTTAACTAGGTTTTTTGTTAAGTATATAGCATTATTTAAAAGGCTGAATGAGTCTATAAGAGAGTAATCCTGGCTTAATTATAAGATATTATTAATAGTTACAGTATACAAAATAACGGATTTTTTGATATACATATAGATAACACACATCGGGTCGTGGTCAGGTACGATTTGGCTATTGTTCTTTAAACGTAAAACTAGTTTTCAAATGTAACCGCGGTCTCTTTTACAGTCTATTTTTTTAATAATATCCAAGTTGATCTTAGAGATCTTAGAGTTAGAACACCTAATCGTCATGCATTTCATCCAAGGTCTCCAGTTCAAGATACTCCACGTCCTCTGCTGGCGGTAATTCTTCCACGTCCGGTGCCAACCACTCTTCATCCTGATATAATAATTTATTACATTCAGTATATTGTCTATAGATTATGCGAGTAGTACACATTTAAGTAGAACACTTTTAATCGTTTTAAAGGCGACATATATTAGTTAAATTAAACCTAATTTGATTTAACAATGATCCGATGTTTCCAGATGTATTACTAGCTATAATATTGTCAATTATTTTTTATAATTTAACTAGTCTGTTTTTGTTTTACATCGTTAAAACACTCTTAATGGTTATTTAAATTATATCATTAGTTTAAATCTACTAGGTTGGTTTTGTAAACTAAGCACTACTTCAAAGTCCCACGTTCCCAACATAGGGTAAAAGGGCAGTGACATATCTGTGTATGCTATACAGATTGATATATTTAGGTAGGCCTATTGCTCTCAACATTACCTGCGGAATATCACGACGATGAACGCGCGCATGTCGCTTCATAGCAGCGACGGACCCAAACCTGGAAACAAATTTTAATATAACAACTTAATTATAATTTTATAACACATAACATACACATTGTAAAAACTTCCATTAAGGCAAGCACTTATTTGTCAGCAGCAAAGCTACCTAGCATACCACAGTTCTTAGTGCAGAACACGTATAACAATTCGCGCCTTTGGTTACAAGACCTTTGAACAGGGCTTAGGAACTTGACGCGTTCAGCTTAAGTATGGGCAACAGTGTGAAACACGTAGAGTCAATTGCTATTATCAGTATGATTTTAGAAATGGTAAAACAGTCAGATACTCGTATGTCAAAAATAATAAAACATTTTTAAAAAAAACGGCAAATAAAAATTATAACTTACAATCATTTGTCACGTGACACAAAACGCTCCCGATTGGTCGGGTTTATGACGTCACTTGCTTATAAACAGTCCTATAAACTACCAGGTACCTAATAATATTCAGGTTCCTTAACACCAAATAAAATACAGTACATTTTAAAATCAGTCATGTGGACTATATGAGTGATTTTAAAATGAATGTGTGTATGTGTGTGTCAGTCTGTCGTCGGATACTCACGAGCGGTCACAATTGGGGCAAGGCACTTTGTCACTAACAAAAGCTTTCTCCACTTCGCTTCTTGTCGGCGCTTGTGGTTCATTCTGTTCTTCTACCTTAGTACTTGCACCAGCGTGGCACGTACGTATATGCGTCATCAAGTCGTTTCTGTTAACGATATGTAATATTCATGTTTTTACACTACTTCCGATAAATCTAGCATTTTAGAGTCAAATCTTATTTATGTATTGTAAACGATAATGGCCAATGGAATATATTGCGCCTTTATTGACAGAACAATAGGAATATGTCATCTATCGTATCTTTATATTGACTATTAAGACACAAACCTTATTTGACCTCTAGAGTAAAAATTAAAACCTCTTAGTTTAAGGTTGAAATTACCTCGTCGGAAATCGAAGTATGCACAAATCATGCGAACATACGAAGCGATCAGCCTGTCGATGTGAGAGCTGGTGCGCGGGTAGTTGTTCGGCGGTCATGACTGTGAGGCACACGGGACAGACCACGTCCGGTCCAGGGTGGGCTACCCGCGCGTGTCTCGCAACTTCTGCCCGTGTCGAAAAACTCTCGGAGCAAAGTGGGCAGACAGGTGTGCCGCGTGATAAGTTCTGTCGAGAAGGTGTACCAAGTTCTTACTAGGGCAAACACATCTTCAAAATCAAGGCAAAAACATATGGGAACGGACAAAATCACAGAAGATATTATCAAAGAACTAAAGATCAAACAAATAATATGATCCTGCAAGCAAACCGGAGAGTTTAAAGGGGACACTGACAGCTGAAAGTGTGAACTAATCATCTGACCTTCTACTGGTGTCCCCAATAAAAAAAAAATTTCTAACTAATTCATCTAATTAACAATAGTAACAAGACAACATTTTGACAGACTTTTTGGTAAATAGCAATGTATGGCTAGTATGATCAATCTGGTCAAAGGTTCAATATTCACAGAGTCTAACACGTTTCCCATAAATATTTTCATCTAGACATCTCGAATTAAATGCGTAGTAGGAATATTGAACAACTCACCTTCAAACTCCTATCATTTACTTGATGAAGAATCTCGTGATCACGTAAGGCTTCTATGGACAAGAATTGAGCACCGCATGTCCAACAACAATGCCTCGCACTTTCGCCATGAGTTGATAAATGATTACGATAAGCACTGGTTGTCTGAAGCCAAAAATCGTATTACTTATTCGTTATCGTTATTACTTAGTGTAGTAGCCCACCGCCTCTGTAGCAAATGGTTAAATTTCTTGCCTAGATTTGCGTTAAGCGCGAGAGGTTTAAATCCCGGAAAAACAGTCAATTTTTTCGATTGGGCAGGGTACAGAAGTCTGATCAACTACTTGCCTGTAAATAAAACCCATCAGTGAAACAGACATAGAAATGTGTTTGCCCTATGCCCCACGAGGGGAAACGGGATTTCACTTTATGTCGTAGCACTCTTATTACATTTTACTACTACTAAAAAACCATGCAAGGCATTCTATTGTGCATCTTCTAACATTTATAGTGGGATTATTAATATAGTAAAGCCATGCTACTAGTCATTTTATTATTAAATTTATTTTAATAGAATAATAAATTTCATGGTTTTAAGGGCTTGTGTGATTTAGAGGGAAAATCTTAGACATAAATACTGGAATTAATGAGTGTGTTGTAGTTCATACTTGTAGAGATATTTACAGAAGTGGCATAACAATATGTAAATTAACTCATCTAACTTGATTATTTAATCAAGTCAAAATGACTATTTAGTCATTACCTGGAATGACATTGGACAAACAGTGCATTGATAGACAGATACTCCAGCAGCATTTCTGGCTCTCTCAATCTCTTCATTATCCAGTTCTGTAGCTTTAGCCAGGGCATCCCGCTCCACCATAAGAATATCTTCTTCATTATACACCTTGTTCTGTCCCCCTACTACTATAAAGACATCTATTTTCTGAAAATTGATGTAAGTAAAATATTAAAAATTTAAATTAAATAATAATTAATTAAGAAAAAGTTTACTATCTGTACCTAACTAAATCTATGACAAACACAATAAAAAATTTGGTACAGACAATTGCTATTACATGTAGATATATTACAAATTATCAACTTAACTAAATAATATGAGAGAATTATTTACCTCAGTCAGTTCTAATAACCTTTTCCGGAGTGTACGGATTTTCTCACTCAGGGGAGGTGCCGTTTTAGACGATAGGACTGAACTAAATTCATAAGCATCTACAGTACGCCGGATACAATTTGTACAAAACCGGCCTTCAGGTATAACCTGTAATTCATAAAATAACAGCTGAGGTCTGACTTTCAAGTAGGTATAAAGATATAGAAAGAGATTTGACACTTATTTGATGCATAACAACTAAAAACATCTTATACATGTTGTATTTTAGTTTGTTTTGTTTGCTTATATTCTGTAAGTAATTGTGATAAAATGTCTAGTCCTTAATAAATAAATCTCAATATAAATTAGCTCCGTATTAAATTGACTGCTGTCAATCAATGCAGAACACAGGACCATTGTCCATTTCAATAATTGATTTTATTAACAGGCTGCCTGTAGTGCCCAATAAGACCAACACTATGCCTTGGAATTTAAATACAGTACGCAGATAAGACCTTGTGCGAAAAGCAAAAGTGACCGAAGTATAAAAGTACATCTAATGACCTAGTGAAGACAGGCTACAACAATTAAATTATAATAAGACTATATATTTCTATATTCTTACCTTATTGTTATTAATCTGTAACAGCATAGCCCTAAAGGGCGTCTGCACGTCGACGACACCAGCATCGTACTCTTCCGGCGTTAGAAGACTGTCTGAATTGCTGCTACATATAGCGCAAGTTTCACTGTCTACTTCCACCTTCATAAACGCTGTGCTGCTCATTTTTCGTCTACAACAAAATGATGGTATTTAATAATTAAAAAGACTTGAACCTTTTTACAAATGCAATAGTACTCTAATAAATAAAAAGTTGATGACTTACTTTTACAAATAAGACTTGAAAACCGTTTGGAGTTAATATATTAGATTGTCAAAAGCGTATTTTTTTTCATTTTGCATATGTATTTAATTTATTAAAAGTTTTTATCAAAATAAAGTTAAACAGCCGCAGCGCCTAACCTAATAAAAAAAAAACAAAAAAAAAAAAAAAAAAAAAAAAAAAAAAAAAAAAACCACAAAAATTTTTTTTTTTTTTTTTTTTTATTTTTAAAAAAAAAAAAATTTTTTTTTTTTTTTTTGTTTTCCCCCCCCTTCCCCCTTTTTCAAAAAAGGTGTTTTTTTTTTTTTTTTTGTGTGTTTTTTGTTAAATTGGGCATATTTTGCTACTTTACCACTAAGATTAGACATTTGTTTTAGTTCTCTAAATCTTTTTGAGAAACAGTTTCATAATCTAATCAAAATGTCTATCGGTGTGCCCATTAAGGTTCTTCACGAAGCGGAAGGTCATGTTGTAACTTGTGAAACAAACACCGGTGAAGTGTATCGTGGCAAATTAATAGAAGCCGAAGATAATATGAACTGCCAAATGACCGGAGTTACTGTGACTTACCGCGACGGTCGTGTTGGTCAAATGGAGAATGTTTACATCAGAGGTTCCAAGATTCGTTTCCTAATACTACCTGACATGTTAAAGAATGCTCCAATGTTTAAACGACAAGGGAATAAACCTACTGCTGGGCGCGGGAAGAGTGCTATATTACGAGCACAAGGTTAGTTTTAAATATTGAACAAATTGAGGTTAGGTTGTGCTTACAGAACACTCAATAAATAATTTATTATGTGGTACATTTTAAAATAACAAGTTATTTAGAAAAATGAGGGCTAGAAAAGTACTTCTTCGTAATTTTAATATCCATTTCAGTCAAGTAGATAATTATTTCTTACAATATTGAATACATATTGTGTTATAATTTTCAGCGGCAGGCCGAGGTCGAGCAGGTGGTCGTGGAGGAGGGCATCGTGGTGGCTGGCAAGGTGGCTCAGGGCCTTCAAGACGTTAGATCTAGTTTTATGTTCAATCACCAATGAAGAATGTGTGTGTAATATGTGAAAACATTGCTCGTATTGATAAGGACTTAAATAAATAACATTTAATTTGTATCATATTTATTTCTTAATTATAGCAGTCTAATTGAGTTACACTTTACATCCACATAATTTGTGTTCTACATTAATACCAACATAACAGTCTTGGAACTAAATGGCTTTAGCCGTTACTGCCATTTAGTCTGTTATTTATAAGTACTTGATGTTGATTCACATCACATCTGTACAAGTGTTACAAGCATTTTTTTATCTAGACTTCACAAAAAAACATTCTCTATTTCATCCTAGTGTATTTACAAGTTCATCACTAACATTTAACTATGAAAAATGTTATATAAAATCTAGATACAGTACTAAAATCTTATACAATGTGGCAATGACACTACATTGCCAACAGTTTAAAACGCGAATGTATTAGTTAAAATTATTTAAACTACAGCCCGACGTTTTTAGGTTTATAGTCTCCCCGTGACCACGGCTGCTGTAAAGCATCCGCAACGTCGATCCGTAGTAAAATATTTTCAAATAAGTTTAACAAATATATGTCTCGTTTAAATCTGTTAATGGTTTATTTAAACATTCAAATTTGTATAGTCAAACTTTTAATTTATAGTCCTATTGAAATTTCCACATTATATAATACATGGAGTATCATAATACATAAGTTCTCACTCTGGTTAAACCAGGTTCAGGTCAAGTGTGAGCAGTCTTATCCAATTTTTCCTGTGTCGGGTCTGTTGTCGGCTTTTGGGCGCTTCGTGCACGCCGTAGTTCTCTGTATAGCGCTTGTGTCGGAAACTCTATTAACAAGGCGAGTGGAACTGCTGCTGCGTAGGCGATTACACCTACACCGAACCACTGATAAATCTGAAAATGTATCAATATTAGTTACGTTTTGTTACGGTACGACAATGAAATGAGGTGCACTAATAAAAAAAAACCGTTTTTTCCCGTGGGGCATGGCGTAAACAAATATTAGTGTCTGCTTCAATGATCGGTTTTATTTACGGGTAAGTAGTTAGACTTGTGACCTGCGACCGAAACAATCTAATACGTCCTCTGTATTCGAACTTAGGACTTCCCGCGCTTAACTCAACGCTAGGTAACACGTTAACTACAGAAGCGGGATTCTTCCACTTGACGGATGGTGAAATACCCCACTCATATAAAATCTAAACAAGATGTGCAGTCCAACTACTTAGGCGTTCGGCGTTCGCGATTAGCGAGAAATCTCGATATTCCTACTGTACATTTTCTAGACATGCTTAAAAAAGTTATATTTTAAAAACATGTTATTTACATTAGCCATACATTGCTACCATTGCAGCAACAAGCTCATCTAGAAGAGAAGAAGTAGAAGAAGATTTTAGCGGAATTGAACATTAATAGATTTTTCCTTTGATTTCTTACTAAAGTCGTATCGTATACATTCTGGCCAAATTATATTAAAATCAAGATGGTTAGTTGAAGTATAAATATCATCAACATTATAAGTATGATAGCAATATTACCGCATGCGGTCTGTCAAGCTGTATAGGCGCGATCCTTGTTGCTAAAAGTGCCTTGTTGAGCGGCAAATGCAGCAACAAAGCGCCGAATGACAGCCGAGGTACCGTACTACCCATGTGCGATAGCCAAGTACGCCAGGGAGCTGCAAATTCATCACGAAAAATTAAAAATATTTAGTGTTACAGTTACAACGGACAAAAAGATACATATAATTTGTACATTTTTTAAAGTATATTTAAATTACTTATAATATTTCGTCTCTAATAGGTAGGGACGCACTTTATAGTTGCCAAGAATGTACTATATTAGTTTTAAATAAACTAACTCTGTAAACAAGAAAAAAATGATGGAATACTATTAATATCCATTACATTAGTGCGTAGTTGTTTTGCTTCAAATAATAATAATTTCGGTCTTAAAATTATTTGATTGAATGACTTACATTTAATTCCATTAATAGCGCCCAATAACGCTACGATTACAAAAAAAACGAAGACAGGTCTTTCAAAAGCAGCTAAGGCGGCGGAGCAGAGCCTCTGTGGTAGGCCTCCACCTGCTAGGAGTGGAGATAGACCAGCCCACCATGCAGCAGCGGGCGCTGCACATATAGACAGCCAGCGGAATGTCTGAAAATCGTTTTTTTATTTAATTAACGAATCAGCAATATATTACTATTTATTACGTCTATTTTTATATGTAAGATCATTAAGATGTGTATATAATCTATGTACGCTGCAG
This sequence comes from Leptosia nina, assembly GCA_963661955.1. NCBI lineage: Eukaryota > Metazoa > Arthropoda > Insecta > Lepidoptera > Pieridae > Leptosia > Leptosia nina. Next base: position 454,829 of record CAVLEF010000144.1, on the reverse strand, counting down.
TTATAATATGAAATATACGTATAAATAGATTGCTAAAGAAAACGCAGACCAAAGCAAAAACATTCTAAATAAGACACTTTAACGGTTTAACGAAATATATTAGTTAAGATGCTTTGCAACGGCTTGGTCACGTGGAACCAACGGCTGTAAAGGTCGGGCCGTAGGTAAAATAAGTGTAACTAATTTATTTCGTGTTTTAAAGTGTTAAAGTGTTTTATTTAAAATTTGTAACTCGCGTAAACTACAGACGGTGTTCTATTTTACCCTTTGTTTTATTTTGAATCAAACGTGTTTCGCTTCTCTCGTAAAAAATGCCTCCATTAGATAGATAATGAATATTTATTATCTCTTATCAGTGTGTAATCAAACACTTACATAACAGTCGACACCTATAAAATGAAATGCAGTGGGTGACAGCGATTCCGACGGGTTTGTGAAAGTTGTTACGAGCCTTATAGCCTACATAATTATACCTTTTTATGTATTTACGACATCTAAGCATTTTATTTAAGGTAAACCGTTCGTAAATTTTTACTTCTCTTTCGCATATCGGATGAAACTGACTAAGTTATGCAATAAAAGTATGCCCCAGCGCAAAAGTACGTAATTATGACAATTTGGCCAAACAAGATTAACGAACGATGACGATTATAATATGAACCGCCGCCGTTGCTTATGCACTAGATGGGTCCTGGGTTTGAATATAACGTCTTAAGGATAGCACAAAACAAATTTTAATTTACCAGATAGCATTTCTTTAAAATCTGTGCTAGCCTAAGCCCCACATACGGTCCCGCGATTAAATCTTACTAGAAAAAATAAGAAGTTTTTAGTACAACCGGCCCAGTGCGCATTACTGTTTATTGAATTAAAGCAAAAAATACATTTTTGTAAGTATTGAAAATCTCTTAAACAAATATATTTTATAACTTTTTTATTACTTCATTTTATAGTGGCCTCAGAAAAACGTAATGACACGCAATAACTGACATACGGACCGACCAAAAAAAAACGACGAATACAATTGAAAAAGTTTATTTGTCTTCTGGTTTGTTACGCAATTCGCAAAACCGCATATAAATAATTACGTATGCATATATTAATACATAATCGTTTCATTACAAAAATGTACATTTCACGTAGTTTAAGGCTTCAAAGTATACTCAAATAACATAAATGATACCACAGTTTGCAGTCGTTTGGAAATGTTGATGTAATGCGCACGAGTTGCCGCGTCGAAAATAGGGCTCCTTTGGTCGTTTCAGACTTGCTAAATTGCCTTTGTGTAACGCGGAAGAATTTTAACTTTTGAAATGTAATTAAACTTATTCGAAGTATTTTATTGTCGATACAAGTTAATAACAGGAAGAGTGTTTCTAAAAGTACATTATTATTTTATAAGTAAATATTTATAGTAGGTATTTTATGTGAATAAATTACTTAAACATCATCTAAAATGCATTATAAACGGTTCTTTATAGTATATTAATTCTATTGTACAAATATTTTGTACATAATTAAAAGTAAAAAGCTTTCATTGAATCTATACACTAAATCCTAATTACTCTATGTTATAGGTACTAGCTGTGCAAGCGATTTCGTCCCCGTAGTAGTAATTTTGGGAATCAAAATTTGTTTTTGCAAACCTCCATATCTTTATAAATTATAACTAACCAACGACGTCGTCCGCGTCCCGACGATTTTCCAAGTAAGATTATTAAAAGTTAAACATATAATGTTGCGGACATTTTTAATACCATTTAAAAAAGAATCATTCTTTCATGCATAATATTTTTTGGGTATCTTGAACTGTTTTTACGGGGGACGCAAGAGAAACCCTCACAGATGCATAATTTTATCCGTCTCTTTCACATTTTCATTTACTTCGCTCCAATTGGTACGTGATGTTTTATAGCCTAGTTCCTGAGATAAGTGCGTTCAAACAAACAAATAGAACGAGAAATAAAAAGGGTCGAACCTTCATTTCGGTGACGTGTATCCCGTCTTCTTTCAGTTTGTGGTGGATATGCGCGAGTAAGAGACCCCCAAATGTTGCTGCCGCGTTACCAAGTGGCGACTGATAGAGGACGTTGAATGATGCCTCACCACCATAAGCCACTCGCACAGATCTGTAAATGGAATTACTTATTTTTTGGATTGATGTCCCTTGCATTATAAGCCTATATTTTTCTACTTCAATCACAATTGTCTTAATTGAGAAAAGCAGTATATTTTCGATTAAGTAAATATCCCATCCACAGAGGTAATCGATTGGTGGGCTATCCTTGTTTTAAAAAAGTTTAAATTAAAAAAAAAGTCTTCATGGACATTGGTGAAGTAAATATTAAAGGGTTTTGTTTGGTACTTATTTAATATAGATCATTGTAATTAAACACTACTTAGTTTAAAGCGTAAAATATTATATGCGAATAACCCGTAAAAACAACAATTATACAGTTGAAAAACCAATTACTTCACATTAAATTGTTATGTGTTTTATTTCAACATGAACCAAACTACATGCAGTACTAATCTAGAACAGATAAAAATAATAATAATAGCAGCAGCAACAGCGGCACAATGGTGTTAGTCAAAGGTTCGAATCTTGCCTGTGTCATCGATATTGTCTCTGCACTAAATGAAACTAACACTTAAAACTGAACTTACTCTGGTCTGTGCACAACAAAGTTAGGTACTAGATGCCAGACATATGCGAGAATGAAATTTAGTGCTGTCACAGCTGTAAAAAGAGCTGCCAAAACAGGTATAGCGGCGCGGCGTCCACGCAGAACTAATGTTAGTATCAAGGCTAGTGCGTACAGCTGCATGTCTGCTGCCAGATACCTGGGAGAAATAAACAACGATATAATTGGACAAGCAATTTATTTTATTAATTATAATATCATTCAGTCGTATTTGTATAGAGTTGAACGTTAATTTATTCAAACCAAACACTTACAGGTTTTTTTACGTGCGGAAATCCTTTCGGATGCCCACGGCATCCGAAAGGAGCAAATAGGTTATGTCGGACTTAAACCGACTAAAACCGCACAGTAGAATCTCTGACACAAATGTAAAGACTTCGAATATACCTACGGGAGTTGACTACAAGTGATCAAGTCTTAGGTTAAAGTCTGTTTGATAAATTTCATTCATTTTTTTATTAAAATTTCAAAATAATTCAAGCGCTACGTAAAGAAATTAAATATAAATTCTCTTTCTTTAATATTCGCTATAGTTAATTCATTTTTCTAATGATTTATTTTCTTAAATTCTTTCGTGAAGTTAATTTTAATAACATAACCAACTCAAATAAGAAAGCCGGATCTTTATTTGTACTCTGTATAAGATATACATGATAGGTAATTAATAGTAGCTAAAAGCTAAAATATATATTTATTCCATATTTTCCCATCGCATTATTAAAATATATATTCAAACCATATTTATTTTGCAGAAACGGGCTATTAGATCGATTTGTGGTCTTTCCCACGAGAGTCTGTCCGATATAAGTTTGAAACTTTGAATTTTTAAGCATTGAATATCCTGTCAAGTCAATATATCTATGAAAATGTTTTGAAAAACGTATGTGTGGAAAAACGTAGATACTTTTAAAACAAACGGCTGTTTTCATCAGTACAATACACGTAATAAGGACAAAATAAGTGTACCAAACAAAAGGCTCCATAAAAGTAGTAGTTCTTTTCAAGGTAACTGCATACGATACTTTAATAAAATCCCCAGCGAAGTGCAAACACTCTCAATAAATAGGTTTAAATCGTATGTAAAACAAAAACTGCTTGAAAAGGGTTATTATCACGTTAATCAATATTTAAATGATAAAAATGTGGGAAGAACCCGCTCTTACAAGGAAAAATATGTAGGCACTAAATGTAAAAAGAATGTAAAACAAACTTGGCGATAAAAGGAGTGACGGCGAGTTTATTGCCAGTACTTCTCGTTCGTTCTACCTTGATTTGAGAACTGGTAGTAAATGTAAAGTTAGATTTTTAAATTATTTTGTGACGTTCATAAGTGTACATATTACGTGAATAAATTAAGTGAATATTATGAGTTTCTTTTTTATTTACTTACCACGTAGGTATCAAGCATTTGTCATTGGGATAGATGACGTTATTGAGATAGAGCAGATGGGTCCACCACTTCCCCCGACATACGGCGGCCTCTCCCTCTATCAAGGGCTTCCAAAGAGGACCGTCTCCCAATCTTTCCCACCAAGATGAAGCGAACCAGATTACCAGGAAATGGCTTGGGCTAATTCTGCAAACACAACAAACTAATAATCAAATAAAATCTCCTAATGTACGAAATTGGTACTTTATTCCTTTAAAAAACAAACTTACAGACATATATATAGTAAATTTTATAAAATCGTCGTCGTATTAAGGTCGTAGTTAAAGTAATTAAAAGAATGTTACCTGATACCTTAAGTATTTCAAACCGTTAACAGTGTATTATCGACTTACAGATTATATTACATACATATACTTTTAAAAATAAAAATGACTGAGGAAATGTAAAAGGGCAGCTGACTATATAAATATACAGAGAAAATTAAACGTAAACAAACTATATTTAAGAATGTTTTCAAACTACTTATTCTAGAACAACTATTAATTTTACTGTTACACATGTGAAAAGTATCTTAAAGGTTATTCGAAGACAAACACTAGGACCAATGCACACAAAATTACGCAATCTTTGTTGATGTGTGGATTTTTTTTAAATTTATTTATGTAACTGTAGAGCGAAATAAGAGCATACATGCAGAATCTCGCTCGTTTAACAGCCTGGATATCGTTGTTTCATTACGAAAGACTACAACTTAATGTGCAGTACCGTAACTGACCTGATAATTCTATTTATCATAGTCTCAAAGAAAGTGCTGCATATCGGCGTTTGCTTCTTCTGCATCAGCAGCTTGTGGGCGAGTAAGAAAGACGCCATAACGAAGAATATCTGCACAACGAGGGTGCTGTTTGTCATGAGCACCACGTCAGGTTGTCTTCGAATCTGACAAAAAGCAAACGTCGCTAGGTGGTTTTTACTATTGTGGCATACTATGGTATTATTTTTAATTTATTATCTTTACTACATCCCACATTTTTACATGATGGACAGTAAAGTTCTAACGGTTAACAAATTAAATCAATAACTCAAAGCGATTATTTTTTTAAACTAACTTAAAACAAAATATACTTAAGAGGGTTAACGAAAAAAGGATTGAAACATTATTGTCTTACATTTGATAGCTTAATATTGCAGATGCAATTTCATACAATAAACATTTTCCAAGCCTTTTAAAAAGACTACAACCTTAAAAATTAATTTATTATTAATTTTTAAGGGTTTATTAGAATTTTGTAGTATAATCTGGAGTCCCCAATATAATAATCATATTAATAGAATTGAAACAGTACAAAATAAATTCTTAAAATCGTTAGATTATAAATCAGGTTCGAATTGCGTAAATTATGAATTGAGTGCCAACAGACACAATATAAAGTCGCTAAGTCAGGTGACTATTTAGATGCTATTTGTCTGTACAAACTAATAGATAGCAGTATAGACTCTATACCTATTTTCTAGCAAATCGGTTTTAAAGTCCCCCGCCCCAAGGAGACGTTTCACAAGCTGTGATTTTTACAATAAAAATTTAAATTCAGTTGATATTTTTTGGTGGTAACTTTAAATACAAAACTTGCATATCTAATTTAAAATTTAAGTAGCAGTTTAAAAATTATTGTTATTACTTTTTTGTTCTTGTTCCTAAGATTACTTTTTCCTTTTACTGTGTTATAGATTTGTTGTGTTTCCTTCAAGTATGTATAATTAAGTGAAACTTTAGGTCTATTTGTTTAAGGTTACGTAATCTATTGTTTTGTATGTGACTGTTTGTTTCGTTTCCAAATAAAATAAAATAAATTTGATGACACGCGGAAGACGTACCCGCAAACATACGGATTCCTACTGTTTGTTGCCTTTGATAATTGAGCTACAGCGTTCTCATCGACAACAGAATGCAAGACAAAGTTTATTCTATACTTTCGCATTTTCATAACAACTTAAACAAAAAATAAATAGCTTTTCAAGTCACCTGTTCCATGCCTCTTGTGTCAGAAATGTATGAAAGAGTTGCGAGCCAGCACACGTGCTCTAGGATGACGGACATCATGCAAAAAGCCCTTAGTCCGTCCAGTGTCCGCAGATCTTCAGAATTGCTCTTAGGTGCTGGCGCTGTTAGAGCACGCCACGAGCGCGGCAACGACCAGCAAAGTGCCCAACTCAACTCTGTATAAAATAGTATGATGATAAAAAAATACAATAAACTGAGTTTGTATTCTGAATGGCATAATAGACAGAGCCGGACTTAGAGGTCTGGAGGCTTCGGGGAAAAGACGAGGGAAATCTCCCTGGCCCTAAAATATTTTCCAAATAAAACAAACAACTTTTTTTTAGTCAATTTTGATAATGAATAATGTACTGTGAAACCAAATACATACTTTCAGTATTTACGAAACATAGGAATATAATCGAAAATAATAAAATCTGTAATTTTATGTTAGCATTTTTTTTTAAAAAAAAAAATTAAAATGTTTATTGGTAGCTTCCCAGTACACATTTCGATAGCTCTTCCTTAAATCTGGCACTAATGATAGATTTAGTGGGAACGTATGAGTAGACAAATCGATCCGTCTAAAGTTGTAAGTAATCGTTTATTTAACTCTTTTCGGAGTAATATTTTTGGGAATTAATACTTATCAAGTTATTAAATTTTTGTTTTGCAAAGATTCCAACACAACTTAATCCTTACCTTTTTTAGCCTGATCATTAAGTGTTAGATCAAGACAAGTACTGATGGCTGCGAGAGCTATAAGGGTCGCGAACACCGCGGCGAAGGCTCGCTGATTGCTGGAAAGCGGCGTAAAGTCACCAGCTCCTCGTTTACAATAGTCGAGCTGGTACAGTCTCGCGGATATGTTGTAGTCCAATTGTGTGCTCGAATTTACACAGGACTCGAACCTAATACATATTACAGTAATTTAAAGTTTTTTATTTATTGATTAAAAATTAAAAAGTAACGTGCGTAGTAATTAACTTAATAAAAAAAAAGCATTGTATGTTATTTGTATAATATTGATTATATAGTGTATACCATTTCTCCATGTGCCCATCATAACCTGACGGTTCTGACGAGCAGTGCTCGGAGAGACATAGGCCGCGGTGCAACCGCGTGTGGTTGTAATTGTCGATCCAGTTTCCGCTCCATCCCTGAAAACAAGGCACCTAATTTACCCATTCATGCATCAGTAATATAGTAATATTGTGGTCATTTATTTTTAAGGATAGCACAACATCCTATACTAATATAGATTAATAAGTTAGTTTGTTTGTTAGAATGCGCTAATCTCAGGAACTACTGGTTCGAAATGAATGAATGATTTTTATGTTACGGCATATATCGAGGAAGGCTATAGGCCTTGCTCAATATAGATTTAAATACTATAAAACATCGCGCTGTTGCAGATAGAAACGATGATTCAAGGGAAAATTATTCATGCTTGTGGGTTTCCGTTGCGTGTGGGTTCAAAATACCCAAAAAATATTTTCAACCCACAGGTTCGAGGTTTGCAAAAACAAACTCGATTGCCCAAAATAACTATTCTACGTGGACGAATGCGCTTACTCAGCTAGTATCTTTTAATTGGATTAAAAGGGCGATCCTTTGTTACTAAGTGACGTCACGGACGATTCACGTATGTGCATCGACCTTAAGCAGTGCGGTAACGCGTATTACTTGCATGTGCATTGCGCTCACTGACCTCTTGGTACGTAGGGTTGCCACTAGAATCGTTATATTTTAAATGCCCTACACATTACTCTTTCCAAAAATGACTGAGTTCAGACTGAAATGCAAAACCATAAGAAAATGTGTTGGATTTTAAATAAAAATAGGTAAAAAAACTTTTTAAGTTAAACGGTTTTATGTTAAACATACATTGCAATGTTTAAGATATATGTACTAAAAACCAAAAAATAATAAAATAGATACACTGGACTGTGGTCGTGGACTGTATCTATATTATAAAAATAGGTAAAAAGTTCTTTTACCTATTTTTATTTTCTAGTTTTTAGTTTTTATTTCGTATTCTGCTTAATTCATTTAGCGTTTGTTTGTACTTGTTGAGACCTTTCATTTGATACCCATCTTGATGGGATTAATAAAACCTACGTTATTCGCTTTTTTGTAGCGGCCGCCATCTTGGATTTATAATGATAATGAATAAACATAATTATATTGTCACCAAAATCCAAAGTGTAAACAAAATTTCAGATTAATCGGTTGACAGGAAGAGGGTGAAATTTGAAATTACTAAATTTGACCCAAGAATAAATAATAAAACACACGGGGTGACCTAAATATAACCATTGAAAAAGACAATTAGTGCACCTTTTATATATGCATAATTAAAAAATATGAATTTTGTTATTTACATTTAACAAGTAATAAACAAATGAATGAACGTGAAAATGACGTTCAATTGTATGCAAGATGCCAATTAGTTTGATTTTGTTATAAAATCTTATGAACGAAGACAAAGAACGTTTTATATTGAAAAAATTAGACGTAGCTGACTTCCCTATTTGTGACCGCGTCGCGTCATGTAGCGGAACAGCCCGCATTCTGAAAAATGACGAAACGAACCACTTTCCTCTTTCACATGTCGATTATCGTTATTGCTCAATTAATAACTTCCACTTTTGCGACACTCCATACAATGCACTTAATGCTCAAGAGAATAAACCAAATATTTTCTAAAAATAGATATCTTATCTGTCGGTCTTTATAGTTAAAGTGATCACAAATATATTTAAAATTCTAATAAAATAATTAAAAAGGTCTAAATGAAACAATGCAAAAATCATTTTCATGAAAATTTTGTGAAATGGTTTATTGTTGAAATACTGTCTATAGTTTACATCTACTCACTGAATGCTCTGCGTATGAGGCTAAGACAAATGCATATGGGCTCGGACGAAGTTACAGTAGATGACATTAAAGAACTACAGATGGAAAAAATAATAAGATTCTGCAAGCAAACCGAAAGGTTTGAAGGGGGACGCACGGGAAGAGTTGGATGACCCAAATCTCTGCAAGAAGGAAATGGGGAAATGGGTGAAATGGTCAGCGGACAACGTGGACTGATCACCCGTCCTGCCAAGGGTGTCCCCGATAGAAAATAATAATAAAATAATAATAGTCACGTAATAATAGAAGCGAGTAGTACACATTTAAATAAAACACTTTAACGGTTTACGCGATATATTAGTTAAACTTATTTGAAAATGATTTCTCCCCGTGACCACGGCTGGCTGCAAAGCATCCGAAACGTCGGGCCGCAGCTAAAAATCATTATCATATAAGTTTAACTAATATATCGCGTTTTAAACCGTTGAAGTGGCATATTTAAATGGTTTATTGATTGATTAAATAAATATAATACAGTATATACACGTACTTTCAATGCTGTAGAAATTTTAGATATAAATATTATGATACTGGCAAGTAAAAGTAATTTGTATTTTCTTGGCTTATTTTATATTGATACTCTTTTTTAGGTATGTCTCACGATTCGCGTAGCCGTTCACCGCTTTGTTTTGCTTGAATAGTACAATGCTGCACTTTTCCTTACAACCACTAAAATCGCCGGCGATGTGCGTATTCCATTGTATGTTTGCTGTAGGTACCATCTACTAGCTTATTTTACAGATAACCTGCCTATTACATAACCACCCTCGAGACCAGCATTAGTAATTTCCCCACGTTCAAATGTTCATTCGATACGCTACAAGTTCTGAGTCTAGAGCCTATTGGTCGGTCAATGACATTTCATATTTAAATGCCATATTGCCGGCATATATTCGCTTACTGTGGTATTCTGTACTTTAATTACTATTGATACAATCCGTTAATAATTCTATAACACAGTCTATTAAATAATGTTAAAGAAGTAAAAAATATATTTGTTTAAGTTTAAAATTGGACAAAAGAAGTAATCACTTTTCATTTAAGTTTTTCAGGAATGGCGTGCGTTAGTCTTTTTGGACATTTCTTTCCTTAAAAAGACTTCAACGCGCACGTCCGTTTTCACTTTTATATGAGTAAGAAAATAATTGGAATAAGTTTATAATTACTAAACCCCCTATATTAACCTTCTACTGAAGGTTCTTTTTACAGCTTTCAGTAAAGCGTGCAGTTATAGGGAGCAATAGAAAAACATTTTCAAGATAGAAAAGTTGGTTCTATCGTTTTGGAGTACGAGGAAGCGTTTATATATAATAGAAGATATAAAGTAATCACAGATTAAATGATATTACTTTTACTTTTCTAAAGTGCAGTTAGATGTTTTCCGGGAAGCAGTCGCGAGCGTGAGCCGGCGTTTCACAATCGTTGCGCAGTGCACCGGCGCAGCACTCTCGCCTAAATACACTTATTCAGATGCAGATCTCGCCTATTAGGATGTTATATTCCGAAGATAACTAGCAGTTATTTGTTACTCAATCTCAGATTAGAAAAATAATAGAGAAACATAATTATTATGTGAATTAACAGATTTCAGATTTAAAAAATTACGACACGGACAGGACTTGAACCGGCATCTATAGCATTTCAGCCATTGCTCTAACTAGTTGAACTCCCGTGTCCTACATATCATCGTCGAATTTGTAATAATTACTATGTTTTTACGGATGATCTGAAAACATCGGTGATCTGCGCTTTCTAATAGGCATGAAACAATTCACATTTATAACGCACCCGGTATTTCTTGTTAAGAATACTTATTTATTTATGTGAAAGTGAATAAGGGTCAAATCTGTCGCCCTCTGTTATTTGTTTTAGTTTTCTTATCTATAAAGGGCGTTTTTTAATTTAGTGATTATATATTATGTTGTCCTATAAAAATTAAATTGAAGTAATAAGTATTTTCTTTAGTTTACGCAAGTACTACTTCAATTTAAATAAACCAATTTTAACGGTTTAGTTAGTTAAACTTATTTCTTGGGGGCGACGATTCTCGGCTGCTATAAAGAATCCGAAACATTGCAGTTAAAATAATATATAAATAGGTTTAACTAGTAAATTTCACGTTTTAAATAGTTAAACGTGTTTCATTATATACTGTCTATGGTTTACGCGAGTAGTACACATTTAAATAAAACACTTTAACGGTTTAAAACGCGATATATTAGTTAAACTTATTTGAAAATGATTTTTATCTTCGGCCCGACGTTTCGGATGCTTTGCAGCAGCCGTGGTCACGGGGAGACTAAAGATGGAGGACGTCTCTGACGTCAAAGTAAAAAATTGCTACGCTAGCGCCATCTGTTCCGTTGAAGTTGGTATTTGGCGAAACTGGCCGGGTCCTTACAGAATTGACTGACGGTGTCTTCGCGTTTGCCGGTATGCTGTTTATTGGGATCCAGAGTTTTTAATATGGAATATTCACATTTAAAAATCATTTTCAAATAAGTTTAACTAATATATCGCATTTTGAACCGTTAAAGTGTTTTATTATTTAAATTTAAATAATACTTATAGTCTACTAAAGTTCAATAACCTCTCCTTTCCTTCTGCTTAAGCGCCCTTCTCCCTTCTTGGATCCCTTTCACCACGTGACCCTGTGCTTAAGCCTTAACTAATCTTTCAGCTAGCTCTAAAACCTGATCACATAACGTTGTCTTGCAACAGACTGAATGACGTCACGACTATTAGTTTAGATAACGAGACAAGATCCATTTCAAATAAATTATGCTTAAGAAATTGTTCGAAATCCGGTACAGTTTGGGTCACTAGAATTTAACGTTTGTTTGCTTAAAACCACTTTTCTCGATTATTGCACAACTTTATTTGAATTCTAGTATTTTAGGTGGCGATATTGGGTTAAGTAACTTGGCAGTGTAAATATTTATAGACGTGGCAAGTTCTCCTCAAACTACCTATAGCATTAAATAACTAAATAATCCGCTTATTTACACAACTGTACAATTCTTGCACATAAAATAATCTTGAGTGCTCAGCATTGTAAGCAGTGTGATAGAAAGCTCTTAAAACCCTCAAGACCGACACTACAGGTCCAACATTAAATTATTTTAATAGGACCAATAAATAAATGTAAAAGAATAAAAAATGTTATACGTTTTCCACAAAATAACAAACAGTAATGTTAATTAAAAAAAAAAAATTACGACACGGGCAGGACTTGAATTGGCATCCACAGCGTCCCGTGCTGTTCCTCTAACCAAGTAAGCTATCTATTCAGAGTCAATTCGTGAACATATGAAAAATATAATGTTTTCGTGCAGTATTCTGACAATTAATGATGTTATTTTGGCGTTTATACCTGCATTCCATATAACTTTAATTCCTAGAGTATCAACATTAATATCTTCACGCATTACTTGAAATGGATCAATTATATCTTAATCTATACTAGCTCAAGGATGAGGTTAGCGTGTTATTTAATTATCACTTACATCGTTAAGCATTTTATCTTAAATTACTTTGAGTTTCAATTGAATCTAAACTTTGTTTCAAGTAAAATATAAGCCGTGCATTATTTACAAGTAAGGGGTTAATAACTTCAATATTTTTCACAGTTCCTGCACACCATGGACTAAACAAATAAAAAAACGATATTAATTAAAATAATCTTGACCACAAGGACGGGAGCTGTGACAAGAGCAACGGTTTGAGTCCCACAGTAAATAGAGTTTTAAGTTAGTCAAGCGACAAATAGAACCTAGAAATAGTTTATTTTGCATAATACATTCTAAAAAGTAAGTAAACTACAGTAATAATAATAATGATTAAACGTTCAAAATTAGCTGATTTTACGGTTAAATATAAAAGTAATTACTTTGACAATTCCACATTTTACAAGTTTTTTTTTTATGTGCAAATGATTCTGTTTGCACATAAAAAAACACCAAGCAATGTTTATGAATAATATTTGAAAAGCATATGGAAAAGAAAGAGTCAGATAACAATTAATTATGGTGGTTTTCATATATGTTCTTCATTTATCGGATAATCTTAATATTATTTAGTGTTTTAAACAAACGCTCAAGTGAAAGCGAAGAATGCTCGCATGGGATCTTCATAAATTTACATAAATTTCCTATTCCTTTGTTTACATTGTAAGTCTGAGTTGCATTTTATTGCTTCCATTCTTTTCTAATTGGATTATTGTAGTAGGAAAAGATGGGCGTTTATTTTATGTTCTACTATCAAAAATATATTTCTTTCGTCGTATAGCACTCGAAAATTGTCGTCATTTATTTAAATAAAGTAATTTAACGGTTTAAAACGCGATATATACTAGTAAAACTTATTTGGAAATTATTTTAACTATTATCAGACGTTTCGGATGCTTTGCAGCAGCAGTCTTCGCGTGACTACTGCTGTGCTGTTAATTAAATGTGTACTACTAGCGTAGTACACATTTAAATAAAATATTTTAACGTAGTCTCAATGTTTAAGAACTTCAATTTAATCTTCATGAGATATGCGTAGACCTTATAGTGTATGCATGCATTTTTGTTTGTCTGTCGGTTTGGTGTTGACAAATTTAATCAAAATTATAATTAGTTTGTATTTATGTTTTTCTGTCCAGAACAAGAGCTTGACACCTTCGTTAATAAGCACATAATCTATATCTAGGAGGTCTTACTCTCATCGTCTGAAAAAGGCGATGTCCACGAGGAGCCGATAGCTCGAAGCTTCCGACGCAGTACACCCCTCCTTTGGCCAGGCATGGCGCGTAGTCATCGAGCGAGAACAATTTCGGCATGGCATAGTATTCTTCATCTGTAAATGTGACAGTATACTTGGAACAAGCCCTTTGATATCTGCTAGCCTACTGAGTTATCAAGAGCCCTTAAAAATATTGTTACTGAAGAGAAAGAATTAATTAACAAACAGAAACAAAAAAAAACGATTATAGATTAAAAGATAAATAGAGCAACAGCACGGTACGTTGTGGATGCAGTTCAAGTCGTGTCCGTGTCGTGTGTGCTTTTCAATCTATAATCGATTTTTAATTTATAAGTTATATAGTGCCATCATGTGCAATATATTAGGTATAAAAAATAAATTCAACTAAGTATGCAAACAATCGCCTCGAAATCGATAATAGATAAGAATGAAATAATGTTGATTATAATTATTTTTTATTTATATACCTAGCGTAACTTTGGTGTCCATTGGCGGCTATCTCTTTACAAATACATAATTTGCACATAGGACAAATTTCTACTTATAATTAAACTTTTTTGCGAAAATTTTTATCTATTCTCTATTTTACATACTCTATTATACACCATATCGTTGGTCTAACTATAATATATTAACCAATGTAAGAGCTTTCACAAGAGTTATATTTCACCCTAATACTAGCCCACATATTTTTAATAACCCTACAACACAACATGCAAAGAGGCGTGTTTTTGAAAAACTAACGATCATAGTATGCTGAAGTAGCTATCCCTTCTAACTCTTACCTGTTAACTCATATATCACATCGGGTATATTTGAAGAGTTAACTGCTTCTTCGGCCCGTGTGCAGACCATGCCCAGATAGAAGGCTACACTCGCGGTTAGCAACATGTCTGGCGGACGGCGGTGCACTACACTGAGCCAAATGCTTACCGACCGGTGTCAGCCAATTGCATAATGCCCGTTTACTAACCACCACCCTTTACTGGGCACTGGCAATTATTTTTCAGGGACTTCATATTAATATTATAACCAATTCCATAGACATAAACCTCCTTAGTCTAATATGAACAAAGGTTCGATTACTTGAATTTAATATTAAATTTATTAAAATAATTCAATTAATATTTATATTACAAAGAATGCAAAAGTGTAATTGTTTGTTCCTTACATCACACCCTAAAGTATTAATGTATTTTCGATGTCTAAATAAAACCTACATAACGTATTCTTGGCATTATTTTCCCAATATACATCTAAGTATATGGTAAGAAACAACTGAAATATAATATTAAAATATACTTAGAGTATGGTATATTTTTTTCCAACAATTAAAGTTTTAGAAATGAGGTTAATCAGTAAACGGCTTTCTATTAGTCTTAATTATACCTAACTTTGAAACGCCTGATCGTTTTATCATAGCACGCATGTGTTTAAACGTTTGAAACAAGTGTTCTAAAATCACTTCATAAATCACTTTGAAAATTAAAGTTTAACTTTAGATTAGAGACAAGCTCTCTTTTTTTTATTTCACACAGTAATAAGTAATGAAGTTCTTTTTCTGCGTAATGAATAGACACGTTTTTATTTTCGAGTCCGTGAATTATGAAAGGGAATTATAAACGAGAGTTTGACTTGGGAAAATAAAAAAATAAAAAAGCCTTTGTTTTCTTAAAATGGCTACTGAGTATATCTTTTATGATACAATAATATTTTAAAATGATAATAAAATATTAGGTCATTAGAAACTCTCTTGGGTATAAGAAGGAAGGAGGTTTGGGTGTCCTTCCGAGGAAGGAATATGGTTCATTATTTCGCATATATTTATGGGAGACTTACAGAAATCAATCGTCGGTAAACATTTTGCCTAAAGCAGCTTTTCCAGCCCCAAAGGAAATTCCACACTTGAACTTCTATTTCCACAATCTTATTCTGCTACTTCATGACTATTATATACGTAGAATGACGTCACTAGCCATCAGCTCAATTACTTCACCTTTTGACGGCTTTAATGCCAATATAATGATTGGGTTGACGTCAGGAGTCAACTGTGAACTTGACTAGTCAACAGGTTGTTCAGTATGTCACTCTGGTTTCTTTTAATCTCCTTACCAGTGGGTACACAACATTATATGAAAATACTAATGTTATAAAACTAATTTGACTCTTGCAACATTTGTAATACGTAGTGTGGTTATAATTTTAGAATATTTAATATATAGGCACTATTAAATGAAGTGAAACCCCGTTTCCCCCCCGTGGACCACGGGGGATACACATTTCTCTGCCGTATCACCGATCGGTTTTAGAAACAGGCGTGAGTTGATTAGACTTCAAAGTGCCCTGTCTGACCGGGACAATCTAGTCGGAATTGAATCCAGAACATCTCGTGCTGAGCACAATGCCAGGAAACACCTTTCATCATTTAGCTACATAGGTGTTATACGTATCCACAAAAGCAATAAAAGAAAGTATTGACGTTGTTAACTGACCTGCGCACTGTCATTAAAAGGTCTCGCACTGATTACAAAAGGAAATGAGTTGATTCATCATTTATCAGGATGTAACTGTGTAGGAATTGTAAAGTGTACTTATTATAAGTTTTAACACTTGGATCTGATTTATAAAAACACAACAATACATACATACGGGTGAAAACATTTCTGAGTTGGTTTCACTAATCGGCTATTTTACAGGAAACAATCTATTGTTTCCCCGGAATTCGAACCCAAGGCCTCTCGCGCTTAACGCAATGCTAATAACACATTTAACCATTTAGCTACAGAGGCGGTCACATAATATGAAGCCCGTAGCTTAATTAGTTTGTCATGGGGTCTACGTTTAAAACAGTTTTTTTTTAAATACAAGACTTGTCGCTTATTTCAACGCTATTTAAGTAAAGAGTGTTTATACAAAGGATAAAAGTTGTTTCGTCATGTTGTACCCATTAACAAGTAATATGTAAAGTGTTACATGAGTTCATAAGATAATGATGATGATACGACGTACGAGAATGACGGACTCGTTAAATGGTAGCTTAGTAGTAGTATCTTCAACACTCAGCGGGTCGTGGGTTGGATTATCGACAAGTCCAAGATATTTAAATACATATTCTTTTACATTTTAACACACTTTTTCTTCAAAATCTGATTATGTATTAGGAATGTCGAAATTCCGTCCAAGCCACGAACCAACTTTTACAGATGGAAAAGTTTTAGTATGTCGATTTCCGAATGTCTAATCAAAATAGGTCGACGGCGCATTTTGTTTAGATGTGAAATGATGGGAACTGGCCTTCCATGCAGTGAACCCCCATGTCTGTCTGTCCTCCTCTATCATAAAAAGGATTAAATGAAACCCTGAGCCTATTTTAAATAAAACACTTTAACGGTTTTAAACGCGATGTACATTAGTTGAAAATAATTTTTGCTACGAGACCGCCATCCAAAACTTTGGGGCGATGTTAGAAATATTTCCAAATAAGTTTAACTAATATATATTGCGTTTTAAACCGTTAAAGTGTTTTATTTAAATGTGTTTACTACTCGCGTAAACTACAGACTACCCTGAGCCCAAGTGTATATGAAAGAAGGACTAAAATAGATGTAAAGAAAAAAACAATTTCAACAAAATGCCTACGTGCGTAATGCCATAAAACCGTGTTGAATTCGTGCAAACAATTATAATAAACAATGATAATATTATAATGAGGAAAGAATTTATAAATTTATATTTTCGTTGAACGGTCTCTTAGCACGTGGGAGTTTGCATTTATTAAATTTATTTTCGTTCTTTTCCTTAATTCGCCCTTCTATAATTAAAATATTACACCATATTTTTAAAACGGACTGATTTGGCATTCGTTAACAAATGAGTTCGTAAATAATACATGAACGAATAAAAGTTTGCTCGTAATTAGCTTGAATGCATCCTAATAAGACGGTATTAGTCTGTATTACACTTCATGACTGTATTTCTAATGATCAAATCCTAAGTTATGAAAGAAATAAGAACCTTCTTTTAACATCTGTATGTTAAAAAAAAACAAGATCATGAACTTCGTAATTAAAGCCTTGAAACAAATAAGTTACTTCTTAAAAGTTTCGCTACAAACTAAAAGCTCTTGAATCATACACACTGCGACCGTGTGATTTAGTGTAATTTAGTTTATATAGATAATAAGTTAAACACAATAACTTAGTTGGGACCATAAAAATATTAAAACAGTTTATAAAACAACTCATATTTTGTTTTACGAACAGTTTTGTTAAAAAGGATATTTTTTTTAAACCAAGCTACTTAATATTTAAATAAAACACTTTAACGGTTTTAAACGCGAAATATATATAAGTCAATTTACTTTAACTAAATGCTTTGCAACAGCTGTGGTCATGAAGGATGTTATACGTTTTTAACTGTTAAAAGTGTTTTGTTTAAATGTTTACTACTCACGTAAACATAACGTACAGTAATTATTTAAACTTATTTTCAAATCTGAAACAGTTAACTGATATTTATAAAAAAGTTAGAGCTTAATCATTTCCTCGTTGCTTACATCTGTTGCTATACGACTATATATAAGGTATGATTTGTATCAATGTCCTATTCCAAGGACAAAAAATACTCTTGTCTCTGTATCTGTAAAGGTCTTTAGATTATATATTTTTTTAAAAACAGTTAAGCTTTTTATACCTAAAGTAAATAAAAAACCTTAGTAAATAAAATTGGGTGAATATATCGTTCGTAATACAAAATTAAACAATTTTGAAAGTTTGCCGTGTGTGCTTTGTGTATATCTCCATATTTTTTTTATATGATTGTTGAACTTTACGTTTAAAAATAAATGTTTAAAGATGCAATTTTTTTATATTAGATCTACCGTAACCATTGTGTACCAAGTATTGCTATTAGTTTCCTGAATAAATACGAATATATACTTTTATTCTCTTTAAAATTTCAAAAAATATTTAGATTCGTCAAAAAATGTCTGTCTGTCTGTCTGATTCTACTAAATGTTCCAAAGAGCAACATCACCGAGAAGAACAACCAAGAAACTAAGTCCGGCTTTCTTAAACATGTCTTATAAACTAATACATTTTTGTGAATTGATTAACCTAAGGAGCAATTTTTATGCATCCAGGGTCCAAGGTAAATTCAACCTTGATCTGTGTTTTATAATAAGTATTTGAATTTTAATTAAAGATACTCAAAAATAACTTACAATCGCAGTTAGTTATGCAATATACGTTAATGTTTTATGTTCTTAACTTATCTGGATCTTTTTAGATTTTTAGCAAGTTTTATATAAACAATCTAATCCTCAAACTCGAAGAGACCAACAAAATAAATAAGTGTAATCTTTAAAGTACCGACATAACGTAACTGAGTATGACAACAAAAATAGAATTTACTCTATTTTTTGAAAGGTTTCTAAGAAAATGATATTTTATAACAAGTAACAATATTTTTTTATAATTTGTGCGGATTATTCAAGATGTAGTGTATTCCTTTAATGTGAAAATAAATGAAGGAATAAATGAAAAACAGGTTTTATTTAGTATTACTAATCTTTATAAAAATATAATGAAACCCGCATTATATACGTCATTATTGGATAAAGAATAATCCAGAAAAAACCGCTTTGTTTTATTATAAACAACTATCAACTGTTACTATGTACGTTTTTTTACGACGTACTGGAGGTCAAAATTAAACAAATCTATATATATTTAAATAAAATACCTTTAACTGTTTCAAACGCGAAATATATATGTATTAAATGTGTACTACTCGTGTAAATGACATACTAAACTAGATCTATATACAGTCGACATACGTGAATAAGGCTAAATTAAATTTTATAATTAATGTTTACTAATTCGTAATAAGATATATTAAGATTTTTAATTCGTGGAAATTATCCTATTTATGGGGGGATATTTAAAATTGTTTGACCTTAAAACTACGATTTTTGAAGTCAATCTAAAAAAATCCATATTTAGTTGTAATGCATTCGTTCTTGACAGTTTGCAAAACATTCCTTAAAGGACTGTTGACATTGAGACATTAACGATTGTAGTTCACAAGCTATTAAATATAAAATATGAATACTAAATGGCTAAGTGTATCGAAATAAGAGGTGTCTTAGGTTCGAATTCTAGGGAAATATAATAGGTGGGGTAAAATAAGTCTGTACAATGAATACCCTTTAAATAAAATACATCAATAAAACAAACATATAAATGTATTTAACTGTGCCCTAAACGGGGGAAAGGTAATCCTGGATTTTGACAGAATACTCTAGGATATTAGTAAAACACATGAATACAATTTATTTAAAACAGTGTTTTACTGTGACGGTAGAAATTCACATATAGGAAGGTGAAAAGACTAAGTAACAAGCTTATTTAAAAGCACAAAAAGGCTTAATTCAGTTTTATTTACATATTTATCTATAACTACTAAAACTTTTGTTAAGCTGCAAATATCTGTTATAAGCTTCTGGTCTGAAACTGAGCAATACTCGGGACAAAAATGTCAAAGCAAAATCATAGCCGAATTAGATAGAAGCGACTATGTTTTAGCTTGAAAAAATAACAATATTATCAATGAAGATTTATTTTTTTCTGTCTGTTGTGTAGCTCTACTGTTTAAACTTGCGAGACACATATTATAATTTAAATTACTTTTAAATTCCACCTACAATTATACAAGTGGGTAATCAAACAAATTTAAACGTAATTAGACGTTAAACTGATGACAAGTATGTTACAAATCCCCGGAGCTTCATCAACAAGTCACTAAGATCGCCCAACAATTTTAAATGTATCGATGTACTATAACTTACTTGTAAAATTGTATAGTTATGTTCACAACTTACAGTATTTAGTATACTCTTCTCTCCGATTTTCTTGAATTACACATAACACACACTCACACACATTATAATTTTTTTATGTCTGAATGCACTGAAACTTCAGTCATCATTATATATCTTTATAATTCTTTGGTTATTTAACATAACTTACTAACTGTGAGAGAAAAACATATTTCTCAAAAACTGAAATACACATGCCCATCGCCATTCCAGTTGAAATCTTTACTGTCTTTCTCTCAGTATCAACCAGCTTTATTACATAACACGGAAAACGATTGCTTTAGGCCAGACATACAATGAGACACAAAACTTTTACTTGTTATGATTAAATTACTTGTTTTCTCTAAAGATTACCTTTAGACAAAATTATGTATAAATAGTTTCTTGTCCTCCTTCATCTGTGAAACGGACACAGAAATGTGTTCGCCCCCCCAGGGGCTTTCACACCTCTTTCAGATCTTAGACAAGTAGAGATATACTAGTAATAGAAAGTAAGAGATTTTTCTTCGATCTTTGACCGCTAAGGTTGTTATAGAAAAATTCTATTTGTGTTTGATATGAGCAAAGAAATTCTGGAAATGTGGAAAAAACGGGGAAATTATTCATCCTTGACGGCTTCGGTTGCATACGCTGCGAAAAGATTCAAGAAACCAAAAAAAAAATTGTATGAGAGCATGATTCCTCTTTAAAAGATCTTAAAAAAATGTCCACGACACGCGGGCAAGACGCGGGCGACATAGGTAACATACATAAGCAGTGGATTCATAAAGACGAGGTGGTTTGAAAAAATATAATTTGATGCCCAAAATAACTATTTTACGCGGACAAAGTCGCAGGCACAGCTAGAAACACAAATTACATATCGAAACCTTCAAAACCACAGACTACATTATTTATTCATTTGTGCTTAAAGATATTTCCATAAACGTTAAATTAACAAAGCTATTGAGATTTTTTTTTTAATTTTTTAAGTAAAAAATAGAAATTTAGTTGCAATGCTTTTAAAACATGTAATTGATATTTGTCAACATATTTGAAAGCGATTATTTTAGTACCATAACGCTACTAACCGTCCGCGTATAATCCGCCTTAAAGCGAGGCATTTAAAAGTGCAATGTCAGGGGTGTTGTACAGCCGACGCTTTATATATGAAAGGGCGGGCGGGCCGCTTCTAGTCATCATTTTGCCGCCGCCCTGGACCCGCGCAATACAATGGCCCTCCGTCTTCTTCTCTTCTGTGCTCTATCTGTGCCTATATTTGCAGCAAGGGAATATACCGGTACTGTTGCTTTATTTACTAACACACACGTATAACACATAACAAACCCACACAAATAAAGTACCTCAGAATTAAAATTTCGTAGTATAAATAAATAATTAGTTAAATTATCATTAATTGGTTATAACTATGGTACCGGTAAATGTTGCAAATCCGTATTGAACCTTAACGTGTATCATTGAAGGCAGATTAAAAGATAAAGAAGAACTACAACCCTGGCATGCCATTAAGCAACTGTTTAAGTACTAAGTGACTCTTACCGCTTGTTAGATAGATAATTACTTTTTTGACCGTTTCGTGAACTTATTATAAAGGTGTCTCTATATTTTTTCATGTGTATTAGAATTTATTAGTTTTACGTGCTTTTCAAAAGTTATTTATAGTATGCAGTGGTGACATTCTATTTATTCGTTTTTTATCGAGAAAAAAGTAAAGCGCTTATTCAAAAGATTAAATAGGTATATAATACATTAATTTGCCATCTAATTAATATATAATGATAAAAAAACAATAAATTTGATGATATGTGTATGTGTGACAAACAAAACCGTTACTCTGGACTGGAATAATTTAAACCGGCCATTTAGAAATGTCCATATCTTAAGTCGCTAATTACGATACGCTTCGACCCAAAATGTTTTTTTTAAAAGAAAATAGATTTTACTTATTAGTAAAATAACGATTAAAAAAGTAAACTATTTACTTTCACGCTAAAATGTTATAAAAGTAAATAGTTTTTACTTATCCCGGGGGGGGGGGGGGGTTTTTTTTGTTTTTGTGGGGGGAAAAAATTTTTGGGCAAAAGGGGGGGAAAAACCCCCCGGAAAAGGCCCCCCCCCCGGGGGGGGGAAACGGCGAGAACCCCCCCCCGCCCACATCGGCCGAACAGCCCGAAAGACCAAAATTTATATTTTATAATTACGATTTTTTATCTCTTTAATAATGGTAACAAACAGGATATTATTAATTTACAGACTATATTTTTACATGGACAGTTACGAGTATAATGTTTTTTTACTCTGTTAGTAAACAGTCCGAGTATGTGTAATTAACGCTTACCCCGCCGATAAAATAATAAAAAAGGGTAATATAAATAATAATTGGTGTTTTTGTTTAAGGAAAATCATAATGTGATATTTTATATTTATTGTTTAAGTAACGGTTACTTCTACATTGAATTAATAGTAGTTGTAGATACCCTTTTATTAGACGTACAGAAAAGACTGCAAGTCTGTCTTAATTAAAAACAAGTAAATATTAATACTTGTTTTGATTTGACAACTTAAATGTAAAAAAATTACACCTAAGTCATCAAGTATTCGATATAGGAATAAAATGTTCGATGGACTTGTTTGTCTTACAACAAATAGGCTTATAGTACAATCGGTCGTGCGTTCGACCCCATAGTGTCCGACTTGTTCCTAATCAATATCTGAACCTAACAAAATCTGAAACATCTTGGACTTCGTCTGTAAATCTGGATATGAACTAATCGCGTTTCGGCGACAGTCTGTAATTCCATATATCCAAAGCAAACAAGGTCGATAGCGCACATTGTTGTGTACGGCTGGGGTATACCTACCATCAAGCCAAGCTGGTCTATCCTCCTCTGTTTTAAAAAAATAAATGAAATGTGTGAAATGCGTCAATCAATCTTTCTCTTTCGGGCCTTTCAAGGTTGCTCGAAGAACCCTTTCTCATTCAATGATGTAGGCCTCATAGATTATCTAAAGATAATTTGTTGCCTAATCTTTATCTACATATAGATGTAGAGGCAGAGTGGCCAATTAACAAGAAATATGATTTTCTAAGGCGAAAATCAGTACTACTTATGTAAAAATTATGCTACCAATTTTCGGTTACTGTGCTCTTGTAGATAACAATGTTTAGACTATGAAAATATAAATTAGTCATAACATTGCAGTTAGGCTCGTGGGGCCTCTTATCTCGTGTTGCTATTTCCGTATGCAAAAATGCAAATGCTGATAAAAGCGTTATTGCATTCTAACAGATTATCCATTTCAGAACTCGATTGTAAATTGGAGAGTAATAAAAAGTGAATACAAAAGGTTACGTGAATACATGCGACATTATGATCCAGTTTTAGTATTTCGTCTATTACGCTGCTGTTTAAATCTCGTTAGATAGACGTGTTTTTAAATTAATAGAGGAAGGAGTTTTGAAGTACGCAGATGATAAGAACAAAAATAATTTTTGTTAAAGTAGAACTATTTAACTATATAAAACTATAAATAAAAGCCAAAAACAACAAATAAGAATAAGATATCTTTTAGTCTCTTAAAAAAATTCCAGATATTAATAGTTTAGTAAATTTTTAAGCAACTGTTTAACAAATAAAAATATGTAAAATTCGTACTTAAATTTTGCTAATTGTGTATATTTTTTTGATACTCATTTAAACAAATAAATAGTTCGCCGTAGTTTCATCCTTATTGCATACGCTAACTTGTCGTGAGTGACGACGAAAATACTTATACATTAATTGATTTTTAAACAAAATTAGTATGAAAAGCGTAACCTTGCTTTAATCTCTTTTGATTTTATTGCGTTCCGCGAGAGATAGGCGTACGTTTTCCTGATCAGCTGGTTCATTGAACTTTGTTGCGTCACGAAAACCCTTTGTTTGATTTTTTATAGGACTTCTATTAGTTACTTCTTAGCTCAAGTTTGCGAGGTTCGTTCTAATGGTCGTAGTTAATTAATAAAAAAACGGTAAATACAGTAAGGTTGAAATTGCTTTGCGCGAGAGGTGTATGTTTTGATAGGTTGAAAAAATTCGACGATGACGTGTAGAACACGGTAGCTCAATTGGTTAGGGCAACAGCACGGAACGATGTGGATGCCGGTTCAAGTCTTGCCTGCTACGACTCAGGCAGTGCAATAACATGGAGAAAATATTAACGTTTTCATGGTTAATCATCCTAAAATCCTTCTAATTTCGATTCTTACCGGTTACAACATATAAATCATATAAAACAAAGTACCAACTTAGACAACTCGAATTCAATTCCTTGATAAGTAAAAGTCCAATGAAATATAACTTGGAAACGTGGATTAAACCATCAGTTTATAATTTGCAATCTATAACCTACTGCATTATCTGTGCCTCTTCGCTACTATTAAGCTAGAAAATAATTCTTGAAGGTGATTTATTGATTGACTATACTATGGGTAAAATTTATTTGTGTTATCAAGGTCAATTGAATAATTATTATTTTCTGAAAAGAGACATGATTACCATTAGTTCAATGACATCATCATTTTGGGTTTTTTCAATGCTGTGCAGAGGAGTGACGCCTTTCGAAGCTTCTTTAAGTTTACATATATAATAGTCTACATATTAATTATTAACGTTTAAACGATCTTTTGAAATATCATTATTCAAGCTTACCACATTAAGTATATATATATCATGCCGTCTAATATAGGTGTTAAAATAATACTATGTATCATTAATAATGTATAATAATACTAAATATATAACACGCTTAGATTATTATTTTTTCAATTTAATTTTTTGTTTTGGCGCAAAAGAGTTGTTCAACTTTACAATCTACTTTCGTATCTATACTAACTACAAGCTGAAGAGTTTGTTTGTTTGTTTAAGCGCGCTTAATATATTGGTTTGAATTGATTTTTTTTGTGTTTGTAAGAGCATTTATCGGAGAATGTTATAGGCTATAAAACATAAAGAACAGCGGGAAATGTGGAAAAAACGGGGAAAAGTATTCGGGTTTCCGTTGCGTACGCTGCGAATACGGTTCAAGGTACTTAAAAAATAGTTTATGAAGGAAAAATTACTGTAAAAATGAATTTAAAAAGTCAGCTACTGGACGCGAACGACGTCGTGTGTAACAGCTTAAATTTCTAAAGTAATTCAGGAGGTATGCAAAAAGAAATGTGATGTCCAAAATAACTATTCTACGAGGACGCAGTCGTTGACACAGCTAGTTTATAATATTAGTCATAAACAACATTATTTCACACGACGTTTATAATATCGAGATGGTCTTCCCCCAGATTTAGAGCGCGCTCAACTACCAAGGTTGTTTCATCTCGACGACTATGATCGATGTTTGGGCATCGGAGGTCTCTTCTGTACTGGCACATTTCGTCTAAAGGCGAAAACAACTTCATCTGCTTATAACTTTATAAAGGTAAATATGTAACATTATCTGTAGTTTAAGCGAGTACACATTAAATTAAAACACTTTTAATTTAACTAATTAAATATATAAATAAATAAAACAGATGCCACTTTTGTAGCAATTTGACGTTGACATTATGGATATCCTCCATTTTCAGTGATCCGTGAACACGACTGCTAAAAAGCATTCAAAACGTCCGGGCCGTAGTAGTTAAAATAAATTATAAATAAGTAAAATATTATATTTCGCGTGTTAATCTGTTATGAGTATTTTAGTTAAAAATATAAACACAAATTAATGTTTGCCCTTCCCCCTAAAACCCGGCCAGCGTAGACATATTTGTCGTAGTCCAGGGAATGTTTAAAACAATATGTAAATAGAGTAATATTAAGAAGAACAATTTCATTTCCTCGAATTGTTTTCCAACCTTGGTACGCTACAAAAAATGAACCAAAGGAATGATGAAGGACCAAATTAGTACCATAAAAAATCTTCCCCAGGAATATGCATCAGACCCTCGCCACTTCGACCGCACTCTTCTTCATCGAGGATACTGTCTGACCACCCGCTGTCCTTCATCAGAGACCAACACCACCCTCCGCTTCGAGCAATGTGTGGAACAACACGCCTTAACACCAGGAGTCAAGGCATCTTTACAATCTCATTTCTGCGTGAGCAGAGAAAATAAACCTAGAAACCTGGATAGGCCAGAACTCATCTTTTTAGCTGTGTTGGGTGTCGTCCTGGCTTTTAATGTTGTCGGCACACTGTATGACATCCTGCAGTTTGGTAGTAAGTATTATGGTTTTACTCGTACCAACAGAATACGTAGTGAAGACGAGAAATAAGATACATACTAATACAAATATGAACGTTTTGTTAATTAGTTGCTTCGTTGCGACTCCATTAGAAACATGTTGGATCCGGCGGGGATCGAACCCACGACCTGAGCCATATAGCTACCATTTGACCAACAAGCCCATCCGTTTATATCTTATCTACATTAAAATCCTGTTTTCCTATACAGAAATATTTCTTTGTTTCAGAGAACACATACCTCCAGGCTTGGTCAGTTCGCTACAATTGGCAGAAATTGATCACAACTTACGAAGAAGGAGACCCTCGTGTTTCGTCCCTTACAGCCATACAGGGTATTCGGTAAGAAAAAGTTAAATATAATTCAATCTTTAGTTCAAACGTTGTAATAAAATATTAAATGTGACCCGACGTTTCGCCCCCGAAACCACGAATCGAAAAGTCAGGTCGTTATAATGGATATAATTTAATTTTTACATCATACGCCCAAAAGCTACTAAACTAACTACCTATGTACATAGCATAGTAGTACACGTAAGCTTAGTAGTTTGGAAGTCGCGCTATAACCTGAAACACAAGTTTCGACGGCCGCGTTGTTCCGATTGTGGTAAGGCATTAGTAATAATCCAAGGGTCGTGGGTAAATAAAAATAATCTTAAACACGTTAGACTTTGTCTACGAAATCTATATGTGTGGGAGTAATAAAATTCCGCACGAGTCATGTTTTACCGTGCACGAACGGAAAACCCTTCAAGTTTAATTTGCAATTGTCTTTAAGTCCGTGGATTTCCCAATACTACTAATTCAAAATAAATCATCGACGCATCTTGTTTAGATCTTATAGGCTGGGACTTTTAAACCAACATCAAGCAAACCCCAGGCTTGGACCTTCTACAGTCATTATTATAATTATTTTGTTATTTATCCATGTTATGCAACATGTGAATGACTTCAAGTCCTCGATCGGGGTTGGGAAGACCACAGAATAAACAATTTGAAAGTAGACAAACGGGTTCCATAAAAACTTAGTGACCTTGTCTAAAGGGCTGCTTATAAAAAACAGTGTTTTATTATATGGCTTCCGTGTTATATGAAGACAAAAACCCCTATAGGGATTGTTGATTAAATATAAATATCGTTAAATTTATTCGCTTTCTGTCTATCTGCTATCACCAGGCTGTACCACAAAAACCCGTGATAGCTGGAGCGCTTCAACTTTTACAACTTAATTATTTTTGTCGCTAAAATAACATATACGAAATACAATTATACCGTTTTAATAATTATCAGTCCTACTTACATTTGATGAAAGGTTTTATTTAGATATGAAGTGGACTTTTAATTCACGTACAGTTCGTTAATATGGTAGATACTGGATTGTAAATTAGTATATAATTTAAAACCATAACTGTTCACAAACTATCAATTTGGTAAAGGCATTTTAAGATAAACTACATTTATTTAAGCATAACTTCGAACTTTATAAATCCTTATATAAATATGCATGTTATAAAACACTTCCTTCTAAATTAAAACTTTCAAAAAGACAACATTTGAAAATATACTGGCTCAGTAAATATACATTTGATGCGCAAACATTATTACTGGGATCATAATCACTTCGAAAGCGACTAAAATGGCTATAAAAAGAATAAAATACATGTGTGATCATTAAAATGTTTTGTCGATTGTATAAATTGTTTATCTTTGTTTTGTGGCCGTTAACTTGTCTGTCTTAATCGCAGCTTGACAGATAAAAATTGCGATTACATTATTTCACCGTATGACATTTTAGAAGTGGACTTACCTTTTCATTCAGAATCGTTTTCTTTTCAGCGTACTTCTGCTAGTTCTGGTGATGATGACCCACTCGTCAGAGATACAACACAAACTTTACCTGTACAACCCCGGCCGACTCGAACAGGTGGTTAATTGAAGATTTCTGAATTGATGGTATAGGGCAGGAGTATTCAACTTCCTCCGAGTCAATCCCATGCTTTTCTATCAAGAAAAAATACTTTTTGTCAAGGATTTCTTTTTTCTTTTGTATTCCTTACCAAATTTTGTGAAGGGATAAATACGACTTATGACTGAGAATTGTCGAGTGGCTCCCCAAATTAACTTATATAATACATCATGCATTAATTTAAATGAATACCGGTTTGTTCAAAATTGTTTTGAGTTAGCTAGAACAATAAAAAGCTAATAATGTTGTTATTTTTTCACAAGCAATATTTTGTTTCAGTTCCTACAACAATCGGTGACAATGTTAATACGTAACGGTTCAGCCTTAGTGATGGGTTTTGTGGTGATCTCAAACTTTCTGTTTGGATACAGTCTGCTTGTCCTCTCCAAGACCAGGAAATTAGGTTTGGCACAGCTACCTATGTGTTTGCTGCATAGGATTATTAGGTAACTAATACAGCTTATTTATAAATACACAATATACAGAAAATGCGTTCAGCAAAAATATTTTTAAGCGATTTACACACGATGTCCCTACAGTTAAAATATTTATTAATTACGAACAGACGTAATGGATAAAATAAACTGTTATGTTATAAAATAACAGAATTATATCATCGTAAGTTTTAGACACTGTTCTTTAAGTTCGCTTTAATTATTATTTTTCATTCTTCATACCATTTATTCCAGGTTAGCTCCTGTGCACCTGTTAGTGATCGGTTTTGCCGCAACATGGTGGCGTCATGCCGGCGACGGCCCACAGTGGAGCGGCATAGTTTCTGCCGAAAGCGAAGTGTGCAGGAAGAAATTCCTCAGTCATGTCTTCTTCATGCACAATCTTATCAACCCAGAGGAACACTGCTTATTACAGACTTGGTAAGGGAAACTTTAAAGTTGTGGTTGAAGAAGAGAGAAATAGAGGGCTATCCTCATCTTCCTTTTGTGATGGAGACACGGGGGTTCACGACGGAAGCCTAATAACATCTTAACAAGATATGCTGTTGACCTATTTTGCCTTTGGATATTTGGAAATTCGCAAACTGAAACAAAAATAAAACTTCACGACTTTTTCATTTGTACTCGGTAGTTCGTAACTCGAACGGAACATATTTAATATCCAGATTTCCAGATGAATCCAAGCATGAAGAAGAAATATAAATTGTTTAAAAACCTGTAATACCCGGGGAGGATTAGACCAACGAGCCCTTAAGCGAAAAAAGATATAGTCATGTGTATCATATGTCACTTTATTAAAGACCCATGAATAAAAAAAATATAATAAAAAACTTCATGTGACAAGTTAAACTGAGACGGGTATGGAGACTGCAGCAAATTTTTAACTAAGGCCCGAAACGTCGGGCCGTATTTAAAATAATTTCCAAATAAGTTCAACTAATATATATCGCGTTAAAGTGTTTTTTTTTTCAATGTGTACTACTCGAATTAACTATAGGCAGTATTGAAAAAAATATTACACGACTCCATAAGATCTCAAGGTTACTAATTCTTGAAAGCCTACAAAGAGAAAAAAAAGCGTACCTTACCTTTGTTTTATAAAGCCTGTACAACTTTCAATCCTACCATCTACTTACGTATATATTTCTTCTTTTATTTATAATACTTTATTTCTACAGGTTTTTAGCAGTGGACTTCCAGTTGTATGTAGTCGCTGCAGCTCTGTCGTTATGGCTGCTGCAAACAGGTAGACGTGCCATCCCCTTTCTGACAACGCTGTTTTTCGGATCATGTCTATTAAATGTAGTTCTCGCCTACTTCAACGACTGGAAATCTCTCTTATACATCATGCTACCAGAGTGAGTTCTATTGTTATGTAAAGTATACTTAGTATTGTGCACTGTTTGTTATTTTTATTGAAAAGAAATCTATTGTATAACAACAACAACAAATACAAATTCTATTTCCTCCAAAAATTACTGTCTACAGTTTACGTCGAGTGTATTAGCCCTCGAACTAGGATTCTAAATAGTGGGCGGCAAACACTTTAACGGTGCCTTGACAATTAACACGATGTAGAGTGCTAGTTTTATATGCTTAATTCGCGTAGAGAGGATTTTTAACTTCGGCCACGTTTCTATCCGTTAGGACACTACGGATCTTGTCTCGTTTCATAAGGATCCATTAAATTTAAGCACTGATCAATCGTACTGAAGTTTATTCTTTATAATTGAACGGTGCAATAAAATAAATTTGAACAAAAAACTTTTGGGTCTAGTCACTCTGTCAATAACCATTATGCGTTAGGACGGAACCTCAAAAATTATTTGTGATAGACTATTTAAAAACCCCTAAAGTCCTGATAATATGCTCCTAATGGCTTTGTTTTTTTATACTCAATAATGTCAATTATCTTACAGGAACGTACGTACAACCTTCCACGACGTGCCTTCGTTCTATCGTTTCTACGTAGCGCCTTGGGGCAGTCTCCCGTCCTGCTTCTTGGGTCTTTTATTGGCCCATGTATACTTCCATATGCAAGAGAATGGATTTAAAATCTTTAAATATAAGGTTAGTTATAGAACAATAATAATAGAACGTGTATATTTCACGAATATCAAGATACAAATCAATCTCCTTGTGTCATCTTAAACTATGTACACAATTTCTGAGCACATCGAAAATATAATATGTAACGAGGTTACAGTTGTTTCAATTTAAATCAAACATGTCTTTTTTATGACAGAGGAGAATAGACAGGCAAAGGGTTCACATGGTGAGCAGGTGAATTACCCCAGGCATATAACATTTAAACATGTATTATGTCTTTATCTCTCTATATCGCTACATATCTAGACTAGATCATAGACAAAGCTGTGCATACTTATAAGTTAGGTACATACGATTTATTCTTACTGTAATTAGCTCAAGTAGTTTAAGGGATATTTGTGTTAGTAAGTTGGAAAACCTTATTAAATAAATTAAACAAGATGCGCTGTTGGCCTATGCCCTATTTTGGCTTTGGATATTCAGATATTATATTGTCTTTGATAATCAGGCTTTTTAAATAATATAAAATTCTTGTATTCTTTATTTTCAGCTGTTAGTGTGGACCTTCCACCTTATCGTCCCTATACACGTGGGCTTTATTCTCTGTGGTAACTACATTAAAGACACAAAGTCGGGCTTCGCCACCGCCTTGTACATGGGCGCAGAAAGACCGGCCTTCGCTGCACTGGCTGCCTTCTACGTGTTGGCTGTTGCTAATAATGTTGACAGTGAGTTTGTAATTTAGGTTTCAAAACAAAGTGCAAAGACAATAACACTATAGCTAATAAATTCTAAAAACAATCGTCTTGTGTTTTTAGACCGCCTAAAATTTTGTGGCTAAAAATTTTATTTAACACGTGAATACAATTAAAATGTAACTAAACTTTTTTTTTAAATGTCACCTAAACTAAACTCTATTTTTGTCTTTTATATATGTCCGATTGGTTAAATACTATTTATTGATAATACTATCGTACCAATAAACAACAGTATAATGAAATAATAGTAGGTATATAAATAAAAAAAACGCCTACTTTTATTAGGTTACATTACGTTAGATATTAAAGGGGAAAATATACAAGATATTTTCGTTTTCAGGCGTCGTACGTCGTATTTTCGCAGTGAAGTTATTCCAGATACTGGGACGGATATCCTTACCTGTTCTGATGCTGCATTGGTGTGTCAACATGATGTTAGTTGCTTCACGTCGGACGCTATCCGAAGTTTCCGTCCAAAATATAGTGAGTATTGAAATATTGTATTGTGTATGTTAATGCTCTTTTGACCCGCGCTGTAGATAAGCCTTGCTGCTAGAAATGGTTAGTTATTCAAAGGTTGAATATTTTTTTAATGATAGAGGAGGACAGGCAAGTACGGGGTTCAAATGATATTTTGGCTTTGTATATTCGGAAATACACAGACTGAAACCGAAACGCGATTAAGCTTTTCGGCCTTTTCATCTGTGGACAGTGGTGAGTGACCCGGGTGGAGTTTCTATATTCCCACCACCCATTTAACATCCACATTTCCGTACGAAGTCCAACACGTTTCAGAAATATTATAAACACGTTGGACCCGATGGGGATCGGTAGTAGTAGTACTTCACATATGCAAATTAATTTATACCTGTTTCAGTACAGTTTTTGAAAATTTGTATAATAATTCAAAAATTTACATTGTACTCTTTTTTACTAATATATAAAATAATATTTACTTTCATTAAACTGACAATAATATTTTTTTTTTCGCAGGCGTCTGATTTAATATCAACAATTTGGTGGACGTACGTCTTGGCGATACCAGTGAGTCTTCTAGTGGAAGCGCCTATACAAAAATGCTTCAACAGTTTCGTGAAATCGCGCTTCGTAGAAACGCCGACTTCGAGGCCGCAAACTCCAGTAAAAAGAACAAGATACCATAGAAAGAAATCTTCATAGAAGAACAACGATGTTTTGAACTGTGTTTAAACCATAATTACAGTGAAAGCACAATGAAAGCTCACTTTTGTGAAATTTATTGTCAGAAAGCTAATCAGAAGATCTCTTACGCAATAGTCACAGTGGTACCTTAAAACCCTGTCTATAGAAAATCTTGGAAGTGATAATAGTACAAATATGATACTCCTTTGTATAGATTGTCTCGTAGGTGTAAAATACTATTAACTTAAAATAAGACTGATACTCATATTGTGAGCGTAAGATATATAATGTTATTCTAGGTATAATTAATTTAATATCAATTTTTACCAAACAATTCTACCTTCAGTGTTACGTACTTATTTAAATTGTCCTTCGAATATTTATAGAACCAATACTTAGTTTTTGTATGTATCCTAAAATTGTGATCGACTAAATAAACTTTGCTGGTCCAAAGTTATATTTAGTCATGACGTATTGATATTACGTTTTGCGTGTTTTTCTAAAACAATGCTAAGCTCTATCGTTTATTGATAAAATGTTCAATAAAATTTATAAATGACTCATATTGTTGTTTTTTTTCCTTTTAGACTTAGAACAAATTTATTTATTTTTAATAATGATATACGAAAACAATAAACAAAATCTTGATAATCGACTCCTTACTTCTCCTGTACTTGGTGACAGTTTAACAAATTGTATTATAGCTTCTGACTAGGCACTTCGGCTGCGGCGCGGTTATTTAAAAATATTTCAAGTAAAATATGCCATTAAATTTTAGCCTTCTGTAAGATTAAAAAAGTTAGGAATACCTAAAGATCACCTTAGAAAAAACATGATTTCATTTTTCTAGTTGTACTCTTAAAAAAAATATTATTTAAACTAACTTTCGCTCCACTTTAAAAAACTAAACAAAGCTAACAAATATGATACTTATGTACTATTATTTACCTAGTCTATGGTAAAAACTCTCGTGCGCTAGTTCGATTCCCACTTGGACAAATTTAATTCTAATATACGCTCTTCAAGGGCATTTAATACATTGCGCATAACTTTTGCAAAGGCACAAATAATTTACCTTATTTTTTATGGCCTGGTAAATCTACCTTCCCTTATACTACCACCACCACAGATAATTTTACCACAGATAACATACATAAGATCGTCTGTTATAGTTGATCTAGATTGATAATTGTCACTGTCATTTTGACTTTTGGATTTATAAGGATGGCGGGACAAGGCTGCGTTGTACATAACTCTTGTAAAATGTTATTTAATGTACAGGTTTGTTATACACAATTGACTGAATTTAGGTAATTTTTTTTTTGTATATTATAATTTTACAATTTCATTGGCTTTTGATAATGTTTGTATATTGTTTATGTTTGATCACTGACCTAAACTCCACCCCATTTAAAAAAACACCATAAACTTGTGGTTTATACTTGTGTATATAATTCTATAATACCATTGCTTAATTAAGACAATAATTCTTTTGGGATAAACATATTCAAAAAGTAATAAAATATATTGTTTAATGAGACTTAAGCTTAAAATTGTAACTTAACGCTACAATAATTCTATTCGCTATTTCCATCTACAGTAAGAAATCTACATAAGTTACTAAGATTTGTTACAAAATAAGTTGTATGTAGGAGAACTTTAATAGACATCGTATGCCTTATAGGTAAGACACAACATTGATTCCGACCCATAGATTGATTACCTATTCGGTGAATGGCTACATTTTGAAGAATTTTTCCGAAAATGTATGAATGTTGAAAATGTAGAAAATGAAATATATGTACTACACATAAATGTCATCGTAATATGTTACAGTAAACATATGTAAAGCTTTGTAATTATGTCAAGTGTCAAAATAACAAAACAGATCATACCACACAGTCAGAATTGTTATGCCTACCCTAAATATATAATTAGATATATGACACAAAATATTATGCTATAAGTAAGGAACACTTTTAGTGCTAACAGATTAAGTATTTACAAAGCAACATACTTGAAAAACCTTAAGAATCCAGAACAACAGAACTTGTTTATTAAATAACAACTTCGAAAGAAATTCAATAAAAAAGAATGCAATAAATATTTTCGATAAAATTATATCAGATGGCGCAATTTGTGTGAAAAAAAGAGAAAAAGTTAAAACCAGAAGTTTATTTTCGCGTTAAGTTGTGAACAGTTGTTTATCGCTTCTACACGAGTTTAAGGAAAAAATTTAAACAGTCTCGCCATGAACATGGCCCAGTTAACCCTCATTGGGTTAAAAATGTACGAAATACGCGTTTAAACTAATAATTAAATTACATTATAATTTTTTTACCAGTCAAGAAAGTTAAAAACGTAAATGCTTAGCAACTTTTTATTGATAATAAAGCCTATTTTTTGCAAACTTGCGCGTAAAGAAACTAAAAACAAACGCATAATAAATTAATACGTAATAAGTATATAGAATCTTTTTGTTGCAAAACTTTTTTCTCCACGTCAAAATCGCTCCACAGATTCTACAGAAAGCCAGAACTTTAAATTAGGAAGCCGGTTAAAACAAAAAAAAAATGTGTACGTATCGTTAGCGCGTCTATCCATTTAACTTCGAGTTTATATAAAAGATCGGTAACAAATTGTGTCGAGTGGTTACTCGGTAGTGTATCGCGGCGTTAGCGTAGGGAAGTATCTGTGCAGTGGTGTAAATAGTGCGAAGTGCAAGTGATGGCTTGCGTGTGGCTTGCGTTGCTTCTGATAACAGCCACTGCCGCTGAAACAAACGGTTAGTATAGAACGACTAGCTTGGGGGAAACAAAAATAAGAGTGTATTTGAGCTTATCATATATAAATCTAATGAATCTCTAGATATAACGAACGAATGGCAATTTCTAAAAGGCGGTTGGTTTCTAATCTTGGGTCGTTGGGTTAAAAGTTATAAATAACAGTTCGTTTTTAAACACTAAACAAATATTAAAGATTTATGTTGTGAATTCCATAAAACGTAAATTTATAAAATTATAAAGAAGGGTACTATACCGCGCGAACCATCATTTTTCTATAGAACAATGTATTTTTTAATCTTACAAAATTCAACTAATTCTTTCAACCGGCTTTAAATATATTAAAAATTGATTTTAAGGTAATTATTGAGATTGGAAAAAAAAAATCGACACGGGCAGAACTTTAACGTTGTTGAACTGTAATTTTTTTTGCAATTTAAAATCAATTTTTAATTTATATAATGCCATTATGAGCAATGACGTGTGAAAAATATTAAAATTTTCAAACGACCTCAAACATATAAAACATATGATTGACTTTAAACAGTATAATAAAAATAAAAAAACTAAGAAATACTTGTTTATATTTCCGTAATAGTACTAAATATAACTATTTTTATAAAAAAAAATTTGAAGTCAAGTAAAACAATAACTTTGTATATAAGATTACGAAGAATACACAATCTTATGACATACATTAAAACAATTATTGTAAAATAATAATATTTGAACCTACTAATGCTACTATCCAAAGTCACTTTTTAATATCATGTAGCTAAGTACTGGCTTACATACCACGAGTAAATTAAAATAACTTATAAAAGAAAGTTAAAAACGGCATCATTTTTAGAAATATTAATACACACAGTAATTGTATTACTTCGCACTGATTTCAAAACTATATTGTACAAATTTTTAATTATTTAATTCTAGTTACCTAATTAAAATACGTATTATTTCCTGCAAAGTAAATAAATGTTTTCTATTATTTCTCTATTATTTTTTAACTAAAAATGAACTAGGAATTTTTTTATTTTAGGAGAACCCATTTCGTTGTAAATCGGTCTGTTACCGATAACGGAAGCATCTTTAAGAATAATAAAACTGTTAAAATAAATTATTACACATTAACCATGTAGTACAATAATAACAATCATATTTTTTATAGATAAAGTAAGTGGGACGGTTATTATATTTATAGGTTTTATAAATTGATTA